>JAJTUV010001179.1:0-600000 GCA_021653895.1 Mastomys natalensis | reverse complement strand
TATACAGTTGAGTAAAATCCACAAAAAGTTGCATTAGTAAAATTTAGGAAGTACATAAAGAAAAAGATGACAAAGTTGTGAGCAATAGCACATTGGAGTCTTAATTCACATTCCAAATGCTACTTTAAACAGAAAATAATGGATTATCATATCACCAATTCACAATTCTGATGACAAATTTACATTTCAAAAGTTTATCTTAGACTTTGAAAGCAGAGATCTCTTTATTTGTCTTTACAGACCAGGTACACTTAAACACACATAGGACACTCAATAAATGTTTAAGCAAGATTAGGTACAAGGAAGCTCGACACACTATTATAATGATGAAAACTCAAGTACCTATCACAGAACAGACTAAATACTATATATCCACAGAAAAGTATATTATTCCACTATTTCAAACGTAAAAATATCCATTAATATGGAAACTCCATCTCTGACCACCTCTTTTGTAAAACTACCATGTCTTCCTTAACCCAAATATTTTAGATTCTTTCCAACTGTTAAAATTTTTAAAAGGCCGGGCGGTGGTGGCGCACGCCTTTAATCCCAGCACTTGGGAGGCAGAGGCAGGTGGATTTCTGAGTTCGAGGCCAGCCTGGTCTACAGAGTGAGTTCCAGGACAGCCCTAGCTACACAGAGAAACCCTGTCTCGAAAAACCAAAAAAAAAAAAAAAATTTTTAAAAGATTCATTCATTCACTCATTCATTCATTCATTCATTATGTATACAGCATTCTGCCTGCATGTATGCCTGCAAGCCAGAAGACGGCACCAGATCTCATTATAGACAGTTGTGAGCCACCATGTGGTTGCTGGGGATTGAACTCAGGACCTCTAGAAGAGCAGCTAGTGTTCTTAATCTCTGAGTCATCTCTCCAGCCCCCAACAAAGTGAAACTTAAAGCACATTTTATACATTGTTTAAATTCCTTCCTCCTCATCTCCTTTACTGAGTTCCTATCCATGAACCAAAGTTAGTAATATATCTGCATCCTATCCATGAACCAAAGTTAGCAATATATCTGCATCAAACAATATTACAAGTCCTAAGAGTTGAAGAGAGTGGCATTCCATTATCCCCACCCAGAAGCTAGAACTTCTGAGGGGGGAGAACAAAACTGGTGATAAAGTTGTCAAACGACAACTTCTTTTTTTTTTTTTTTTGGTAAATGACAACTTCTTAAGATTAGTTCTCACAAGAGACTTCTAAGACACTCCTTTAGATACGTTTGTCAAAACTGATTTCCACCATCAAGAATGCTAAGTATCCCCCCCATACTAGTTTTGTGGGCTTGTAGTTTTTTCCCCACTCTTTGGCTGAGTGGAGATTAAATGTATCTATGATATAACAGCAGTGTTCTGTCCCTGGCATACCCTTGATACCGAGAGTTGCATAATACTAGCTATTTATATAGAATAACCTTGTACCAAGAGGCAACAAGACACCTACATCTCATCCTTTGACAGAGACACATGCATAAGGCTGAGTTAACCTTCCCTGTGGATCGTTTCCCTCACAAGACTCCATTACCTAACCACTGCTACCCTTCTACTCACGACTAATCCCAAGGAACTTGCAAGTATCTTAAAAGAAAATGCAGAACTTAGAGTCACTTTACAAAGGACAATTCAGAAGCTTTCCTGACCTAAGAAAAGCTGGTCAGGCCTACCCTTTACTCACCAACACACTTCTCATACTTTGTTCTAAAATACAAACACAACTCACTTGCCAGCTTGTGCTTCCTTCCTTCCCCATAGGATGGACACACAATGGCCTGTGTCTCCCAGATCACTTCTTTTGCAAAACTATACCATGTCCTCTTTAACCCAAACATTTTTTAGATTCTTCACAACTTTTAATAGAAACTAAAACTTTAAGCATAATTTATATATATATTTTAAAAGTCCTTCCTCCTCATCCCCTTCACTTAGATCCATCCATGAACAAAGCTAGCAATGTATCACATCACACAAAATCCTAAGTACTAAGTTTATCCCCTGTGGACAACACAGGTCCTACAGCCTCCACAGGGATGTCTATCTGCTCGCCTCCTAAAACCACATTGCCCTAGAGTTTCTAAACTATCCAATATAGTTTTTATAAACTTATAATGCTACAATTATACTGATACAAATATACAATTATACTGATAAAAACATAATCCAACAGATTAATTTAAAATCAAACCTACTACTGTATTTACCTGGCTCATAAAACATTTCAACACCTTAAAGGAATAACTACTGGAAGAGAAATCCATCATTCAAACTCCTAAAAATTCAAAACTTCACATTAAGGTCTTTGTTTTCACAACATAAATATTACACTAACACCACAGTCTAATCCCTGCTCCACCTCTCAACCCCTCCCCATGTTCCAGAAGAGGGATGAGTGTCTTGTTCTATCACTCTATCTTACTCTCTTGAACCTGGATCTAGGCTAGCAGCCAGACAGCAGCCCTCCTGTCTCTGGCCCTCACTCACTCTGTGAGCTGCAGTTACAGGTGCTTTCAACCATACCTCGCTTTTTACCTGGGAGCTGGGATCCAAACTCAGGTCTTCATGTTTGTGCAAATGAGATGTATCTCACCTCTCCAACCCAATCATTTTTTTTTAATTACTGCTATTTTCACTGATAAAGACAACACTTAACTAGTCAAGTTTCATTGAACATTATTAAAATACTCCAATACTATAGGTATTTCCATGCTGGTGTATTGAGTCTACGCATAAAGCTGAACACTTTACAAGGATGAGCATTTTTTGAATCTTCAAATCACATTTTTAGTCATGAAACAGATGATTAAGGTATTGTGGTCTTAAATTCACTTCAGGCCATAGCCTCATTCTATTACAGGATGACCTGTATGCACACCAAGATTATACAGACAACGTGTATTATTTAATTTTAAACTGTAAAGTCCTTTACCTCCATAATAGAAATATCAATTTCTAACCAATCTCTTCTCTTAGAATGAATTGTATACTAAATGGAAGGCCAGTAACAGTTACACAATTTGTCAGTACTTTGATTCTTCCAAGTAAACAAATCATTTTTACTTTATATATTGTTTATACTACAAATGCCCTACTATATCTTGGTAAACTTTGTCTATGGCAAAGTCATTAGACAAAAGAGTAACTTTTGTTTCAATTTTAATTAATTTACAACTAGAAAGTAAAGAACTCAAGATGCTAACAATAAACAGCTAAATCTCCAAACATTCTCAAAAGTCACCAGTGTCCTATCAAAAGCATTAATCATTTTCAAAAGTATAGAAGCTGCTATTTCAAGAAAATTCTTTCTACAAGAAAAAAAATGAGACTTCTACAAAGCATACACACACACACAATCCCACCAATAACAGAGAGCTTGCCTAAGGACAGGACCCAGTATCAGATTCTAGACTCCTCCATCCTACCTCATTAACAAATACCAGGTAATACCAATAATCAAGTGCAGAATAAGAGATAAAATTCATTCCAAGCCATTCAATTTTAAATCATCTGAAAACTAAAGATATAGTTGATCCCTTAGAAGACCTTCTGATCTTGCATAGGCCCTGGGTTCAGTTCCAAGAATCCACATCATGCAACTCACAATAGCCTATAACTCCACTTCAGATGTGGGATGCATCTAGCCTCTGCTCCTACCTATACTTGCACATACCCATATGTAGGAAGCATGCAGGTCTTTGTGCTCACAGAGAAGCACTATGCAAATCAGGAATGGTAAGCACACTAGGCTGTCACTTCAAAGTGAGAAATGTATAGCCTGTTTTCCAGGAGCAAACATGGTTAATAGAGTGATGACCTCTGTGCTATCCCATATCCCACATGGGCTCCCCTAGACCCTGGTTTATCTCAGCCAATCTATGGTCTTATCTTCCTCCCAAATCTTTATCTTGAACTTGTTTATCTTGAGCCTGTTTCCTCAGTTAATCTATAGGAACTATCTTTATGGAAATTTGTAGGAGGATGGTTTCCTGCTGCTGTTACATTATTTGCAATAAGCACAGTGATTGGGGAGGAGGTAATGTGGGAGGAGCCACGAGAAGGAAGAGAAGGAGAGAGGAGAGATGTAGTAGCCATGGAGAACTACGGATGCATCAAGAACAGTCCTGGGTAACAATTTATATCTAAGGTTAGGTATTGGGTAACAACTCTAATTGTGTGGGCATCTTGTTAATTGAGTATTTCCAAATGTACAAATATTGGGTAATATTTAAGCATTAAGAGTCTCATTTCTACCGGGTACCACATGGATGGCGGGATAGTCTGGGCTCAGCCAAGCATTGTGGACAGTGTGATGGACTGGCAGAGCCAAACAACACGCTGGTTTTCGGGGGGTAGGGGGGCCCTCCGGCCACTTCCAGCTGTGGTGCACTTGGCTTCTGGCCATGGAACATGGCAGCCTGAGCTAAGCAGAACTACACCGCAGCAGGGCTAGACGGCCCGTGCTGGGGTTCTTTTAAATATTACCCGCTTCAGAAAATGTCACTTGTACTTTATAGGAGAGTCTCAATGTAGTCATGCCTTAAGCTTTATTTTACACGTGGGATGGAGTTAATAATCACCAGGAAACTTTTTTCCAAATTGGGTCATGCTCTTAAGTATGCCTAAAATAAACTACCTAGTGTCAGACTCTCCAAGTCTGAGCCAATATCAGCTACTAAACAAACTCTCCTTCTTGTCTCCCCTGGATCGACACTGTTGGCCATGGTGTCTGCAGAGACCCTCTACATCCATTCATACAATTCAAAATAGAATAACCAGGTGTAGTAGTACACTCCTTTAATCCCAGAACTCGTGATACAGAGACAGGCAGGTATCTACAAGTTCAATTACAGCCTGGCCTACAAAGGGAATTCTGGGCCAGTCATAGATATATAGTTAAGACCCTTTCTCAAATTAAATCTTTAAAAAAAAAAATTGCTTTTGAGGAGTTAAGAAAAAGGTTCAATTGGTTAAATGCCCACCTTGTAAGCATGAACCAAAGTTCAATCCCCAGAACCCATGTTAAAAAAAAAAAAAAAAAAAGGCAGGGCTAGGGAGGCAGGAACAGGAAGATCTCTAGGGCTCACTGGCCAGCCAGTCTAACCTGATTTGTAAGCTCCAAGCCAATGAAAGATTCTGTTTCAAAGGATGTGCACAGTGTTCCTAAGAACACAACAAGGTTGATCTCAGGCCTTGATATGTGAATTCACATACAGAAACCCATACTCACTGTGGTGGTTTGAATAAAAATGATCCCCATAGGTGTAATAAGATTTTTTTTTCTTTAAAAACACAGAAATGCTGTGATAATATGTTTTTGTTTTAATCCCAGATGTGGGATATAGGGCTACTTCAGATGTCCACAGCAGCTGACTATGATCTGTCTCGTGATCTGGCAGGGATGTGACTTACCAGCTGAAGACAGTTTACATTTGGAATTCTAGTGTCTCTTTATAGCAATAAAACCCTAAGACACCCATCCATTCAACTATACTCACATACACACGAACATGCACACATACATATGCACCAAAAAAGAGAAAACTGCTGTGTCTTTATACAGTTTCCCTGATCATTCCCAGTCACCAAAAGTCTTCCCCTACTAAGGTGCTCATAAAAGTTAAAGGAGTTAGCATGTCCATGTTCTCAGTGGCATTACTCACAACAGCCAAGACGCAGAAGAAACTCATCATGTATTCTCTGAGTGATAAATAACCAAAACGTGGTACATATATAACATGGAATATTATTCAGTCTTCAAAAGAAAATGCTCACATATAATAAGGATGATTCCTAAGAGCAATATGATAAGTCAGTCACAAACACTGCATGGATTCATACAAGGAATCTTGAGTAGTTAAAACCATACACACAGAATGGGGTTGCCAGTGACAGGAAGAAAGGAGTGAGGAATTATTGTTTCATGGCTACAGACTTTCAGTTTCATAAGATGAAAGAATTCTAAATAGAGATGTTGCTGATGACTGCCTGACTTAATTTCACTGCACTCTCACATGTGGCAAAATTAGATAGGCATGGTGACACACATGTGATCCCAGCACTTAGGAAGCTAAGGCAGGAGGATCCAAGCTCCACGCCAGCTGAACAAATAAAGGACCCTGTATTAAAAGAGAAATAAAAGAAAGAGAGTAGTTGTAATATTAAGTGTTACGTTACTTGTATTTTGTCATAATTTTAGAAGTTACACATAAAAAGTGCAGAACAGCTGGCACTGTGTAAGAAAATACTCACTATCCCAGCACACACTCAAGACACAATAAGCACTTGTGCCAGGTATGGAATGGAAGTTCCCTGCAAAGTCCAACTTTAAAACCCAGTCCCCATATTAGCTGTACTAGGAGGTTATGAAACTACAAGAAGTAAAACCCAGTGGCGGCCTTAGGTACCTTCAAATTGCAGAAAAAACACTGTCTCAAGGTCTTCATCTCTACTTCCTGGCTCATGATATCAGGAGTTATTTAATGTGTTTCAAGTAGAGCCAAAACTAATTTCATAAAAACAGAGGTCATATGCTCTTCACTTTATACACACACACACACACACACACACACACACACACACACACACATCTTACAGTACTGTAACAAGGAACTCTACTTTAAAAACATCTTTTAATGTAGATATTTTAATCTCTTCTAAGTTGACAGCTAAATCCAAAAGTATAAGGACTCAAACAAGCAAGAATTTACTGTAATCTAAGCACCTGAAGGTAGAAGAAGGATTCCTGAGAGTTCAAGGGCATCCTTGACTACACAAATCCAAGACTACCCTGAGATGCATGAAGCCTTGCTCCCCTGCCTCCCAAAATTAACAAAAGCAAACCAAGTGCTGAGTGGCATAGGCACCTGTCATCAAGCCTGACTTCTTAATTTCATCCCTAGGTCACTACATTGTAGAAACAGAGAACTGACTCCTGTTGACTTCCACTCGTGTGTGCACTGGAGATCAGACACGTGGACACTCACACACATACAAACCACAAAAATAAATGAAAATGTAATTAAATTAATTTTTAAAACAGGCAAGAAAAATTAAAGTTTATTTACTCAATAAACATTAATAAAGGACCTAAACAAGCCACTTTGTGTCTCCAGCTTTGCTCTCCTATCTGTTAACTTAGGAAAATGAGGTTCACTATTGCTACCTAGAAGTGTGGTCCCAACTGTGCACCAGCCTTACACAGAAGGAAACTTGTTAGTATCACAGAATCTAGGCTTAGGCCCCAACCCAGATCTACAGAGTGAAAATTTGCAACTTATAAGAAACTCGGCTGAATTTTTAAAATCCTCTAAGGAAATAAGGGAAAAAAAGGAAGTACCACTGAAGAATCTACCCAAGTTACATTCAATAAATTTTTTCTCTCTTCATAGCCATAGTAAAGTTCTTATTTTGATCCTGAGAATAAAAAGATAGACAGGAGTAAATAATAATAATAACAACAATAAATAATAATTAAATAGAATAACCATGGTAACAAGTTCCACTTTTTAATGTTTGCATCATGTACATAATATACAACATTTGAAACTCATTATTGGATACACAACTAACTACTACTATAGTCATGTCTAAACTTTTATCAAATACCAAAAAAGATTGTCTTAATAGATAACAGAAAATAAGGAATTAAAGAATTGGAGGAATAACTGTAAAATACATGATCATAAGATTTCCCCTTGCCTCCTCCTAAAAGAGACCTTGGAAAGGAGTTTCTGGGTGTAGCTCTCTGGGATATCATTTTCTTTTCTCCTCCAGTCACCAAAGATAATACAGCACTGACATGACTATTGTCCCTCAAAAAGTGTACACTCTGCCTTCTGTATCTCCATGGAAATGTCCTCTTAAAGGTGGAGGGATGGCTTCTGCTCCAAGAGACCTGGTGCCCTCTTCTGGTCTTCAGAGGCACTTACATGGAAGTGTATATGTGCCTGCACATACTCTGTGCATAAACTAAAACAAAGTATTTTCCACTTTTTACATTTAGGCTTAAAAGACTTTGACATAGGGTCTCATGTAGCCCAGGTTGGCCTTGGCTGTTTGCATCCTCCTCCCAAGTGCTGGGATTATAGATGTGTGCCACCACACACAGACAGCATTTTGACTTGTTCTTAGTTATGTTTCTTAGGAATACCATAGTTCCATGATTAGTTCATTTCTAAATGTTTTTTTTCTTTTGCAAAGTAATGGGGAAGTTTATTTAAAGGAAAGCAGTGGAAGATATTGCCTCTGACATATTATACTATAAACATTTTATGACAAATATCCTGCATTACTTGTTATAAATTCAGAAGCAAAGCCTTTGAGTATCTCCACATGGGTAGCCTACTGCTCTCTTGCAGAATTCTGATCTTTTCCACTGCTTTGCAATATCTTAAGTTTGTTATAGATTAGGTATTTTCAATAAAATATTTCTTGAAAAAATTGAGTAAAAACTACAAGAATATGAAGATGCTGCATAAAGAAAATGTTCAGTATCTGATAAGTTTTAGAATACTGTTATTTGGACAGCCCATTCTGAGCCACTGAGTACAATATTGTGATATGTGATCAAATATTTAGATGCATAGTAGTAATATTTGAGAGGACAGTGAGTTTGTGTGTATTTAAGGAGGAGGAGATGATGATGATAGACATGTTTCATGCCCTTGAACAGGTCACAATTTAACTGATATTTATTTATTTAACTGGATATTTTCTTTATTTACATTTCAAATGTTATCCCCTTTCCTGGATGCCTCCCCCACCCTTGGAGCCCCCTCCTCTACTCCCTCCCCCTGCTTCTCTATGAGAGTGTTCTCCTACCCACCCATTCACTCCCGCCTCCCCGCCCTGGCATTCACCTACACTGGGGTATTGAACCTTCACAGGACCCAGGGCCTCTCCTCCCATTGATACTCGACAAGGCCATCCTCTGCTACATATGCAGCTGGACCCCTGGGTCCCTCCATGTGTATTCTTTGGTCAGTGGTTTAGTCCTTGGGAGCTCTGGGGGGAGGGGGAGTCTGATTTTTTTTAAAAGAGAAAACATTAGAGCACAAAAATGAAGTGTAATTGTTTTGAAGGGCAGGACTTTTAGGAAGAGGGTTAGTGAAGAATGCTAATGGCAGCAACAGGAAGAAGGAAGCCGGGATTGGCTTGCCAGGTAGTTGATGTACATGTCTGTGAGCTGTAGTCCTTAGACAATCAGATGCTTAGGCTATAGAGAGGAAACGGTTACAGAAGTTACTACATTGTCCCTTCATTCTTTGGGAGTATGACAAAGTGTAGTGGTTGCTGAGCTACAAGTCTCCTGGATTTGACTGCTGTGTCAGCTCCAGCAAATTATAGACAGTAGATTCTTTATTTCAATCTTTGTGGGGTGTGGGCTTTTGAGAACTTTTTAAAAGAACTTTTTCTTTAGGATGATTTTTTTTTCTCTTTCTCTGTGAGCGGTGTGTGTCTGTGTGTGTGTGTGTGTGAGAGAGAGAGAGAGAGAGAGAGAGAGAGAGAGAGAGAGAGAGAGAGAATGAGCACAGAGTATGTATATTTCCAAAATATTATTAAAACTGGTCCAAGAAAGCTTACCTGTTAGCAAAATTATCAGCAGTAGCTATGTTAAAAAGCTAGGCTGAAAGTCAGAGACACACTGTACTAAGATAGGCTGCCTATAAAATTCTTTTAATTAGATCTGACACCCTCACATAGACATATATATAGGCAAACACCAATACACATGAAAAATTTTTAAAACTAAATAAAATTTTTAAAAAGATCCATTCCACTAATCTAAAAATATTTCCAGTAGAAAGAGAAAAATTATGCTGAGCATGGTAATATATGCCTGCCAGTACTTGGGAGGTGGTGGCAAGAGACTCATTGGTTCAAGGTCAGCCTCTGCTACACAGCTAGCTCCAGGCTGCCTAGGCAATGGTAAGACCTTGCCTCTCTCTCTCAATAATAATAATAATGAGTATTAATTAATTAATTAAACCACAGAACTGTTTTTTAGTTTTTAGGGGCTATAGAGATGGAGCAGGTACAAGCACTTGCTCCTCTTCCAAAGAACTTGAATTAAATCACCAGCACCTATAATCACTTATAACTCCAGCTCCGGGATTCTGATGAACTCTTCTGGCCTCCACAGCACCTGTACATATGTGGCACACACACGCACGTGTGTGTACACATACACACACAATATTTTTAAATTTACTTAATGTTTTTACAATCTGTTTACCAGGGCTACAGAGATGGCTCAGCAGTTGAGAACACTCACTGCTCTTAGGGAGGACCCAGGTTTGATTCCCAGTACCCATACATCAAGAGTTACTTTCTGTAACTCCAGATGTGGTAACTCTTCTGACCTGACGGCTCCTGTACACAGGTGGTACACACACATACACTGAGGCATACACATATATTCATAAAATAATTTGAAAAAAACTATGTTTATCAAAATGTTTATAAGTAGTAACAGCTGAAAATATTTAAAGTTAGGACTTGAAGCCAGTGAGATGGCTCAGCAGGTAAAGCCACTTAGCACCAAGCCTAAAGACTTGAGTAAATTCCAGGAATCCACATGATGGAAAGAGAGAACCAAGCCAGACAAGTTGCCCCTGACCTCTATACATGTTCTGAGGCACATAACTGGCCCATCTGCAAACACATACACACATACACACATACACACATACACACATACACACACACACACACTGGATGGATGGATGCATGGATGGATGGATGGATGGATGGATGATAGAGAGACAGGGAGACAGAGAATCAAATTTTAATTTGGACTGGAGATGTAGCTCAGAAATATTGCTTGCCTGAGATGCCCTAGGTTCTAACACTAGCTCCACTCAAAAAGCATTGTTTAGGGTTAATAAAACAAGAACAGGAATACTAAAACTACAGCCAGTGAAGAATAACAGTGAAATAGCTACGATGGAATACTAAAAGGAAAGGGGATATAGAAATGCTGGTGACCTATATTAACAGCAACTCACTCACAGCTCAAAGTAGAAACATAAAATATAATTTAGAGACTTGGGACAGCATTCAAGTATGAAAACATAAAAATGGCTGAAAGAAGTTGATTTATGGAGTAGAACTGATGGAAAGGAAGAAGGGATAGAAACAGACTATAACATTCATCCATTACAAACTTCCCAGTATTATTTAGATTATCTAAATACAAAAATCAAAAAAGAAACAACTGTACATCTCTATTGAATAGAAAACTGTTTAATGAAAAGGAAATAATATCAAGGATTACAAACAAGAGCCACCACATACGGTTTCTTTTACTTCTTCCAAAAAAAGAAAAAGAAAACTTACCCCATTTCTTAGACACAGAATTAAACTTCGGCTCTGATGATCAGAACATCTGTAATCCAAAATGCTTACATCTGAAACTTATGGAGTACTGATCTGAAACTACGCTACTGCAAAATTGTTTAAAGTCTGTAAATAATTATTGGATATAATTAGCTTTAATATCATTTCCATGAATCCCACCCCCAGCAAATCTAATTCTTTATGTGAAATGTCTCACACCACTCTGGCTCCCGGTATTTCAGATACAGTGTTTATCCATATTATTTATACGAGATACTGCTCACTCATTAAGTAAAAGTTTCTGTGCAGTTCTAACTAACATTACAAAACAAGGTGGAAGAAAACCCACATGGTTTTTCTACAGCTTATTTATAATAGAACAACACTTATTTCCCATTTCCATGGAAGATCTGAAAATAGGGAAACGGAGTCAGGAAGAAAAACTGAGGAATGATGTCTGAAGGAACAAACACCCAATTCTTAACACCATTTATCCTAAGAGAGTAGACAAATATCTTCATGGAAAGATGTTCTCTACCTGAGGTTTTATAAAGAAGACATTATCGAAAGGAAATAAATAAAAAATTAAAATAGTCAAAGAATTTTTTCAAATAATAAAGACATGACTCTGTGACATGGAAAATATTGTGGCAGAGCTCACACGCTCGAGACCTAAGTAAGACTCAATTCCTAGCACCACCAAAATTAAAAAGTTTGTCTTAGCGTTTCTATTCCTGCACAAACATCATGACCAAGAAGCAAGTTGAGGAGGAAAGGGTTTATTCAGCTTACACTTCCACGTTGCTGTTCATCACCAAAGGAAGTCAGGACTGGAACTCAGGCAGGTCAGGAAGCAGGAGCTGATGCAGAGGCCATGGGGGATGTTACTTACTGCCTTGCTTCCCCTGGCTTGCTTAGCTTGCTTTCTTACAGAACCCAGGGCTACCATACCAGCCCAGGGATGGCACCACCCCCTCCTCCACCCCCTTAAATCACTAATTGAGAAAATGCCTTACAGCTGGATCTCACGGAGGCATTTCCTCAACTTCCTTTCTGTGATAACTGCAGCTTGTGTCAAGCTGACACAGAACAACCAGTAGTTTGTATGACTGAAGACTATTTTGTCTGTATTCCAGACTCTCTCTTAATGCTTATTGTACTCTGGTCTCAGAAAAGCTGCCTCCCTTTCTATGTTTCACTCTCCTAAGTTATAGACAGGATAATAACAGTAGCTGTTAAACAGCTTTAAGAATTAAAGGAGATGTTCTGCATAAATGCTTAGAAAAATGCCTAATACCAAGTAAGGAGTCAGTAACTGTTACCTGTCTTAACTGTTCCTACAACTAAAATATATAATGAGTGCTGTGTAGCCATGCTGCTATTTTAAAAATATGAACAAAAGTGGTAATAAATCCTATATTCTTTTAGTTTTATGAGTATTTCTGTCAGTGAAATTTGGCTTTGTTTTTAGGAAAAGCTCATTTTCCAGTTGTCAAATTGGCTACTTCCTCAAATGGCTAGTGAAGTGATGAAATCAAACAGGCACTCCTGCACAACCCCAGAAATGGAACAACCACCTCTAGCAAGACACATTTACCAAATGTTATCTAAGTAACAGATACCAAAGACAGGCATAAAAAAAGCAATATGGCTAGAACAAACATAGAACTGGTAATATTCTCAATACCTCAAGAATCTTGGCAGCAATCAGGTTTTTGGTATTTTTTGGTGGTGGTGGTGGTGGTAGTAGTGTTTTTTAGTTGAGTTTTTAGTTGGTTGGTATTGGTTAGGTGGGGATTTTTTTTTTCTTGTTTTATGTTTTGTTTTGTTTGTTTTGTTTTTCAAGACAGGGTTTCTCTGTGTAGTCTTGAATGTACTGGAACTTATTCTGTAGATCAGTTTGGTCTCAAATTCATAGAGATCCGACTGCCTCTGCCTGCCTCTGCCTGTCCCACACTACCACCACCACCACACATACATATACACACACACTCGAGCTGGGATTAAAGCCCCCCCCCCATGACCCAAAAGAAAAAGGTAGCCTACTGCCTTATGAATAAAGTTAAGTTAATTTGTTGATTTGTGTTGTAACAGGATCTCCTGTACCCCACAAGAGTCTCGAACTTGTTATATAGTTGAGGATGACCTACCTTGAACTTCTGGTGCTCTAGCCACCATCTCCCAAATGTTGAGATTACAGTCACTATTCCCAGTTTTATTCCTTGCTAAAAACTGAACTGAGGGCCTTACCCCATGCTAGGCAGGTACTGTACCAACTGACTACATCCCTGATCCCTAAATTAAATTTTACTAAAATATATTTGTTTATGTAAGAACAATGGAATAAGGGAAGATATAACTGGCAACTAAATTATGAAATAAAGATAATAAAAAATGATGCCAAATGTGGGCATGGTGGTGTATGCCTATAATCCCAAAACTTACAGGAGACAGGTAAGGGGATTCAATGTTCTTTCTAAGCATTCAGTATTAACAGGCATGATGGCTCATACCTTAATCCCTGCAATAGGACTGCTGTAGGTTCACAGGGTGTTTGAGGCTAGCCTAGGCTACAAAATAATTCTATCTCAAAAAACTGTTAAAATTCATTTAGATTTATATAAAACTAACAGAAGCCAAATATTCAGCAGAATGAACTAAAAGTGTTTATGCAGCTTAGAATAGCAATAAAATGAAAGCTATATAATTTCTGAAACACATTTATTTTGCTGTTCAAGTCAGAAATTCACGTCCTAAGGAACACACTTTCCCTGACAATGTAATATTCTTCAAGCATTAGTTATTTCTGTAATTGTTTTTCAGTAGTGGAACTTACCGAGTACCATCTGCTTTCCAGCTTACTTTATATGGCTTCTGCTCTAAAAGTCTAATATTTTGCTTGTCCATGGAGACAGGCTGTGCTCCAGGGAACCCAGACCTTAAAGAAAGAACATTATTCTGTCATGGCTACAACCCATATAATGCAATCTTGTGTTAAACCAATCTCAAATGTCTCACATGTTGATCACAATGTTCTTCCTATCATAAGAGTAATTCCAAATAGAATAGCATCAGCTATCACAAAAGTTCTAACAAAAGATTATCATTCTCAGCCAGGAGTAGTGGTGCATGCCTTTAGTCCCAACACTCAGGAAGGCAAAGGCAGGTTGATTTATGAATTCAAGATTAGCCTGGTCTACAGAGTGAGTTTCAAGGCAGCCAGAGCTACATAGTCTCAGGGCAAAAAAAAAAGTTTATCAATTTCTTGACATTTTAAAATACAAGTTTACAATGGAGTAAATTGCCACTGCTGTAATATAAATATTGGGCTAATTTAAGAATGTTATTATATAGGACTAGAGAGGGATCTCATTGGCTAAAATGCTTCTTACATAAAAATGAAGCACTGGGGTTCCCAGCACCCAAATAAAAGGCAAGCCTGGGAGCATGTGCTTTAATCCCAGCAGTAGGAGAGTGGGAAGGGGCTGGGGTGTCTTAGGGTCTAGTAGTGCTAAGGTAATTAAGCTAAAATTCAAGCTTTTCTCTGAAGTCTAAGACTTTGAAACACAGCTGCTTTGCCATGTAGCTCATGCATACTAAATCATGGGCGAAGGGGAGTGCTCAGCTCACTCATACACAGGGGAAGCAGAGACTGACACTGGGAGTCTTCCGCTGTTCTTCTCCACTGGTGACATCAGCCCAACATTAGTCATCAGCAGCAGACACAAAGGGATCAAAGAAAAAAACTGGAGACAACAGCAATGCTGCATTCTTGAGGAAGACTGAGTCATAGGACCCTGATTCAGCCTGACTGTTACAGACTTCCTTGGAGAAACCTGAAATCCTCTTAAACACTCAATGTTGACACTAACTTTAAGAAGCAAAACCACCCAATTAATGTCTGTATTAGCTTTAGTGTTACATAAAGAATAAACTTTATTAAAAACTTGAAAGTATTTCTTACCCTTCCCAGCCACAGAACTGATGACATTTCTGCTGTACCTCTCCTAACTTTGGTTGAGTTGTTACTTGAGTTACACCTTTAACAGTTATGCCTTCCAAGAAAATAGCTCCCTTTAAAGAAAAGAGAAGAAAATTATAATAAATATATATGTATAAATATACACACACACACACACATATATATAAATAGAAAACAAACATATTTACAAAGAAGAAATAAGTCCATTTATTTTCACAAACCTAAGAAAATTCATATTGAACAGAAACTGTCTGTTCCACCTGCTATACTAGAGACATCTATAGCCCACCAGTTACAGAGGGGGCTCAGGCAAAGGGATTCTAATTCCAAGACTACCTTGGGCTACATGATAAGATCTAGTCTCAAAGCTAAAGAAAACCAAGGGTATACTCTAGCAAAGTCTATAAAATCTTCTAGGCTTGGGTTTTTATACTTTTATATGTTTTTTATGTTTTATAAAAACTAGAACATTAGTCTAAATGTATACTAAATTAGTTTCAGGTACATCAGAGGGCTACTCTGATGTATCAATAAAACTCTACATAACAACTCTGGCTGATAATGTCATTAAAGAATAAGAAAATCTCGTCTAAAGTTGCAAAGTTCAACCTTCTGGACAAGACTTGGCAAGCAAGGCACTTGGGAAGAAGAAAAATATTACGAGATAGATAGATAGATAGATAGATAGATAGATAGATAGATAGACAGACAGACAGATAGATAGATATCACTCTGTGTGTGTGTTTGTGTGTGTGGATGGATGGATGGATAGATAGATAGATAGATAGATAGATAGATAGATAGATAGATAGATAGATAGATAGATAGATAAACTCTGTGTGTGTGCGCGCGCCCACACGCATTGAAATATATATACACTGTCAGGTCAACAGGATCCTGTCTTTCCAGCAGACAGAGATCCTATATTCTGCCTCTGAATCAACAACTCTGAATCAACATGTATTGCCATCTAATAAATGTTCAAAACTAACTTAAAATAATAATTTAGGGGTCCCGTAACCATAGGATCAATGCTTCCCTGTAATACCACCCAGCTCACCTCCAAAGTTTATTCTATTTCCCCTTCTCAAGGAGATTCATGCATCCCTCCTTGAGCCCTCCTTGTGACTTAGCCTCTCTGGGTCTGTGGATTGTAGCATAATTATCATTTACTTTACAGCTAATATCCACTTAAAAGTGAGTACACACCATGTTTTTCTGGGTCTAGATTTTACCTTGCTCAGGATGACTTTTTCTAGTTCCATCCATTTACCTGCAAATTTTATGTTATTGTTTTTAACAGCTGAGTAATACTCCGTTGTGTAAATGAACCACATTTTCTTTACCTATTCTTTGGTTGAGGGTCATCTAGACTGTTTCCAGTTTCTGGTGATTATGAATAAAGCAGCTATGGACATAGCTGAACAAGTCTCCTTGTGGTAGAATAGAGGGTCCTTTAGGTATATGCCCAAGAGTGGTATAGCTAGGTCTCGAGGTAGATCCATTTCCAGTTTTCTGAGAAACTGCCATACTGATTTCCAAAGTGGCTAAACAAGTTATCACTCCCATCAACAATGGAGGCGGGTTCCCCTTGTTCCATATCCTCAACATCATGAGCCATCACTTGTGTTTTTGATCTTAGCCATTCTGAGAGGTAAAAGATGAAAACTCAAAGTAGTTTGATTTACATTTCCCTGATGACTAAGGATTTTAAGTGTTTCTTAGCCATATGAGATTACTCTGTTGAGAATTCTGTTTAGATCTGTGTCCCATTTTTAATTGGATTATTTGATTTGTTGATATCTAGTTTCTTGAGTTCTTTATATATTTTGGGTATTAGCCCTCTGTCTTATGTGGAGTTAATAAAAATTATTTCTCACCCTCTGTTCTGCCATTTTTTCCCATTGCCTTACAGAAGGTTTTTCAGCCTTCCATAAGGTCCCATTTACCAACTGTTGATGTTAAGAGCCTGAGAAAGTTGTCTCCTGTGCCAATACATTCAAGAGAATGCATTCCCCACTTTCTCTTCTATTAGATTTAGTATATCTAGCTTTCTGTTGAGGTCTTTGATCCACTTGGACTTGAATTTTGTGCAGGATGATAGATATGGATCTAACTGCACTCTTCTACATGCCAAAATCCAGATAGACCAGCACCATTTGTTGAAGATGCTTTCTTTTTTCCATTGTATGTCTCTAGCTTCTTTATCAAAAATCATGTGTCTGTTATATTTAACTAAACTCCAAATCTGCTTTAAAAAGAAACACACCCAAGGGTATCACAAATGCTAATCAAGCACTCTATCAGCCCTTGGTGTAACTTTTAAGGTTCTTTCCACTGGCAAAGATACATAAATAAACCTTTCAATTGTATCTCATTATCTCATTATGCAAACCAGTAACTTTTAATTTAAAAAAAAAAAAATCAAATGATCTTATTAGTCATATATGCTCAAATTAACGTTGCTTTTTAAAAGTGTATTTGAACAGCCAGACATCGTGAAACATGACTGTAATCAAAGCACTAAGAAGATAGACCAAATCCAGACTAGTCTGGGTAAACAGGCCGCGTGAAGTGGCTCAGGCGTAAAGGCCCTTTCAAACAAGCCTAAAGACATGAGTTTGATCCCTAGGATGGGGTTATAGTTTATATATATTATGAGTTCTTTTTATATATGATTTTTGTTAGACTGCCCAGCAAATGTGGGTGCTAGGAACTGAACCTGGGTCCTCTACAATAGTAGTAAGTGCTCTTAACTAACGAGCCATCTCTCCAACCCCACTTATTAAATTTTATGTTTGAGTGTTTGTCTGCTTGGCTTTTTACATGGTGCTGGGAGAGAACTCCAGTCCTCACATCTATGTAAGTATTAACTGAATGACCATCTCACTAGCTTAACAATGAGTTCATTTTGAAAATATTTCTCTTTTCATGCAATGTACACTAGACAGTGGCCTTATAGTCCTCAAGCTGGAAATGTATAAACACAGTTAAGTTTTCAACTAAGAATTTAGAGAAAAAAACTAAAGTAACAGCTATATTGTTTATATAAAACAGTCAAGGCATTTCCCCTCCCCCTTGTTTGTGAAACACTATCAATACATGAGTTGTAGTGCCTACTGGCCAACCACATTGTATCTTAATTATTGACTTCATTAAGACTTCATTTCCTTCACAATTCTGAAACTTTTCCTTTGGTCTACTTCAAGTAGGTCTATGTACAAGTCAACGAGTACTAGTCCTCTCAAAAGATCTCTTCCCTTTCAGGAAAGAGGAGGATAACTCAACCCTACCACTTTTTATTCAACACAGGATCTCAAGTACCCCACCCTCAGCACCTGCAACTATGTACAGTGCTAGAGAACGATCCTAATTTTCATGCATGTTTGGCAAGTATTATACCAATTTAGTTGAAGTCCCAACCCAACTCCTAATATTTCGTTAGACTTTTATTGCTAGAAGAATAAGAAAAGTTGACTAGAGAAGTGGAAGTCTTCTAAATTGTATGTAGTACAAAGGAAACACCACCTATGGTGGGGAATAGTTACATTAACTGTGTGACTATTCTGTCAAAACATTCACACTGGTTATTAAGTAACATGTCAAGTTTATTACTAACACTAAATGTATTTAGTAGTTTATAAGCTAATCTCAGTATAACATCTAAGAGTTCTTTGATTTACATAAGAAACAAAACCAGAATGAAACTTCCTAACTCCAGCCTTTTTAAGATTGCTGGGCTGCAGGGTGGTTAAGCAGGTAAAGACACTTATTTCCAAGGCTGAAAACCTGAGTTTGCCTCCAGGTCCCACATGATGGTTGGGAGGAATTAGTCACACAAGTTGTCCTTTGACTCCCATGATATACAAAGCCACTCCACTCAAAAAATAAATAATTTTGTAAGACAAATTTTTAAAGTCCGATTTCTAGCTAAAGTTTAAAAGCAAGAAATAGTGGGACATGTCTATAACCTATCTCAGCACTCAGAAGGCTTTGACAGGAGAATTGGGAATTTGAGATTAGCCTGAGTTTCATAGTGAGATCCCACCACATCTGCCTCATGATGTCAAGAGTTACTTAGGTAGAATCAAAATTAATTTCATAAAATCAGAGGCCATTATTATGTTCTTGAACACATGTACACACAGAGAGAGAAGGGGGGGGGAGGCAGAGAAATAACAGAAATATAACCTGTGGTAGTTTATCAAATATACTTGGCCCAGAGAGTAGCACTATTAGGAGGTATGTCCTTGTTGGACTAGGTGTGGCCTTGTTGGAGGAAGTGTGTCACTGTGGGGGTGGGCTTTGAGACCTTCCTCCTAGCTGCCTGGAAGACAGTCTGCTCTTGGCTTCCTTTGGCTGAAGATGTATAACTCTTAGCTCCTCCAGTGCCATGCCTGCCTGGACATTGGTTGCTGTGCCTCCTGCCATGATGATAATGGACTGAACTTCAGAACCTGTAAGCCAGCCCCAATTAAATATTGTCCTTTATAAGAGCCGCCTTGGTCACAGTGTCTCTTCATAGCAATGGAAACCCTAACTAATACACAGCCAATATCCCACAATTAAACTAGTTTAAACAAAAATATAGAGCAGTATGGTATTTGGGATCCACCATGGTGGCTCTGCAGATAAGGGCACTTGCAGTTTGCTTGACAACCTGAGTTTGACCCCCAGGATCCAAACATACATAGTTAGAAAAGATAACTGACTCCCACAAATTGTCGTCTGACCTCCACAAGCATGCTGTGCCATTCCCACACCAAGGCATTCAAGCATGCACACCCACACAATAAATAAATAAATAATTAAATGAAATTTAAAATAATTTTAAAAGAATATTATAGTATTTGTGAACCATTACCAGTTTTAACCGTTCTTTTCTCCTTTTACCAAAGGATGCACTTGACCCTGGTTCTGAGTCCTTTTTTCCATCTTCATCCTCATCTTCTTCATCCTCATCTTCAAACACCAATCTGGCAATACAGGTGGTGGTGGTGCTTCTTCTATATCTCCATAGCGACGAAAAAGTTCCTTCAAATAATCACCCTTATAGATTCCTGGTGGTCTGGCTTGGGCAAATGTAGCAACTGCTGCTTCAATGCTATGGAAAATAATCATTTTCTCACTAGTGTCCATTTATGTAGACTTAACAATTATTAATTCATACTCAAGGTACCACAAAAAGTATGACTGGCTTATAAGACAGACAAATCAAAGTCTTTCTTCACCTGCAAAGCTTTCAATCAATGATAAACTGATTGTAAAAATACATACCCATGGTACACTGTAACATATGGTACACAAATATCATCCACAATACTACATGGCCCACTATAATACATGGTTACATTCTAACACATGGTACATTCTAATATATGGTATACTATAATGTCTAAAGCACATTGACATGAGTGCTTATGACAGACATGGATAGCCAATGAAACACTGAATGTCAAGGTCTCTAAAGGAAAACTTGGGTCAAGAAAATGTGAACAGCAAGTGAACAAACACAATGGTTTATCAGAAACCACCAACAGATCTAGGCACCAAGAGTACTCATCTTGCAAGAGCACTAACCACTGGTCGAGTCTGGCATAGGAGTCTGATGCTATTGTGCACAGTACTCTGAAAGGCCAAAACTGAAAAGTACACAAAGTACACAGCCACTGAGTATCAGATGTGCATTTGCCTGACTGCATTGCAAAAAAGAACCTAATGTGTAAAAGATTTTAGAAACATAAACAATGGACCTAGAGTGGGAATAAGAAAATTCCATTAGCAGAGTCCTACTCTCATTGGAATTTCAAGTAATTAGGGATTCAAAATCTGAAAATACAATTTACAAATCACATGCTCAATAAAGACAAGACTTGTTTAAATAGATTAATGCCATCCTAAAATGCTTCCTTCATAGAGCATTAAAGCTTTCCTAGCCGGGCGGTGGTGGCGCACGCCTTTAATCCCAGCACTTGGGAGGCAGAGGCAGGCGGATTTCTGAGTTCGAGGCCAGCCTGGTCTACCGAGCGAGTTCCAGGACAGCCCGGACTACACAGAGAAACCCTGTCTCGAAAAAAAACCAAAAAAAAAAAAAAAAAGCTTTCCCTAGTTCTTAACAGCTAGAGAAGACAAATTTTAAAGGAAAACAGATGTTTCCAAAGCTGAATACAAATCCAAACATTGGAAGATCCAATCTCTAATGATTCCAAAATACAAGAAAAATATGGAAAAGTAAATAGATCATCTATAGGATTCATAAGCATCATCAATTGTTACATGCATCTTCCACTATAATAACACTATATAATATACCTCCAATCCATTTTTTCCACCAAAAAGGCACATATAAGGAAACCAGTACGGTTGAAGCCATGGGTGCAGTGAACACCTAGAAGAGAAAGTAGCTTTGTGTTAAACTGAGTGACTTCAAATGCCACACAAGTTTAAAATTAAACTTGCCTTTAAAACATTTCAGTTATTTAAGTATACTACATATTCATACATTTTAAAAACTCAAAATATTCCTTATAACTTAATAGTGTGTCAATCTGGGTTGCTTAGAATCTAACAGAGTACTCGACAGAAATTCAAAACTAATACACTGTTTTATTAGTTTAACTCTCTACTGTCTAAAGTTTGTCATTAAAATTTTTCAAGATTTTGAGTTTCAAACACACAACTCAGAAAGGAAAGACACACAAATACAAGACACCTATATTCCAGAATTTTTGGCCTAGTTTTTCCAGCTGTCTTTATGATCAATGTGAAATACAGTCAAACTATATTGGAAATAAGTCTAAACCAGACTGGAAAAAAAAAGTATGTATAAAGTCATCTGAAGATTGACAACAGTTGACTGTAATCACCTAAATGTGGTGGTCTGAAAGAAACTGGCCCCCACAGGCTCACAGGGAGCGGCATTATTTAAAAGGATTAGGAGATGTGGCCTTTTGGAGTAGGTTTATCACTAGGCCTTTGAGGTTTCAGAAGGTCAAGCAGACCCAGTGTCTCTCTCTGCCACCTGTGGGTTCAGATGCAGGACTCTCAGACCCCTCTCCAGAACCATGTCTGCCTGCATGCTGTCATGCTTCTCACCATGACAGTACCGGACTAAACCACTGAACCTGAAAGCCACCCCCAATAAAATGTTTTCCTTTATAATAGAGTTGCCATGGTCATAGTGTCTCTTCACAGCAACAGAACACTAAGATTGCTACAGACAACTGACTGACAAATTGGTGTGCACTATTTTGAAAGGGCTTTAGAAACCAACTGAGTTTGTCTTCACATGAAGTTTGTACTATTTTAAAATAAATTTTTACAAGAAAGAAACATGGAAAAAATAAATTTATCTTTCTTAAACCCTCTTTCAGAATATATTCAAGATCATCTTCCTGGGTATGGTAATACACCCTGTAATCAAAGCATTAGGAAATATAAGGAGGAGAATCAGAAGTTCAAGGTCATCTTTAGCTACAAAGCAATGGAGACTACAGGAGACCCTGTCTCAAAAGGAAAGAAGGGGGGAAGGGAGAAAGAGGGGGAAACAGAGAGAGGGAGGGGGAGAGGAATGGAAGCACTCATTGAACAGTTTTGAGTTTTCATCCCACTTTTCATTCCAGCACTAGAGAGGCTGAGGCAGAACTAGTCCAAGTGTGATGCCACTCCAGGATATATGACCATACCTATTAGCACAAAACAAAATACAAGAGTTTTTAAAACAGTAATTAAAAGTCCTATGGACATTACTAACATAAACATTACTGTCAGATCAACTGACTCTCCTGCAGACTCAAAATGAACTCTCACAGAAGCCAGGCGTGGTATCCCACACCAATAATCTGACTATTCAGGAGAATGAAGCAGGAGTTTGGTGAGATTGAGGCCAGTCTAAGGCACAAAGCCACATCCCAATTTTAAAGGTAGTAGCAAGATGGCTCAACAGGAAAAGGTGTTTGCCACAAAACCTGTCAACCAGAGTTTAGTCTCCATAATCCATATGGTAGAAGGAGAAAACCAACTCCTGAAAATGCCCTCTGACCCCCTCTGACTCCCACATACTTGCTGTGGCACATGTGCACACGCACACAACACACACACAAAGTATAAAAACATGCTCAACAACTAAGGTAGACTATTTAGGCACTGAGTTCAACCTCCAGCATTATGGTGCATTCTCATAATCCCAGTCCTCAGGAAGTAGAAGAAAATGATGCTGAGTTCCAGGCCAGCTTAGGCTACAAAGAGCCAATCTCAAAAACCTGAATAAAGTAATATCATTTTCATCTCATTTCTACACGTAAGATTTCTCTACAAAAGTGTTTTTGTTACATAAAATGACTTTTAGTTGAACAAAATCAATCATTCCTACCTCTTTAGCATAATCAATATTAATAAAATCTTTTATAAGAACAATTATCAATAAATAAGGATACAAAGAAAATACAGCTAGTGAGTATATCTTCAAATGTAAATATAGTAACCAGAAAGCACATATGGCAAACTATAAATCAATCAGTGGCATGGAATATCCAAAGACAGTAAATGCCAAATGCAGGTCAACAAACCCTCTGGGGGCCAGTGAGATGCTCCAACAGCTCAGAAGTAAAAGGCCTGGTTACAAGCCTGACAGTCTATCTATACTTTAGTCAGCCTTTTCTTTTCTTCTCTTCTCTTTTCTTTGAGACAGGGTCCTTTATGTAGACTTAGCTGGCCAAAAATTACTATGTAGATCAGGTTAGCCTCAAACTCATAGTGATTGCCCTGCTTCTGCTTCTTGAATGCTGGCATGAAATTAAAGTAGTACACCACCATACCCAGACCAACAATGCCTTTCTAACATTAGTTTTTCAAAACACAATCTAACAATGTCCACATATGAAATTTTGTTGTTGTATCTTGTCTCTCTAGTTTTCTCTTTTTTCAAGCTATTTTTAAAAGTTTCTTAGAGAAACAAGTCATTTTCTTATAAAAATACTCTACACCCTAAATTTCTCTGCTTGCTTTCCTATGGTATTAATCACAGCTTACACAAACTACTTGAGAGCAGAGTGTTTTATGTCTTAAAGGTGTTTTTCCTTCCATTTTGGAAAATTTATTTTGGGGATAGAATTCACATCTAAACATGTTTTATGTTTATGTTTCATATAAACCTAGCCTGAAAGTAATATTGTAGAAAACTGGTCTTACAGAACTTTAATCATAGCCTCACAGTGTGGAGTTTCCTATTTGTGGTGTCATAACTATATTCAAAAGGTTTGTGGTTTCAAAGCATGCTGGATTTGGGATTTTCAGAGTATGGATGCTAGACTATAAACTGTTTCTTTATCTACTATATACCCCATGAATTTAAACTAGAAAGATAACTAAATTCACTTCCTGATGCATTCTAGCACTTTAGACAGGAATATTGTGCAGATGGCTCTATGTGCTTCACAGTACACAAGAAATACCTAGTTCCTACAGTTTTTTTTTTCTTTTTCTGTGTGTATGAATGTGGAAACCAGGTCATCCCACACTCTGTCCCAAAACACCAAAATTTAAAAGATAGTTTAGATGAAGTGAGAAAATCCAAAAGAGGACTGGTCTTAGTTGACATTAAGGAATTCTTAAGTATTTTGTTTCACATACTAATTGCATGGTGACTATATAAAAACCAAAATGCCTTAACAATTAGACACTAAAAGTAGTGAAATGACATATCTATGATTTCCTTTAAAATACACAAAAAAATGGCAAGGAAGATGAATCAGTCAGAAAATTCCCTGCCACACAGGCATGAGTTCAGATCCCAAGCACCAATATAAAAGCTGGGTACAACATAACATCTCTAACCCCAGTACTAGTGGATTAAAAACAGGCAGATCCCTCAGTGGCCAGCTACTCCAGCCAAACTGATGTGCTCCAGATTAGTGACAGACCTCCTGTCTTCATCTCTGCAAATACACACCTTAAACATGTACATACAATACACACCAATTAACTAATTAAAACTGATAACAAAAATAAACACTAAAAATGAGTGGAAAAATGAAAATATCATCAGCAAAATAGTATTACTGAGTGTATAAGGTTTCATTTTACTTACATATGGGACTTTATTTTACTTATGTTCATGAATTTCTATAACAAAAAACAAACAAACAAACAAAATAAAAACCAACAGGACTGTCCTAAGGAAAACAACATACCTATAAGTTCAGGTGGGCTTCTTTCATTAAACCTCTCACACAGGCGAATGAATGTCTCAGTATTCTCAGTAGTGGGGCATTCACCATGTCTGAGAACACAAGAGGAAGTTGCTTTGAAAAGAGATGCAAACCTCAATGAAAGCTTTCACTCTCAATAACTTATATCTTACCCTTTACACTGAAGTTTGATATACTTGATTCCTTCTTTTTCTATGTCATTTCTGTCATAAAACCTTGAAGTATTTGTCAGATCCACCAACAAGCTCATTTTAACCTTTGGGGGAAAAAAAAAGCAGATTTGCTAGTTACTACAGTTATTGCAAACAAGATGAATAAGAGTTAAGACTAGCGCTCATCCACCCCACCAAGAGAAAAATGCATGCTCACTGCTACCAAGCAGCTGACAATGAAAAGCACCTTCTAAACTAAGAATCCAAGCATTCCAGACATAAGATCTAAACAGGCACTGAAAAATAACCCTAAGCTAAGAAGGGCAGAAAGTATAAACAAAAGATTCCCACTCTCAACATTCCAAATGGGAATTCAAAGAGGAAAACATGGCCACATTTCTCTCTTATTTATCTCTGGCATAAATCTCTGATATTGATATCTATATCTAAATCTCTCTTCAGAGGCCTGAAGCTTAGAAGCAGTCCACATTATTCTGAAAGAGCACAGCTCTAGCTCCAGACACACATCACCCCAGGTGTGAAGTAGCCACCACAACCCCTATGTATATATTCACTATACTATATCTCAGCCTTAAAATATGTAAGAAGCCATTTATGCCATAAATGTGTTTCTTTTCTACTTAATTCCTCTACTTTATGAAAATACACTCATGCCTAGAGCTATAGTCTCTTTAAAGAAGCACAGTAAAAAACAAAAACAGAACCCAAGTGTGGGTTCTTCGATCTCAGCATTCATGAGCCAAAGGCAGGCAGAACTCTTGAGTTTGAGGCTAGCCTAGTCTACAGAGTAAGTTCTAGGACAGCCAGGGCTATACAGTGGGGTGAGGGGATGAAAACAGACTCATAGGCAATTCTTTTATGCAATTCCCAAGCTGAGGTGATGGCTCAGTGGGCAAAGTGCTTGCTCTGCAAGCATGAGAACCTGAGTTCGGATCCCTAGCACCCACTTCAAAAGGCAGGTGTGGTAACACACACCTGTAATCCCCGAGCTGGGAGGTGGAGACAGGACGATCCTCGGGGCTTTGTTGTCCAGCTAAGTCTAGCCAAAGCAGCAAGCTCCAGGTTCAGTGAAGGACCTTGTCTCAAAAAAATAAGTTGGAGACTGACAGAGGAAGACATCAGACATCAACCTCTGTCCTCTGCACGTATATCTCTCTTCCTGGATATCAGAAAGAAACAAGATAAAGATTTGAAAATAAATTAAAGTCCTAACTTCATTTTCAATAAAATCGAGAAGCATATATCATCTAAATGGGTTGGGCTTTTTTTAATGTAGTTCTAAAGCCTAGTACATAGGATGTGGACACAGGAGAAACAGGACTTCAAGGTCATCCTCAGCTATATAGCAACTTTAGGCACAGACTGAGCCACATGAGACCCTGTCCAAAAAAAATCCACAAAATAAAAAATTTGAATAGAGAGGAAAAAGAAAGAAGAAATTTATTCCTGAACTGAGCTCCAGAAAAAGTTCACGTATCCTCCACAATATTCTATTATACATATTTTGTAAGAATAGCAAGAAAATATAACCAAAGCAACTGAAAGCGGATTGGGTAACCTACCCTTTGGTACACCACTTAAACAAACAGAGACACAAAGCCACATGATCATTTCATCAGATGCAGAAAAGGCTTTTGACAGAATCCAACATGCCTTTAGGATAAAAGTTCAGGAGAGACAAGTGATAAAAGGGACATACAAACCCCAGCACTTGAGGCAGAGGCAGGCAAATCTCTAAATTCAAGGGCAGCCTGGTCTACAAGAAGTTCCAGATCAGTCAGGGACACACAAAGAAACCTTGTCTAGAGGGGATTTAAAAACAACAAAAAATGACATACAGCAAGCCAACAACCAATATCAACATAAACAGAGAGAACAAGAAGGACATTTACTCTCTCACCTATTCCATACAGCATTGGAAAGTCTTCACTAGACAATAAAACAATCGAAGGAGATCCAGGGGTAACACATGGAAAGGGAAAAGTAGGGGTATCCTTATTTGCAGAAGATATGATTTAATATATAAAAAAATCCTCTAGACTCCACCAGGAAACATTCACTGCTGAAAAACACTTTCAGCAAAGCAGCAGTATACAAAATTAACTCACACACACACAAAAAAAAAATCAATCAGTAACCTTCCTACATACAAATGACAGATATACTGAGAAAGAAATCAGGCAAATGGTACCTTTCACAATAGCTTCAAAATGTGTGGTGTGTGTCTGTGTGTCTGTGTGTCTATGTGTCTATGTGTGACACACATATATATAAACTGAACAAGTGAAAAACTTGTACAATTAAAATTTTATGACACTGAAGAAAGAAAATGAGGAAGACATCAGAAGATGGAAAGATCTTCTGTGTTCATGGATCAGAAGAGTTAATATTATGAATGTGACCATCCTACCAAAAGCAATCTACATATTCAATGCAATCCCCACCAAAATTCTAACACAATTTGAAACTAAATTGAAAAAACAATCTTCAATTCCATTTGGAAACACACACATATAAACATATACAAACAAAAAAACAAAGAAACAAGAAAAGAAACAGGGTAACTAAAACAATCCTGAATAAAAGCACTCCTGGAATTAACACCACCCTCTACCTCAAACTATACTACAGAGCTACTGTAATAGAAACAGCATGGTATTGTCATAAAAACAGACACATTGAACAATGGAATTAAAGACCCAGGCATATTTCTACATGCCAATGGGAATCTGATTTTTTTTTTTTAAAACAAAGCCAAAAATATACAAAAGAGAAAAGACAGCATCATCAACAAATGATGTTGGTCATACTGCACAGCCTCACATAAGAGAATGCAAATAGAACTATTATCTATTACCCTGCACAAAACTCAACTCAAAATAGATTAAAGACCTCAACATAGACCGTATACCATAAATCTAATAGAAGAAAAAGTAGGCAATAGGCTTGAACTCATTTACACAGAAAAGAGACACCAACAGCACAGGCACTAAAAATAACAATAAATGGGACCTCATGAAGCTGCAAAGTTCTGTGTGGTAAAGAATACTATCATTCAGGACAGAGTAGTAGGCTATGGAACGGGAAAAGATCTTTAGCAGCTAAACATCTGATAGAGGATTCATATCTAGAATACATAAAGAACTTAAATAACTGAACATCAAGAAAATAAATCAATTTAAAAATGGGGTACAGAATTAAGTATAAAGTTCTCAAAAGATAAAATAAAAATGGTTGAGAAACAGTAGAAGAAATGCTCATGAGGGAAATGCAAATTAAAATGACTGAGATTTCATGTTACACCAGTCAGAATCGCCAAGATCAATAAACTAATGCTGGCGAGGACACTGGGAAAGGGGAATACTTATCCATTGCTGAGGTAATGTAAACTGAAACAATCACTATAGAAATCAGTGTGGCAATTCCTCAGGAATCTGGGAATCGCTCTACCTTAAAACCCATACTACTCTTAAGCATACAACTGAAGAACTCTACATCCTATTACAGTGACTTACTCATCCACGTTCAATTCTGTTCTACTCATAAATAGCCAGAAACTGGAAACAGCCTAGATGTCCATCAATTGATGACTGAATCATGAAAAGTGGTACAATTACACAATGGAATGTTATTCAGCTATTTAAAAAAATGAAATTGGCAGGTAAATGGGTGGAGCTAGAATAATTCAACATGAGTAAGGTAACCCAGACCCAAAAAGACAGCTATTGTATGCTGTTCTCTTCTAATGCAGTTATTTGTTTTAAGCTTTCAATATGTTTGCTACAGTCTGAATAACCACAGAGATAGGTACCTAGTAAGGGACTAGTAAGGAAGAGAAACCCTCCCAAAGAAGGGAAGATAGAATATAGTGTTATGGAGAAATAAAAGAGAAACTAGAACCAGAGAATTAAATAGGGAGGAGAGGAGATAAGAGAAAAGGAAGGAATACAGGAAGAGGCAACTAACATTAAATGCCATTTCAAAAATCATATGGAAACCAACTACTGTAGAAGTGACCAAAAATATATACATATATGAAAGGAACCTATCAATGAAAAATCTTATCTCAAAAATCAAAAGGTGAACGGTGCCTGAGGACCACACCCAAGACTTTCTTCTGGCCTCTGTGCTCATGTGCACACATATACCCCTCACTTCCAGAAAAGCCCTAGAACAAAACCAAGAGGGGAGGGAGTACTACAAGAGTAACAAAGAGCTTTGCTTCTTACCTTCAGGCTCTTTAGATAATTTGAGAGCATACTGGGATGGAACCGGTTTTCTTCAGCAACTTGACTATCATATCTTGGCCCCAACATCGTCTTCAGAGGTAAGAATCTTCCTAAACATTAAGGTGGGTAATAATTTTCATTACTTAAAGGACTAAAACTCTGTGATTTGCTATTCCAAAGCTGCCTTCTTAAAATAATAAGGCACAGTCTCACATATGCTAGGCTGGCCTCAGACTCAAATGTGTACTTGAGGATGACCTTAAACTACTGATTCTCAGCTGAGCAGTGATGACAAATGCCTTTCTGGCCCTCGGGAGGCAGAGACAAGCAGATTTCTGAATTCAAGGCCAGTCTGGTCTACAGAGCTAGTTCCAGGACAGAGAAATCCTGTCTGGGGAAAAAAAATTCTGATTCTTTCGTACCACCATGCCTAGTTGTGTGTAGTACTTGATATGGAACCCAGGGATTTCTGACGGTAAGCAAATCATACTAAATGAGCCATATCCCACCCTCAATTTGGTAATAGCTTAAAAGGAAAAACAAAATTAAAAATGCAACTACCCCTAATATACTTTCACTCTAAACAGTATTTTAAAAGACTACTTTAAAACACAGATTACTTTGAGTTAATTCTAAAATTTGATGATATGAATAAAGGAAAACTACCAATGAATGAAACTTTGATGATGGCTTAGCTGACAGAGGATATGATGGTTCACAAGCACATGTGACTCCAGTTCCAGGGGAACATTCTTCTGGCCTCCACAAACTCCTGCACACATGTGGCACACATAAGCTTATGCAGGCTTTCACATGTACACAGAAATAAAACATAAATCTTTTTTTTTTCTTTTAAAGAATCCGAACTTTAAACCATTGGTCATCTGGTCCCGTAAGCAATAACTTCAATAAAACTCACTGGCTCACCAAGTTGGATTTTGGTAGCCCCTTACTTCCTGTCTACTGTCATCTCCCTAGCTAGGGTGAGTAAACATTTGTCCATATCTACCCAGGAAGCAGTCTCATATAATACCTCAATCTCCCAAAAGCTGGAATTACACATGCATGCCAACACACCCAGTTTAACTCACTTATTTTAAGTTTCTAATTACATGGCTTCGGTATCTGGGGGTTTCCTTTTTTGTTGTTGTTTTGTTTACTTATTTGTCGTAATTTGAAGCAGAGTCTACTAAGTTTAGACTCAAACTTGCTATGTAGCTGGGGATAACCCTGAACTCCTAGTTCTTCTACCTCTGTTTTCAGAATGCTGGGGTCACAGGTATTCCCCCAACAGAACTGGTCTCAGTGCAATGCTAGTGCTAAAAAACAGGGCTGTGTGCATACTAGGCAAGTACTCTATCTACTACATCCCCAGCCCTAGTAATATGTGGGGTAGTTAAGTATATCCATCTTTGAAGCTTACCCACATCTCAGGAAACATCATGGGGAAGCTGTTATCATATTAAGATGATATTAACCAAAATCACTTGCTAAAAATGTATGGTTTGTTTGGTGGCTAAAAAAAAAAAAAAAAAAAACTGTTTAAGCCCAGAGAAATCACCTTAAATAAGCATTTGTTTAAATACCTATTTGTCATAGTTTAGACTTCTACTTGACTTTTTAAGACAGTGTCTCACAATGTAGCCCATGCTACAACTAAATAGATAATGTGGCTTTAAACAAGCAACGATTCTCCTGATTCACTGGGTTCTGGAACTAGCTCTGTAGACCAGGCTGGCCTTCAATTCAGAGATCAGTACCCAATGCTGGGATTACATTACAATTGATTTGTAGGTCTTAAATCTCTCCCAAACTTCCAGTGTTGAAGGTTTATTCTGTAATGTGGCAGTGTTCACAGACACAACATCTGGGAGGTGACTGGATAATGATAGCTCTGACTTCATCAACAGATTCGCTCATCCATAGATTCTTAACTTACTGAGTTACTACGAGGCAGTAGAAACACTAGCAGAAGTTGTCTAGTTGGAGGAAGTCCCTGGGAGAAGCTTATCCTCAAAGGCTATAACCTGATTTTGGACCCTTCGTCTTTACCTTCTGACCACCAAGAAAATAAGTTTGTTCCACCATATCCTCTTTCATGAAGTTCTGATTTATCAAAGGCCCCTGAAGCCCAAAGAGCCAGGGCCATGTAACCACAGACTCCAACTTCTCAAATTATGAACCAAAAACAGATTCTTTCCTATGGTAGTACAGGCCTGTAATACCAGCACTGAGGACACAGAAGAAGGAACATCAAAAGTTCTAGGTCAACCTGGCTATACAGCAAGAACCTGTCTCCAAAAAAACAAACAAAAAAGTAATCACCCCCCACCCTTTTTGTGGTACTATGGACTATATTTAGGATTTTGTGCATATTAGTGAGATGCTCTAACAGTGAGCTACATTCCACAACCCGTTCTGGTTTTGTTTTTAATTTTGAGACAGGGTTATTATGTTACTCAGGCTAGCCTTGAGCATGTGATCAACCGTCTGAATAGGTGGAACTGATTAAAAGTGTGCACCACCAGGCCCAGACAACCTTTCTTCTTTTTGTTAAGTATTTCTTTTTATTTTATATGTGTCTCCTTGCACATATATATGTACACACGGGTGCCTGGTGCCCTAGGTATTCAAAAGAAGAATCAGATTCCCCTAGAACTGAAGTTATAGACAGTTGTACCCTGCCAAGAGGGCCTGGGAACCAAACCTGGGTCCTCTGTACAAGTAGCATAATACTGTTAACCACTGAGCCATCTCTCCAGCTTGCAACTTTTCTTCTTTGTAAGTTGATTAATTTTGTCACAATAACAGAAATCTAACTAATCCCCTACTTAAACTAATTTACATCTCCAAATAATAGGAAAAATAACAATAGGTAACTAAAATATTTAGTCTTAAAAATATCATTCACCCAAACATGACTTTAAGTTTTCTATAAAACTCAAAATCAACAATGAGCATTCCACCACACTGCTAAACTCAATGGTCAGGTCTCATTTCTCAACTTACTTGGGCTCTCAGAAATATATGAAACAACTGGCCAAGCCTGCTGATAAAGGCCAATAATGCCAGTTATTTAGAAAGATGAGGCAGAAGGAGAGAAACACAAGTCTACCTGGCCTACAGACAGAATTCAGTCTGATCAACTTAGAACTGACAAATAATAATAAGAGATGCAGATAAAACTCTATTAATAGAGTACTGCCTAGAATGCAGAAGCCCATAGGTCCAATCTTCAGCACAACCCTTGGAGCTCTCAAGAGACTGAATCACCAACCGTGGAGCATACCTAGTCTACACAGATCTACCTCCATGGGCTGGACCTAGGCCTCCCTGCACATATGTTGTAAATGTGCAGCTTGGTTTTCATGCAGGTCTCAAACATCCGGAGTGGGGGCTATCCCAAAACATGCAGCCTGTATATGGAGTATGGTCTTCTAAAAAAAAACAGTTGTTCAGTTATTCATGGAATATTATTTTTTTATATCTCTAGTATTCAGTTTGCAACTACTTCATTGAGAATTTTTGTATGTATATTCATGAGGGATACTGGACTATAACTTATATATTTTTGTTGGGTTTACACTTGATTTCACTATTTCAATATTATTTGCTTTGTGAAGGAGCTTATTGTGGTTCTGAATTTTTTTAAACATAACTCAAAAAGTATTGCTTGTTTGAAGGCTCTATAGAATTCTTGTATAAGTATATCTGATCCTTGGTATTTTGCTTGTTTGTTTCTTTTCATTTTATTCTGTTTGAATGCTTTTTAAATTTTTTTGATTTGCTGAAAATAAAAATTAAAAAAAAAAAAAAATTAAAAAAAAAAAAAAAAACTCTATTAATAGAGTACTGCCTAGAATGCAGAAGCCCATAGGTCCAATCTTCAGCACATGGAGTGGGGATGGATGTAGATAGCCGATTACTTTTTTGAAAGAGAAACATTTTCACATGTACAACTGCAAAGTGTGTGTATAATTAATTGCACTTATGTGCACATATATGCATGTGTGTAGAGGCCAGAGGTCAATTTCTCGGTAGATATCCATCTTTAATTTTTAAACTGTCTCTCACTGGGAACTCTACCTGTTAGATGACGCTACATGGTGAGCCCCAGGGACCTCCCCATCTCAGCTTCCCAAATGCTACTATTACAAGTATGCACTATGGCAGGCTTTTTACATGGGCAAGAGCAGTGAGTGCTCTTACTAACTGCTAAGCCACCTTTCCAGCCCTTCATTTTTCCTTTAACTTTTCTTCCCATTTCACTACATACTCCTTTATCTCATTTGTTTCAGTGTTTTTTTAAAGCATCTATTTATTGTCTATGAACACCACACAACCTTCAGGAAAGTAATGGAAAGCATCGCAATAGAAAGACTGAAAGAATACCATTGAGTGAACACAATGCTAAGGAATTATTACATGCAAATAATAAAAGAAAATGAATGATCATGACCACAGCATTCAAATGAATGACACAAGACACCAAACCTAAGAAGTAAGATGCAGACTAAAGGCACAGGAAATAGTCAGTACAATCCTGACAGAGTATTTCCAAAGCTAGGGAAAAAATGACACTGAGACACAAGACACATTTAGAACCTTGATCAGACATGACTAGAAAAGAATAAGACTCAAACTCACTCTCCCTGACTGTGCTTCATTTTCCATCCTCACAACTCTTTCTTTCTTTCTCTTTTTCTTTCTTTCTTTCTTCCTTTCTTTCTTCCCTCCCTTATATATCCTGGGCAAGTGCTCCACTACTAAACCACATCTACAGTCCACCAGGCATATTAGGGTACTCCTTTAATCCCAGCATTCAAGAAGCAGAGGCAGGCAGATCTCTTTGAGTTCATGGCCAGACTGGTCTATATATCAAGTTTCATGCCATCCTGAGCTAAATATTGAAACCCTGACAACAAAACAGAGAAAAAATGAATACAAATATTTATTTATACATGTAGACAAAACTGTAATGACTTCACCTGTTCATAACTATACCTAATTCACAACTAATTAGTTCTAGTTCTCATGCAGTCTAATTAGAATTCTCTCCCCACACCTTTAAATCCCTCTCCTTCCTAAGGTGATTACATCCTGGGAGACAGAAAAAAACACTTCTCCACTACTGAAGTATAAACAGGGATAATTCTTCAACAAATTAATTTATTTTCCCAGGGCACATCAAGAGACTCTACTCAGCTTCTCTTGCACTTGGGTAGGGACAAAACAAGGAGTGTTGACACACACCTGTAACTCCAGCGGAGGGAAAGAGTGAGTTTAAGGTCATCTCATACTCCTCACATTATGAGTCTGAAGCCTGCATGGGCTATGAGACCTTGCTTCAAAAGGAGAACCTTTGGGATGAGGCACGTGAGCCTCCTCCCCGACCTGAAGAGCTACCCACAGTGGTTCATGCTAAGTAAAGGAGAATCACTTTCCTTAGGACTGTGGACTATGCTTCAGTGGATGGCTCCACATCCACTTGTATGTGAAAAACAGAAACTGGATTCAATGGGCTACTTTAAAACCATGTGAAGTTCAAGGTGGGACATAAGGACAAGCTGAGAAAGTGGGAGACAAATGTGATAAAAATGGCATATGCATGTGTAAAATTCTCAAATAAATTATTACTATAAGGCTACACATTAGAAAATCAGATCTTTCCAGAATGATGGATGGTGCATGCCTTTTATCCCAGCACTCGGGAGACAGAGAGTAGCAATTTCTAAGTGTTTAAGGCCAGCCCAGTCTACATACACAGTTCTAGGCCACCCAGAACTATAGAGTAAAACCCTGTCTCAAAGAGAGGGTGGGGACACTATTCCAATTGAAACAATACGAGAGCAATAGTGTACTCACATACATAAAATAATTAAGTAAATCTTTGAAAAGAATTAATACCAATGTTGAAGGAAGTATAGTGATGCACACCTCTAATCTCAGCACTTAGGAGCTAGGCAGATCTTTGTGAGCACAAGGCCAGCCTCCTCTGTGTCACGTGCTAACCAATGAGGTCAGGCTGGAGAAACGGCTCAGGAATTACAAGTACTTGCAGCTCTTGGAGATAACAGGTGTTCAAATCCAAAATGTTTTTTATAATACGCAAATCTAGATTTGAAAAAAACAACATAAAAGTAGAAGTGGGAATGTCTAAGACAAGAAGAACAGTGCAGGGGGAGACAAGACAGAGTAGCAGGCCAGTGAACATGATTAAAGTACATTATTACAAAAGAGCATCATATAATAAGCAAAGTGGTGGACGTCGTTTATCCTAGAACTTGAGAGGTAAGAGGCAGAAGGGTTACTCAGAAGTCCGCTGTTTGCCAGGGCATCATGAGGAAGCCCATCACTTTATACACTATGTATCAGTAAAAGAAAAATATTCACAAATCATACAATAAAAGAAATTACCTATTTTTTTTTTTTAAGGTTTTTTCGAGACAGGGTTTCTCTGTGTAGCTCGGGCTGTCCTGGAACTCACTCTGTAGACCAGGCTGGCCTCGAACTCAGAAATCTGCCTGCCTCTGCCTCCCAAGTGCTGGGATTAAAGGCGTGCGCCACCACTGCCCAGCTAAGAAATTACTTTTATAATCATAAAAAAAAAAAAAAGGAAAACTATGGAAAGAAATCTAGAACATGAGAAAGGTACACTGGAACATGTCTGTCATCCCAGCTAGCAGGAGGCTGTGGCAGAAAGACTGTGAGTCTGAGCTACACAGTGAGTTCTACAATAGCTTAGACTAAATAGTAAGAGCCTGCCTCAATAATTTATCAATTAATTAATTAATTAATGATAAAATTAACTAAATAAAATGTAACCTGACAAACTAAATTCAATCCCTAGACTGACAAGGTGAAAGGAGAGAACCAACTCTTCAAAAGTTGCATTCTGACCTCCATATACGTGTCCAAGTGTAGATATGTGCATGTGCATACACACACAATAAACAACGTAAAGAAATTAATGAATAGAAAAGTAACTCCAGCACACAGAAGGCAAATTCAAGAGGCTACATACAAAGTGTTTGAGAAAAGGGTTTCAGACAGAGGGAGTCGATGGGGGATAAGAGGAGGGGTGTAAAGGAGAAATATAGTCAAAATGCATTACATACATGAATGGAACTGTCAAAGAATAAATTAAAAAATATTTTTAAAAGATGATGATTTGGGGTTGAAGAGATGGTCTACATGTCATGGCATTTGCTGAGCAAGCCTAGAGAAAGGAGTTCAATTCCAGGGTCACATCGATAGAAGGAGAGAACTGAGGAAAAGTTGTCCTGCTACCTCTATATGGACACTTTGGCACATACATGTACACACACACACACACACACACAATAATTAGTGTACAATTAACTAGTCAATTCTTAAAAAGATTTCAAGATGGGTACAGCCTGGGTCACAATACCTTGTCTCAATTTAAAAAAAAAAAAAAAAGAATTCACAAATTCAAAGCTAATCTGGACCAAGATCCTCACTCCAAAACAACAAAAAAGGCTCAGGCTGGGGAAATGGCTCAGCAGATAAGAATCCTTGGTGTACAAGCATAAGGACCTTAGTTCAAATCCCTAGAACTCACATTTTCAAAAACTCAGGTGTGGTATAATGCTGAGGGAAAGTAAAAACACAGGGTCCCTGGGACTTGCTGGACCCCAACCTAGCTCTAAGTGCAGAAAAAGAGACCCTTGCTCAAGGACATTCAATATATTCCTGCAGCCTCTGAGCACAGACCTACATATGCCCATCACACACAGACACATAGATACATAGATACACACACACACATGCACACACATATGCACACATGTACACACATATGCACACACACATGCACACATATACACACATGTACACGCACATGCACACACACATGCAGAGAGAGAGAAATACATACACACACAAATAAATAAAGGACAGGAATACAGATCAGTAGTGTAATTGACTAGTGTGTGTGAGGCTCTAAATTCAATCCCAACATCACTAAGTAAATAAATATTTCTTAAAAAATTCACAATAGAATAATGAACTTGACTGAAGACAATACAACTATCAAAAAACATCATTATAATAGAAAATACATAAAAGTATGCTGAGAATAAAAAAGGTTTCCTTTTTTTTTTTTTTTTTAATTTCCTCACACTACAACTTGCTTAAATTATCTTTCTCTTTTATTGAAGGAATTGAGTTTCTTTACAGCTTTCTTATTTTTCAGACGGGGTCTCCCTACGTAAGCCAGAATGGCCCTGCCTCTGCCTCCTAAATGCTAGAATTAGACGTGTATGTTACTATTATTGACTTTAAATTATATATTTTTCCCCTTCTGAAACAGAGTCTTAATCTGTATCCCAGACTGGCCTTCAACTCACACCAATACTAAATGCTGGGATTACACATATATGCCACTATCTCTGCTTAAAATCGTTCAAATCACCTTTATTGATTGTTTATATACCTTTATTGACTGAGGATTTCATATGAAATCTTAAGGAATGCTTACAAAATACAAAATAGAAGAATCAACGTGAACAAGTACAGTATCTCTGCTTCTAACAGTTTCATACACTGGTAGACAATACTGCAAAATATGTGTTTAATATATACACATAAAATCTTTCCATCATTAAAAAGAAACAGTAAGGAGTTGCAAGCTAATTAAAACCTAAAACTTTCACTTTTTCTTTTTCTAATTTTGAGGAAGGGTATCATTATGCAGCCCCAGCTGGCTGGAACCCACTACCTAAATCAGACTGGCCTCAAACTCACTAGACTCACCCTCCTCTGCCTCCCTATGCTGGCATTAAAGGTCTGCCCACCACACCCAACAAATTCGAAACTGTTAGAATGAAAAGACAAACTACAGAATGGAGTTGACAAATATAAGGAGCTACTCTACCAACTCAAACTCCCTTTAAAAAGTGGAGTCCTAGGGAAGGGGCGGCGTATTTGTTCCCAACATCTCAGAAGCAGAAGCAGGAGTTAAAGGTGATCCTCAAAACCACTGGCCATAGTTCAAGGCCAGTCATACAAACACACACAAAGTGAGTACATGATGTCTGCATTTATTTAAAAATGTACGCCATCAATGATAAAGCAGATCAACAGCTGTCTGGGAAAGAAAGGATTACAGAAGTTTCATACAACAGTGTACAAAAAGACTATTATGTGGAAGCTGTCACATAATATTTTCCCTATGTCTACATGTTGAAACAGTCTCTAGGCAGCCACACAATGGGTTAAATGAAAAAAAAAATTGTATATTAAAGTGAAGTGTTTTAGGTAAACTGGATGGAACATATACCAAGAGCATGAGATTTAAATGTATATGGGTTTCATGTTTAAATTCCCCTTTTTGAAGGTTTATGTGTATGTGTGCACTGATAATTATGAGTATAGGCCACATGTCTGCAGGTACTGGAAGAAGTCAGAAAAGGGAATCAGAGCCGGGCGGTGGTGGCACACGCCTTTAATCCCAGCACTTGGGAGGCAGAGGCAGGCGGATCTCTGAGTTCGAGGAAAGCCTGGTCTACAGAGTGAGTTCCAGGACAGCCTGGGCTACACAGAGAAACCCTGTCTTGAAAAACCAAAAAAAAAAAAAAAAAAAAAAAAGAAAGAAAAGAGAATCAGATATCCTGGAACTGGAGTTGCAGGTGTTGTGAGCTACTCTTTGTGGGTACTGGGTACTCTCAAACAGCAGCACTGAGACAACTCTCAAGCTCCTAAAACTCGTGTTTAAAGCTAGCCTTTTCACTTGGCCATGACTTGGTGCTAGCATGGCCTCGTCTGGAGATGAACTGTATAGTACCAGAGCCCTTGGGTCCTTGTCAGTCTTAGAATGCCACCACCACTCCCATTTATCTGTCACCACGTAATTGGTGTTGACTGGAATTTCCTGACATGGGTACAAGTGTTCATACAAGTGTTACCTTTTCCATGTAACTTAAGCAAAGCAACATGAATAAAGGGGGGAGCAGGAAATTTTGAAGGTGGCAAAAATTCTGAGACTCCCTAAATTTAATTATAAATGCCATTTGATACCAGAAAAGATAACCAGTTACCATCACATCTTGACCCACAACACAACTGTTTCTTCCTGTATGTGCTGAAATCTTCACACAAGCTCCATCCTAAAACTTCCTGCCTTATGTTACTGAGCACAACTTTAAAAAAAAAAAAAAAAAAAAACAGTTATAGTTTAATATACAGATTTTAGCTCAAGAGTTAAGAAAAAGAGAGTCACTCAGAATAAAGACAACCAGAAAGCAAGGATGTGGGCTTCTAAAAGAGTGTGGGTACCAGCTCCTCAATGGAGAGCCACAACTCATTCTGTTTTGCCTGGTGTTCAAACAACTAGAAAGATTAAGTCTGAGTTAGAACTCTGATAAGGAGGCTTAACAGATCTTTGCAAACAGCTGCCCGATAATTACTCTATAGATGAGAAAATCCAGTGTACGCAGTTCGTGTATTCCTTCCTCAATTTTATCACAAAAATGCTTTTGGCTCCTAGGTCCAGCCGACAAAGTTCCTAATGGCTATCTAACCCGGTTATTGATAACTGTGGAGTCTGGTCCTTGAAGGTTACCATGTGCGATGTCTCCACAAATTCAGAGAACTGTGCCTCAGTTATTTCATGTGTATTCCCTAGAATATATGTGTGTGGTCCAAATCTATCAAACTGTACACTTTTAAGTCACTGTCTGTCAGCCAAGCAGTGACACGGGCCTATAATCCCAGGCACTCTGGAAACTCGAGAAAGAAGCTAGCAAGTTCGGGGATGATGCTACTCTATGTCAAACTCAAGATGGCAACATTCCGCTAAAGTCAATTTAATAACAAAACCAAAAATCCCCCGCTTCCCAACCTCACTTCTCTTTAAGCTTTCCTCAATTTCAAGGTTCACGCTCAGCTACTCTTGAGAACAAGTCTCGTCAAGGCAGCGAGACCCAGTCTCAAAAATATCACACAGGTTCACTGACTTTAAGCTCCAGAAGCCCCTTGTCCACCTCCCGTCCTCACTCCTCCGCCTTGCGGGAGCCCCGACTGGCGGCCACCAAGCGCGCGGTTCCCCAGGCCCGGCCGACGCGGTGGGATTCGAACCCTCCCGCAGCCCCCTCCCGGGTACCTGCCACCGGCTGGCCGCGCCCGCGGACAGTTCAACCACCGCGGCGGGATCTTGTTATAAGCCATGTCTACGCCGCCTCGCCGACAGCTCCTTAGCAAGCCAGCCCAGACCCCAACGACAGCAGCTCCACCCGGGTCCTCAGCGGCGCGCCACTTTCATTCAGGTTCGACTCCGCGGCTCCCGGCGAGCCCACAATGCACTGCGACTTCCGCCCCAAAGGGTCCGCCCCCTTTCTTCCGAGGTCAGGCGAATAGGAAGCTCCGCCCAAGTGAAAGAGGGGAAGCTGCTGAGAGCTAGAGGGACTGTTCCACCTGGCCCCGCCCCCTCCAGCCCCGCCCCCTGTGTCTCTGGGCACCGGCCTTTGCCACGCCCCACCCCTGTTTTGCCTTTGTGAGTACTCAAATGACTGGTGTCTCTTTTTTTCCATCTAAACAAGAGAAACTCCAAAGTAGAAGGAATCCAAGCTTCTTTCCAACTGTGGACTGACCTGCTACATTCAAAAGGGTGCTCCACAGGTGAAAAAGTGTTTTTCCACTGATCATAGCTCAAATTTGATGTCTCTACTGGATCTGGGTTTAAACTGTTGTTTGAGAATCCTCCCTTACCTGAATCAAAAAGTCTGGAAAACCAGAATCTGGGTTATTACAAATGAGGAGTTTCCTTTTTGGCGAAGTGTAGGGGACGTGCTGCTGACGACCCATGGAACATCAAAAATTAGTTCCAGAAGCCTCAAGACTATCATTTCTAGAGCAGATGGTTTTGATGCGTCTTTTGTTTGTTTCTTTGTTTGCTTTGTTTGTTGCTGGTTTTCTTTCTTTCTCTCTCTCTCTCTCTCTCTCTCTCAAGTATATTTAGGATTTCTGAGATTCTCTGACTCAAAGGAATCACTAATAATGTGTACTTGGCAGAGGTAGGAAGTGACCTTGGTTACTACTAAGTTACGTAGACCAGAAAGCCTTGTGTTTTCCCCATTCTTGAGATTTAAAACATCATATGAAGCCAGAGCTATAAGGGGTTTGTTATGGGTCACTAGGAGCAAGCTGGTTCTTCCTTATAATACCTTCAGTCATCAACCTGACATGCCTGAGAAGGAAACTAGGAAGTGTGGCCTTATTGGAAGAGTTATAGCCTTGTTAGTGGAAAAGTGTCACTGTGGGGGTGGGCTTTGAGAATACACACACACATACATATATATGCTCAAGTCTGGCAGAGTCAGTCCACATACACACACACACATACATATGCTCAAGTCTGGTAGAGCCAGTCCACACACACACATATATATGCTCAAGTCTGGCAGAGTCAGTCCACACACACACACACACACACACACACACACACATATATGCTCAAGTCTGGCAGAGTCAGTCCTCTCCTAGTTGCAATTAGATCAAGATGTAGAACTCTCAGCTCTTTCTCCAGCATCATGGCTGCCTGGACACAGCCATGCTTCCTGCCCTAATGATCATGGACCGACCCCCTGAACCTGTAAGCCAGCCCCAATTAAATGTTGTCCTAGTCATGGTGTCTCTTCACAGCAATGGAACCCCAAACTAACACACTAATTGATGAGAGAGGGCCAAGCCGACTGTGGGTGGTGCCATTCCTGATCCAACAGGTCAATGGTTCCCAACCTTCCTAATGCTGAGACCCTTATAATACAGTTTCTCATGTTATGGAGACCACCAACCATAAAATTATTTTTGTTGCCACTTCATAACTTAATTTTGCTACTGTTATGAACTGTAATGTAAATATTTTTGAAGATAAAGGTTTTCCAGGGAGTTGCAACCAGGAGGCTAAGAACCAAAAACCAACTGGCTAGGCTGTATAGGAAAGCTAGCTGAGGGCTGAAGAGATGACTCAGTGGTTAAGAGCACTAACTGCTCTTCCAGAGGACCTGAGTTCAATTCCCAGCAACCACATGGTGGCTCACAACCATCTGTAATCGGTTCTGAATGCCCTCTTCTGGCGTGTCTGAAGATAGCAACAGTGTACTCACATATATAAAATAAATAAATCTTAAAAAGAAAAACAAAAAGAAAAGAAAAAAGAAAGAAAGCTAGCTGAGCAAGCCAGGGATGTCTGCCAGAATTTCTTCAGAGTTCCTGCCTTCAGGCTCCTGCTTGGGTTCCTGGCCTTGTTTCCTTTCTTGATGGACCAAAAGGCCAAATAAATCCTTTCTTCCCCAAGATGCTTTTAGCCAGTGTTTTATTGATAGCAACAAGAAAATCAAGCTAAAACACTCTTGCTCAAATGAATAGAATCTAAATCCTACCTCTGGCATTACATGAAGGTAGACATGACATTATAATCTGGTTCAAAACTTACAACTGTTTTTTACTATTGATCTGTCCCTTTAGAGTTAATCCAACTGAGTATCAATCATTTGACCAGGAGACCTCCCTGCTGCTAGTTTGCCTAAGAAGGCTAACTGAGGAGTTGGAAGGAATAATTAATGATTATTATCCCCTTAATGAGATAGTGTATTTACATACCCAAAGCCTTCCCCCAGTATAGTTACTTAAAATTTTCCCCTAATGCTGTTCTGCTTTCTATTAATGTCTTAACTAAAAAAGCATAACTTTCTTTCTGTTTGCCTTTTTTTTCTAATATTGGCCAAAACCCTACACATGCTTGCCCTGACATCATAGAATGTTGTGTTTTATAAAAATATAAGGAGAAAAGGAATATGTTTGGTGGATGTGTAGTCAGGTGTGAGGGAAGGGGGTGCCTCGCGGGCCCATGCTGAGGCATCCCTGCCCCCTGAGGGGCCAGCTACATGACAGACAGTATAGTGTAGAATACAGTTTATTCAGGACATGGGAAGGGGAGTTGAGAGGGCAGTAGAGACAGAGAAAGACAGAAAGAGAGTAGAGGAGTAAAGGCTGACAATGAGCACGTGGAGAGAGAGGGGAGAGGCAAATGGGGAGAGAGGGAGGGAAGGGGCAAGAGGACAGAGCAAGAGCAAGAAGGCAAAAGAAGTAGAGGGGGCAAGCAGCATCTTTTATAGTGAGTTAGACACACCTGGCTGTTGCCAGGTAACTGTGGGGCAGAGCTTAGACAAAATGCTAACACGGACAATCTCATATTCTCCATAAAGCCCCCTGTCATATGACAGATTCCTCAGAATTGTAACATTCCCTCTAAATTGAAGCAGTCACACAAAGTGTAAGACCTTTGAGCCTCAGGAGGTAAATAAAGCGTTATCTGAAAACAGGTAATTGGAAGATTCCTGAGGGCTGTTACCCTGCATTATACAAAGGCACAAGCTACCGCTGACAGACAGAATAAAAAGAGATAGTCAATGATAGAGTTGCCTATGAACTGCATAGAAAGCGCCAGAGTTGTAGATTTTCTGAATCATCACCCACATTGGAGTCGGCTTTCTAACCTTGCTTTTGAGTTAACCCTGCTCCTGTCGGTAACCCCTAACCCTCACTCCTGTTAGTAATCTCACTAAAAACCTCCTTGGTTCACCAAGTTGGAAACAAAAATGTACTCATTACTCGGTCGTGGGCTCCCTTTGGCGGGGGTAAGTAAATATATGTGTTGTGTCTCCTCAGCAAATGTCTGTCACACAACATCCCATGACCCATGAAGTTGCTTGCCAGCGTCCATGGCCTAACCATAATGCTACTGGCTTTCTTGCTCTCCATCTTGCTGTCCCCAGACTTCTCTTCCCACCAACTACCAGTGTTTGCACATTGCCTGCTTTGTTTGTTTTCTCTGCCCTGAGCTTCCTTCAGTATCTGTTTTTAAGTCAGTTCCTGCATGGTTGTACTCTGCTCACTCTGTCTCTTTCATTGAGCTAAGGATCCATCCATGAAACGGTGCCGCCTGTATTCAGGATAGGTCTTTCTATCTCAATTAACCCAATTTAGAAAATCTGTCACAGTCCTGCCTATAGGCCAACCTTATCTATACAATTCCTCCTCGAGGGACCCTTCTTAAGTGATTCTAGGTCATGTCAAGTTTACAAGACCAGTAAGCACCATGGTGGCAAGTGAGCCGTAATGTGACAATTTGACTGTACGAGCACAGATTCTCCCTTTGAACTGCACAGTGAGCTGTAGGAATGGTTCCTCTGGTAAAACTACTTGCCACTCAAGCCTGACAGTAGAGGTGGAGAACTAACTCCAAAAATGATCCCTTGACTTCCATACTTGAGCCATGACACTTACAATCTAAATCCAGGCACTCATACAGGCATACTTAAAATAAATCTTCTTGTTTAAAAAAATTCATCTGTGTGTAAAGATTCCCATCTTTAATCCCAGACCTTAGGAAATGGCGGTGAACAGAGAGAGCTCTTAAGTTTGAGGCCAGCCTGGTGTACATATTGAGTTTCAGACTAGCCAGGACTCCATAGTGAGACTCTGTCTTTAAATAAGGTTTGTTTTTTTTTGTTGTTTTTTTTTTTAAAAAAAACATTTTATTAATTTGTCATTTCACATCCTGGACCCCAGTCCCACTCATCTCGCTGTCCCCTCAAATCCACCCTCCACCCTTGCAACCTCTAGCCAAAAGAGAAAACACACAAACAAAATAAATGAAACAAAGCATAGAAAACATCTCATCATGGAAGCTGTAGCATGTCACAGTGTGTCCCACAGTATATCTCTCTGTCCACACATCTTCACTTGCAGTTGTTCACTGCAGTGAGTCATTGGTCTGGTTTAAGGTCTCTGGTTCTGTGACACGGTCAATAATGGCTTTTCCTCCTGGCTATTCTGTTGTTGTCCTATGTCGTGGAGATGCTGCAGTTTTAGATCCAAAAAACTGAACCTTTCATGTGCCCCAACATTTCACAGATGATGTAGATTTTGGAACTCAAAGCCCTGGATCTGGGTCTGGACTGCGACTGAGCTAATCACTCCACCTTATCCACTCCACCAGGGCAAGCTCGAAAGCAAGGTTAGCTCTTCCACACTTGTGCCCTCAGGCCAGTTCACCCTCACCCACACCTCCAGCTCCAGCTCCACTGTGCTTCCCAGTCAAGGCACAGGGCCCACTCTCCTGGAGCCCACTCTCCTGCTAAGTCCTGTATGGCTGTGGAAGGGACATCATGTATGGCTGTGGAAGGGACATCATGACACTGTTTTCTGCCCCTGGAGCAGAGTGTTGACGTTTGCTAGGCATAAAGCTTATTTGTATATTAATAAATATATACACAAATCCGGGAGCTGAGGGTGTGTCTAATGTTCCTCAGCAAAATGGTAAACGCTGTGACCTTCAGGACAGCCCTTAAGACTGTGAGGAAGGACTCTGAAAACATAAGTTCAAGAATATATAATTTCTCAACTATGCAAAAATATAAGCATGCAATATGAGGGGCTTCATGGACCTGAAAGAATAGAGAGAGCTACACCAATAAGTCAGTAAAGGGAAAAAATAGTTAAAAATCAAGGCTCATGGTTCAAAAGGAGTGAGTGAGAGTGAGAAAGTGAGAGAGTGGTGATCTCAGGACAAGATCCCACCCAGCTAAACTTATTGTTTGTGCTTACAAAAGCAGGCAGATTTCTAAGTTCATTTGCTATGTTAAAAAAAAAAAATGTACTTGCTGTGTCTAAGAATCAAGGGACTAAGGTCATAAAATGCTGATTCATGGGATAATCAAAAGGGAACCTGGGGTAATGATTGGATTAATATGTAAATAAAAGACTAGCCTTTGGTCTTCAAGAGATGAGCTGTCTAGACTTCTATCTAGAGTTGTCTTTAGCAGAACACAGAGCTGTCAGCTTGCACCCCATCACTGACTTCGAGCCCTTTCTTCCAATGCTCCCAAAAACCCCTTCCTCAGGGCCCCCTCTCTAACCGAGGCTGGTCCTTGCCACGCTCTCCCAAGTCCTGCATCTAATCTCCTATTCTCACTCCCTTGGTGCTGACTCACCAATGCCTTTGCCATCAGGGCCAGCAGCACTATAGTGCCCAGACAAGGTTTAGGTCAGTGCCTGTTCTCCCAAGTGGGACAACTGGCAAGGGATGGGACCAGCTCTCCCAACTACCACAGGCGGTAAGGGGTGGGGCAGAGAGGGTATCAGCTCCCCCACCCTGTACACTCTCCACATCACAGCAGACAAGTAGCAGGGCCAGCTCTATGGGGCCCACTCCTACAAGGCCTGCTCCACTTGTATCCCATCTACCAGAGACAGCTCTACTGTGCTGTCTAGGTGTGCATAGTCATCAGTCTACAGAGCAGTTCCAAGATAGCAAAGCATGGAGAGGGAGGAGATAAAATAGGGATATTAGATTCAGGGATTTCATTTCTTATTCCTTTCTTTTTTCAATTGTTCTTAGGTAAGGGGAAGAGGGTTAAAAAGAAAAAAAGGGTATATAGAAATATTATAAAATATTATAAAAAACATTAGATAAATGGGAATAGACTATTGAATCCATTCTTAAACTAGAAAAGCATTTTATAGCCATAATCTTACACTGGTAAGGATCTTTATATATGATACACAACGGGGTTATATTTTGTTAAATTGGTACAGATTTTTGTATATTGATAGAAAAACAAGGTTATTTTGATACATTGGCATATGTTATTGTATATTGATACAAATTTAAGGTTATTATTTGATGCACATAATGTATACATGTTCTTAATGTTTATCTGAGATATTGTACTTATATAATTCTTATTAGAGAATGAATATAAAGAATGAATTTATATTCATTAGAGATGAATATAAAGTTCTAGTCCTTTTAAAAGCTGCTATCACAAACTGTTAGAGATGATAAAAAATAGTTACAAACTATTAAGAATGGTTAAGAAATATCAAATTAATAGATTTCAAACTCATGGTCATATTAGATACTAGTTTAGGTAATTACAATAAGATGGTTTCAAAGTTATTCAGATCGTAAATGGCTAAGAGCAAAGAATGTTTGACAATTCAGATATACTATAGGTAGATAGTTGGTCTTCAAAAACCTCAGAGATCCACAGAATATGACATTTAAAATTATTTCATTATTAAAAGATCTTTTGACTATGAGACAGGTCTGCTCCTGACAGTGCCTCCATTCCACTCCAAAGATGATAAGCATCAATAACCTCCATGTGGAATAGCTCCAACTATGGCAAGCCAGCCACTGGGCAAAGAAAATGTCCATGCTTCAACTACAGATAACTCTGTACAGAAAGGACAAACAGATGCAGGGAAGTCAACTGCCAAGCTCTGCCAAGACAGGATAAGCAAGTCTTTTATAATTCCTGCTTCACAAAAAGTTTGTCAGATATACTGAGCAGAAGATTGAAGATGGATGCTCCAACATTATAGAGACAATTCTAGGTAGCTGTCCAAGCAGCCAACTGTCTGTCAATTCTTAGTCTTGGAAGCTGCTGCCTGCACTTCCTGCAAATTCAGAACATATTTATCCCTTCTCGGGTCTCTGATGAGGTTGAAGACTAGATAGTTAGAGTCTTACTATAAGCTTAAGTTGTTTAGGATTTAAGAAGATGTTCTAGATCTATAAAGATGTTTTTTAGGCTGGTAATACAAGTTAGAATAGAAAATAATTTAGATACAGAACTGTGAACTCACCAAGACAGGATAGATAATACTTTATCTAAGTTGCCAAATTTAAATGGACTGAACATTTTAAATGTATATCATATCTTATAATTTTCATAATTGTTTCATAATTGTTATAATTGTTTTCAATTTGTATTCAAATTGAAAGAAAAGAGCCTTTTATTGGAATAAAAGGGGAACTGTAGAGATTATATCTTGTATATTGTATGGATGCATCACCTGTCAATTAAAAAGTCTATGTCCTATGACTTAGGCAGGAAGTAGAAGGCGAAACATGCAGCAGGCAAAAAGAATTCTGAGATAGAACCAGGCATGAAAAGATCTGCCTGGGAATATTTAAGGAGATGGACACATGGTACCTGAGCACAGGTAATCAGCTACATGGCAGAATGTAGGTTAAAATAAATGGGTTAGTTACCAACTAGTCAAGAGAAGAGCCTAGCTATATGGCCAAGGTATTTGTGGTGGTTTGTATATGCTTGGTCCAGGGAGTGGCACTATTAGCAGGTGTGGCCTTGTTGGAGGAAGTGTGTCACTATAGTAGTGGGCAATGAGACCCTCCTCCTAACCACATGGGAGTCAGATAAAGATGTAGAACTCTTAGTTTCTCCTGCACCATGCCTACCTGGATGCTGCCATGCTCCTGCCTTGATGATAATGGACTGAACCTCTAAACCTGTAAGCCAGCCCCAATTAAATGTTGTCTTTATCAGAGTTGCCTTGGTCATGGTGTCATTCACAGCAGTAAAACCCTCACTAAGAGAGTATTTGTAAATATATCTTGAGTCTGAGTCTTATTTCTGGGAGCATGGAGCTGGGAGACAAAAAACAAACAAAACAGGCCAAACTTCCACATGAGAGGTCAGCCACTCTCCAGAGCATTGCAGCCAGTGAGGGGCATGCCCAGTTGTCACAGCCCTTGGACATCCATATGGTCCCTGGTGGCTGCCTGGGGATGTTCCCATCTTCCTTAGTGCTAATACGAGGCCTGGACACTGACCTCTGCTGCTGCAGGGACATGGACCCAGACATGGCTCTCAGCGGCAGCATGAGCTAGGACTTCACCATGGCCTCAGGTAGCAGAACTAGGTAATCCCAACAGGCTGTTCCTCTCCACCCTCGAGTCTCCAGTTCCACCTCACTTCATAATGCTCACACAACTGCTCCATATCTCTTTCTTACCCATCTGTCCACCACATACTTGCACATTGTAGTGGCTCCCACTTGTGGCCCTGTTGGATGACCTCCTCTGTCTCACTGTGTGGTGTGGCGTCTTCTACCTCCCACAACGCATGCAATGGGTACAGGAGGGGTTCTATGTGTTCTCTGCCTGCTTGCATCCTGTGGCAGAGGGCGGATCTCTGAGCATCTTTCCTCACCAGTACCATGTAGCATGGCAACAGACAGGTCTCTGGATGTCTTCCTCTTCCTGTGTTGCGTGTGCTGCATGGCAGTAGCCTAAACTCTGTATGCCTCTGGCCCACATTCTGTCATTCAGCAAAGGCAGGTCTGTGGGTGTCTATCCCTGTCCACCCCCACCCACCCTCCACCTCCTTTGTGCTGAGAATTTGGTCTGGGGGTCCTGAGCTGATACTTTTCCTAACAAAGTGTAACTCAGACCACTTGGTCATGGTGTGCCATTGCAGCAATGGAAATGCTGCAACTATGACAGTGACCATGATCCAGTTAAATAATTTAAGTTGCCCCAAATTCCATACGGTTAACAGTTTTTACAGGAACAGAACAAGCAAAGTCTTAAATCAACAGACTTTTCAAATACATCCGTAGGTGCCTCAGCTGGCAGGTGTATTGCTCTTCCAGTTGCTGTGATAAAATACCCTGACAAAGGCAATTAAGGCAGAAAGGGTTTGTTTAAGCTCACAGCTCAGAGTTGCAGGCCATAATAGGGAAGTCTCAGCAGCAGGAACTTGAAGCAGCTGCTCACAGTGCATCCAGAGTGAAGAAGCAGAGAGCGGTGCTGGTGTCAGCTGTCTTTCTCCCATTTACACAGTCTAAAAGAATGGTGCCCCCACAGTGGACAGCTCTTACTACCTCAAGGTAATCACAACAACCTCCCACGGACATGTCGGAGGCCCATCTCCCAGGTGATTCGACATCTCAATTGACAGTTGAAATTAGTCATCATTACTCAACCCACTGTCAACTTGATACTCAAATACATCACACTTTAAAACATAATCTTCCACACTTTGTACCCAGAGTCTCATGCTAATTGCATAGTCCAAAATGTAACTTCAAAATAATAGTCTTTGACAATTTCAACAGTTTAAGAGTCCAAAGTCTGTATTTCATTTGAGACTCAAAGCAAGCTCTTAACTGTGAGCCCATACCTAACAAAAATCAAGTTACCGTCCCCCTGGGCCTCTCCCAATGTCCCATGCTAGAGCAAACTGTGGCTCCTAACCATTACTCGGCCTCTGTGCCTGTAGGCTGCAGGCACTGAAGTGGGTCACACAGTGGGGAAAAAAATCAACTTACATACATCTATCATACAATTGCACAGAATAACGTCTTGTTCCAGAATGAAAGAATTGGGACACAGCAAGGAAATATCAGACCAAAGCAAGGCCCAAACCCAGAATATAAGCATCAAACCCTACAACTCCACAACTCCATGGAGTGTCTAATGAAATTAACTGGGCTCCCAATGACTTAGGCACTTCCACCCTTTCAGTTCTTCTGTTTGTAGCAAGCATAGCCTCTCTCTTAGGCCAGTTCCATTCCATGACTGTAACTTTAATTTTTTCAAACCCTATTTTTAATGATGGTTCTTAAACACTTCAACCTCCCTTGAAGCCCACCACCCATCAGAAGTAATAGAAAAGAAAGGATACGGAGGACGTGAACCTGTTTAGAAAGGTTCTTTGGAGCAACTCCCACCTGTGTTGTCGGGAAACCAGCAGTTCGGGTCACAGGTTAGCGGGCAGTGGCAGCTCGATCCACTCACAAACACTGCAAGGATACACCAGCAGTCCAGTTCAGCAGAGTCGGGTTAGCAACAACAGTGACTTGACCTAGCAGAGACAGCCAGGCCTCAGCCTCAGCTCCAGTCAGCAGGAGGGACCAGCAGGAACACCAGGAGGAGTTCTCAGGAAAGCTAAGTGAAGACCCACAAGCGTTGCACAACTAGCTATATCAGCAAGACAAGCTGTCTCAGGCACTCACCCAGGGTCTCAAAGGAGCTAAAGTTTTATTCTCTGAGCACTTGCCTCTTCTCCTGAAGGGACTGGAGTTATCAGCCCCCAAGTTCTGCGCTCAGTCTCTGGTGCCCTTGAGGTATTCCAGGTCGTCCTCTGTGCAATATGCTGATTAGCTTCTTGATGACCTTGTCCGATTTATGATAGCTTTCTGCTGATTTTTTATCCCATTTCCCCCCCCCTAAAAACTGTATATAAGGGGCTGTATTTCTTAATAAATTGCTGTGTGAGCCGTCAGCTTGTGTAAGATGTGCTGCTCCCAAATTTTCCTGTCTTTATCTTCTCATCTGCTGGTCACATACCCCTCAGTACTCTGTCACTAAAGAATGACCTAGTAGTCCAGGTCACATGACCTCCTCAATCTTGTGTCTTCCATGCCTCCAAGAAGAGTACCAACATAGGGAATGCCACCTTGGGCTGTGCCCTGGGCCCATGGGCCACATAGTGTGAGGAAACATGTCTCTGAGCAGGGGACCCCTTCAGCTCAGAATTTCTTTTTTCAAATGAAAAAAAAAAATCCTTTCTCTGCAGGAAAAGAGAACCTTTGAAGCAAAATCTTTTTTGTTTTATTTGATGAAATCAGCTGTTTGATTGAGGGGTACATTTTCATCTCTTGGGAGCTCACGATGCAAAGCTGTGAGCAGTACTGCTATTTTATTTGTGTTTAAAAGGCCCTCATAGTAGTGTAGCATTCACTTTGATACAGCTCATATAATTTTAGATTAACTTTTATTATAAGACACTGAGTGCCTATTTTATAAGGCAATAATGGATGTTTTCCAAAAGGGATAGAGATTTAGAAGAACTAATGCAAGTGTCTTAGACTATGAAAGCCAAACACTTTTAATTAATGTCGCTAGCTGATATCAGGTCTGCAAGGGCAAACAGAGCCGGGATGATGGCAGACGGTGGCTAGGGTTCAGGATCCCTGTGAGTGTGTACAGTAAAGACAGCACACAGAGACCAACTGTGGAGAGACAGATCAACTTTATATGGGGTGATTCAAAGGTTATATAGTTTTGGGGAGAGCAAGGGATCGTGGTGGGGGTCGGTGTAAGAGTATCCAGGACGGGCAAAGGTCATTGGCTGAAGGTTTAAGGTACCAAGATGCCTCATTAGTTTGGGGAATCATTTCAGGAATCTCGAGTCCTAGCTGAACAGATTCTTATCAGGAGAAAGGAAGTTGAACCTGTAACCTTAACCAAGGCTATGTGGCATTCCACAGGCATAGGGTGTGGGGTATAGGATCTCCCAGGTTGAGAAGAGGAAGCCTCACTGACAAAGTGTGTCTGCTGTTTTGTACCAAGCTCAGAAAGCTATCTGGAGAACAGTGGACTTCAACCTTTTTTTTTTTTTTTTGGTTTTTCGAGACAGGGTTTCTCTGTGTAGCCCTGGCTGTCCTGGAACTCACTCTGTAGACCAGGCTGGCCTCGAACTCAGAAATCCGCCTGCCTCTGCCTCCCAAGTGCTGGGATTAAAGGCATGCGCCACCACTGCCCGCTGGACTTCAACCTTAATTAGCAGGGCAACAGACCCTGAGTCTTCACCAAGGGATAGAGTCTGCAGGGGATGAAGGTGCACTGAGAAGAGGGACTCCTTAGGGATTAATAGTGAGTCTAGAGAGACCAGAGGGAAGAACAGGAAAGATAAAGTCTGTGATGTTTTGAAAGAAAATGGCCCTATAGGCTCGTAAGAGTATATATTAGAAGTTGTGGCCTTGTTGGAGGAAGTGTGTCACTGTGGGAAAGCTTTGAAGTCTCAGAAGCTCAAGCCAGGCCTAGTGCATCATTTTCTTCCTGCTGCCTTTGGGTCTGGATGTAAAACTCTCATCTCTTTCTCCAGCACCAAATCTACCTGCACACCACCATCATGCTTCCCACCAAGACAATAATGGGCAGTGGTGGTGCATACCTTTAATCCCAAGGTAGAAGCAGACAGATCTCTGTGAGTTCAAGGCCAGTCTGGTCTACAGAGCTAGTTCCAGGACAACCCGGGCTACACAAAGGAGTTCTGTCTCAAAAACCAACCAACCAACAACAAATAAGAGTTGTCATAATCATGATGTATCATCACCACAATGAAACTCTAACTGATGTCCCTCTAGCTTTACACACACGCACACACACACACGCACGCACGCACGCACGCACGCACGCACGCACACACGTTAACGGTAGAGTCTTCTGACTGGCTTAGAACTCAATATCTAGACCGGGGTATTCTCTAACTCACAGAGATCTGCCTGCCTTAGTCTCCCAAATTCTAGAGTTAAAGGCATGGCCCACCATTGACTGGTTTATTATAATTAAACACACACACACACACACACACACACACACACACACACACAGAGAGAGAGAGAGAGGAGTTTTGCTAAATTATCCAAGCTAACTTTAACTTATTCTGTAGCCCATGAAAGTCTTGGACTGGTGGACTTATACCTCAGCTTCAAAGTAGCCAAAATTACAGCTTCCAGTTTCAGCTGATGTCTTTATCTTCTATAAATCAACTTAGTTTTGATTCTGTTACATTCCTGAATAATCTAGGAAAGAGCATCTTTCATGAGGCTCAAAACCCTGCTGATCTGGCATCCCTTGCTGGATGCCTTGAGTTACTTCTCTCTGAGGTATTTCAATCATGATCTGCGGTCTGGGGGATTCTCCCATCCCTTCCTTCACTAAGCAGACAAGGGGCTAGAAAGACAACTCCACAATTAAGAGCAGTTAATTGTTGATTTTGCAGAGGACTAGACTTTGGTTCCTAGCATGCATCTACACACATATACGCGAATAAAAATAAACTCTTTTAACAACAGCAAAACCTATACAAGAGAACCCAAAGGCAACATTAAATTAGTACAAATGGCGCTCGATTTTCTGGGGCATTCATTCTCTTAGGGCTTGAGGGCAGAATGGACTCGATGATGCTATTATTGCTTTCATTTAAAACACAGGATCTTATGAATCCCAGTCTGACATCGAATCATCTGTGTAACCTGAAGATGCCCTTGAACTTCTCCTTCTGCCTGTATCATCCAAGTGGGCCACCATGTGTGGGTTATGCAGTGCTTAGCAATATACCCAAGGCACCACACATTTGAGGGAAGTCCTCTATCAGCTATCTCCATCGTCAGCCTTAAGTATCACAAATAGATCCAAGCTGTATACACCAAATACCGACGAGTTGGATATAATCGTGTGGAAAGATAAACCTAATTCTCGTCCACGAAAACTGAATAATACACCTCATGTTAGTCCACCAGATGGCGCTACAATCCAGGGAATCCACCTCAGTGATTTGGGACTCAAATGAGGTCTGGTCAGTCAGTTCTTAAATTCAGCTCTATTCCTAATGTTGGATTTGGCTCCACCACCAGGTTCTTGTAGCAGAGGCCAGCCTAACCTACCGCGATTAGTAGACATGAGTATTGCCGAACTCTGGCTGTCCAGCTCATGTCAGTAACCTCATTGCAAAGGTCTAATGATTATGGGAGGGAGGGGGCTCTCTAAGCATTGCTGTTAAGCCTTTCACAGTAATTATCAGCTTCTGCGTGCCAAAAATAAATAAATAAGTTCAACTGTTCTCAATGATAAGGTATGCTGTTTGCCCTTTCAGTTGAGAATAACACAATTTTCACATAAACTATTGTCTCTGAGATCATGGACACGAGCTGATGTGCACAGCTATGTGTAATAGATGTGGGATGCTGTGGACTTTGTGAGAAGCAGGTTTCCCAGGACAGGGAAAATGTGTAAAACTACAATCTGCTGGGAAACCTTCATCCTTCCTCAGCTCTGCCACTTACAGATTTCAGACGTTTTCTTTTCTTTTAAGAAAAGAAGGATATGGCTCTGTCACCCAAGCTGACCTGGAACTCCTGATCCTCCTGCCTCGGCTCTCTAAGAGAAGCAGGATTATAGACATTCTCCACAAGGCTCAGGTGGGTTTAGTTATGAGATAGTCTCAGATAGGCCAGGTTGGCCTTGAAAATGTAGCTGGGGCCAGCACCTTGGACCCCTCATCCTCCTGCCTCCTCCTCTCAAATGTTGGGATTATAGGTGTGTGCCACCACACACAACGTTACGAAACAAAAGGTTTATTGACTCTCAACCAGGACTCCTTTCAATTTATAGATTTGTGGTTTGGAGTTTTGTGTTTGAGACCAAGTCTCTTGTGTCCCAGGGTGGCCTCAAAGTCCCTGAGTACCCAAGGATGACCTTGAACTCCTGATCATCCCTATTCTACCTGAGTGCTGGAATTATAGGCTTTCTCTACCACATCTCATCTTATGCAGCTCTGGGGACTAAACTCAGAACTCTGCATTATAGACAAGCACACTATCATCTGAACCACACCCAAGCCTATATAGTAACTTGCTTGTGTGTTTTGAAGCTTAGATTTACTATATATCCCAGTCTGGCCTGGAACCAGAGCTCCTCCTGCTCCAGCCTCCACAACCACAGTGTCCTATCACTGTATTACCCACACAGCACAAGTGTTCTACCAACCTTCTATCATACATAGTTGAAGACTTTTGCCAGGTATTGCAGCACGTGCCTGTAATCTCAGTACTCCAGAGGTTGAAGCAGGAAAACCTGGAATCTGGGGCTGGCTTGGATTCTATTCGTGTATTAGATTTTAAGGGAAAAAAAAAAAAAAAAAAAAAAAAAACCTTTCAGGATCCAAGTTTTAGCTTGCCCTGGAATTTAAAGGCACAACATCACCTGGTGAGCTCATGTAAAATCTAATCCAATAGGTTTGGTGTGGACCTGAAATTCTGCATTTCACTTATTTTTTCTCTTGAGACAGAGTCTCAGGTAAGCCAAGTTGGTTTAAACTCCCTTCTGCCTCAACCCAGTCCTGAAGCTTGCTTGCTTGTTTGCTTTTTTAAACTGGTGGGGTTTCCCCCCCCCCCTTTTTTTTTTAAATGTATGAGTGCTCCTACACCTGCATGCCAGAAGAGGGCATCAGATCTCTCTATAGATGGACAAGATCCACCGTATGGTTGCTTAGAATTGAACTCAGGACCTCTGGAAGAGCAGCCAGTGCTCTTAGCTGCTAAGCTATCTTGACCCCTTGAAGTTTTCTTATATAAGAGGTTAGTAACGAATATCGAAAATGGGAGATGTTTTTCTAAACTAAGAATTAAATAAACTATCTCTGCATCAGTATTTGTAACTTGATCTCTGCACTGATTAAAATCTCAGGTCCCTACGATTGCATAGCAAGCACTGTACCCACAGGCATATCCCGTAGCCCTGCTTGTTTTTCACTTGGTTGGTTGGTTTTTGAGACAAGGTTTCATGCAACCCAGGATAATCTTTGTTACCTACCCAGAGACTGGACTTGAATTTCTTATCTCCCTGTCTCCACTTCCTAAATGCTGGGATTAGTCTTAAACTACCATACCCAATCTTCATTTTCTCTTGCAAGGTTTCCTTCCAATAGTAAATGAGAATGGCTCCGTGCACTTAAGAAAGCGCAGCTAGAAGACAAGCCAGCAGTTGGACTATACTCTGTCGCCTGTTGCTACCTTTTTGAAGCCCCCAGTGTTCTGTGGAATAGCTCAAGCCACTTCGTGAGTTGTGAAAAAATCATTTAGGAAGTTTCTGCTCCAGAGAGTATTCACATCCCTTAGGGAAAATGCATTTTAAAGATGGACAGTGTTCCTACAAGGTGTTCTTAGAATACCGGCATTTTCTTCCATAATCTTTTGTAGTGGGGAAATTATAATTCTAAAACACAGGCTTGAAAGACCTGTTAGCACATTGTGGATAGAGTAACCCTTGGAGACCAAGCAATCTACTGGCTAGACAGCCTGGAAACAGCCACTCGACCAATCCACTGCCTGGAAACAGTCTTGGTCCAATCAGCTTCCTAGAAACACTACCCCAACCAATCACGGTTTTCTAAGAATTATTTTCCCCTAAAATCTGCCCCTGTTGTCTGACAAACCGAAACCAGAACAATAAAATGTACCTGGATTTGCTTCTACTCTGACCTCCTCAGCCCCAGATGGGCTGCGGCCAGCTTGACAGGCAAGTATTTTGCCCTCGGTGGAATTCTTGCTGCAACAAGTAATTTTTTTTTTTTTTAAACCACATCATAATCATTTTGGGGCTGAGGTAAGAAAAAGATTTCAAAATATATTACTGTAGTTGTTCCAATGTGGATTCATGTGAAGAAGTTTTGGTTTAGTGTTGCAGTCCGGCTACCCATGAGAATCAGCTGCATAGTGTTTTTAATGCCTGGTACCCAGACCGACTAAGTCTGAGTTTCATCTCATTCCTGGTTAACTTCAGCAGGTGATTGGGTGTAGATTCAACTAGAGAAGCATCACCTCACTAAGTCTTAGCAGGATCAGCAAGCTCCCGGAGAGGTGGTTTCTGGTGAGTTTGCTTTCTTTTGTTGTGTGTTTCATAGTAAGTTTTTCTGCCTGGGGGCTGTAAATAGGAAGGAAGTTACAGAAAGGCACCAAGGCTTGGTAAGGGCAGGACTGAGTCATCCAAACTCACTGAGGGCATAATGTAGTGGTGCGGGTTTACCATTGTCGTGTTGGGATGATTTTACCCTTCCTTCCATCTTCCTGTTATATCACCATCATTTCACACCATTTGTTGGGAACCCTGGATCTGTATTTGGAGTTTAATTCTATCATTCACCTAAAGCCAATCAAAATGGGGAGTGAGTATCTATTTGGTGAGGTATCATAGGGTAAAGCAGTCAGCTTTGCGGCCGGTACAGTCACCATATACAGCAAACTAAGAGTTAATACAAAATGGTTGAGGTGACCCAATTGCAGACGCAGGGTGATTGCTTCCTAAGAGGTGATCAGTAAGCTGCAGTGCCACAGTCTCAGAGAGGAGCCTGCGGCAGGGTGTTCAAATGCATCCTCAGGCCTGCTCTGCAACCAGAGAGATTGTAATCTAATTGCTTCTGTAATGTGGGTGAGCATTTCAGATACCACTATGGTCATGGAAGGTGTTGCTGGCTGCGTAGACTGGGAAGACTCTGAAGACAGGGCAGAGAGCCAGTTTTTGTGTATTTCTGACACTATATGAAACAGAAAATAAATCTCTACGGGAGTTCTTCTCTAAGGTGGTGCTTTCCTGAATTATTGAGATGATGGGGAAAAAATTACATATATTCTAACTCCACCCAGTGATATCATCAGGCCCTTTTGGTAGTGGAACTCCTTGGGGGATTATCAAGCCAGATCCCGTCACAACCTGGTTCTGGGAGTTAGAACCATAGTACAGCCTGGTTCTTAAAAATCTTCTACTAACCAGGCCTGTGATGATGAAGTTGGAGGATGAGTGTGAGCACCAGGCCAGCCAGGGCTACCCTACAAGATCCAGCTCAAAAACCAAACCAGGGCTGCCAAGATGGCTCCATCGTAAAGGCACTTGTCACTAAGCCTGGCAACTTGAGTTTTATCCCTATAGTCACATAATGGAAGGAGACAATCCACTCCCCAAAACTATCCTTTGACCTGCATACAAGCACTGTGTCATGTGCCCTATCCCTTACACACACACACACACACACACACACACACACACACACACACATGCACAAATGTTTAAAAATTAAAAACAAAACAAAAGAAACTCTCAAAGCACAATATACAATAGGAAAAGATTTTTGATAATTGTATTTTTTGAGATTATAATACAATTACATCATTTCCCCCTTCCCTGTTCTCCTCCTAAACCTTCCCATGTCCCAACCCACATTGCTCTCTTTAAAATTTATGACTCCTCTTCCTTTAATTGTTGTTACACACACACACATGTGCATGAACACACACACACTTAAATACATGAATACAACCTACTCAGTCTGAATAGTGTTACATGTATGAATGGTTTCAGAGCTGACCATTTGGTGTTGGATACTATTGGTGTGCTCTTCCCTGGGGAAGACTATTTCTTAGCTGCCTGCAGTTCTCTGTGAGGCATTGAACTGTCCTGGGCTCTCACCCCCATCCATGTTAATGAGAGAGCAAATCTTCTGGGTTCAGACTCCATCTTAGAGAACCTGACCTAAGGTTGAACTCAAGTTAACTGACAGGCCGGTACCTAGTTCCGGTTTCTAGGCTATTCCTGAACAAGACCTGTGTCTAACACCAGTTTTCAGACAGACTACCCCCAACAAAACCTTTGTCTAGCACCAGTTTCCAGGTTATTCCCCCAAGTTACAAGCCCACACCTGACACTTCACTTCCTAACGGCCACCAATCAGGAAGAAAGCAGAAGTTACATTTATGGTTTGGCTCCCAGCACCAGCCAATAATGTTAAAAGCCATAATGGCCCCCAATAAGATGTGTACCAGGTTAGATACCCTTTCTTGCCTCTATAAATGCTTGCCTAAAAACTAGGCTCAGGGCCCCACCTTCCTGCTGTGTCAGAGTTGGAGCCCAAGTTCATGAATGTTTCCTGGCAAATATTTGCATGTCGGTTGTTGTCCGTGTTCAGTTCGTTATCCGGCTTTCGTGTTGGTGAAATCTTACAAGTATGGCTTCTGGCAATACTAGGAGATACAATATCACAGCAAACTCCCTGAAGCTCTGGCTCTTACAATCTTTTTGCGCCCACTTCTTCTGTGATATATCACAATTGAACAGGAGTTGTATTGTAGTTTTATCAGTGGGACTGGGCTGCACAACTCTACATTTTGGTTAGTTTTTCTATAATGGTCTGTGTCTGTTGCAAAGAGAAGTTTCCTTAGGGAGGGGTGATGACTGCATTTTTGTGGGTAGGCCCTGGAGAAGGATCAAGATTTTTTTTTTTTTTTTTTTTAATTGAGACAAGGTCTTTTGTAGCCCAGGCTCTCCATATACCCAAAGATGATCAACTGAGCTGAGCCTTCGGGCTCAACTTCTCAATTTCTGGAATTATAGGCTGCGACCACAACTCCCAGCTGATGCTATAAAGAGGCAAGCCCTCTACAGCTGAGCTACATCCCCAGGCCTAAGAAAGTTTCAAAACACAATTATATCTACATTTCATTTTGATTTGTATGAGTTTGGGCCTACATGTCTGCCTGTGTGTCACATGCATCCCTGGTACCTTTGGAGGCCAGAAGAGACATCAGTCCCCTGGATTCGAGGTATGAACAGTAGTAAGCTGTCACTTGGCACTGGGAACCAAACACAAGTCCTCTGAAAGAGCAGCTAATGCTCTTGACCACCCAGCATCTCAGTGGCCCTGCATTGCGTTATGTCTTAGTTAGTTAGAGCTGACTTTTCTTATTCACCTCCATTAATCTCAATAATAAAAGCAGATCCCATGTACATGAAGGACATAGGGAAAAATTTGCTCTTCTGGTATTTAAAAGGTATCTTTAAAATATGTTACAGGACTGAGGAGGGAGTTTAGTTGATAGAATGCTTCTCAACAAACATGAGGCCTTAGGTTCTATCTACAACAGTGAATAAACCAGGCACAGTGGCATATGTCTGTGATCCCAGCACTTGGGAGGTAGGGGCAGAAGGTGGGAGGATCAGGTGTTCAAGGTCGTCCTTGACTATATAGGGAATTTGAAGCCAGCCCAGGTTACACGAAACCCTGTGTTCAAACAAACAAAACTGTTTAAATAGATATATTAACTCTTTCGAGCTGATTTGTGAGATTTCATTTTTTTGCCAGGAAATGGCAACCTGCTTTTCTACCCAAGCTACCAATCACACAAGTATATGGTATTGGCCAGAATGGAATGAGAGTGGTAAGGGATATAGCTCTTAGCAGAGTGCTTGCCTTGCTTGTAACAAGCCCTGGGTTCAATACCCAGCCCCGGACAAAACCAGGTAAAGTGATGCATGACTATAACCCCAGTACTCCTGAGGAAGAATCAGAAGTCGAAAGTCATCCTCTGCTAGGGAGGAAACTCAGGGCCAGCCTGGGACTACAGACCCTGTCTGTAAATTAATTAATGAATTAATTAATTAACTTACTCACTTGCATAGAAGTCTTTTCATTAAAATACGTGAGCTTTGATAACAGTATTAAATATGTACTTGTGATGTTCTCAAATGAGAGCAGAAATTAAGACATTTGAAAAATAATGTTTGACTGCTAGGATTTCTCTTTATGACTTTAAAGGAAGGAATCGCTAAGATTTTTCTCACGCAATTCTTTGAGATTGTATCTGCACTTATCCCTTGTCATTAAGTCTCTTTTCTTTACTTGGGGAATTGGCCTTTTATTATGGTATGTTCTGAAATGAAACTATAATTTTCCTTTCTGCTCCTCCGAGTCCTCAGTGAAATAGGAAGAGGACCTCGCACAGGCTGATGCCAGACAATAGGCTTTTACAGGCAGTGTCCAGGAATGAGAAACTAAATGGCTTACGGTTCTGTTTAGCCTTTCATAAGGAGGAAGTGTATTTCTGGTTTTTAATATATAAGACTTACTGAGGATGTATCAGAGACCCTGTTGATAGAGAGCTGCCTGGCAGGCACTCAGGAGGCCCTGGGTTTGATCCCCAGTATAGAATGTACTGGGTACAGTGGTACGAGCAGCTAATCCCAGCACTCAGCAGGCGAAGGAAGGAAAATCAGAAATTCGAGGTTATCCTTGGCTACATAGGAATTCAAGGCCAGCCCAGATACTCAAGAGCTGTATAAATAAATAAATAGAGTGAGAAGTTTCTCTGTAGCCCACATTGGCCTGGAAATCAGCTAGATTACAAAATTAATCTTATTTTCCAAATACTTCTTGTCTCTTAAGTTGATGTTTCTTAATATGTAGAAATAATAGCTAAAAACAAAACACTTTTTATGAGACCAAGTTGTGGGTGTTTTTATGAGACCAACCTAAGCAAAGAGAGACACTGCAGTATCAATTTAGGCTTCTCAGCAGCAAGGTGGATCAGCTTCAGAAGACTGACAACAGAACTACCTTGCAGAGAAGCCTCTTTGTTGTTACACAGAAGGCACTTTTCAGCAAGTCAATTTCTGCATACCAAAATCTCTTATCTGATTTAGGAGTTGTCTGAAGGAACCATTACCTAAGCAATTCTCAGTCATACTAGACTTCCTGGTTGGCCATGCAAAGGCTCTGTGAATCAGCAGCTCCATAAACCTCAGATAACAATCACTGACTGTTTACCAAAGGTTACTTCAAAGCCTAGGTGCCTTCACTCCAGAATTCATGCCAGACACCATGGCTCTGCTTGTCATCTGCTGTACCATGTCTTCTGTAGCCCAGGCTGGCCTTGACCTCCTGACCATCCTAACTCTACTTTCCATGTGCTAGTATTACAGGTGTGTGCCATATCACACTTGATTAATAATAGCATTTTTATGCTTAGGATTTGCATGGGATAGACTTTCCCAGCCTTTAACTTTAATATAACTGCAGTTATATTTAAGGCACTGTCTTCTATTCACTATATAGAGTTGGGACTTTCTTTGTGAGTGTTGGCTAACAGTCTCTTGTATCGGAATTTTCCCCTAATTGATTAAATAATAAAGACTACAAGAAGGCAATCACTGAGTGGGGGGGGACTTCCGGTCTGAGAGAGGAAAAGGGAAGGCAGAAAGAGGGCACTTCCTTTTGGATGGTGGGGAGCAAAGCGCACATGATCTGCCACCAAGGGAGAGTTCTAACATAGAATAGTTGGTGAATTTAGGATGATAGATTCCGCGCTCAGCGATTGTATTATCTGATGATTCTAAACTAAGATTGTCTGGTGTTTTCCATTTCGCTACAATTCAACTGAGCTCCAGGGAAAGGTAACTCTGGCCGAGCTAGGGTTTGCAAGAGTGCACCCTAGCTAGCCAGGGAAATCTGGGATTGCTGATTCGTCTGGCAGCAGCCAGCTGCAGGGGTTAAGTGACTGGGAAGGTGAGCGGATTCTGCAGCCAGCGAACCTCAAGAAGTTGGGCGGACGCCACATGGAGTTAGCCATGGGAGTAGGGAGACCGTTGGAGCAGAGAATAGCCTGCAATAGCGTGGATTGATTTTTTTAAAAATTATTGCACACTACAGTCTCTGCTTTGTGTTTGTTGACTGTTAGTTTATTGAGTGAGCTCGTACTATGACCTAGTTATACTATGTCCTATCCTTGAACTTGTAATCCTCTTGCCCTTACCTGTCTAGTACTGGGACTATGGGTATTTACCACCACAGCTGGCTCAGTTGCTGGCTTTTAATTCAAAGACTGAATATATATGTGTTAGGCTGGAACCCTGCTCATCCCCCGCACAAGCTGGGAAACCACATCTGCCCCCCTTCTCCCAACTCTGCCGGCACATTAGAAAACTTGTCGTCACTCCCGAGTTTTCAGCAACCCACCCAAGAGGCCTATCAGGGTCAGATTTTGACCGTGTATGGATACCATCCCAGCTCCTATATGGCACATCATCACCCCTCGCCTAAGCTCTGTAAAACCCCTTGCTTTATTTAGCCTGGATGTATGACTTACCGACCTCCACCTGTGATATCAATGAACCTACCCTAGAGCTGCCTCCTAATAAACCCGTCTTTATGTATCTTTAATCTGGTTGAATCTGGCCTATATCTGTGTCACCAACATAATGCCCATCAATATGTATTTGATTAATCATGTCCCGAGTGGATGGGTCCATTATCTTACTGGGTTTGTGTTTTGGTGTTTATGTTCTCTGTTCTTTGACCTTTCTGTTTGCCCTTCTTGTTTAGTTTGTTTTTTCCTTAGTCTATCTCCTTAGCTTTTAAGCAAATATTTAGAAGGGCTACTAGGATTACAATATGCATTCTTGCTGGATGTCATGGTACATCCTGGAATCCCGCACTTAGGAGGTTAAGGCCGGAGGACCTGTATCTAGTGTTACTGGACAGCCTGAATTATATAGGGAGACCATGTCCCAAAACAAACAAACCGAAAAACCAAAGGTCTGGGCATGTAGCTCAGTGCTAGGGTGCCTGCCTAGTGTGTGAAAATCCCTGATTTTATTGCCTAGAACAAGAAAATGCAAAGCTGGATGTGTTGGCACACAGCACGCCTGTACTCCTACCACCAAGGAGGCAGAAATGTGTGCGCAAGCATGTGTGTGTTGTGTGTGTGTGTGTGTGTGTGTGTTGCTGTGAGTTTAAGGCCACCTAGGGCAGTTAGCAAGATCTTGCCAAAAAAGAGAGGAAGACCGGGCGTGGTGGCCACCCTTTAATCCCAGCACTTGGGAGGCAGAGGCAGGTGGATTTCTGAGTTCGAGGCCAGCCTGATCTACAGAGTGAGTTCCAGGACAGCAGGGCTACACAGAGAAACCTTGTCTCGAAAAACCAAAAAAAAAAAAAAAAAAGAGAGAGAGGAGAGAGAAGAAAGAGTGGGAAGCAGACATGGGCCTGCTAGCAGATAAAAGATGGCTAGATAAAAAGAAGGACTTATGATAAAATAGAGCAACATATTAATTGTAAAACCTAAGTGATTCTTTTGACTGGTTGGCTTATTTGCCTGGTCTCATGTAGCTCTAACAACCTCACACTTGCTGTGTACTGAGGCTGGCCCTGGATCTGTTCTTCCTGCCTCTGCCTCCTTGTATTTGTTGGAATTGAGGGTTTATAAAATCATAACCAGCCGTTTACCTATGTTCTTTGAAAATTCTCACAGGAGAAATATAACAAAATTTTATGAGAATAAAAAAGTGCACTTAAATTTGTCCTGCTTACTGTTTCAAAGCTCACTTCCGAGACTTCTCACTTCTGGTCCAGGCTGGACTCCTAACTGACTCTCACTAAGGCTATAGCACTCACCTTTACCTAGTTTCAGTGTAATCCAGCTTCCTCCTCTTCCTCAGTCAGCACATCAAGCTCATTACTTCCTCAAGTCTCCACATGGCCCAACCGAGATTTTGGCTAGCTTGGAACAACCTTCTTCTGGAAAATTCTTCCTGTTGCTCAGGCCTCCACTTGAAGGTCACTTCCCGAGTAAAGCAGTCCCTGGTCTCCCAAGTTCATTTCCTGCCCTAGAGGAACCACTGGAAAGCACCTCACCGAGGCTAAAACCCTTGTCATAATGGAACCATGGGATTTCCCATTCCAAAAAAGCAGATGTCATTAATAGGCTGTGACCTTTGCAATTATTCTGAGAAGGCATGTCTTCCCTGTCAGAGACAAGAAGCAACAGCATATTTAAAATGAGAAATGAAAAGTCTGTTTTAAGCCACAAATGGTGGTGCAGGCCTGTAATCCCAGTGCTTGGGAAGTAAAAACAGGAAAATCAGGAATTCAAAGTCATACTCAGATTCATAAGAGAACTTGAGGCTAGCCTGGATTACATGAGACTTAATGTGTGTGGGAGGGTCTAGAAAATTATACTGGCTTGTTTTGCATGCCATGTACTTGTTGAGGTCCAGGAATTGCCTCGCAAACCACACAGACACCGACCTCAGTCAGAAAGGGAGAGCTTATGAGCATGCGCCCCAGGACTGGGGTTAACCAAGGCTGCAGACCAGATTTGGGAACTGAACCATGACCCCAAATTGAGATCCTACAAGGTTTTTAAGCCCCAAATCCACAAACATCTGTGCCAAGTTATTCCACCAAGCAGGATTTAGGGATAGGGCATTCCCTTAGGAGCAGGTCTTTGATGGACACTTATCCTGCTCCCATTGGTTGGGGTATTCAGCTGTGGCAGGGGACTTGCCTTGTCTAATTCATGTCTTAACTTGCCAACCAGGATGCCAGTTACCCACATACATGTCTGTTTCTGCCAAGTAGGGTATCAGTTCCCAGGGAGGTCTTGGGAACTTAAACTTTACTAGACCTGCACTCAAAATGGAAGTCTTATTCCAAAGTTTGTCTCTCTTCTGTTTGGCGTCTATCCCAGGCGCAGCTTATACCATAAAAGCTTATACACAGGTGCAGGAAGCGCTGTTGGGTGGCTGGTTCACATCCAAGCTTATTGTGGGTACCTATACGAAACAGTTCTCCGGACTTCTATCATGGTCAGATTCTAGGGGGCACAGAACGGAGCAGAATAGGTCATCAATCTTAGCATTAGAAAGTGTCCTAGTAACAGCAGAAACATGAAAAAGTCTCCTTATAATGGCAGGCTATCCAGGTCACAGTTACTAGGCCTTGACAGTAATAATAGAAATATACTTGCTCAATGTCCTACAAGCGATTAAAGAAGCTGGATGTGGTAGCTCCTTACTGTGATCTCATACTTGGTAGAGTGGTTCACACCTATAATCCCACACTTGACAGGCAAAGGCAGGAGGATCACAGGAAGTTCAGGGCCAGTCTGATATACATAGTGAATTCTGGACTAGCCAGTTCTAGGCTATATAATGAGAAACTGTTTCAAAAACAAGACAAAGCAAAATAAAAATGAGACTAAAGAATTCTGATCATATATTACCTGGACCCATGACTACTTCAGGAACACACATACACACCAGGAAGTCCACACACACAAAGCAACACACAGCCACACTCAACACGTGTTAGCTAGCCGAGATAAAACTTAGACCGTCTCCTCTGCACAATCAGTCTCAGTGGGTGGTTTTCAAATGCAGTACTGAAGACTGCTCAGACTACAGGCACAGAGCTTTGTAACTAGATGTTGGGTTAACAAACCAGGAACACATGAAATCTGGCTTGGTCCCTGCCTTTTGCTAGACAAGAAAAGAAAGGGTGAGAAAAAGACCTCAATGTTTTTTAAAGACTACTACTTGAACATCACCCCAAAATGAAGAATGAATACCCAGGACTGTCTATTGGAGACACTGCATAAAAGTTGGCTGAGATGTGGTCTGGACAGTCAGTCAGCTGCTGGTACCAACTTGTCCCTCCGAGACCAGCAGAACACTTCTTCCCCAAGCTTCAACAGAACCTAGTTGATCAGTAAAACGTAGTCCTCAGCTTCTTACTTTGATACTTTGAATTTATTGTCGTCAATGCTAAGAATACTGCCCAAATATGTAATACAAAATGGTAGAAGTGTTTAAAGCCACATCAGAAATGGTTGAAAATTCTGTTCTAAACCCAAGCCAAAACTCTTTGTATCATCGTCATCACTGAAACTCAAGTTAGCAACTAAAACATCAATTTTATTTTTACCATTTCTGATTTTTTTTTTAATTTTCTATGACCTTTGAAACTAACCACTGAAGTACAAGATTAGCAAATGTCTTGAAATCTGTAAAACATAAGTTCCCTCTAAAAGTCTCATTTACTAGTATACTATTCAATCCTTAAAAAAATAAGAAAAGAAACTCTGTCTCAACAACCCCTCAAAAAAAAGAAAGAAAGATCCACTTTCATGGAAGATTATTTTTTAAAAAAATGGAGAAAATGTGCCAAATATTCAAGGTGGGGTTGGTGTTGGGATTGTGTATGTGTTTCCTTTCTGAGTCTTTTACAGTGTGTATATTTTTACATATGTCTTTGTGTAAGTAAACAAAAAATAAATAAATAATAATTGAGGTGAGGAATGAAGGCATGTAGAGAATCAATGGAGCGGAAGAGATAGCTCTGTGGTTAAGAGAACACGCTGTTCTCCTAGAGGATCCAAGCTCAGTTCCAAGCACTCAGGCAGCTCAGCCTGTAACTGCAACTCCGGGAGGATCAGATGCTGCTAGCTTTTGAGAACACCCACATACCCCCACACGCACATGCATGTGCACATACACTTAAAAATAATAAACTTTAGCTGGCACAGTGTTACACCCCTTCAACCCCAGTACTTGGGAGGCAGAGGCAGGTGGACCTATCTCTGAAATTGGGGCTAACCTGGTCTGTGTAGTGAGTTCCAGAGAGATATAGTGACTCCTTCTCAAGAAATAATAACAACCTTTGTAAAGGAAACTGTTCCTTTTAACTATGTACCCACCCACATTCATTCTCAAGATACATTATTTTTTATTATTTTCATTGTATTTTATATATAGGAGTACACTGTTGCTGTCTGGCATCAGATCCCATTACAGATGGTTGTGAGCCGCTATGTGGTTGCTGGGAATTGAACTCAGAACTCTGAAAGAGTTAAGAGTCAGTGCTCTTAACTGCTGAGCCATCTCTCCAGCCCCCTCAAAATACGTTAACTGTCCTGGTAATGAACGTTTCCAAGATGAGATTTTATCTTTATTTCCCACAGCTCTGGTTATCAGAAAACTTATGCCTTCCTTTATAGGGGTAGGGGGAGTTTGGTCCAGCTACTGCTAGCATTTCCCTTCCAGGGTTCTCTATTCTCAGCTTTGCTTCTGGAGGCATTTTTTTTTTTTTCTGGTTCTCCATCTCTGTCTTCAACGGAAGCCGCTGCTACTGAAGTGGTGTTTGGAGCAGGAGCCCAACAACAGCATCTGACTCTTTTGACCCTGTCTGGTGAATCGGGCTGATGCTTCCTCTGTCTTCTGACCATCTATAGTCACGCTAGACTTGGAGATCTTGTGGGCTTTGTGAGAGGTCTACACCTTCTTCAGCTGATCAGTTTTCAGCCCTGTTCTGGGAACTTTTCCTCCATGATTCCACTGGTTCCAGTTTGCTGCACCGGATTTCCTGTCTGCCATTTCATGCCCTTCTACCTGCACTAAAGCCCTGACAAGGACTCAAAACAGCAATGTTAGAAATCAAACATGTAAACACAATACAATCCAAACATATATTGATCTCATACATGCTATGATGATCGTAGAGAAACTCTTATAAGGAGTGATGGTAGAGAAATGTTATAAATCTTTATTTTCACTTATTAAGCCATCACTTTTCTGTAAGAGCAGAAGATTTTATGCACAGCAAAAAACGATTCAATTTATGACGTGTGATTGTCTAGGAACTGAGCAGAGTTGTTCAATGAAGTGTTTGTTGCCATGAGGGCCTGAGTAGTGCAGTGCGCATGCTCTACCTTGAAAGCTAAAGCTGCTGTGAGCTGCACCGTGGAATACATGGGCTGAGCATTGTTAGAAATATCTTGTATTCACCCCGTGTGGTGGCCTCAATAAGAAAGGCCTCAGAAGGTTCATTTGTTTGAATGCTTAGGGAGTGGCATTATTTGAAAAATTAGGAGGTATGGCCTTGTTGGAGGAAGTGTGTCACTAGGGGTGGGCTTTGAGGTTTCAGAAACCCTAGCCAGGCCCACTGTCTCTCTCTTCCTGCTTCCTGTGGATCTGGATGTAGAACTCTCAGCTACTCTGCTGCACCACACTCCCCACCATGATGATAATAGACTAAGCTCAGAAACTATAAGCCAGCCCCAATTTTTTTTTATAAGAGTTCTTTCTTTTTATAAGAGTTGCTGTGGCCTTGATGTCTCCTCACAGCAGCGGAACACTAAGACACCTCGGTTTTGTCAAATTTTTCACAACTACCACATTCAGTCACAGGACTGGCAAATGTTTATAATATGTAGTATTAAGCAGTGAAAATAATATGGCGGTGCTAAAAAGCTGGCTCTGTTCTTCAAAGCACTGGCTGCTCTCCCGGAGGACCCACATCCAGTTCTCAGCACCCACATGGTAGCTCACAATCGCTTGGAACTCCGGTTCCAGGGGATCTAACACTCTCTCTGGCCTGCCTGGGCACTGGGCACATAAGTAGTGCACAGACATACACACAAATAAAATACTCATAAAACAAAAATAATGTTTAAGAAAGTAAAGCATATGGGGCTAAAAGATGGCTTCCATGCATGCCAACTGACAACATGGCTTCAGTCCACGGAACCCATAATGCACTGGTTCTCCTGATGCTACCACCCTTTAATAAAGCTCCTCATGTTGTGGGGGCCCCCAACCATAGCATTATTTTCGTTGCTACTTCATAACTATAATTTTTCTACTGTTATAAATCATAATGTAAATATCTGTGTTTTCCAATGGTCTTAAGGTGACCCCTGTGAAAGGGTCTTGAACCCTCTTCCCAAAGTAACCCACAGGTTAAGAATCTGCCATAATGGAAGGAGAGAACCAACTTCACAAGTTGTCCTCAGACCTTCATACCGTGGCATGTGTGTGCCCTCTCATACCCATACATACAAATAAAATATAATTAATAATAATAACAAAAAAGAGTAAAATGTTTACTCTGGCACTCAAGAGGCAGAAGCAGGTGGATCTCTGTGTGTTCAAAGCCAGCCTAGTCTCTTAGTGAGTTCCAGGCCAGTCACAGCTATATAGTGACATTGTTTTACAAACAAACAAAACAAAAACAGATAGATCTCTGTGAGTTCAGGACCACCCTGATCTAGAGAGTAACTTCCAGGCTAGCTAGTATTACATAAGGAGACCCTGTCTCATAAAGACAAAGGGTTAAAAAAGGGGGGGAAAAACGTTATTGAAATTTTAAGTTTTTGGAAGTATCCTTCATAAGAAGTCTCTGGTGCTGGGCTGGAGTGATGGTTCAGTGGATAAGAGCACTGGCTGCTCTTCCTGAGGATTTGGGTTCCTTTCACAGCACCCACATCAGACAGATCATAGAAATCTGACACCCTCTTCTGTTCTCCCCAGACACCTGCACTGACATGCTTCTATAACACAAACATCTATGTGTTTTTAAAAGTAAAATATTAAAACAAAAAAGGAATCCTCTGTGCCAACTTTAAAACAGAAACACAACTAGGAACAGTTTCTCAGAAAGCACCAATTTGTATCTCATCAGAAATCTGTTCTTTTGATGTTAGTCAAAGTAGCCACTTAGAAACAATCAATTTTTTTTAAAGAAAGAACACAGAGTACTTCTAAAAAGATTTATTGCCAATATGGATTTCCTTTCTTAACTTAATGACTCACCAGCAAAGTCCTCTAAAACTGGACATCTTCCTACTGTGCAAGGTAGCCAGTCAGTCGCTGCTCGGCTGCCTTGAGTGGAGTCTGAAGAACCTGCTATGTTGACCTGTTAATTAGGAATCACTGAAAATCCATTTTTCCTATTAATGGTGCCTAACCATGAGTTGGGAGTTGAGCTGTGGGGCCCAGGGAACCTATCCTGTGCTAAACTTGTGTGACTGAGCCTACTTCATGGGGAATAGCAGGGGTGGTGGCAGGGAACTAGACCCTTGAATAGCAATCCTAATTCTATAACCACAGCAACAAGGCTGATGCTTTCAGGTGTCAGGTGTGTGTACTGCTAGAGCTCTTGCATGTATCCACACACACAAAAAGAGGCTCTGGAAAAGAAAGTCATTATTTATTAATTAGTATCACTTGTTCTTGTGAGGCAATGTCTTAGGAAATCAGACTAACCTCAAACTGCTAATCCTCCTGCCTCCACCTCTTAAGTGTTAGGATTACAGGCATATGCCACCATATACTTATCTACCTGCCTACCTATCTGTCTGTGTGTATGTCTGTGTCTGTCTGTATCATCTATCTATCCATCTATCTAATCATCTATCTATCTCTCTATATCTGTATCTATCTATCCACCCGCAACCCTACCTTGCTATCTATCTACTACCTGCCTGTACCTATCTGTCTGTCTGTCTGTCTTTCTGTCTATTCTGGCAGAGTCTCCTACAGCACATGCTGGCCTCTGTACTTGCTATTATACCCAAGGCTGTCTCTGAACTCCCACTTCTCTTTCCTCCATCTTCCAAGAGCTAGGAACACAAGGGTGCAGCATCACACCTACCTAGATTTTCTTTTATCTTTTTAAAATCTGCTTACAAAGCTGCATGTTCTCTTATGACACTTTCCTACATACTTAAGTTGTATGAAACCTAACATAACTTAGGTTGGAGGTTGGTCCTACTCTCACTACCTCCTGTCCCACACTTGTCTGCACTCAGCCCCTGCTTATGTCCTTCCCCTTGCAGTTTCTCCTCCCACTCATATTACATGTTCTCTGGTATTCACCTTCCCCTTCCTCTGAAGGCCTCTGTCACCTTCTCCTGGTTTGTCTCTTTCTATTTCTCTGACTTCTATTCATATTCACTCCCACATAAATAAACACACACACACATGCACACACAGAGAGAGAGAGACAGAGAGAGAGAGAGAGAGGAAGACAGAGAGAGGGACAGAGAGAGAGAGAGAATCAGTATATGACAAGAGAGCATGCAATATTTGTTTTTATTGAACTGGGTTACCTCACTTGATATAGTATTGTCCAGTTCTATCCACCTGTCTGCAAATTTAATATTAAAAAATATTTATTTTGTGTATATGAGTGTATTCTACATGGAGGTATGTGCACCATGTACATGTCTGGTGTTCACGGAGGCCAAAAGAGGATGTCAGATCACCTGGAACTGGAGTGACAGATGGTTATGAGCCACCATGTGGATTCTGGGAACCAAATGTGGGTCCTCTGCAAGTGCACTTAAACCACGAGCTCTCTCTCCAGCCCCTCATCGTTCTTTACTGTCTATACTCACCACTCTTTCATTTTCCATTCATCTGCAGATGGATAGTTACATTGTTTCCATTTCCCCACTATTGTGATTAGAACAGCAGTGAACATGGACGTGAACATGTGTACTCAGATGTGGAGACATGCGCAGGCATGGTACATCTGAGTCTTATGGTTGTTCTAGTCTTAGATGGTGAAGAACATCTGCACTGACTTCTGTAGAGATTCCAACAGTTCACACTCTCTAAGTAAGTAGGGGTTCCCCTCCTTCGAGTCCCCTCCAGCATTTGTTATCATTTATTTTCTTGATAATAGACAGGTCAGATGACATTTTAAGGCAGTTTTAATTTGCATTTCATAATGGCTAAAGTTGTTGAATACTTTTAAAAAATCTTTATTGGACATTTCTATTTCTTCTTTTGGAGTTGCTTTGTTCAGCTCTTTAGACTACTATTTCATTGGGTTCTTTGTTGTTGGTTTTTTTTTTTTAAAGATTTATTTTGTTATTTTATGAGTAGGAGTACTTTGGCTGAATATATGTGTGCCCTCCTGGTGCCTGGTGCCCTCAGAGGTCAGAGGAAGTTCCTGTTGGGTCCCTTGGAACTGGAGTTACAGATGGCTGTGAGCTGCCCTGTGGCTGTTATAACAATTATTTCATCTCAATCGGTGTTTTCTACCCCACCTTTGATCATTCAGTTCCCAGATGAAAGATACACAAGTCTTATATTTATAACATGCCTGCAAAGCACTAGAACTGGGCACATACCTGCCTTCTATGCTACCATGTCTATTTCCCTGCCAATCACCCCAGATATGACTTGTCGTGTTCAGCCTGGACCACTCTTACTCTGACTGGCCATGACCATGATCCCTTACTCCATGATGGCTTCACACTCTCCACCTTCTCTTTCCTTTCCTCCTGTGGTCCTCTCAAACACCAAGACAGGGAACAGAAACACTGCCTACCTCTCTTCTGCCCAACTATAAACTGTAGGCATCTTTATTCAACCAATAGTTGTAAATTAAGGAGCAAGGTTACATAGCATCACTTGGTGTATGTGAGGATTTCATAGTCCCTGGGGGCAGCCAGTTGTGGGACCAGTACTTAGCATTATAATACACAGCAACAGACTTTAGGTATTGAGCCAACAACTCTCCAGTCCTGGTTCTTTGATTTCTTAATCAGTGTTTTGTGATTTTTTTAAAAAATTATTCTAGATATTAATTCTTTGTCAGATGGATAAAGAGGTGCTACTGATACCTAAGAAATTACTTCCAGAAATGACAGCTGCTGGACAGGAAAGGCTGGAAGTGGGACAATTCTGTTTGTGCAGAACTCTACATGCTTCCATCTGAAGTCCAGGCTCTCTGCTCTTTCTCTGTGGACATGGCAGGAGCAGTCATGTGACCGCAGAGCTAGGGCTCTCTTCTGGTCACTTCAGCAGGATGACCAGTTATTTTGTGGTCTGGCTCAAGTTTTCCAAGGCTTCAGGAGTACAGAGCTACCCTCATCTTTCACAAGGCTTTGGCCTGAACCAGCACAGCCTTTTGTTGGCTGAATTCTATTGCCTAAGAGTCATGGGAGCCAGGTGAAACGGCCTATGCAATCCCAGCACACTTGAGGCCAGAAAGAATTGCTAGATTTCCAGAAGTCCAAGGCCTGGGCTAATGCTCCCCTGTTCTTTACCCTGTGTAGTTTCACCTAAACTTACTGACTAGAGTAGAAAGAAAGCTTACATGGCAGGAAGTAGAGTGTTCCTCTCCCAGCTATTTTCTTAACACCCCCACTCCCCACCTCAACTTAGGAAGTCCCATCCCTCAGCCTGTCCTGCCCCACTCCCACCTCTGCTGGAAACCACGCCCCCTGGTCATCCACTTTCCCCTTCCTGGGTTTCATTTTCACTTCTGGATACAATCTTGACATTTTCCATTTACTGTAATCCCAGCACTCAGGAGGCTGAGGCTAGCCTGGGCTACAGAGTAAGTTAGTCTGGGCTACAAAACAAGACTGGACTCAAAGTTTTTTTTTTTTTTTTAAACCCATTTATAGACACTGAGTATGTAAAAACAAAGTATTTGGAAAGAGTAGAAGAATAATAGAGTATTCAATTAACAGCATTTCATTTGGAAAACAAGATAAAATTTGACAGTCCTGAGTGCTAGCCAGTAAACCTAGCAGGAGGAACAGGCATTCGGGTTATCCTCAGCTACATATGGTGTTGAAGGCCAGCCTGAACTACATGAGACTAGTTGGGACTTACAGAAGTATACCATCAACCTCACTAATGAGATTACATATGAAACACACACACACACACACACACACACACACGCACACACACATGCGTATGTGCACACATAATTTGTTAATGATGAGGATATGGATTTTTGAGACAGGGTCTCACATAGCTCAGGCTGGTCTCAAACTCCTATGATGGTTTGTTTTGACTGGTACTTTGATAGGATCTAAAGTCACCTAGAAGATGGGATTCCTAGTGTGGGACCATAATGGCCCAGGGTTACGAAGGAAGGGTCCAGCGAACTTCAACACTGGATACTTCAAACTTCAGGAGGCAGGAGTTGGCTACCTCCCGGCTCCCATCTTGGCCCCATAAAGCCAGCTCCCCCACCAGGAACCCTAGTAATAATTTATTACCCTGACAGTTATCAGGCTTCACTTCTTGTTTGACTATATAAGGTCTCTCTCTCTCCCACTGGGACTCTACAACCCCTGAGTATGTAGGTGAAGCATCATCCAACAACCCTGCCCTGGTCAGTGGTACACAGCCACGTAACCCTTGCCCCAGAGACCCTGGCCACCTCCACAGGAGCATAAATACCGACTTTATGCCCCCCAATAAATGAACCAGTTCCCTGTAGGTGTTCCCAGGTGTGGTCATTGTCCACACACGTGTCACTGACCCAGATCCTGCACTGCACTCACCCATGCCTGGCTAAGCTTCCCGCCCTCCATCCAGTCCAGCTCAGTGCACAGTGGGCCTGGCTACCCTAAGGGAGAGGCAGACACGGGCAGCCTCCTAGCATGGCTGTGGGGGGTTTTCTTGATTATGTTGTTATGTGGGAAGACACATCTTAATTGTGGCTGGGACTATTCCTTGGACAGGATCCTGAACTGTGTAGAGGAGTTGGTGGGCAGTAGCAAGCATGCATCGCTCTCTTTTTCTAACCGAGACTCAATACTGGGAACAAGCAGAGGCAACGTAATCTAAGTACTACCATTTCGTTTTCAGAAACTAAATTCAAGGTCCCAGGCCCTAGGGGAGCTGGGGACTTCTCTATAGCTGGACAGCTTCTGATATAAACAGTCGTCTGAGTCCAGACATCTCAGGGACAACTTGTAAGGAGACAATTGTCTGAAACTAGCCATCTCAAGGACAACTTCTCCAATCTTGCTGGCAGGATCAAACAAGTTCAAGTTCCCAGGCCTAGGAATGAACACCTATCCCACTTCTCCAAGTGTTTTCTTAAACAAAGTAAAGAATATAGAAATTGCTGTTATCTAAACTAGGGATCATAAGTTGTAAAAATACTTAACCAATTGCCTGTTATGCCCTAATTAACCATGTGCAGGAGACCTGCTCCTTTGTCCCTTATTACTCTGAGTTCCAGACATAGTGTCTAGGAGAATGAATTAAGGACCTTGAAGCCAGGTGCCTCAGATATGGCCCAGTCTCCAATGGATACTCCCTCGTTTGACTTATAATGTTAAAATACGACTGGATAACACTGCAGCTCCCCCCAGCTTCCCCTCGCTTTGTGTTCCCATCCTTTAAAAAATGTTTTATAAGCTCCCTTTAGGGATACAGCTGAGATTCCCAAATTGGCAGCCTCTCTGAGCACTCAGAAAATAAAGCTTTCATTTTAAGCTTCCGTATCTGGAGTTTTCTTGGCTTTCACCCTGAACCCAAGAAATGTGACCAGCCATTTCAATTTCCAGCTGCCTTGACTTCCCCTGCATGATGGGTCAGACCTTCAACCATGAGCTGAAGTAAGCCCTTCCTCCCTTAGGTTGCCCTGTTGGAGTCTTTTATCACAACGGTACAAAGCCTGAGACACATCCCTATGTCTTGTGGATGAGGGTGTGAGCTCTCAACTGCTGTTCCAATACCACGCCCTCTTGCCTGTTGCCACACTCACTGCCGAGATGGTGATGGACTCCTTCCTGTGCCTCTGGAACTGTAAAGACCCAAACCCTTCCTTCTGAAAGTTTCATGGCATTGTATCACAGCAATAGAAAAGAAACTAACTCAGTTTCTCATTGGGATGACCTTACACTCCTGATCCTTCTTCCTCTGTCTCCTAAGAGCAGATATTTTGGGCATGACTATTCAACTAACTTTTCTTTTCATTAAAATTTATTTTATTATTATCTTCATGTGTATGAGTGTTTGCCTCCATGTAAGTATGTGTACCATGTACATGCCTGGTTTCTGAGGAAGCCAGAAGAGCATGTCCAGACTAGAACTGGAGAACAACTGAACACAGATCCTTTGCAGGAGCAGCAAGTGCTCTCTTAACTGTTGGACCATCTGTGGGTATTCTCTCCCCTCTGCTCTGTGTGTGTGTGTGTCTTCTGTCTGCCTTTGTCTCTGTCTTCCTCTCTGTCTCTCTGTCTCTCATTCCATAATATTCTTCACTAGTTTTTATTTTTACAGCTGGAATTTTTTAAAAGATTTACCTCTTATTTTAAAAATAGTTATTTATTTTTATTTTATGTTTGTTTGCCTGCATTTGTCTGCTTGTGCATCACATGCATGCAGTATGTGAAGAGGCCAGGAAGGGGCATCAGATCCCCTGGGACTGGAGCCTCTATGTAGGTGCTGGAAATTAAATCTGTGTCCTCTAACAGCTAAATCATCCAGCTTATATTTTGCTTTTAACTATGTGTATGTTGTGTTTATTATGTGAGAGTCTGTGCACATGTGTGCAGGTACCTTGAGAAGCTAAGGACATTGGATACTTGGAACTGGAGTTACAGGACACTGTTGGGAACACACACACACACACACACACACACACACACTTAAAATATCCAGGAGACTCTGCAAATATATCTGTTAGTAAGTGGTTGCCTAGTGACCTAGTGCTTGCTATGATAAACACTATGACTAAAATCAACCTGAGAGGAAAGGGTATATTTCAGTCTATAGTTGAGTTCATTATGAAGAAAAGTCAGGACAGGAACCTGGAGGCAGGAACTGCAGCAGAAGCCATGGAGGAGTGCTGCTTACTGGGTTGCTCCTCATGGCTTGCTGAGCCTGCTTTCTTATATGTCTGTCTCAGTCAGTATTGCTGTGAAAGACACCATGACCACAGCAACTCTTACAAAAGAAAGCATTTACTTGGGGTTGGCTTACAGTTTTAGAGATTTAGTTTATTATCATGTTTTGGAACATGTCAGCACTCAAGTAGACATAGTGCTGGAGATGTAGCTGAGAGTTCTACACCCAGATTCACAGGCAGCATGAAGAAAGAGACACTGGGCTTTTTAAACCTGGAGGTCCACCCCCAGTAACATACTTCCTCAACAATCCACATCTACTTCAACGAGGCCACGCCTCCTAATCCTTCTCAATTAGTGCCACGCTCTAATGACTAAGCATTCAAATATTTGAGCTCCTGGAAGTCATTCTTAATTTTTGTTTTGTTTTGTTTTGTTTTTGTTTTTTGAGACAGGGTTTCTCTGTGTAGCCCTGGCTGTCCTGGAACTCTCACACTGTAGACCAGGCTAGCCTCAAACTCAGAATATGACTGCCTCTGCCTCACAAGTGCTGGGATTAAAGGTGTGCACCACCACTGCCCGGCTTCTGGAAGTCATTCTTATTCAAACCATCACAGTGTCTCAGAACCACCTGCTCAGAAATAGCATTGACTCATGTGGACTGGGCCCCCTCACATCAGTCAGATATGAGAACTGCCTCATTTTCTTGAGTTGAAGTGCCCTCTTCCCAGATGACCTGGCTTGTGTCAGTCTGAGAAATAGCTAACCAGCACCATACGTAGTGTGCATGAAGACTAGGATCCAATACCAAGCACAGCATAAGGTATGGAGTTAGGGGCATAGTGAGGAACATAGCCACCTTCCGAACCCTATGTAAGCAGGCATGCATTACACACTAGCACTTGGGAGACAGAGGAAGGAAGATCAGGAGTTCAAGGTGATCCTCAGCTAATCTGAGCTACTTAAGCTAATCTGGGATACTTAAGATCCTGTTTCAATAAAGAAAACAATAAAATATTCTGGGGGCCAGGTGCTTCTCAATGACAGTTGCACCTCCTATTTTTATATAATTATTTTAAAAAGCATATAAAATAATGAGTTTTAGGTGACACTTTCATTCATGTGAACCGTTATTCTCATTTTCTATAATTATCCTCATTTTCTATAATTATCCTCAAACATATTTTCAATCAGTTCCTTTGACACAGTTTCCAGTGAACTGCTTGCCAGAGACTGAACTTTATTTGATTTGAGAATCTACATATGGCTCCTCTTTTTATTTTTCTTTTAAAACACATTTTCACATCCATGTGTGAGCATCTATGTGCATGCAAGTAAGCACACACATGTGCCACAGAGTTCATATGTAGGTCAGAGTCCTTTACTTGGGTTTGAGAGATGGAACTCTGTTCACCAGGCTTGCTAGCAAGTCCCCTCGTGGTTGAGTCATTTCACCTTCCAGCGCCTCTACTTTCACATGAATAGGATCCAAACAAGACAGGTATCACATGATATCCCAGTCTTTCCATTTTTGAATATTTATTGGAAAAGAGCCAGGCACTGTGCTGGGTATGTGGAGGTGCAACTAGAAGGCGGTTTGTAATGTTAAGAAGCATCAGACAATAAGAAACACATTCTGAGCACCTAGCATGGTGACACTCACTTGTAATTCCAACTCTGGAAGGGAGACTGGGCTACATAGACAGATGCTGTCTTCAAAAGAACCAGTCAATTGATGTCTCAAGAGACAAACAAAAAATTAAAAATAAAAGGTTTTTTAGGTTTTGTTATTTTTTTTAACTTTTAAGGTTTAATTTTTAACTTTTTGAGAATTTCATGGAATACTGTATTCACATTATTTATCCCCCTCCCTCCAACTTCTCAAATTCATGTCTCTTCTTCACTTTTATTGTTGTTACACATACATAACTTGTGAGTTTATTTAGTGCTGCTTGAATGCACATGTGTTCAAGACAGACCACTTGGATTTGAAAACCCACCAGGTGTTGGGGATTGGTTCTAATGGGTGTCCAAATGCTGAAGATCCTGGTCCTCAATTGATTTTTAATCAGTCAATAAAGATGCCAGTAGCCAATGGCTGAGCAAAGAGAGACAGGGTGGGACCTTTAGATTTGCCAGGACTAGGATGCAGGAGAGAGGAAGAGAGAAAAGTAAAGCCATTACTTGGGGGAGAAGGATGAGGCTCAGGAGCTGCATGCAGGAAAGCCAACCAGCCATGTGAGAATTTGCGTGGATGGCCACTGACCACATCCCCCAATTGGCCTGGGGCAGCAGGAAGGGGATTAGAACTGCTCAGCCTTTAAGCTAGTCACAGCATTTCAAAAATAAGCTAATTGTGTGTGTCTTTCATTGAGGATCAGAAGAATTCCTGGGCAGGTGGCTAGAAGCACGTGACCCACCAGGAGCACTAAGTGTGTAGGACTAAGGTCACCTCAACAATCAGGGAACTCATTCATGCAAAGAACTGGTGCTTCTTCCCTCAGTCGCAGTTGATTGCCTTTGGTGATAGCTTGCAGAGCCAGTCATCATCATGGTTCTTTGCTTTACAGTTAGGTAGGCTCACAGATTGTTCCTCTCCCTCGGTAGCTTGCATAACATTTTCAGAATGTTCCTTGGGAAGGAAACTTCTAGGTCAGTTCTAGCTCCATCCCAGCAACTCCCATGTCCAGAATATGTAGTGTCTTCAACAATCTGGTCTTACCTTGGGTTGTTTTCTTAACTCTTTGTGGTTTTTTGAGTTCTTTGCATATTCTAGATATTAATCCTCTGTCAACTTTATGCAGCTAGCAAAGGTTATCTCCCACTCTGGGGCCCTCTCTTCTCTTCACTGCTCTGTTTGCTGTATAGGAGCTTTTAAGTTTTATGAAGTTTCATTTGTCAATTGTCATCCCTAATTCCTGAACAGACAGAATCCTACTTATAAATTCCTTTCCTGCCCATGTTTTCTTCTAGAAGTCTTAGGATTTCTAGTCAGGTTTCACATTAAAGTCTTCAATTCACTTAGAGTTGATTTTTCTGCGAGTAATAGATATGGGTATAATTTCAATGTTTTTCTAAATATGGACACCCCGTTTCCCCAGCACCATTTGCTGAAGATGCTTTCTTCCCCCGGTGTGCATTTTTGGCATCAATTGGTGAGCTACAGGTCTAACTCAGTGGTGGAGTATTTGTGTATCATGCACGAGGCCTTAGGTTTGCTTTCCAGTACGGAGAAAACAAAAGTATATTTAAGACATGTGTGTTAGTTCACACCTGCAATTTCACTCCCACTGGAGGCTGAGTCACGAGGATTGCTGTAAGTTTGAGAGCAGTCAGGATTACATTGTAGTGGTGTGTCTCACAGTTTAAAAAAAAAATGTGTATGACTGTTTTTGCCTGCATGTACAAATGTGCATCTTGTACATTCCGTGCACACACAGAAGTCAGAAGAGGGATTCAGTCCCCTGGTGGTTGTGAGCCACTATCTGGGTGCTGGGAACTGAAGCCAGGTCCCCTGCCAGAGCAGTCAGTGCTCTGAACCCGGGTCATCTCTCTGTCTTAATTACTGGTTTGGTTTTTTTAATGCAATGAAGAAATGTCATGACCAAGGCAACTCTTACAGAAGAAAGCGTTTATTTGGGGGTTTTTATCCACACTTTCAGAAGAACCTAACAGTACATAACCATGATGGCAGGAAGTGTAGAAGGCAGCAGGCAGGTATGGGGTTGAGAGCTTCCTTACATCCTGGCCTGCACTCAGGCAGAGAAAGACACTGAGCCTACAAGGGGTTTTGAATAGTCAAAGCCCACTCTCAGTGACATACTCCTTCAACAAAGCCATGGTTCCTAATCCTCCCCAAACAGTTCCACCAATTTGGAGACCAAACATTCAAATGTATGAGCCTATAGGGACCATCCCATTCAAATCACCGCAGCCCCCTAAAAATCGTTTAATTAGCTAATTACAATGATTCTTGTATCAGGAATGCTCTTGAGTGGTAGCAGTGGCTGATGCTTGTCAGGCACTGTGTTATGTGGTCTCATACAGCCGTCAGAAAAACTTGTTGCTATTCTTTTGACTTTGCATATGAGAAACATGAAGTATGAAAGCTTGTAAACTTTCCCAACATCCAGGCTAACAAAAACAGAAAAGGGGGTGGGGAAAGGAAAAGGAAAGAGAAAGAAAGAAAGAAAGAAAGAAAGAAAGAAAGAAAGAAAAGAAAGAAAGGAAGGAAGAAAAGAAAGGAAAAAAAAAAAGAAAGCTCAGACCTATACGGAGGTTGGCAGATCTGGGAAGGGAGGGGTACCACAGTGATGGATGGGACGGAAGTGATGATGGAGGTTGGACAGTCAATAGTGAATCGTTAAAATTTTTGTTGTTTTCAGACAGGGTCTCACTCTTGTGTTTTACTTAGGGTTTCTATTGCTGCAACAAAACAGCATGACCAAAAGCAAGTTGGGGAGGAAAGGGTTTATTCAGTTTACACTTCCACATCATAGTTCATCACTGAAGGAATCCAGAACAGGAACTCAAACAGGGCTGCAACCTGGAACTGATGCAGAGGCTGTGGGGGGGTGCTGCTTACTGACTTACCCAACATGGCTTGCTCAGCTTGCTTTCTTATAGGCTCAGGACGATCAGCCCAGGAATGGCACCTCCACAATGGGCTGGGCCTTCCCCATTGGTCACTAATCAAGAAAATGCCCTACAGCCCAAAATAATGGAGGCTTTTCCCTCCTTTCAAATAATTCTAGTTTGTGTCAAGTTTGCATAAACTAGCCAGCACACTATGTAATGTGTAATTGCGAACTGGGAACTCTCTGTGTAGACCAGGCTGGCCTTTAACTCCTAGAGAACCACCTGCCTCTGCTTCCCAGGTATTAAGAAAAGGTTAGCACCACCATGCTTAGCCTTTAAAGGACTGACAGTGGGAAAAACCGTTGCTGGGGAGCCTGAGTTTGATCCTCGGGACTCACATACTAGAAGAGAACTGAGGGAGACTTTGGGTTGGCTGTGTTCTAAAGCACTTCAGCCTGCCGATCTAGCGACATCAGTTCTTAAGTTTCGCAACACAGGTAAGCCTGGAATATTCATGGCCTGCTCACCACCGTGAATAACGATTACAAAGTAACTTCTGCATAGGGATTGTGATTCAGCCAGGCTCACCTCAGTCCACTCGCGGATGTTCAGGGGTCCACGTAAACCCTGACAACACAGCATGCCAATCACTGCTCAGTCTCAGCCACACCTCAGATTCACCTTGTGACAAAAGTGTGACTGTCCGGTAGGATGGGTCACAAGCTCCTTCAGCTCCGCCTTTTTCTTGCCAGCTACCTTCACAGCCAAGGCCTTCCAGCCTTCTGCCTACTTTGGTATTAAAAGCGGCCACACCCCAGCAGTAGAGCACAACCCACCAGCTGGCAGAGGGGAAGGAGATGTAACAACACACCGGACTTTGCCAGGAAGGGAAAGGGCAGGTGCTGGCCAAGAAGTGTTGCAATTCAGGAAATTTCTGGCCTTGGGCAAGAGCTGCCGTCATCCCCTGCAGTGCAGTAGCCTAGCTTCTGGTTTGTTTAACTCACACTGGAAACATGTAAGGAGTGACCCAGTTTTTCCCAGTGGATTTTCTTTCCTCAGTGTGCTCTCAGAGGCTTCTTGACAACTAAAAATCTCTACTCATTGCCGCTTTAGCATCACGTTGATTTTAAATTTCAAATATATCATTTCAAGATTCCAGTTTGGGTGTACTTGCACTCTCTCTCTCTCTCTTTCTCTCTGTCTTTCTCTTCCTCCCTTTCTCCCTCCCTCTCATTCTCTGTCTCTCTCTCCCTCCCTCCATCTCTCTCTTTCTCCTTTCTCTTCTTCCTGTTTTTCTTTTTAAGCAGAGTTGGTGATTATTACGAAGTTTAGCTAACCATTGTAGCACATGCCTACAATCCCAACACTCAGGAAGGTCAGAGATTCAACATTATCATCTGCTACGAAGGGATCTTGAGGCCAGCCTGGACAACCTGAGGGGGTGAAGAAAGGAGGAGGAGGAAAAGGAGGAGGGGGAAGAGAAGGAGGAAATAAAAAGTGAAAAACACACAAACAAACAAAAACCAAAACCCAGGAGGAGATGGATTAGCAGGCAAGGGTACCTGAGTTCAATCCTCCCACACATACACATACACACACTAAATAAGTGAATACATAATAAAATGTTTAACATTTTTATTAATTATTTATTTTATTATATTTCAATGTTGTCCCCCTTCCTGGTCTCCCCTCCAAAAAACTCCCACCCCATCAGGCCTCCCCTTTGCCTCTAAGAGGATGCTCCCCCATGTCTTAGTCAAGGTTTCTATTCCTGCACAAAACATCATGACCAAGAAGCAAGTTGGGGAGGAAAGGGTTTATTCAGCTTACACTTCCACATTAGTGTTCATTACCAAAGTCAGGACAGGAACTCACACAGGGCAGGAACTTGGAGGCAGGAGCTGATGCAGAGGCCATGGAGGAGTGCTACTTACTGGATTGCTTCTCCTGGCTTACTCAGCTCGCTTATAGAATACCAGCCAGGGATGGTACCTCCACAATGGGCTGGGCCCTCCCCCGCCCTTGATCAGTAATTGAGAAAATGCCTTACAGCTGGATCTCATGGAGGCATTTCCTCAAGGGAGGCTCCTTTCTGTGATAACTCCAGCTTGTGTCAAGTTGACACACAAAACCAGCCAGTACACCTACCCACCCACCCACTTCCATGTTGAAAGTGTTTAAATGAGCATAAAGAAAGGAGTGTACACACCCAGGTGTGGTTATAGGCTTCTCAGGATTGAGTCAGCATTTTGTTGATGGTATTGTTTGGGGGGGGGGGATTTATTGTTGCTTTAAGGATTTATTTTATTTTTAATTATGTGTGAATCTCTGTGTGGGTGTGGGCAGGTACCTGCTGAGACCAGAAAAGGGTGTTAGATACCTTGGAACTGGAGTTAGAGGCAGTTATGAGCTGGCCCCAATAGATACTAAAAACCAAACTCAGGTCCTCTGTAAGAGCAGCTCAGACTCCTGACTGTCCTACCCTGGATAAGAGGCAAATTCCTGACAGGGTGAGAGAGGAATGGTCTTTGGTGAAGGGAGAAGATTTGGTATCCTAACAAGGGGATGAGGTGGAAAAAATCGCTGGGAAGCTAGTGGGATGTGAGCGGGCTTGGAGGATGTTGGGGCAGGACCTCTCCATGTTCAGCAGCCTATGAAATAAAAGATTATTAATGAACAATCAGAAAATCAGGCCTGAGTCATCTTCTGACTATGGATGGAAAAGTGGCCTCCAGACTGACACAATCTCCCGAGCTACCTGAAAAATTATTAAATAGATTAAATAGATAGCCGTTTGAACAAGGCTCCATGACGCTCTGAACCTCATAAGATTGTTGCATAGCCAGAGGCCTTCAGGTAAAATCCATCACGAGTCTATGAGGGGCTTCACTGAGCCCCTTTTTGTAAAAGCCAAACAGACCTGACAGTCACTTGGAGGGACCATAAAGGAAGGTTTTTGTTCTCATGAGAAGAGAAACTAGTACAGACTCTGGTGTGTTGGTTGAGGCAGTGTGGTCTCTTTGGCCATTGTCTCCTGTTATCTTTGAAAGTGTACTGTGTGTACTTTTCAATGACCTTTGCCAGTCTTCCCCACCACATTCTGTGTTTGAGTTCTTTCCAGAGATGACAAGGGACTGGGAGAGGGGACGTGAGAGAGATTCCAGTAACAAAATCACATCACATATATTATCAGTAAGCAGAGCGGACAAATTAGAGATGTGTAAGTATGGGGTAGTGCTGCTCAGTGATACTGGACTTGTGTGAGGTCCTGGCTATCAGCCCCTCCCCCACCCCACCCCACATACAAGTTAAACTCAACAAATCCATCTCAGTGCCAGTGTTAGCACTGAGCAAAGAAAACAGGCAAGGAAGGTCGACCTGCTCTCAGTGTCCTGGAAGGAGCCAGTCCTCAGCCTCAGGGTAGCGTCTCAGTAAATAGACAGTACACCCTTTGTCCTCAGAAGCTTCTGAGGCTTTCTCTTGAATGGATAGGGGTGGGGGAAGGGCAGGAATCGTCTTCTCTAAATATTTCAGTGTGACAGCTCTTCAGTGTTATAACTTGTTTGTTTTTGTTTTTTTTTTTTTTTTTGGTTTTTCGAGACAGGGTTTCTCTGTGTAGCCCTGGCTGTCCTGGAACTCACTCTGTAGACCAGGCTGGCCTCGAACTCAGAAATCCGCCTGCCTCTGCCTCCCAAGTGCTGGGATTAAAGTCGTCCGCCCGGCAGTGTTATAACTTGTTAAGAAAACAGTTCTCCTAGACAGATGATCTTCAACGAAACAGCTTGTGCTCATACACTTTATTCAGGGTGAATCAAGGGCTTATATATATGAACCTTGGAGTAGGAAGGGGTTCATTTTAGGGTGAAGTTTCATTGGCTGAGGCTTAAGGTTCTGGGATACTTCCTTTACATGGAGAGGCATTCCAGGAATTTGAACCTGTGATTTGGCCAAAGACTATGTGACTTTCCTCAGTTAGAAGATTGGGGGTTGAGAGTCCCAGATCAGGCAGAGAAGAGGAAGCCCCACTAAGAAAAGGGAGTCTTCCATTTTGCACCAAACTCAGAAAAGCTGTCCAGACATGGTAGACTACAACTTAGTAGCGTGGTGCAACATTATATGTATATTTTTTTTCGTTGTTCATTTGGTGGTAAGGATAAAATCCAGGACCTTGACCATACTAAAAATACACTCCATTGACTAGCCATCCTCTCAGCTGAAGATGCCATTTCTTTGGCCTATCAGTGTAGCTTGCCCTCTGCTCCATCCCGCGGAATCAAAGGCAAGCTACAACCGTGTTCTTCTTAAAGCAGCTTTATTCAGGTTCACTTGTTACAGCACGCTTGCTTCTACCTTCTTCTTCCTCCAGCCTCTCCTCCAGCCTCTCCTCAATCCTCTCTCTCAATCCTCCCGGCTACCACCCCCGCAGTCCCTTATATACATTGCCTTAATCCCATCAGCAATTGCCACGCCGTCACTGTTAATTGGCTGTCCCTGTGATGCGAGGTGGGCTAATCGAGTAGCCACACCTGGAAGCCACAGTGCCTACTCAAGCTAGCTGGCTACATGCCAACCGTCATCCTGACGGCAGGGAGAACCGCTTCCTACATAGACAGGCATCTATGTATATACTCGTATCCCCTTCCCACTCATCCTACTGTCAGTATGTCATATATTTGCAAATCTCTCAACATCTGTTTCTTGTACTTTTGTTTTTCTTTCAAATTAATAAGAGTGGCTGGAGATGTAGTTCAGTTGATGGAGTGCTGGCCTAGCGTGTCTGAGGGCCTGGGTATGGCCCCTAGTGCTACATGAGGCAGGTGTGTTGGTAGAGCATGCCTGCTATTGTGGATATCCTCAGCCTTGTATTTTGATCCTAGTTCCACCCTTCTGGGAGGGGCTGCAGAGGATGATTGAATCTGTACACAGGTGACATCTTGTAAACCTTCTGTCCAATTAAAACCTGTAAAATAAAGGCTAGAGCCAGAGATTGGGCAGTAGAAGGGGAGGCGGAGAAAAAAGCTTAGGGGAGGAGAGAGTGAGAGGAATTTGATATAAAAGGCGGAAGAAGCAGATGCAGAGGGAGTCGAGGTAGAAACAGAAGGAAGCCAACGACAGAGGAGCCAGAGCTGGGAGGACAACCATGAAGCAAGTTATAAGGGATCTCATAGCCGAGGATTAGAGTAGTGTAGTGGCAAATCTGCCCAATCTAGGTGTGCAATTTATACCATAATTATTGAGTTGTGTCTTCCTTTACTGGTCTCCTTCAGGTAGGAGAATTTACAGCAACAAAATTTGTGGCTTTAATATTTTCTACTATAGCCTGCAATCCTAGTGCTTGGAGGGAAAGATCTGGAACCTTTCAAAGGGACCCTCAGCTATCCAGTAAATTTGAGGCCAGTCTGGGGTACATGAGACTTGTCTTAAATATTAATAATTTCCCTGCTCCTTTCTTCAATTTTGCTTTTCATCTGTCCATCATTTCTTTATCCCAGAACTCTCTGACAGAAGAATACATCTCCTCTCAAATCCTTCAAACATATTACAGAGTAATCTTTTTCTTTGAACCCCTATCTTAGCAACCATTGGTTCTCTACAGTGTGGCCTAGTTGCTCTAGAGGCCATCTGCACAGCCTTTACACTAAGATCCCCTCTCAGTGTCTTACCCATAATTCTTTCTACTCATTTCCTGAGAGGAACATCATCCTTTCTCTTTCAGGGTTGATGTTTACAAAGAATAGCTTCCTAAGAACATCTGATGAGAGCAAATTTCTTAGGCTTTATGTATCTGAAAAAGTTTGATTCTGCCCCTATGCTTGATAGTTTGGAAGAAGCACTCTTCTGTGTTGGAATTCATTTCCCTTTGGAATGTCGAAGTCATTTTTGCATTGTCTGCTAACTTCCAAGTTCAGTGATGATACTACCTAGGTTTTAATGTTTCGTGTGAGACCTGTTGCGCTCTGAGAGGGTTTTAATGTTCATCTTTTTTCTGAACATTATATTTCATGGTATAGGAATATTTCCAACTAGTGTGCTGAACAACTTGTGTGCCTTCAGCCTAGAGATTCATATTCCTCGTCCACTACACTCTTGATACACTGAGATAGTGCATTATAGCTAAGATCCTGAATGTCCCCCCAGACATTTGAAGGCTTGGTTCTCAGCCTGTGGTGCTATTGGAAAGTGGAATCTCTAGGGGTAGGGCCCTAATTGGAAGAAGGTAGATTATGGGGGCATGCTCTTAAAAGGGTAATGGCCCGTGCCCTCCCTCCAGCTTCTGCTAACATGTCCTCTTGCTCTGATGCTTTGTCCCACCACAGGTGATCAGAGACTGAAACCATGAGTGAAATGAACCTTTCTTCTGTACAGGTGCATTTTCTCTAAGCATATGTTTTGTCACAGTGACAAGAGCTAACACAAAGGAGCTCCTGGTTCTGTTTCCATGCCTTTCAAATTCCTTTTGTTACTATTCAGCCCTTAATGATCCAGCTGGGCATGATAGAGCAATAAAATGCCAGCAACTGGGAAGCTGAGGCAAGAGGATCATGAGTTTGAGGCCAGCTTGAACTATATAGTGAATTCTAGGCCAGCTGGGAGCTGGGGCTACATAAGAAGACCTGTCTTTTAAAAAATGAGAGGAGAGAGAGAGAGAGAGAAGAGAGAGAGAGAGAGAGAGAGAGAGAGAGAGAGAGAGACTCTGATTGTAGACTTTGTATAGAAAGCATGAATTATTAACCTAGTGGGAGTCACAAAGGGATGAATAGCTTGACTAGGCTTAGAGAACCAGGACATTGTAATTCAGAGAACATTATAAGTAAAGGACAGGAGCAGTAAAGGAAACGTAGCCAGGCATAGTGGTGTGCCCATAATTCCAGCACTTGGAGGGCTGACACTGGAGGAGTAAGCACCCAGGCCAGCCTGAGCTAGACTCTGTTTTAAAAACCATAGGTAGGTAATAAATATAGATCTGATAATAGTGAGATCTCATATCAAAGAAGAAAATACTAGCATCAATTTTTTTTTTCGAGACAGGGTTTCTCTGTGTAGCCCTGGTTGTCCTGGAACTCACTCTGTAGACCAGGCTGGCCTTGAACTCAGAAATTCACCTGCTTCTGCCTCCCAAGTGCTAGGATTACAGGCGTGTGCCACCACTGCCTGACTAGCATCAATATTTAAATTAATCATGTTGTACACCTGGACATGTTAAAAGTAACTGTAACATGCTAACTTACTAGTTAAGCTAAACTCTTGTTGCTCTCTCCAGAACCTTAAAATGATAATTACATAAGATATTGCATTTATAGCAATGAGTCATAACCAATAACGAAACATGACTTGGCAGAACACCAAGCGCAGCTCCTTCTGAGTCTCTCGAAAGAGGTTTCATTTGGTCTTTAGCTCTATAAGCCACTTTGTTGGTCTCTCTGTGTTTGGTTGGATTTATGTTGTTTGACACAGGGTCTCATATAACCCAGGCTGGTATTGAACTCATCATGTAGCCAGAGATGACTTAGAACTCGTGATTCTCCAGCTTTTATCTCCCAAGTGGCCAGGATTACAGGCATGTGCCACAGTACCCAGCTCTTGTGGGTTTTTTTTTTAAATGATATAACAGAAAATTTATTAATTAGTTTATTTTTATTTATTGCTATTGGTGGAGAAGGGCTCACCATGCCATGCTGCAACTGTGTAGGTCAGAGAACAGCGTTATGGCATGGGTTGTCGTCTCCTCCCTTTACATGCTATGTCAGGGATGGAACTCAAGTTGTCAGGGCTGCAGCATCAGGCAGCAAGCACCTTTAACCACAGAGCCATCTTGCTGGCCCTGGTTTTCTTTTTTGAGTTACTTTTCTCTCAGGTTTTAGCTAATCAGGAGAAAAGATTGAACTGAATATTCTAAGATCAGGAAAATAAACGAGACTGGCAGGGTGTGTTTTAATCCATTTCCCTTAGTTTATTTCCCTTGCTTTATTTTAAATTTTTTCTGAGACAGTAGAAACGGAGTCCAGGCAATTACTTTGCTACTTAAATCAATGGTTCTCAACCTCCCTAATGCTTCAGTCCTTTAATACAGTTCTTCATGTTGTGATGACCCCAGTCATAAAATTATTTTTGTTGCTACTTCATAACTGTAATTTTGCTAGTTATGAATCGAATGTAAATATCTGTGTGTTCCGATGATCTTAGGTGACCCCTGCAAAAGGGTTGTTTCACACACACACACACACACACACACACACACACACCACACTCCTGCCAAAGGGGTTGCTATCCATAGGTTGCATGCCGCTGACTTAAATCCTCAGCCATATAGTTTCATGTTTGAATCAGGGTCTCTTATAGTACAAGCTGGCTGTAAACTTGCTGTCTAGTTGAAGCTGACTATAAACTCTTGACAGAAAAATTCAAGTATCCAGTAGTTGTTCAGTCCACATTTCTCTGTAGGTTAAATGGAGGCAGATCCTCACCAGTGCTATGAAATAAATCCTGCTGTTCTACGAAATCTCTTCAATAATATTTTTATGTTGAGCTGAAATCGAAGAACTACAAAGCAGTCCTTTCTTGAGGTCAGCAGTTCCCTAGTTCCTACCCCGCCCAACCCCAGGCTACCCCAAAGGATTGCTGCAAGGGAGGTGAGGCCAAAGTCGAACTTCATTGTTCACGGGACACTCTCTGGAAGAGCCCGTTGGACGCGCCTGCGCAGCGTGTGCTCTTTGTGAGGGGCTGCAGCAGGCTGCTTGTTTGTGTCTTGCCTCCGGGAGCGGAGGCGGGACCTAGGGCGTGGCCTGACAGGCACACTCGGATTGGACCGCCACAGGGAGGTGGGCGGGCAAGGGGCGGGGCCTCGGGTAACAACACTGGCCGCGGTGGCCAGCGTATTTGTTGCTGCGCCGCCTCGCCCGAGTCTTGGTCCTTGTCCCTAACCTTCCAGCAGCAGCCTTCACCGCCGCCCCGTGACGCCTGCTTCCTGTCGTCTGTCGAGCCCCACGCCATGACCGTCGTCTCCGTTCCACAGCGAGAGCTCGCTCTCGGCGGCCGCCTAGCGCCGCTCGGGTTCCTCGGGGCCCTCCCGATGGTGAGCCCGGCCCCGCCGCCTTTGCCGCGCCTTCCGGACCCGCGCGCGCTGCCACCCACCCTCTTCCTGCCGCACTTCCTCGGGGGGGACGGGCCGTGCCTGGCACCCGCGCCTCGCACCCCTGCGCCGTCCGGCTGCAGCTTGGCCCGGCGGCTGCCCCGCGGGCGGCGCCCAAGAAGAGGCGGAAGAAGAAGGTGCGGGCCAGCCCGGCGGGGCAGCTCCCCAGCCGCTTCCACCAGTTCCAGCAGCACCGGCCGAGCCTCGAGGGTGGCCGCAGCCCAGCGCCGGGGCCAATCGCAGCGCCGGAGGAGCGAGGTCCAGCGGCCACTGCCCTGCTACACAGACAGCCCCCACTCGCGAAGGAGGTAGGGCCGGTGGGGGCGGGGCGGCTGTTTACTCGGGAGGGAAGTTTCCGTGACGCTCGCCGGAGTCGTGGGGCGGAAGCGGGGGGGGGGGGGGGGCGGGGGAGGGGGCTGGGCGGCTGCGCTGGCGCCGCCCATTGGCTCCGGAACCAGCCAATGGGAGCAGCGGCTGCGGCCCAGCAACAGCCTGCATTTAGAAGGTTGGCGGCGATCCAGGGGGTTTCGGCGTTCTGGGCTCACAGACCTGCGGAGGGCTGACGTCAGCCCGCTACGTGCGGCGCTCTGGGGCGCTCATGAAGGCGGTGCTGGGTGGGGGCGGAGGCGCAGGCGCGGTGCCCACTGGGGCACCCGGGCCGGACCCACGCACGGCCTGACCCACTGAGTCGGACTGGGGTTTTGGAAGTTGGTAAGGGTCTCTGATGCCCGACACGAATGTTTCCCAGTCCCCATGCTGTGAGCGGTGCAGGCCGCCACGAGCTTGCCTCGTTAGGGGCTTCCAAGCAGCGCCCAGAATGAGTTTTAGAAGTTATAAAATGGACTCCGCAGTTCACAGATTTGGAGAATATGGATAAAATTTTTGTTGGGGCTAAAAGATTTTTGAGTTGTCATGGCGAAACAACAAAACAAACAAAACCAAAAAACCCCAATCTTTTCCATACAATTTGAAGGATTCTTTGTTGATAATGACACGAAAAGCAGCCATTGTACTTGTTCAAGGTGTGCTAGTGGAGAGAACTAAAAGAAGTCACTGTGCATCCGAGAAGATTGTATTTTTCAAGGGCAGTATTGAACGGGAAAGACAGTGTTACCCTTAAGGCGCGGATGTTTGACCTTGTACTAAGCTTTCAGTTTTTGTGTCCTTACTATATCATGCATCAGAGGGGCCGTAATCTAAGGATAGGATTTTCATTTGATGCAAATTTCTGTAGATTATACTTTTGGCTAAGAAAGTTACTAGAGTGCAAACATTTTCGGTCAGTTAGGAGTGTCGCTGAGCCGGGCGATGGTGGCGCACGCCTTCAATCCCAGCACTAGGGAGGCAGAAGCAGGCGGATTTCTGAGTTCTAGGTCAGCCTGGTTTACAGAGTGAGTTCAGGACAGCCAGGGCTACACAGAGAAACCCTGTCTCAAAACAAACAAACAAAAAATTCAAGATAACCAAGTTCATCTTTTCTAACTGTAAACAACAGTAGGGAGCAAGTGTCCTCTATGGGATAGAAAAAAAACCGTTCCCGTCTGCCTTCCAGATTCAACAACGTCATGCACAATCTTCTAAGCCCACGAAGGGCCTGTAAGGCAGAAGCAGAAACGTACAGGCTAGCCTGGGCAACTTGGGTAACCTTGTAAACTCAGCGACACTTTTTTTTTGGGGGGGGGGTTGGTTTCGAGACAGGTTTTCTCTGTGTAGTCCTGGCTGTCCTGGAACTCACTCTGTAGACCAAGCTGACCTCGAACTCAGAAATCCATCTGCCTCTGCCTCCCAAGTGCTGGGATTAAAGGTGTGGGACACCACCGCCCAGCCTACCTTGAATTTTTTAAGTGATATTTTTCTGTATATGAGTTTGATATAAGCTGTAATTAACAGTATCAATTCAATAGCAACATAAGAGGCATGTACATTTGGACATCCAGTAGCAAGTACAGCTCACACAGAAGTATTTAGTTAAAACTGGACTAAATTCTAGAGGAATTTAAAAGCAAGTTATACATATATATAAATATATATATTAAAAGCAAGTATATATAAAGATAACTTTTATCCTGAAAACTGTTTACTTTTGTGTTCCTTTGTAGGTTTTAAAATCAAAGATGGGAAAATCGGAGAAAATTGCCCTTCCCCACAGCCAGCTTGTGCATGGTATATACTTGTGTGAACAACCAAAGATAAACAGACAGAAAAGCAAATATAACTTGCCACTAACCAAGATCACCTCTGCAAAAAGGAATGAAAATGACTTTTGGCAAGATTCTGCTTCCTCTGATAGAATGCAGAAGCAGGAAAAAAAGCCTTTTAAAAATACTGAAAACATTAAAAATAACCATTTGAAGAAATCAGCATTTCTAGCAGAAGTGAGCCAAAAGGAGAATTACGCCGGAGCGAAGTTCAGTGACCCCCCGTCCCCCAGTGTCCTCCCAAAGCCTCCGAGTCACTGGATGGGAAGCACTGCTGAAAACCCCAGCCAGAGCCGCGAGCTGATGGCGGTGCACTTGAAAACGCTCCTCAAAGTGCAGACCTAGGTTTCCGTCTGCAGTCTGCGTTACACATAGATTCCCCAGATCTTCCTTCAGACTCTAAAGGAAGTGGACACAGCAGTGGAGACTGCCATGTTGCAGCATCCAACACTATGAGCTTAAGTCACACAAGCAGCTTGTATTATATTTTATATTTTGTAAATACTGTATACCATGTATTATGTGTATATTGTTCATACTTGAGAGGTACATTATAGTTTTGTTATGAAAGTATGTATTTTGCCCTGCAGATGTGGTGGGTGTTTTGTATATACACAGTGGAGATATTTTAAGTGGGTGCTAATAAGGCACATGGAAGACTGTTTATTTGCACAGGTACTGAAATTTTTTTAAGAACAGCTGTCAAATCTCAAAAGTGAAGATCTAAATGTGAACAGTTTACTTATGTACTACTGAAGGTTAAATCTGGCACAATCACTGTAAACATGGAGTTTGTGTTTCTCTAAATTGACTTTACTTTTAATCTGTAATTACTAGAAAGCTTCCTATTTTTACCAAACTTCCTATCTGGATATTGGTATATTGCCATTATTGAGATTTAAAACACTTCTAATTTTAAATACCAACAAAATTGGTTGTAATCAAATTTTAAATCAATAATAATTTGGCCTCCCCCCTTTTAACGTAGTCTTGACTTTTTGTGTGTGCCTGCTGTCTGAATGAATGTGTAAGCAGATAACTGTGTGTGATTGGACTTGGAGCATTTGTTGCCTTTTTGTCTTTGACTATGCTAAAGTAGCAATCTTGCTATGAAATTTAGATGTGCTTAATAATTTAACCTACCTCTAAGAGAACAAAATTTCCATCTTAGAAATGAATGTGAACACAAGTGAAACTGGTGGTTATAAATATGAAAAATTAATTATGATGTGATCTTGAGCTAGCTCAGCTATGGAGTTGAGATAACCTAGAACTTCAGGTTCCATTGCCTCCACTCCAGTGCTGGGGTTACTGGCATACATAGGCAAACAAGCGCTGTGCCAGTAGACTATAGCTCTAGCTCTAGAATACATAATTCCTCATTTTTATTTTGAGATAATTCTGAGTTTCCCAGGCTGTCCTTCATCTTGCCTCATGGTCCAAGCAGGGCTGGACCTTCTCATCTATTTGCCTGAGGAATTGGGATCACAAGCAAACTCTCACACTTGACTTAGAATTTCCTTTTGTATGAACTGTTAACTGCTTGACGTAGGTTATGCGCATGTGAGAGACTGGGGGAATCAGATCTCTGGAGCTCCAGTTGCAGGTCCCTGTCGGCTGGGAACTGAACTCCGAAGGGCATCTCTCCCACCTCTACATTTTTCAGTGAGAGAGAATACTTTTGTTAGAGGGATGGGGAAGATGGCTCAGAGTGTAAAGGAGCTGGAGCTTGACCCCTGGAACCCATAGTAGAGATAATCAAGAATTTCAGTAGTCCATGTGTGTGATACTTCCAGTGGAGAAATTCAGAACCGCTCTTCCTGTGGGCATTTTGGTTGTGTTTCACAAAGCTAAGGCTTATAAAACTTTTTTCTGCACTCAACAAATACACAACTCAGTGGGTAAAGTCACATGACACCAGCTTAAAGTCCCTAGAGACCACAAAGTAGAACTAGATGCAGGTTACCCTGTGACCTCTCAGGCACCACCCTTCACTGAGAACATTTGAGGGGTTGGGGAAGATGGCTTTGCAAACATGAGGACTTAAACTTGCATCCCTAGCTACTGAGCCTGTAATCTTAGAGCCAGGAAGGGAAAGAAAAGGATCCCAAGGCTCACTGGCCAGCCAACCCAGCAAACACATGAGCCTCAGGTCTTGGATGCTGTGATGAATCAGCAGGTGTAGGAGAGAACCAGAAAGTTTTCTGACTGTGCACTTAGCTGTGGTACACCCCCCACTACATATGCACACACAGTAGTGAAGTAGGAAGCCATGGAGTAAGATGCACACATGGGAGGCCACCACACAAAATGTTTTGAGTTCAGCTTAGTGAAACCTGTGTCTCAGTACTTGTGTAAGTTGGAAACCAGAGTATCGGAAGTTGAAAATTATTCTTGTTTCAAAAAAAGGTCATGGTAGCACTTCAGTGACCGCAGCCCTATCACAAAATCCGAAGACGAAAATACTGTGATTCCTTGAAATCTAGTACCGTGCTGTGGTCATTGTGACTCGTAGACACTTTGCCCAGCTCTCGGGTCTGTGGCAGCTGGTCTTTAGGAGACACTCCACTGTACCGCAGGAGGTTTGACCTGTTCCAGTGAGGCGCAGTTTTAATGATGCTGGTTAATAACACCTGGGTTTTTTCAGCTCCAACAAACCAGAGGCTACAGATAGGAATCCAAAGCATCACTCAGTGGTTCCGTAGAGTCTGCCTCTGGGTGTAACTTAAGCCTCTCTTGCCTGACTTTCCTCAGAGGTAGGTTATAGGGTCAGCCATGATGATCACTTTTAGTCCTAGTTCTGGGGAGATGGAGGCAGGCAAATCTCTGTGAGTTCAAGACTACCCAGTCTGGAAACAAACTCCCAAGTTGCTTTTGGTCGTGCTTTTTAATACAACAAAGATGAGCCCTAAATGTTAATGCTGAGAAGAAATGAATCCAAGCCTCTGTTGCAGTGTTTCTGCCTCCCCAGTTCCACGGCCCAGAACAGACCTGGAAAGGGGTAGAAGAACTAAACAGGGCTCAGTGAGAGGGGATCAAGACCTGATGGTGTGGCTGTTGCTGACTGACAAGATTGCCGGTTCCGGTTGTGCTAGTGTGAAGACAACAACCGCAGCCCTATTCCTAATTGAAAATGCAGTGTTGGCGAGAAGCCGGGTAATTAATGTGAGATTACAGAGAGAGAGGCCAGCTTTGCCAGTGAAGTAGACAGTTAGCTTCTGTGGCTGTAGTAAAAATGACTTGGGGCTGGGCTTGGTGGCACAAACCTTGAATCCCAGCAATCAGGAGGCAGATGGATCTCGGTGAGTTTTAAGGCCAGCCTGGTTTACACAGCAAGTTTCAGGCAAGATGGGCATGCATGGGACAGGTGCTTTCTCAAAACAAGTCACTTGGGGAGGCAGGGATTCATTAGAATCTTAACAACTCACAGTGACAATCTGTCACTGCAGGAATTCAGGGAAAACCACCAGAGGCAGGAACTGAGGCAGAGACCCTGTAGGAGCACAGCTTCCTGCTTGCTGCCCAGGATTTACTCAGCTCACTTTCTTATTCAACCAAGTATCGCCTGCCTAGGGCTGATCCTGCCTACAGTGGGCTGGACCATCTCATATCCAGATAATCTCTCACAGACATGGCCACAGGCTAATCTGATCCAGACAACCTCTCAATTGAGATTCCTTCAGATACCTCTTTGGGCAGCTGCTGTGATACAGTACCTGCTCCAACTCAACCTACTCAAACAGAATCTCCCCCAAGTCTCCATCACCAACCTCTGTACACAAAGACATTATTTTTGTTTGGTTTTAAGCCAAGGTCTCTAACATTACTGTAGCCCAGGGGTCCAGAGTGATGCCTGTCTCAGCCTCCTAAATGTTGGGATTATGGGGATGCATCACCACACCCAGCTCTAAGAACAGTCCTTTTGTGCTTGTGTATGTGGTACTGTAGAGTGAGCTCTGGACTTCCGGCATGAAAGCAGGCATGTTAATATTTGTGCATGTGTGTATGTATATATATGTATATATATGTATGTATGTATGTATATATATATATATATATGTATGTATGTATGTATATATATATGTGTGTGTGTGTGTGTATATACATATATGTGTGTATATATGTGTGTGTGTGTATATACATATATGTGTGTATATGTGTGTGTGTGTATATATATACATATATGTGTGTATATATGTGTGTGTGTGTAACTTGAGTTATATACCACCCTATTCTGATTTTTCAGTTTGAGACAGGTTGACCAGACAGCCTTGAGTTTGTGATCCTCCTGCCTCCCAAGTGTTGGGATTACAACCATGTCCAGCAATAGGCTGGGTGTATTAAATAGATTGTCAGGGCTGGGAATATAGTTCAGTGCTAGAGTTCTTGCCTACCTTGCAAACAAGAGGCCCTACTTTCAATTTTCCATACTGAAAAACAAAAATTTAAGAACCACTCAATTCTTTGCCAGACATGTGCTTTTATCTCCATGATTTGAAGCCAACTGGGGCTCCTTATCCAGACCTGTCTTAAACCCTTCCCTCATATACAGACACACTGTGAATTTTCAACATCCATTTTCTATTTAAATGGGTTTATTAGGTCATACTCCATCACTAATGAAAGAGTACGTGCAAGTACTTCAGGCAGCCCTCCAGAGCTGCTTGTATGTACACAGGTACTTCAGTTTCAGAGAATTCCCCAAGACTGGAATTTGCTAACATGACTGTCAAAAGTGAGTTACAGATGTGTTCTTGGCAATCTTCTGTTTAGAGAGAAAAGATAGCAGGTCAAAAATAGTTCCTTTTTTTTTTTTTTTTTGAAATTTTGTTTTGTTTTGAAAAATTCTTAGTTTTTGTGAATGGATTTTGCCTGTATCTAATGTCTGTGCACCATGTGTATGCCTGTTGCCCACAGAGGCCAGAAAAGGGAGTCAAATCACCCTGGAACTGGAGTTGCAGATGTCTGCGAGCTGCCAGATGGATGCTAGGAATTGAATCTGCTCCTCTGGAGGAGCAGCTCTAACCACTGCACCATCTCTCCAGCCCTTGGGGTTTTTTGTTGTTTGTTTGGCGTGTGTGCCTGTACTCTTGCATGCATGCATGTGTGTATGTGTGTGTGTTTGTATGTATGTGTGTATATGTGTGTATATGGGTATGCATATGTGTGTGTTCATATGTATATATATATGTATGTTTGTGTGTGTGTGTATGTGTATGTATATGTTTGTTTGTGTATGTATGTATGTATGTATGTATGTATGTATTATTTGTGTGTGTGTCTGTTGGTGGTAGTGTTTAACAGGTTCTTTTTGTCCAAGTTGGCTTGGAACTGGTGGGCCTTCCACCTCCACTTCCTGATTTCTAGATTATAGGCATGCACCATGCCTTGTTATTTTCAGTTTTATTTTTTTGTTTTTCTAAGTAACAAAAGCTTTTCCCCTTGCATTTTGGTTTTCAGATTTATTATTTTTTAAGTAATAAGACTTGTGTTTTACAGTGTTTTTTTTCTTACTTGTTCATTTATTTCCTTATAGATAGGACTCCTGTAACCCACCCTGGCCTCAAACTCATGATCCTCCTGCCTTTCAAGTACTAGGATTGCTGGCATGTGCCACAGTGCTCGGTTTTCCCCATTCATAAACATTTCAGTGACTCTTGGTTATCTCCAACATAGCTCAGCTGTAGGGTGCTTTCCTAGCGTGTACAAGGGCCGAGTTTAATCCCTGCAATATCCTCTACACACGTCCCTCACCCCCCAAGCCTATGTGAGGGGCCCAAGGTATTCAAATGGTAGATTTTTTTGGGGGGATAGTGTTTTTCTGCCTTTGGTTTGGGTTTTTGTTTTATTTTTTTAATTTTTGTGATAGAGTCTTGGTATGCACCAATAATATATAATAGAATATATAATATATATAATATATAATGTATAATGTATAATGTATAATATATAATATATAATATATAATATAATACCCAAGTGGGTATTATAGACATGGGCCACCACACCCACATAGTCAGGAAGATATTTTGGCATTTACTTGAAAACATGAAATTACAGAGGGCTTTAGTTTTGAGTCTTTCAAGGCTAGATGTGTCAGCTTACTTCTGTAATCCTGTATACTCTGGAGGATAAGGCAGGAGATCAGGGCCTTCCTAGATGACATAACTAGAATTCGCAATAGCCCCTTCTAAAACAAACAAAAAATATGCTCAGTGGTATAATTGTTTCCTTACTTATTCAAGGCCCTAGGTTTATTCTTTAGTACTACCTAAAACAAACTAACACACTCCCCCTCCTCAAAACCTTGGGCAAGTTACTGTTAGGGCTTTCTTGGAACAAAACAAGGGCTCACACTGGTTCCATACAAAGGTGAACAAATTAACCTTAGTTTTCAAATATTAGACTGCTTTTAAATGATAAAAGAGACCAGTCTCAAAGAGAAAGAGTTGTCCCTTCCTTCACCTTCCATGCCTTAGAGCCACTGTGCATTCACACCAATATCCTTAAGCCTGTGTGTATTTTACTTTTCTTTTGTTTTGATTTTAATTTGACTTTCATGTTGCCTAGGATAACCTAAAACTCAGGAGGTAGCTGAAGATAACCTTGAACTCTTGATTTTCCTGCCTCTACCTCACAAGCCACTTATTCTCAAGCCGCTGTGGTGCTTTGAATAAGAATAACTCCCATTTGACATACAAGGGAAGTCATTGTCCTGGGAGCCTGTACATCTGACTCCGGACCCCACCGCACCATGCCATCTGAGAAGACCTTCAAGCATCACTGGGGCAGTGGAAGATGTCTGGATCATCCGGGAGCAGCACTCCACCAAGATCCCAGTGATCACCGAGCGATACAAGGATGAGAAGCAGCTGCCCGTCCTAGACAAGACTAAGTTCTTTGTACCTGATCACGTGAATTTGAGCAAGCTCATCAAGATAATTAGAAGGTGCTTGCAGGTCAATGCTAACCCAGCTTTCTTCCTCCTGGTCAATGGGCATAGCATGGTGAGTGTGTCCACACCCATCTCTGAAGTGTATGAGAGTGAGAGAGATGATGGCAGCTTCCTGTAAATGGTTTGTGTCTTGCAGGAGATATTTCAAGACAGCACTGGCTGTGTAAGGCTGGAACAATGCCTGATGGTTGTTAAGCCCTTACCCCGGCAAAAGGGACGTTACCAACGGACGCTGGTCAGCTCACCACCCACAGATCAGAACGCAGGCACCTACATAGGGTATTAGGAACTGTTTATCCGTCAGAAACTGAACTCCACACAAGTGCGTTCGGCTTGGAAACTCATCTAAAGTAGGCTATCTTGTGTTCAAACTTTAGAAGTTTAAAAATAGAATACTTTGCATCCAAAAAAAAAGAGTAACTCTCATAGGATCATATCTTTGAATGCTTAGTTATCAGGGAGTGGCACTAGTTGAGAAGGATTAGGAAGTGTAGACTTGTTAGATTAAGTTTGATGTTCTTGGAGGAAGTGTGTCACTGGGGTGGGCCTCGGGGTTTCAAAAGGCTAAGCCAGTCCCAGTGTCTCTTCCTGCTGCCTGCGGATCCAGATGCAGAGCTCTCAGCTACCTCTCCAGCCCTATGTCTGCCTGCAGGCATCCATACTCCTCTTCAGGATAATGATCCTTCCTGCCTAGATGACCATGGACAAAACCTCTGAAACTGTAAGCAAGCTCCGATTAAATGCTTTCCCTTATAAGAGTTGCTGTGGTCATGGTGTCTCTTCACAGCAATAGAGCTCTGACTAAGACAGCCACCGTGCCCAACCCTAAGATACAATCTATAATGAAGAATAAAGACAGTCCTAGGAAGCAAGTTTCCATGATACACCATTAACTTCTGCCCAGGGCCATGGCCCACACTGAAGCCCAAAGGCATTTAAAATTATATATGTACATGTACACCACAATGTGCTGCTGGAGGTCAGACAACAAATTTTGGACACAGTTCTCTTTTATGGGTCCCAGGTACTGAGCTCAGGTCACCAGGCTTGCACACCAAGTACTTTCCCCATGGAACCATCCTGTTGTCCTCCCTCCCCAACCCCAAATGTGGGGGTCCCCGGTTCTGGAGGGTGTCCCACGATGATCTCCCGGCTGAGGGCAGAGTGAGAGCAGGGAGGGTCCTCTACCCACGTCTCTGCTGTCTGTTGGTCTTCACCCAGCCAGGTGTGAGGGGTCTGGGCCAAAAGGGTGCAAGTACAAGCAGGGAGGAGAGATTGCCTTCCTCCGCTGCTGCCTCTGCTCGAGTCTCCGCTCACTCCCAGGTGCAGCACCTGCCTCTCCACGCTGAGCCGCCCGGGCTGGGCCGATAGAAGCCAGCTAGCAGGCAAGGAAGCAGCTTGGTGCCCCAGGAAGGTTCCGGGAGAGCGGATCTCTCCCCAAGTGTTACAGCTCTTGAGACAAAGACTCCAGGACACCAAGATGATTCTCGAACACACACCTTTACTTCTCCCGAATAGAGCCTTTATATACAGTTTCAGGGTGGGTTAGGGTCTGACAGCAGATAACGCTTATTGGCTTGGTCAGAGAGCTTGGAGAGACCTCATCTGCATGTGGGTTAGGGTCTGGCAGATAATGCCTATTGGCTTGGTCAGAGAGCTTAGAGATGCCTCATCTACATGTGGGAGGGCCTGAGGCACTGTTCCTCGTGACTGATAGACCTCTCTTTGGGAGAGGCTGTGGAGGGCCGAAGCTGAATGAAAAGAACCAGGGCCTGGGGGCAGCGCCGAACACCTGCCGTCCTGGTAAAGGTCCGGGGTTCAAGGCTTGCTCAACCAGGCACCCAGCTGCTTCCCACAGCCCACCGCCCCACACCCAAATGCATTTTTTTCCCCAGTTCAGTCCTTTGGTTTCCTCTAGACATTGTCTTAGTTTTAAGGTTATTTTTGGTTGTTATTTTGTCTCATTTTGAGATAAGAGTTTTACTGTGTAGCCCTACCTAGCCTGGAACTCACAAAGACCACTTTTGCAAAAGACATGGCACAGTGCTCAAGGAAAGAATTCTAAGCAAATCTTCTAGTTGTGACTGTGTGCCCCATAACTAATCCTTTCGGATCTTAGCTTCTTTATTTGCAATGGTATTATTTTATTATGTAGACATGGTTAAATACATGAATGAATAACTTAAAATGTAAAGAGAGCAGTTCCAAGCACACAGTAATGGTCAAAAAATAGTTGAAGGAATCTCTTAGGAGACAATCCTCCAGGCATACCTATTGGGGATTATTTAGTTGGGGACACGCCAGTCCAGAATTATGTTCATTAGGTTGAGGTGGGGAGAATGTAGTGGTTTGGATAAGAACGCCCCCTTGCCCACTGGCTCATATATTTGAGTGTTTGGTTCCTGGTTGGTAGACTATTTGGGAAGGATTAGGAGGTGTGGCCTCCGTTTAGGAGGTGTGTCACTGGAAGTAGACCCAGTCTTTGCACCCCTCTCTGCCTGCAATTTTTAGATGAGGTGTGAGCTTGTAGCTGCCACTCCACTGCCTGCCTGCCTGCCTACCTGCCTGCTACCATGCTCCCCACCATGATGATATGGACTAACCCTTAGAAACTGTAAGCCAGCCACCAAATTAAATGCTTTCTTTTAAAAGTTGCCTTGGTTAAGACAGGCATAGTGGCACATGGCTTTAATTCCAGCACTTAGGCAGGCAGAAGTAGGCAGATCTCTTTTGGAGGCCAGCATGGTCTACACAGCAAGCTTCAGGACAGCCAGGAGTACACAGAGAGACACTGTTTCAAACAAAAAGTTGCCTTGGTCATGTGTTTTGTCAGTGCAGTAGTAACCTTACCTAAGACAAAGACCAACACTAGCAGTGGGTAGTACCATCCCTAGGCTTGGGTCTTATAGAGTTATAAAAAACGAGAAAACTAGCTGATCAGGAGCATTCATATATTTCTTTCTGCATCCTGACTTTGGGTGCCATGTTAACAAGGAACTTCAAGCTTCTGCCACCATGATTTCACTACCATGATGGATTGTGTCTTGATAAATCCCACCTCTTAAAAAATAATAACAATAATTTAAGAGGCTGGAGAGATGGTTCAATGGTTAACATCACAGAATGCTCTTCTTGGGAACTCAGATTCAATTTCCAGCACCTACATGGTGGCTCTCAACCATATATAACTCAGGCTCCAGGGATCCAACACCCTCTTCTGATCTCTGTGGTCACCTGGCATGCAAAGGGTGTGCAGACATACATGCAGGCAAAACATACATACATATAATAAAAATTGTAAATTAAAAAATTATTTAAGCCACTATCATTCTATATTTCCACCAAACTGAACAGTATTCTCCCCAGCATTAGTACTGATGAGCCATCCTGCCTCCATCTTGTGTTTAAAAGCCATCTTAAAGACAAACTAGGTTTAATTCTATTTATGTTTAAACCTCTGTTTCTCAAAGATTGGGCTATGCCCCACGTGTATCCTTGACACAAATGGCTCTGTACTGCCTGTTCCAGGAAATGGCAACAGTGCCTTTGTTTCAAAGGGTTATCTTGACCACCTAGAACTACCTTGTAACCACTACCTGTTGTTGTGGCTACCTTGTTATAAACACCTTGCAAGCTCGGCTTTGTTTCAGGAGGTTGTCATGAGTAATTTGATATGCTAATGTTCTGCTTCTGTAACCCTGCCTATTTGCCTGTCAAATCCCCCACTTGGAAACCTACCCTTGAGTTTGAAAAACCTTGTCTTCCTCAAGCCCAGTAATGATCTCTTAAACCCCACTTTCAGGAGGAGACAGCCCATGTACATGAATAAAAAGGCTTGCTTTGATTGGCCATGATGATTTGGGTCAGTGGGCTTTCTCCTCCAGTCTTTAGGAAACAGTATTACAATGAAAAACCATGACATACCTAAATGAACATTTTAAAAATGTTTAGGAATGTATGAACTTTTCCCCCTAAGTGTTATAGAATGCTGTTATGTGGGCATGATGTGGCCAGTGCCATGTTGAAATCAGAACAGGCACGGTTACTCTATAGGACCCTCATGACCCACTCAGAGGCCACTAACATTTCCTGGAGAAAGGAGAGAAGGCCTCATGAGACAGAACATAGGACATAGAACATAGAACATAGTACATACTTGTTAGGGGAGGCTTTTCTTCCACAGCATAGCAGCCTGTAAGCTGCCCATTCTTCTGCAAGTAAGCCTAATTCAACTTGTCCCTTCACTAAGCTAGACTCGGGTAGAATAACATTATTGGTCTGTTGTTAGCATCCTTTCTGTGGTGAACAGAAATTCGTTTAAATTCCCCAGGAAATGTCATGTACCTCTGAGATAATGATCCCCTGAGAAAACGATCTGTAAATGGAAAGACACTGTAAAAGCACAGTTAATTCTTTGGTTCCCCTAACCCTGATCCTCTTCTGGACTGAAGCGGTTTTACGTATGCTAGTCATCACTGGAGACAGTAGCACATACGCATGCATGTGTCAGGATAGCACAGCAAACTCTCCGTTATAATTGCTTTATTACAGAGGAACACCAAAGTGAACTTTTGAAATAAATAACTTTTGCTATGGTTAAATAGAGAAAATATATTCAGGGAGTATAATATACATTAGTTTGTGGTACATCTCCAAATATCACCAATGTACAAATTATTTTGTAAAGTTGATTCTCACATAAAAGATTTTAAGATGCAAAAAAAAAAAAAAAATGGAACTTTATATTTGAAATTAATAGAAGCAACATGGCTCCAAATACTGAAAATGTAAGACAGGTATCTTAGGTATTCCAGGCATAAATATTAGCTGTAAGGACCAACAGTGTGTTTCAGTAATGAGATCTAACAGAGCAAATCTGTAAACAAATCTCTTTGACAATTAAATGCAAACAATTCTTATCACAGTTCTACTAAAACTCTCTGAATGTAAACCTCAAAACACATCGTAAAAGAAATTCTACATTACAATACAAAAGCAATTGTCAACGAAGTTATTTGGTTTAAAAAATGTAGAGTAAAAGTCAAATACTTAAAGCTGTTTTATGAAGACTTTTTCTTTCTTTCTTCCCTTTCTCTCTTTCCTTCCCCCTCCCCTCTCTCTCCTGTGTGTGTGTTTGCGTCTGTGTGGTGTGCATCTGCGTGTGATGAGTCTCAAAATATCCCAGGCTGGTTTCAAATTCCTGCCTCAGCTTCCTGAGTGCTACTTGGGTGACAAGCATGTGCTACCTATCAGACTTGAAGATATAGTTTTGACCTTAAATGTTTTGCATACATTTAATGCACACCTGTGAGTGTGTGTGTGTGTATGTGTGTGTGTTGTGTGTCTACATGTACACACATGCCATAGTACAAGTGTGGAAATCAGAGAGAGTCTGCAGGAATCACCTTTGTGGGTTCCAGGGTTTGCACTCAGGTTGCCCAGCTAGCTCTCAGTTGCCAGGGTTAGATGGTGAGTGGGTTTACCCACCAGGCAGTCTCGTTAGCTAGTACTTCTTAATATAATGTACTGTGTTGAATTTGTAAAGACTTTTATATAATAAGGATATTGAACTAGAGCTCTAAAAAGAAAAAATGCAGATGAAAATAGCTATATAGAAATAATGGTATAAATATGAATTTATACAAAATGTATTATACTTCAAATATGTAAGGCTTAACATGAGTTTTTGTGGATTCTGAGTGTTCCACACCATAATTTCTAGAGTAGTCTCAAGCCATTCAAAATCTAGAACTTCTAAAATGGTTTCTCTCTTTTTTTAAAAAAGCATTAATTTCTTTTCCTTAGACAGGGCCTCATGTAGGCCAGGCCATGCTGGTTCTACCCCTTCTACTTCACCTCCCAAGGGCTGGGATCACAGGTGTGGGCCACTATACCTGGTTTTGTTTAAGCAGTTTAAGGAAACTTGGATAACAATTTCATGTCATGTGGTCTGTGCTGTTGTATTAAAAAACAATGAAATGTTCTTTGAGTTATCTTTTAAACATCTTTTAGCTATCTTTTAAACGGCTATGGAATCTCCATATAAATTTTACCATTTGAGATTTCAGAATACTGTAATTTGAACTAGTATCAACTAGAATACTTCTGTTTAAGCTAGGAGTCACAAGAAAGACACATGTCAAAAACAGTTTAAGTCTGGCTTATTCAATTACATACAGTCACCATTATTTTTTATGTGAAAAGTGCTTTAGAATAAAAAATATTTTGGTAAAGGGTATTATTGGCAATATTTAATACCTAAGTAGAATTTTTGCATTGGTTCCATTTTACTGATATCTTTTGGAAAGTACCCCTTGCTACCATGTGAACCAGGTCCAGGTTATGCAATGGTGACATTGCACACACAGTGAGTAAGTTGTGGATGAGCCCTTAAATCCAGATACAACATTTATTAATCAAAGCTAGGGCAATTTTATTCCTTCCACATGCCCGCAGTAACTAACACCGGTTCGCATTTCTACAGGCCTTGGAGAATTTTAACCACGATGAGGTGTGATAACTTGTAGCACAGCTCTGAGGCGCTGCTGTTCACCAACTGTTTTTATGATGGTAACTCCGAGATCTGGAGTGTGACCGGAAATGAGAATGCTTTCCTGTCTGTGTCTTCGATCCAGAACTGGTGTACCCTCTGGGAGACTTGCATGGGGATCTTGCTATGGAGTCACAGTGTCGACCATGCGATCTGGATTTTGCTCCAGAGCCAGTCTGCTTTTGAGGTGAGCGTGACTGTGATTTTTCCATGACCTTTTGGGTAAGGACTTGGATCTTGATCGTCCCCTAGATCCAGAATTCCTTCTTGGTGTTCTTGACTGCCTCGCTGAGGTAGACTGCCTGGGTAGTGATTTGGAACGAGATTTAGACTGACTGTAAGAAGAGTGCCTGTGTTGAGACCTGAAAGCATGCACACCAGTAGAGCGTGTACTTTATATAGGACAGCAGGTTAAGACAGTACTTCCTGGTGTGCAGTATATGACACTGAGATGTGCTATGGTTTGAATGTGAAGTATACCCACAGGGGCTGTCAAGATGGATCAGTGGTTAAAAGCACTTGCTGCTCTTTTAGAGGATCTGGGTTTCCAGAGGATCCTAGCACCTACATGGTCAGTCACACAGTTCCAGAGAATCTGGCACCTTCTGGCCTCTGAAAATATTGCACACACTTGATTCACAGACATACATACAGGTAAAAGACTCATATTGATAAAATGGGGAAAAAATCCTCTCCAGACTCAAGTACTGAGGGCCTGGTGGCCAGGTAGGGGACTTAAAGGGTGTGACTAGATCCTGAGGGCTCTGACCTAACCAGTGGATTACCCCCTTGATGGACTCATAGTTTGTGGCATTATCAGGTGTTGGTGAAAGGTAGAAGGTGAGGCCTTCTTAGAGGAAGTGGGTCACTGGGGCTGCTTTGAAAGCTGCTTCTTTCTTTCATGAGGCTGGTGGTGATGCACACCTTTAATCCTGGCACTCGGGAGGCAGAGGCAGAAGAGCTTTGAGTTCAAGGCCAGTCTGGTCTAACACAGAGCAGGTTCCAGGACAGTTAGGGCTACAAAAAGAAACCCTGTCAAAGAAAACTGAAAAGAGAGAAAGAAAGAAAGAAAAGAAAGAAAGAAAGAAAAAAGAAAGAAAGAAAGAAAAAGAAAGAAAGAAAGAAAGAAAGAAAGAAAGAAGAGAAGAGAAGAGAGAAGGGGGGAGGGAGGGAGGGAGGAAGGAAGGGGAAGGGAAGGAAAGGAAATGGAAGGGAAGGAGGGAGGGAAGAAAAGGAAGGAGCTGTCTTTGTGTTTGCTTTTGTTTCCTGTCACCTGTCCTCTGCCCCAGCTTACTGTCTGGCATGAATTGAGCAACTGTACTATAAACTCCCGGGCATGGTACTGTGCTTCAGCTCAGGCCCACAGAGACGGATCCAGTCTCTCATGGACTGGACCCTCTGGAGCTGAGCAAAATCAATCTTTCTAAGTTCTTCTTGGGGGTGTTTATCATATGATGGGACATCTGATTAGCACACCATGTTTTAATTAGTGATTTACTCATGACAAGACACTTTTTTTCTTTTTTCTTTTGGCAGCATTGGGGCCAGGACCCAGGTCTGTGTGCTTGCTGGGTGAAATGTTCTACCACTAAACTAACTATACCTCCATCCCTAACATAAATAATTCTAACTTTATCATTCATGCTTTTGGTTCAAACATAAGTAACAAGTCTGTAATATCTATTATACTAGAATATATGTTCAAAACGACTCTATATTGTACACCTTAGTTCTGCAAAAAATCCTGTATATTTAGAGCAGATTAAGCATGTATACATTCATATTTTCTCATTCTCTCTCTCTCTCTCTCTTCTCTCTCTCTCTCTTTCATTTGTCTTTTTGAGACAAGGTCTAATTTGTGATTATCCTGTTCAGCCTCCCAAGTCCTGGAATTACAGACATGCACCCAACACCCAGCTGGGTTAAACAACTGTATAACAAGTATAAAAATCAGAAGAAAATAAACTCATAAATAGGGAAAGAAAACCCAATTGTTTACGGTTCATAAATAATGCCTTTAAGAGCGGTGACTGCTTATGATCTGGTATGATAGTGAATATCTATAGTCCCAGTGTTCTAAGAGGCTGAGGCAGGGGGATCTCAAGTTGCAGACCTGCAGACTGATGCTCTCTATCAAAAGAAAAACAAAACCTTCCTTAAGTTTATCATCTGAAGGCATTAGAGAGTAATCAACATAATTAGAACTTGAGTTACAATCCTCAGAGTTCAAAGCTAACAAACAGCAGGGACTTAGGAGAAAAATCCCAGAAATGGGTACATTATAGACCAATTCCTAAAATCTGCCCACAAATTCTCCTGAAGTAACTGACTGTCTTTATGTTTAATTGTGTGTGTGTGAATGTGCACGCGTGTGTGCATGAGTGTGCATGTGCACATGTGAGTGAGTGTGTGTGTGTGAAGAGGGAGGAAGGTATATGTGTATGTTAGGGGCAGGGGTTACACTCATGAGCAAGCATGCAGAGGCTAAAGAAGGGCATCAAGTTCTTTGTCTATTATTCAGTGGTGATTAACATTCTTTATATTGTTAGTGATAGGATAAGACTCCAAGAGATCAGTAAAAAGAGAACAGATGTAGATACTGTGTCTTACTCTCTGCTTTTCCACTTTATATTTTGAGACAGGGTTTCTCACTGAATTCGGATCTCAATAACTGGCTAGACTGGCTGGCCAGCAGGGTCCAGAGATATGCCTGTCTCTGCTTCCTCTAGTGCTGGGGTTAGAGGCACAAGCCAGCATGCTCAGCCTTTGCATGGTATTGACTCTATAATGCAATTGTTGTGTTTTTCTTTTTCTTTCCCTTTCTTCTTTTTTGTTTGATTTTTCAGCCTGGGACATATGTGGCCCTGGCTAGTCTTGAACTCTACATGGTGACCTTAAATTCCTGAGCCTCCTCCCTCCACCTTTCCATCACCACCACATCCAGCTATTCAGATCATTCTTTAAGATCAGAATTCACTTTAAAACTCTACATGCTTATGAAAAAGTTAAAGCATTAAACCATAAATACTTAAGAGAATTTGGGCATGACAATTTGGTTTCAATGACTCTTTCAATAGTATCACCATTTAATTTCCACTGTGATTTAGTATTTTCTAATAAAATAGATACCAATACCTAAGGAGAAAAAAAGATAACTTGCAAATGTCTTATCTTAACAGCTTTACTATTTTTGTCTCCTTTCTATATAATATGAACATAGCTGGAATTGGTTTTTAATAATAATATATTATCATCTTATAAGAATAAATTGCAGCCGGGCAGTGGTGGTGCACGCCTTTAAGTCCAGCACTTGGGAGGCAGAGGCAGGTGGATTTCTGAGTTCAAGGCCACCCTGGTCTATAGAGCAAGAGCAAGTTCCAGGACATCCATTGCTTTACCTGCCTTGAAACCCTGCCTTGAAAAACAAAACAAAGAAGCTAACAAGAATAAATTGATTTAATTTAGCTGACCACCTCCCTTTCGTAAATAACTGTATCACATCTTTTGAGTTTACTCCTTTGCAGAAGTCAAGATTCTGAATCATTGGGGTCCTTTAGGAAAATTTCACTTATCTAAAATTCTTAAGTTTGTTTGTTGAGTATATATTATTTTAAGTATCTATTTGGGGGGTAGGGTCTTACTGTCTAGCCCCAGCTGGCCTTGAACTTAAGGTGCCATTGTTTCCATTCTTGACTGCTGGGCTACAGGATGTGTGGGGGAGGGGAGAGGCATATATTATCTTTTGTTGTGTAAGACTTTTCTATTGAGGAGAAGAGGCTGAGATGGCTCTAGATAGCTGGCTTCTGGCTCCCAAATACTGGGATTACAGGTATGTGCCTCTGTGGCCAGCTTCATGGTATCTATCTATTTAAAACGTAAAAATTAAGTCATACTATACTTAAAATAACCACTTAATAGCACTGGAATATAGCCAATAAATCCAAGTTGAATAACAATATATGGGCTAGGTATGGTGGTATATGCCTGATATTTCAGTACTTGGGAGACTGAGGCTGAAGGATCTTTTCAAATTTGAGCCTGACTTGGGTTAAATAGTGTGTTTAAGCTAGCTTGGATTATATTGCACTTTTAAAAAGTTAGGGGGCAGTGGTGTACATCTGTAGACCCAGCACTGAGGGATGTGGTGGGGTGGAGAACCACAGATTCCAGTTCACTGGCCAGCTGGTCTAGCCTAAACGACAGAGCTTCAGTTTAAGTGAGAGACTCTGTTACCAAAAACTAAGGTACAGAGTGATCAAGAGAGACACCTGATAGAAACCTCTAACCACACACGTGCACGCACATCCACATGAAAACATGTGCACACTCATACATGAACATGTACTTATAATACACACAATCAAAATGACAATAACAAGACCCTGTCTAAAGATAAAGAGTTTTAAAGGGAGGGATACATAGTAGGGATATGGTAGCGTGTCTGCTAGCATGTGCCTAGTCCTGAGTTCAACCCCAGTGTTCAGAAAAACAATATATGATGGAGAAGAACATATCTTTCTACAAAAGTCAGCTTATGCATCTTAAACAAAATCACCCAAGTACCCTGCCCCTCCACCTCCCAGTAATTCTTTAAAATGCTTGCTAGCAACAGTTGAAAATGAGACCGCCCACTGTTTCTTTCAGCACTTACTCTTTCAGGCTATCTGAGCGCCTCCGGTCTCTTCCCCATGAAGAACTCCGGCTTCGAGATCTCCTCTGGCTGGGGCTTCTGGATCTCCTGTGGTCACTCGGGGAGCACAGGTGGCGTTCTTTTGACTTCATTTGGCCTGGTGCTGGAATATGAAGAACAGGGCTTCTAACAGTTCACTACCTGAAAACCATGGTAGCTGCCACTCAGTCCGTATCATGGTCTGAAGAACTTTAAGTCAAAGCTATTGTTGCGGAAGCTCAATTCTGCTAAGTAAGCAAGGTCTAATGGTCATTTACACTTACTTTTGCGATCACCTTGCGCAAACTGTATTTCAATTTGCCGGCCACATACCCACTTCCTGTTGAGGTTGTAAAGTGCATCTTCAGCGTCCCGAACATCTTCAAACATGACCAGTTGTTAAGGACACTCTGGACATCAGATAGTAAATAAAAACAATTCTAGGATATTATCTACATGTGAAATTAAGTCAACCAGAAAACCAAGTGGTGGCTTTAATATGAATAACCAAAAAAGCCTTTGTATTTTATTATGTAAACAAATGCCCACTTGTGATTAGAAACACGAATACAGAAGTAAACAGCAGACTCAACATAGCAGCATAATTTGAAGCATGAGAAAACAGTTAATCCCGAATTAGCCGGCATTATAAGATAAACATTTAGGGTTTACTCCTGCTTTTCAGAGAAAGGATCCATCAAGTTTTCCCTGGGAATATCAGTATACAGAAGCTTTTATTCTGCAAGTAAAAGTACTCTGTCATTAAAAGTTTACTTGTGAGATTGAGGAGAAATGACTCATAAACAAAACTGCAGCAGTGACGGTAAGCTAAAATGGCAGGCTATTTCGGTCATTTAAGGATGGTGTCCACTTTTAAACCTACCACTTTAAACAATCCCTTATGTGTTACTACTTGGGATGTAAGTATAAAATAACAGGAAAACTAACTGTTAGGGCTCAAAGACACCTGGGACAAATGGCTAACTGAGGTGCCTATTAACATATCAAAGTGGAGGCCCAATGCCAGTCTCTCAGCATTGCAAGGATCTGCTGCAGAGTCACCCTGGCTGGCTACCCGACCCTAATCAGTCCTGGGCTTCGCTTCTCTTCCGTATATAATCCAGCCATTTTGGCTACATGCTTTCTTGGTGCTTCTTGGCCTCTTGGCTCCTGGTCCCCCACCCCAGCCATTGCCTGGTTCAATCTGGACTCTTCTAGATGCCTCTGGCTGTTTGCTCTCTCATATCTGCAACAAAGTTTGTCCTCAAACATACCATTTATGTCCTCGTTTTTTCTTTCAAAAACAATCTGCAAACATCTGGAATCACATATACTGATTTGCAATGCTCCACTGAACTTCCTAATCTAAAGCATGTGACTGCAAGCCTTACTATAATAGAGTAGCTGAATGAAAATATAAATAGCCATATTTCAAGAGGTTGTTTATTAGCCCCCCCCCCTTTCTTTCTCTCTCTTTGAGACAGGGTATCATTTTGTAGCTCTGGCTAGCCTGGAGCTCCTCATGTGGACCATGCTATCACTGAACTCACAGAGATCCCTCTGCTTTCCAAACTTTTGGGATTAAAGATATGAGCCGCCATGCTGGGTCCTGTTTACTAGTTTTCTTAAAGTAGCAAATAAATAAACAAGGAAGCTCAAAAAATGCATATAAAAGGATCCTGGCAATGGCCTCAGTAACACTGCATCTTGAACCTCGATCTTTACTCTTTAGGACTTGCACAGTGGACTTTATAAGAGATGTAGAACCAATAAAACTCCGACTTAGGTTTGACTCCAGAACTCTGTATAAATGTAAGAAAGCCAGTCTCTAAGATTGCTTTGTCCTTTGCTTGATAAAGGCTTCATTCTTCAAGGTCTTATACCGGTGCCCGCCTGCCTTTTTTTACTCCTTGCTGCTTGAACTTAGGTACCTTTTATCTTGACTGCTTGGCTTACATTTAGCTAACAAGTAGATTCAAACTAGGGAGGCGCTCACCAGCTGCTGTGGACTGTCTTTGGACTGTCTTAGATTTTCTGAAATAAAGAAACAAACCCATTTAATTAGACAGTGTTGATTTCATTCACTCCTAAGTACATATATATAAGTCTAGTATGCAGTATATTTGCATGCACACATAAAATAAAGGATATTGAACATAAGCGAATCCTCTGGGACGGCGACTGTAGAAGTCCAGTGGGATATAAACGTCTACTATAGGGCCATATCGGCCAAACTCACGGCGCAAGTCCTCAGGCCTGGAGTGTTATAGAAATAAGGCAAAGAAATATAAAAAGCTGGAATAAATACTTTTTCTACAGAAATCCAATTGAAATGTCCAAAAAAGTGTATGGTTGGCTCAGTGAGGGGCTCACCTCACTGGGTAAGGGTATATGAGGCCGTAACTGGTGTTTGGCTACTTGGTGGGTTCTCTTTTCTTCCACCCTTCTCCTCCCCTTTTCTACCCTTTTAATCCACTAATACCAGATAAGAGAAAAGAAAGGATAGAGAGGAAAGAGAAGAGATCCCTGAATAAAGTCAGGGGTCAGAAAGGGGGTGCCATTATCGTTAGACTACTTCCTGCTGATTAGAAACGTCCATGTCTCTTTGACAAATTTGATCTTTGCTATCAGGATATCTAATTTCTTTTTATTCTTGTTTCTTCTTTGTGCACAACTACTTAACAAAATTTGACCAACATCAAACAGCCCACAACCCACTGTAGCCCTCGGTGCCCTAGGATTTATGTATCCTCTGAAAAGTCCCCAGAATTCCAAATGTCAGACAATTGCAGAAGCTATCTGCACCTGGTAAAATCATGCCCCTGCTAGAGCCCGAGGCAAATCATAGTCAGCTGCTGTGACAGTCCGAAGGATTCCTATACTCCACACCTGGGATTAAAATGAAAACATCTTCTTATAATATTCCTATGTTTTTTTAAAGAAACCAAAATTGTCATTACATGAGGTGAAGCCTAAAGATCTGAGTTCAAAACCTGAATCCCATGGTGGAAAAAGAGAACCATCTCTCACAAGTTGTCCTGTAATCTTCAAGCATAGTGTCAAAGGAAGAGGAGGAGGAGAAACAGAGAGGCACACACAAATAAATATTTAAAAATTAAAAAGGAAGTGTATTGTCTAAAATTCCCTTATCTAAAATTGTCTCTCATAACAATTATCCACATTTCTTTCTTTTGGGGGTATGGTAGGGTAGAGGTATGTAGACCAGGTTGGCATTGAACTCACAGATCTGCCTTAGCCCTCTAAGTGCTAGGGTTGCAGGCTGCATCTCATGCCTACTTCATACACAGTTTTGAAAGGAAAAGAAAATCAAAACAAGACCACTCTCAGTCCTCTTGATCTTGGAGACCCTAATTCAGGAAGTCTGGATTAGTGACCTGGGAGTCTGAACTTTCTATAGACATTTCAGGTGGTTGTTAAATTTAGACAAGTTCAAAAACCCTGACCCAGTACATCTGCCTTTAAAAGTTATTTCTATCACAAGACTTGATGGTTTCATTTAAGAACACATTCACTTGCCTCTCTATAACTTCATGCTTATTCTAATTTTGTTTTCAGAAAGGAAGAATTATAATCTAAAAAAGTCTCAGAATTATTTCTTAGACTTTAACAAAAAAAAAACGTGTTTTCCCATATAACCAAAAGCAAAGTAACTACTTTATTCTTATATTTGATGGTTTATTGAGCCTCCTGTATGTCTTCTACCATTATAACGTGGGGCTTTACTTTAAAAGATAGATAGATAGATAGATAGATAGATAGATAGATAGATAGATAGATAGATAGACAGACAGAATAGCAGAGTTATAGGGAGGATGGATAGCTGTGAGGAGGGAAGCCTGTGAACTGGAGGAATTTGGGGGTGGGGGTGGGAATAGGGGTGGGGATAGGGATGAGGAACCCAGCTGGTTTCTGGATGTTTATTTAGACTGCCTTTCGGAGTTTGGAGAATTGGAGTTTCCTTTGTACTAGACAATAGCATCATTCGTCTTTGCAGAGCTACGATTTAACTGAAGCACAACATGTTTAGCAGGCTAGCTGGCAGTTACATATACAAGGAGCTGTTCATTTGCAGATGATTAATTCTCACAACTCTACGGTTGTTTACAGACAGATTCATCTGTCTGTGAGATCACTGAGCTAGCAAGTGATGGAGATGGGGGTCAGTCACTAGTCTCTTGTTAATCTCCATAGCATACAGCCTCGGGGAGCTCACAGGGACTCAGCCTCAGGGTTCCAGGTCAAAGTATGGCTCAGAATATAGAAGAGTGTTTCAGAACAGCACAGAGGTGGAAGACTCAAAGGTCTGCTCTGGCTCCAGCAAATGGAAGGAAGTTGCTGTTAGTGACAGAAGTTCAAAGTTAGAAAAGAGCTTGATGAAAGAACCGAGACAGAAGTGCTTCTTGGTACAGAGCTGAGGAGTGAGATACAATGTAGTATGCAGAAAGCCTGTGGGCATGCCAGTGATATTAACCAATTTCTCTTAAGACTAGACAATAATATGTCTGATTTTTAATTAAATTTGTACATTTTAATTTAATATTATTGTATGTTTGTATGTATGATGTGAGTCTGTGAATCTGGGCATGCACTTGCCAAAGCACTATGTGGAGGTCAGAAGACAGCTTTTAAGAATTAGTTCTCCGCTGGGCAGTGGTGGCACACGCCTTTAATCCCAGCACTTGGGAGGCAGAGGCAGGTGGATTTCTGAGTTCGAGGCCAGCCTGGTCTACAGAGTGAGTTTCAGGACAGCCAGGGCTACACAGAGAAACCCTGTCTCGAAAAACAAACAAACAAAACAACAACAACAAAAAGAATTAGTTCTCCTCTTTTACGATGGGATCTGAGTGCCTTTTTCTGATGAGCCATCTTGATGGCCCAATATATCAGTAATTAGGGCTAGAGGCTTTATGTAGTAACATAGATTGATCTACCATTGACTAGGCATCTACTATATGCCCTAGGCAGTATCTATTTTATGGCACACTTTATTTAATATTGTTTGGCTGTCTTCTCAAATAGTCTATTAGTGTGACAATGTCTTTTTCCTTTCTTTGTTCAATAACTCAGAAGGAATAGGTCTTCTAAAAAAAAAAGAAAAACAAATCTGGTTCCTGTAAACCTGAATGTCAGCCATCTCTCCCACAACTCTGACTATAGACCATGGGGAGCCCCATCATGAGACCCAGAGTGGTTCCAAGTCTGAAAAACAGACCTTATTCAGCTGGTCTACAAGCTGTGGTAACAGCAAGCCAGGTTCCAAACACCTGCTCAACAAAAGTGAGAGCGGATATGCACACTAAGAAACACCACAAATAACCTTACCCCAGATACCTCCATCTCACTGCAAAACACAAAAGCCATGAACAGCCATGACAGCGTGTCGCCTCCAGAAGCCAGAACCCCCACTGTAGTATCGCTGAGAAAAGCAGCTTAGCTTGTCCATAAGGACTTAAATAGCAATTATAAATATGTTTGAGCTACTCAAAGGATATGTATAGATGCCTGAAGACCATGAAAAAAACAGCTGAATGAAAAAATAAGCACAGGAGCTGGAGAGATGGCTCAGTGGTTAAGAGCACTGACTGCTCTTCCTGAGGTCCTGAGTTCAATTCCCAGCAACCACGTGGTGGCTCATAACCATCTGTAATGGGGTTCAATGCCCTCTTCTGATGTGTCTGAAGACAGCAACAATGTACTTACATAAAACAAATAAATAAGTCTTTAAAAAAGAAAGAAAAAGACTAGTTTGGAAAAGAAAAAGAAAAAACAAGCAAAATTCAAGATATGAAAACAGAAGTTAATAAGGAGAAAAAAAAATCTCTGAAGAAAAGCCAAAAGTTAAAAAAAAAATCTCAAGAAGTCAAACAAAGAGCTCAGAGAAAAATATCACCAAAAAATTTGATCAAGTGGAAGAGAGAACATCTTCAAATCTTGAAGATAAGGTAAAAGAAATGAATTGGGGGCTGGAGAGATGGCTCAGAGGTTAAGAGCACTGACTGCTCTTCCAAAGGTTCTGAGTTCAATTCCCAGCAGCCACATGGTGGTTCACAACCATTTATAATGGCATCTGATACCCTCTTTTGGTGTGTCTGAAGACAGCTACAGTGTACTCACATACATTAAGTAAGCAAGTAAATAAATAAATAAATATTAAAAAAAAAGAAATTAATCACTCAGTCAAGAAAATACTAAATCTAAAACAAACCAACTAAAAGCACAATATCCAGGAAATCTAGGATACTATGAAAAGACCAAACCTACAAATTACAGATATAGAAGACAGAGAAGAAACCAGGTCAAAGGCACAGAAAGTATTTTCAATGAAAACCTCCTCATTGAAGGAGGTGCCTATCAAGGTACAAGAAGCATACAGAACACCAAATAGGATCAGGTGAAAAAAACTCCCCTTATAGAACGAATTGGGTAGTGTTCCTTCTGTTTCTATTTTGTGGAATAGTTTGAAGAGACTTGGTATTAGGTCTTCCTTGAAGATCTGACAGAATTCTGCACTAAAACCATCTGGTCCTGGGCTTTCTTTGGTGGGGAGATTTTTAATAACTGCTGCTATTTCTTTAGGGGTTATGGGACTGTTTAGATGGTTTATCTGTTCTTGATTTAACTTTTGTACCTGGTATCTGTCTAGAAAATTGTCCATTTCATCCAGATTTTCCAGTTTTGTTGAGTATAATCTTTTGTAGTAGGATCTGATGATTTTTTTAATTTCCTCAGTTTCTGTTGTTATGTCTCCCTTTTCAGTTCTAATTTTATTAATTTGGATACTGTCTCTGTGCCCTCTGGTTAGTCTGGCTAAGGGTTTATCTATCTTGCTGATTTTTCTCAAAGAACCAACTCCTGGTTTTGTTGATACTTTGTATAGTTCTCTTTGTTTCTATTTGGTTGATTTCAGCCCTGAGTTTGATTATTTCCTGCCGTCTACTCCTCTTGGGTGTATTTGCTTCTTTTTGTTCTAGAGCTTTCAGGTGTGCTGTCAAGTTGCTAGTGTATGTTCTCTCTAGTTTCTTTTTGTAGACACTTAGAGCTATGAGTTTTCCTCTTAGCACTGCTTTCATTGTGTCCCATAGGTTTTGGTATGATGAGCCTTCATTTTCATTAAATTCTAAAAAGTCTTTAATTTCTTTCTTTATTTCTTCCTTGACAAAATCATCACTGAGTAGAGTGTTGTTCAGTTTCCACATGTATGTGGGCTTTCCATTGTTTTTGTTATTATTTTGTTATTAAGACCACCCTTAGTCCATGGTGATCTGATAGGATGCAAGGGATTATTTCAATATTTTTGTATCTTTTGAGGCCTGCTTTGTGACCAATTAATGGTCTATTTTGGAGAAGATACCATGAGGTGCTGAGAAAAAGGTATATTCTTTTGTTTTAGGATGAAATGTTCTATAGATATCCATTAAATCCATTTGGTTCATAACTTCTGTTAATTCCAATGTGTCTCTGTTTAGTTTCTGTTTCCATGATCTTTCCATTGCTGAGAGTGGGGTGTTGAAATCCCCCACTATTATTGTGTGAGGTACAATGTGTGCTTTGAATTTTAGTAAAGTGTCTTTTATGAATGTGGGTGCCCTTGCATTTGGAGCACAGATGTTCAGGGAAGCCAGAAGAGGCCTTCAGATCCCCTGAGACTGGAGTTACAGACAGTTGTAAGCCATCACATGAGTGCTGGGAATTGAACTCTGAACTCAGGTTATCTGGAAAAGTAAAAGAGCTCTTAACTGTTGAGTCATCTCGCTATCTACCAGTGCTTGACTATTCGATGGAGACCACAAAACCAGGAAGGCCCTGAACTAATGTTCTACAAGTTCTGAAAGACCATAGGTGCAACCCAGTCTTCTATACTCAGCAAAACAATGAGTTGTAATAAACCTGCTCTGCAAAGAATAACAGAAGGAATGCTTTAGCATGAAATGACAATCAAACACTCCCCACAAGGTCTAAGAAGTCTAAGAAAACAACACCATGATAGCAAAACAAGAATTAATAAACATCGCTCAATATCAACTCTCAATGTTAATGGTCTCAATTTGCCAATAAAAGGATACAGACCAACATGATCTATCTTTGTATTGCCTCCAAAAGACCCACACCATCTAGAGCAGACACCACCTTAGGGCAAGGATAAAAGATATTCACAAGTAAATGGAACCAAGAAGCATCCAAGTGTAGATATTTTAATATCTGACAAAATAGACTTCAAACCAAAATTACTTAGAAGAGGTGATGAGGGGTATTCCATACTCACTCAAGGAAAATCCAACCAACAAGTATTCCAATCCTAAACATATAGGTACCAAAGGCAGGGAAATCAGTTTCATAAATTAGGTCTAAAGTCACAAACTGACTCTTACACAGCAATAGTGGGCGACTTTAGTACCCAACTGTCACCAATAGACAGTCCACCCAGACAAAAACTAAACAGAGACACCCTGGAGTTAAACAGCATCACAGAGTAAATAGATCTAACGTATCTACAGCACATTCACCCAAACACTAAAGGATACACATTCTTCTAAGCAGCCGTGGAACTTTCTCCAAAAGTGACCACATATTAAGATACAAGGCAAAGTCTCAACAAATAAAGGGAAACTGAAATAGCATCCTACATCCCATCCACCCACCGCAGGATAAAGCTGTTTGTATATCAACAGTAATAGGAACGGCAGAAAGGTCACAAACTCATGGAAACTAAACAACACACTTCTTAATGAAGTCAAGGGAGAAATCAAGGAAATAAAGAACTTCCTAGAGTTAAGTGAAAACAAATATACAGCATCTGTGGGACATAGTGAAGGTTTTCCTAAGAGGAAAATGTATGACACTAAGTGCCTGTGTCAAAAAGATAGAGCGCTCACATTATCAACGACTTAATGATAAAGTTGGAAGCTTTAGAAAAACAAGCAACACTCAAAGTCAAAATATTTCCATTAAAATCAGGACCAAGATAAGCTTATTTACTCTCTCCATTCCTGATCAGAGACAAATACAAAAGGATACAAATAGAAAAGAAAGAAGTCGAAATATCCTTATTTGCCAATAATGTGATTTTATACATAAAAGACCCTAAATAATCCACAGGAACCATCTATGGCTGATAAATACATCTAGTGAAGTAGCAGGATACAAAATTACATGAAAACCAGTAGCCTTCCTGTTACAAACAACAAGCACACTGACAGAGAAATAAGAGGAATGGGAAATAAAGGAAAATGTCTTGGGATGGTAGAGGGATAGATAGGGAAATGGTTAGGGGCACTTGTTCTAACAGAGGACCTTGGTTCATTCTCAGGGCCCGCATGGCAGCTCACAGTTGTCTGTAACTCCAATTCCAGGGGATCTGATGCTCTCTTTGAATCTCCTTGGGTACCAGGCATGTACATGGTGCACAGACAGACATGTAAGCAAAACACTTGTATGCATAAAATTAAAAAAAAATCTTAAAATCCTGAGATAAATCTAAGGAAGTGAAATACTTATATAATAAAAACTTTAAGAAATTGAAGAAGATACTAGGAGAAAAGATCTTCTATGCTTATGGTTCGGTAAATTAATATTGTGAAATGGCTATCCTATCAAAGCCATTGACAGATTCACACAGTCCCCAGCACATTCCTCATAGGATTGAACAACATATATCAAACTTCATATGGAAACCCATAAAAACTAGAGTAATCTATTAAATTTTTCAAAATTATTATTTTATGTGTATGGGTTAACATGCCTACATGTTGTCTATGTGCTATGTGCATCCCTGGTGACCCCAGAGGCCAGAAGAGGGCATTGGATCCCCTAGAAATGCAGTTAGACATGTTTGTGAGCAGTCAGTGGGTGCTAGGAATTGAACCTGGATCCTTTGGAAGAGCAACCATACTCTTAAATGCTGAGCCATCTCTCCAAACTCTGAAAGCCACCTTTAACAATAAAAGAACTCCTGAAGGCATCACCATTTCTGATTTTAATTTTTACTATACAGCTATAGAAATAAAAATAGGGTGGTACTGGCATCAAAGCAGATAAATGGAATAGAACTGAGGACCCAGATATTAAGTCCACCTAACTACAAATACCTGATTTTTGACAAAGCGGCAAAACAAAACAAAATCCCCAAAAACCCCACACTAGAGAAAAGACAGCATCTTCAACAAATGGTTCTGGTCAAACTGAATTTGCTACATGTGGAAGAATGAAACTAGATCCCTATCTAGTGTGCAGACAAAACTCAACTCAGAGATCAAGGGACTCAATGTAAGACCTGGTACCCTGAGTCTTTTAGAGGAGAAAGTTGCAATATGGTTGCTCCTACAGGCCCAGGAGGAGCCTTTCTGGACAGGACCCTGATAGTGGGCATGAAGACCAACAACTGATAAATGAGACCTCATTATACAAAAAAACTCTGTACAACATGAGACACCATCATTCCAGTGGAGAGGCAGCCTACAAAACAGAAAAAAAGATTTACCAACCATATGTCTAAGAGATGGTTAATATCTATGATATACAAAGGATTAAAAACCCCTTACATATCAAGAAAACAAAGAACCCAATTAAAAATGGGATACATAACTAACCAGAGGGTGGCTGGGAAATGAAACGCAGACAGCTGAGCAACAGTTTAAGACATGTCCAATATCTTTAGCCATCAAGGAAGTGCAAATTTGAATGGCTCTGAGAGTTTACATTACTCTAGTCAGAATGGCCAAGATTTTAAAAAAAAGACAGTAGATGCTGGTGAGGAGTCAAAGAAAGGGGAACTCTTAGTCACGGCTGACTGGAGTGCAAGCTGTTGCAGCCACTATGGAGATCCGTGTGGAGGTTCCTCTGGCAGCTATCTCACGAGCTAAGATCTAGCTGTACCTCTCTTAGACACATAACCAAAAGACTCTACATCCTACTATGGAGATAACTGAGCATCCATGTCAATGCTGCTTATTCATGGTACCCAGGAAACACAGACAGCCTAGTGTCCATTAACTGATGAAAGGGTAATGAATGTCATTTGGCTGTTGTTAAAATCAGAAGCTTTCTAACACACACACAAAGATCTAAATGGAATGAAACTGCCAAATACTGAGGAAGACAGAGCTCCAGCTGGACATCTCTTGTCACCAGATGAAGCCTCTAGTACCAAGAACAAGTTACATCTGAATGAAAGCAAGAAATAAAAAGGAGAGGAATATGACTGCTTCTAGGTATGGTGGAGGAGAACATTTATTGTAGATATTTGGGAGAGCATAGCCAGAGGCAGAGACAGAGACATCTGGGAGAGCCTAGAGTAGACATGGCCAGACTGAGCTGTGCCACATGGGGGGTTGGGTGAGAGGAAGGAAGAAAGGAGAGAACAGAACCAGGTGCAGCAGCCAGAAGGCCCAAAAGTACAAAAAGAGTGGGTAACCAAAATGGTTGGATTATATAGGGAAGAGCAGCTCAGCCCTCTGTGCTGTAGAGTTCATGGTAGGGGTGGGGTGTGCCAGCCAGGAGGGCCCCTCTAACAGGTAGGGACACTGAGGGATTGCCGGGGGAACCTGAAAGCCAGGTCCACTGATGTGTTATGTAGGCATCTCAGCCATTTGCTCTAGGTTTGAAATTCAACAATATCTAAGTGAGTTGTTGGCCAAAGGAATCCCGTGGGAACCCCCAAGCAACCCAGCCTGTTCCCAAGACTATAGGTTGCTTTCTGCAAATGGATAGCCAGGTCCCATTACTGAAGACAACACCTACACAACTCAATGAACATGGAGAAGTAGAGTGTAGGTGTCAGTGTCTTTGGTACAGGACGACACTCTCTGTATGCTACCAAAAGAGAAATGTAAACATCAAGGCAACTGCAAAATCCTTAATCGACAATGGTGCCCTGCCTGCAAGATCTGTTACTTCAGTAATGCCACAAAGCTTGTGGAGGAACCAACCAATAATCTGATTTGAGTTAAGGGTCACTCCATGGCACTACTTGTGTGACACAGAACCTGAGGCTAGCTAGCTTAGGGACCTAGAGTAATATCAAATACTAGTATTCTAAAATAAAAAGAAGGAGGAGGAGGAGGAAAGAAAAAGAAAGAGCCGGGCGGTGGTGGCGCACGCCTTTAATCCCAGCACTTGGGAGGCAGAGACAGGCGGATTTCTGAGTTCGAGGCCAGCCTGGTCTCCAGAGTGAGTTCCAGGACAGCCAAGGCTACACAGAGAAACCCTGTCTCGAAAAACCAAAAAAAAAAAAAAAAAAGAAAAAGAAAAAGAAAGAAAAAAGAAAGGAGGAAGGAAGTTAGAAAGGAAGGAAACAAAAAAGTGATGATAAAATGACTTTTCTTGTCCTATTAACATTCTGCTGTATTTATGTCAGAGCCTTGTTCAACCATCATCACAGAAGCTTCGTCCTGCAGCAGATGAGAGCAAGTACAGAGACCCACAGCCAGACACCATGCAGAGAATAAGAGACCTTGGAACACTCAGCCCTAAATGGGATGTGTGGTGGTTTGAATAGGTTTGGCCCCCAAAGACTCGTGTATTTGGATGCTTGGCCCACAGGGAGTGACACAATTAGGAGGTGTGTCCTTGTTAGAATAGGTGTGGCCTTGTTGGAGGAAGTGCTATTACTGTAGGGGTGGATTTTGAGATCCTTTGCTCAAGCTCCAACTAGGATAGAGAGCCTCCTCCTGGTTACCTACAGGAGATGAGCTCACCCTGGCTGCCTTAGGATCAAGATGTAAAACTCTCAGCTCCTTCTCCAGCACCATGTCTGCCTAGACGCTGTCATGCTTTCTGCCATGATGATAATGGACTGAACCTCCAAAATGTAAGCCAGCCCCAATTAAATGTTGTCCTTTATAAAAGTTACCTTGGTCTCTTCACAGCCATGAAACCCTAAGTAAGACAGGATGTTTCTATCAAATCTCTCTCCTCAGGGCACTTGGAGGAGAAACTGGAAAGAGTGTAAGACCCAAAGGGGATGGAGAACACCAAGAAAACAAATCTTTCTAAATCAACATGATGTACACATGTACAAACTCACAAAGACTGAGGCAGCAAGTATAGAGCCTGCACGGCTCTGCACCAGATGAGGTTCTAGGGCTGAAAGGAGACATGGATACATGCCCCCATCTCTAACCCAGGAGCAATTTCCAATTGGTAACCGCTTGCAAATGAAAATTCAATTTCCTTCAAGGGAGTCTCACTGGGGAAAACAAGCTACTCTTATGAGTAGCAGTAGATGGGCAACAGAGAATGAACTCTGTGGCATCTTTGGAAGTTTCTCGTATCATAATGCTGTATTAGGGTTTCTCCTTAAAAATTTATATTAATATTTTTATTTTGCTTGTGTATTTTTCTTCTCTCTCTTTATTCTACAGGTCGTGTTGTACAAACACATGCACACACACACACACACAGTGGCTTCCAGTTTAGTGTTTGTATAGGATTCCCAAATGCATGAGTCTCTGTTCCTTGTGCCTTCTCTGGGCTTCTTTCCTTCTGTTTGTTTTGTCCAATTCCAATGAAGTAGTTTTTGCTTTATCTTTGTCTTAGTTAGGGTTTTACTGTGAACAGACACTATGACCAATGCAAGTCTTAAAAAGGACAACATTTAATTGGAGCTGGCTTACAGGTTCAGAGGTTCAGTCCAGTATCATCAAGACGAGAACATGGCAAGATCCAGGCAGGCATGGTGCAGAAGGAGCTGAGAGTTCTGCATCTTCATCTGAAGGCTGCTAGCAGAATACTGACTTCCAGGCAGCTAGGATGAGGGTCTTAAATCCCATACCCACAGTGACACACCTACTCCAACAAGGCCACACCTACTCCAACAGGGTCACACCTTCCAACAATGCCATTCCCTGGGCCAAGCATATACAAACCATCACAATCTTCTTTTATTTTATTATTACACCTATTATTACAGAAGCCTATTTGTTTTCCAGTGAGAGACAGATAGGGGAGGGATCTGGATGGGAGAGAAGGTAGGGAGGACCTGGAAGGAGTAGAAAAAGGGGAAGCCATAATCAGAATATATTAAGTGAAGAAAAGATATCTATTTTCTTTCTTTCTTTCTTTTTTCTTTTTCTTTTTTCTTTTCTTTTTTTTTTTTTTTTGAGACAAGGTTTCTCTGTGTAGCCCTGGCTGTCCTGGAACTCACTCTGTAGACCAGGCTGGCCTCGAACTCAGAAATCCTCCTGCCTCTGCCTTCCAAGTGCTAGGATTAAAGGTATATGCCACCACTGCCCAGCAGAAATCTATTTTCAATAAGAGGAAAAAAAAGATAAAAAAAAAAAAAGGAATTTGCCCATAAACAAGTAGACTGGGAAACAATCATCCTGAGTAAGGTAATCCAGACCCAAAAAGCAAACATTAGATGTTTTCTCTCATATATATTAACTTGGATTTTTAGATATGTGTAATTCACTTGGAATTCTAACAGAGGTTATGTAATTAGTCAGGGGCTATGGGGAGGAGGGGAATTTTAAGGAAGGGAAATAGAGTATCATTTTATAAAGGAATAAAGGGAGAAATGGAACAGGAAGGGTTAGACAGGAAAGGGAGGGGCAGGGGGCAGGAGAGAATATGAGGAGGGATAATTAACACAAAAAGCTGTCTGACAACACTGTATGGAAACCTACTACAGTAGGATTTCTAAAATATACACATTCATTAAAGGAGTTTAAGTGGCTTTACCCTATAACAGGGGAGAGGGATATGTCAACTATACATTATACACGACTAAATAAAACCCTCACTACCAAGAATAGGTTACCTCTTTTGAGTTACTGGCCAATGGGATCTCACAGTCCAAACACCCACCCCCCACACAAAGCATTATAGGCACTACCATAGCTGTTAGTTATCTTCTAGAACCAACCTGCCTGCAAAGGTATGCCCATAGGTACAACATGGCAAAAAAGTTATGGATGTATCCAACTGTGTTTTTACAAAGGTCTTGTGGTAGTTTAATGGGAATAGCCCCCATGGCCTCATATATTTGAATGTTTAGTTCCCACTTGGTGGACTTTTAAGTACAGATTAGGAGGTGAGGCTTTGTTGAAAGAAGTATGAGCTTTGAGTTTTCAAAAGCCCACACCAGGCCAAGTCTCACTATCTCTGCCTGGTGCCTGTGGATCAGGATCTAAGCCTTCAGCTAAGCTACTGCTTCAGCACTATGCCTGCCTGCCTGCTGCCTGCCTGCCTGCTGCCATGCTCCCCGCCATGATGATCATGGGCTAACCTCTGAAACTGTAAGCAAGTGCCCAATTAAAGGCTTCCTTTTATAAGATACACTGGTCATTGTTTCTCTTCATAACAATAGAATAGTAACCAAAATAGTCCTCCTCCTCCATGACATGGAACCCCCGGGCTTGCTGACCAGATAGTTTAGCTGACTTAGTGAGCTCTGGGTTCAGTGAGAGACCCTGTCATTAAAAAAAAAAAAAAAAAGGTAGAGATAGGAAGACATCTGACCCCTCCCCTAGGAGTAGGGTCTTAAATCCCATACCCACAGTGACACACCTACTCCAACAAGGCCACCTCATAAACCTGACCACCCCATAAACACACACCTGACCTCTCCCCCATACACACACCTGATGCCCCCCCATATATACACACTTGACCGCCCCATACATACATACCTGACCCCTCTCCCATACACACACACCTGACTACCTCATATATACATACCTGACCCATCCCCCATACACACACACCTGACCCTCCCATGCACACACACCTGACCCCTTTGCCCCACACATGACTACCCCCCACATTTTTAAAAAACACATGAAGAAAAAAAACAGTCAAATAAATTTTTTTACAATCTCATTTTTTCTTCTCTTCCCTTCTCTTTCTCTCTCTCTCTCTCTCTCTTTCTCTCTTTCTCTCTCTCTTTCTTTCTTCCTGCCTTCCTTCCTTTTGGTTTGAGACAGATATTTAAAGATGTGGTATCATGTGCCTATAAAACAATCAGTGATCTATAATAAGACCCTGCCTTACCCTCACACTCCTCAATCAAGCAAAAAGAGACAGCTTCATGTAGCCCAAGATGGGACCAAACTCTGTACCCTACTGTTTCTCAAGTTCTGGGATGTACCACCACCACTGTTTCCAATGCCATTATACATTCATATATATTACTATTATATTCATTCATATTAATTATTATTATATTCATTCATATTACTAAATTCACATTTAAAATTCAATTTCCACATAGTTTAAATCATGCTATATGTATAATTATTTTCTTCATAGGTATACTGATATTTCAAAGCTAACAAAAGTGTCAAAGTAACATATTGTTAATTCACTTAGACAAACATTGTATAAATAATTGTTGATACAGGTTTTCTATGATGGCTCTGCCACACCACCATTCACTTCCTATGCATTTTTAGGTAAGCTACTTTAACCCCTGTGGTGATCTGAATATGCTTGACCCAGGGAGTAGCACTATTACAACAATGTGTGGCCTTGTTGGAGTAGGTGTGGCCTTCTTGGAGGAGTTGAGTCACTGTCAGGGTAGGCTTTGAGACCCTCTTCCTAGCTCACTTGTAGACAGTCTTCTGTTTGCCTTCAGAACAACTTTCAGCTGCTCAGGTGCCATGCCTGCCTAGACACTGCCATGCTTCCTGCCATGATGATAATGGGCTGGACCTGAAAACCAGTAAGCCAACCCCAATTAAATGTTCTCCGTATAAGAGTTGCCTTGGTCATGGTATCTCTTCACAGCAATGGAAATCCTAACTAGAACAACTCCATAAGCCTTAGTTTCATATCTGTAAATGGGGTTAATAAAGACTATACTCTAAACTGGGTAAAGTGGCAAAGGGGTATCATTCCACCACTCAGGAAGGACAGAAGGATCACGAGTTCAATATTATCCTTGACTATGTAGAGTATTCCAGGCAAACCCAGGCTCCATGACTCCTTTTCTGAAAACAAGCGAGCAAACAAACTTATACCATATAGTCTCAGGAGGCTATAGCAGATGGATGGCTGTTTAAGTGCAGCCTACACCACATGATGAAATCTATCTCCAAAAACTGAAATAAAATTTAAATATATGTACAGTGTATTGGTTAGTTTTATGTCAACTTGACACAAGCTAGAGTCATCAGAGAGGAGGGAGCCTCAACTGAGAAAATGCCTCCATAAGATTGGGCTGTGGGCAAGCCATAAGGCATTTTCTTAATTAGTGATTGATGTTGGAAGACCCAGTCTGTTGTGGGTGGGGGCACCCTGGGGCTGGTGCTCCTGGGTTCTATAAGAAAGCAGGTTGAGCAAGCTACGTGGAGCAAGCCAGTAAGCAGCACCCCTCCATGGCCTCTGAATCAGCTCCTGCACCCAGGCTCCTGCCCTGCTTGAGTTCCAGTCCTGACTTCCTTCAGTGATGAACTATGACGTGGAAGCATAAACTGAATAAACCCTCCCCGCTCCAAGTTGTTTTGGTCATGGTCTTTTATCACAGCAATGGTAGCCCTAACTAAGACATACAGGATGGTGAAAATTAAGTAAGATATATAGTACATACGAAGTTTCTAAAAATTACATTTATTTTCTTCATGTGTGTTTGTATGTGGGCACACATGCCACATGTTCCTGTGGAGGTCCAAGGACATGAAAGACTCATCTCTGCTGCCTTCTTTGCCTTGGAGATTGAACTGAGGTTGTCCAGCTTGGCCACAGTGTATTAACCTGTTGAACCACCTCCTGGCCTATTCAAAGGTCTTCACATAGGACCTGTCACATTAACAAATTCTAGAAACTATTATTCTCCTCATACAAGATAATCTCAGTTCTGATTACCTCCCCAGTGGCAAGCTAAAAGTGATGAAAGAATAGAAAATAAAATTAGTAATACTCAATTATCACTCTCTGCACTCAGTGGAGGATTACCTGGACGCAAGGTTAGCAGTCACATGAAGACATGTTTTTATTTGTTTGTTTTATGGAAACCAAGGCCTCCTGCATTTAAGGCGAGCAATCGACTACTGAGGAACACACCCAGATATGTTTTATGTAGTATGCACAATGTTTGAACATCTGAAAACTGTAGGAAACAGCCAATATTTTATAGCTTCCAAATCTACAAAAATGGGAATTCACATTATTCAACTTAATACATCTTTATTTAGTTATGGTACATGTGGATGTTTTGTGAGGTCAGAGGACAACTTAAGGGAGTTATTCTCTTCTCCCACCATGTAGGTCCCAGGGATAGAACTCAGATCTTCAGGCCTGCGTCTTTACTCATGGAGACATCATGCTGGCCCCTTATATAACTAGTATAATGCTAATGTTTTAAAAATTCGTTCAGTGTACACAAAAATCCAGGTTTCTGACTTCTCTTGAAAGTAAGTTGAGGCAAGTTGTGGCAGGGGTTGGGGTGGTGGTGGAACATGCTCATAATCACAGCTGTGGGGGAGGCTGAAGGAGGAAGAGGGAAAATCCAAGTCCTGGTTGGGCTACAAAATTGAATCGATGCCCCAGTAACTATAGCTCTGTAGAGGAGTCCAGCATGTATAGACTCTGGGCTTCTCTAGAACTGGAAAACAAAAAAAATGGCAACCTGACTTCCCATTAGATGGCACATGCTCATCTGTTGCAGTCTTTGTATCTTTCTATTGTGCTTCTAAGCTGGTACCTCCACGCATCTGCATTACTCTAACTTGCTCTTGTGGCCGCTAGAGTCGGAATCTCTGGGGTTTCTTTCGTAAACATGCCATGATGACCTTGTGCTTACTGTTCAAATTGTTTAACTGTTTTTAGCATACCCAAATATTAATTTTACTTCCTATGTAATAATGTCTTGATAAACAGGTTAAGAGGAGAACCATAAAACCCAGGTATCTTTTAAAATTCTATTAATTCACAGTCTATAGTGGTGACATACATATTTCCAGTGATTAAATTTAAAGTACGTAATTCTCCTAAAAGTAAATCATCGGCTTGGTGGTGGGGCTCACCTGCAATCCCAGAACTGTGGAGGGGGGTGAAGGTAACAGGATCAGAAGTTCAAGGTCACTTGCCTGTGTAGGGAATTTGAGGCCAGCCTAGACCTCTTTCTCTCTCAACAAAACAAAAAAAAAAACAACCAAAAGAAATATAAATTATGATTACTCCACATAACTAACAAGTGAAGAGCTGCGTACATTTTGTGCCTGTTTAGGTCCAGGTAACTCCTTAAAACCCTTGAACTTTAACTTTTCCTTAAGTGGACAAGATTGCAGAACTAGAAAAGGGAATTAAATAATTCAGATGAAAAGAAAGTGTCTATTAATGTCACGCCTCCCATTCTCTCTGGCTCCTATGAAAGGAAAACGTGCTGTATGAAAAAAAAAAAGGGCATTTCTTCAGCCTGGCAGCCATCTGGACAGAATTTTCAAAGAGGGATGGAGGAAATAAAGATTCCAGCATTGAAACCGACTATTTAACCATGATGAAGCCTAAGCCTGTTCCCAGGACTCAAAGAAAACCATGTAAATCGAACTGATTAGTCTTTTGTAATTAAATTTGGGCCATAAGCACTGTCTGAATAGTGCAGAGGAAATTGCAAGGCCTAAGGTGCGCATCCTGAGGAGGAGACAGCCCCAGTTCCTCCGGAAGGTTAGTGGGCGGTGCCTGTAGAGCAGTGACACTAGAGCCTGGGCCAGCACTGCCAGCACTGCCATCACAGCCGGAGCCACCCAGCCCGCAACTTGACACCTGACCAACACCTTGACATCACGACCGCACCCCAACACCTGACCCGCACCCCAAAACCCGGACACATCGACAGCCCGCAGCGGCACCCCAACACCTGGCCAGCACTCCCAACACCCGGCCAGCACCCCAACACAAGACGGTACCCCGATACCCGGATGGCACCCCGACAACCTGCAGCTCAGCACACGGGGCACTCGGGGGCCATCGACATCCAGACAGCCCCCCACTGCCCAGCCCGCACCCCGACACCCCGGCGCCCCGGCCCGTACTCCCGCGGGGTCCCATCTTCACTAACCTGGTGGCGTCTGCGACGTTCCTGACGAACAGGGAGGTGTTGGGGGGCCTGGTGTAGCGAGACATGCCGCTCGCGGCCCCGCTCCCAGCCGCCCGCCGCGCCCCCTCCCGGGCCGGCCGCGCAGCCGCAGATGCGGGCGGGGGCGCGGGGCCTGCGCGGCCGGCGAACACCGACTTGGCCACTGCCCGGGCCTCTAGGGAATAGATCCGATCCCCACCGCTGCAGGCCAGCTAGGTGCTCCGAAGGGAGCCGTGCCTCTCCCAAACAGCCCCAGAAAAGATCTCATGACAGGGCTTCGAAAGAGCCATGTGCAGGGCCAGGGCGCCACTTGTGGGCATGCAAGCTTAGCCACAGCCTTCCCCTGAAGAGATCAACTCTATCTTCAGGGGAAACAACTGAACACGGGCGTGGGGGAAGAACTGCTGCAGTACTGCAGCTTAAGCATAAAGGCCTCGAGGCAATAAACAGGGTAAGCATGAAAGAAACCCAGACAGGAGGATAGGCTGGGGTCTTTTGTTTGCTTGCTTGTTTGCTCAGGCCTAGAATTCCATTCGGAGTGGGCTCCACATCGGGCTGGGTTTAATAATAGGAAAATTGAGAGTACTACTGTGTATTGGTGAGTGAGGCTGCTGTAACAATGCAACGCATTTGGTGGCTTAATGAAATTTGTCTTGTGAAGACTGGGGGGTGTAGCTCAATGGTAGAGTGGTTGTCTCCCGTGCAGGAAGCACGCTGTTTCAGTACCTGAGCGGAGACTGTGATAGCACCTGTAATCCCAGGGCGGTGGGGCAGTGGGGGTGAAGGCAGGAAGGGCAAAGGTTATCTACTATAGAGGAGCTGGAGGCCAGCCAACTAACTGAGAGCATGCTCTTACAATTTCCAGATCTGTTTTGAAGCAGCTACGTACTTTTTTTTTTTTTTTTTTTAGTACAACAGCTTTCTGTTTGAGGGCCTGAGACAGGAACATTTTCAAGAGTAGATGACTAAATAATATTACACCGGGGTGGGTTGGAGGTGGGGGCTGGAGAGAAGGCTCAGCAGTCAAGAGCGCTTGCTGCTTTTGCCCTGGGCCTGGGCTCTGTTTCCAGAGTCCACATGGTGGCTTACAGTTCCAGGGTATCCAACACCCTCTTCTGGCCTCTGTGGGATGCACGGCTCACAAGCAGTGCACATACATACATGTAGGCAAAACACTTACACATACAATAAAAATAATAGTTCGAAAAAAGGAATACTGCATTAAGCTCAACCAGTGTCTTAAGCAACTACGTTCAGTAACTGATATAGCTATGTGTTACCAAAAGCACTGCTTTGTTGAATCATTCCTTCAAAGCATTAGATGACTCTATACAGAGTTCAGAGGAGTATCAAGGTCTGGGAAGAAGGCTCAGTACATATGAGTGCTTGCAGCGCAAACAGGAGTTCCTGAGTCAGAGTTCCCAGCACCTATGTGTAAAAGAACCTGGGCATGGCCACACACCTGTGACCCGAGCATTTCGAGGTCAGAGGCAGGTGAATCCCAGAGGCTCACTGGCCAGCAACCCCTGAAGAAATGGAGAGGTTCAAATCTTCAGGTTTAGTGAGGGATGCCACCTTGGGAGGAGACATACTTGTGGAGTAGAAGTCACCCTGCAGCCTCCTCTGGCACATGTCACACACAAGCGTGAGTAAAAGTTAGCCTAGAGTGACAACGTGGCTTGGGAGATCTGCCTGAAAGGTTTTTGTCTATGTCATGCTTCGTACTCTCTCCCCTAAACAGGACTTTTATTTTTAAAGTATTTTAAGACACTCTTGTATCTTTTCTCATTTATATACTATAATTATTATTATTATTTTTACCTTTTTTCACCTTGGAGACAGGGTCTCATTATGTTGTATTGGCTGGTTTAGTATTCATGGTTGTAGCCCCAGGTAGGCTTGCAGGTGCAGCAATTTTCCTGTATCCGCTTCTGTAGCACTGGAATTACAGGCTTGCACCACCATGCTTTAAAGTGTTGTCATTGAAATCCTTGCCACAGAGCTGAGATGAGGCCTTCCTTGGTTTGAGTACCAGCACTGTAATAGTCCATGAGAAGGGGAGGAGGAAGAGGAGGAGGAGGAGGGGGAGGAGGAAGAAGAGGAAGAAGAGGAGGAGGAAGGGGAGTGGGGAGAGGAGGAGAAGGAAGAGGAAGAGAAGGAGGTAGGGGAGTGGGGGGAGGAAGAAGAGGAAGAGGAGGAGAAGGAAATCGGAAATTATAAATCTATAAAGAATATTGGAAAAAGAAAAACATGAGAATCCCTTTCAATTGCTAAAGCTTGTCTTTATAGACAAATGTCTTAAATCATTGTGTATGTTATATTGAAAGTAGATGGGCCATTGAGATGGTTCAGTAGATAAAGGTGCTTGCCACCAAACTCAATAACCTGAGACAGATTCCAACCTACATAGGGGAAGGAGAGAACAGAGTCCAACAGTTGTGCTCTTAGCTTCACATGTACAAAGTGTCATACCCCTGCCACACCCATACACAGGTACAAATCAACATGTAATTACAATATTAAAAAACAAAGCAGAGGTGCACAGGAAATGATATCTGATGTTTGGGTATTTACTCCTCAGACTCATCTCTGGTAAAATAGCTAAGAGCAGTGGTTGTCGTTTGGAATCTAGGATTAGCTAAGACCTTCTTGCTCATTCTGTTTACCTACCTACCTTATACTCCGTCACTCCAGAGAACCTGTAGAGCAGGAGAACACAACTCTAATTTCTTCTTGTTGTTGTTGAGACAAGGTCTTTAATCTGTAGCCCATGCTGACCTGGAACTCACTATGTAGCACATCCTGACCTTGAACTCATGGCAACCTTTCTACTTCAGTCTTCAAGTACTAGGATTATAGTCCACAAGCCACCTTGTGTTGTGTGACACTGTTCCTGGGGTATGCGAACAAATATGTACTTACAACAGACCAAAGTACAGATACTACCAAAGTTCAGCTTGGCAAACAGATGAGTTTTCTTAGGGTTACTTACAGGGATATGGGTGAGAGGTTACTTACAGGAGTAGAAATAACTCAGACTGTTGCATTACTAAGGCTCATTCTGGTATCGTTCACTGAGCAACCCACAAGCAGCTCAACAAATTGGAAAGTATCTTTCAGGCAACTCAGCTGGTCTGAGCATCTTCCAGGCAGCTTAGTTTGTCCTATAGTCTCTCAGCAGTCTTTACAGCACGAGGAGGGTCTGTATATCAGGTTAGTTTCAGGGACTTCCTGAGGCCTCTGAGCTGTCCACTTCCTGAACATAAGGAGCTTCTCTGCAGGACAGAATCTCACCTTCTCTTGGAACATACTGTCTTAATAAAGTGCTTCCTTCAAAGATGGAGGTTTATCTGGAAGGACGTCATTACACAGGACCATGCCAAACTGAGTCTCAGTTTCATCACTAGCTTTTGGGAAAAAGAGCATGAGAGGAGAAAATTATTTCTAGGTAGTTAGCAAAGTTTAAAATCTAAGAATATGTGTGTATATGTGTGTGATACACGTTTTTACATGTTTGTGGCACCTATGTGTGCACATGTGTGTGGAGAATAGAGGTCAGGTGTCCAACTCGACCATTTCCGACCTTATCTTTTGAGACATAGTCTCTTAGAGCACCTGGAGCTCACTGATTCAGCTAGATTTTCGTGTCAGCAAACTCCAGGGATCTTCTTCAGTGTTGGAGTTGCAGGTACATGGGTGTTTATGGTGTTTATGTGGGTACTGGGTACTGGAACTCAGTCCTCATGCTTGCTTAGAAGCACTTTAGCATTGAGAGTAGTCCTGATTTTAAAAGGTTCCAAGGGTGTTTACAAGACTGAATAGTACATTTTTATTATTCTGAAATAAAATAATAATGCATGTGGTTGTGTAAGATAACTAGCTTTTCTTCTATTTTCTTCAATGAGTCTAATTATTGTTATCAAGAAGTCAAATCATGAAACAGAAGGGGTGAAAGGGAGAAGAAAGGAGAGAGAGAGGGAGGAACAACACACACACACACACACACACACACACACACACAGAGAGAGAGAGAGAGAGAGAGAGAGAGAGAAACAGAGACAGAGACAGAGAGAGACTGACTTGCTATACAATCCAGACTAGCCCTGTACTCTGAGACTGTCCTGTTTTGGCTTTTCTAATACTGATTTACAGATGTGTGTCACCACACACGTCAAATTGTCATAAGTTAACCAGATTAATTATCTGGCTTTGGTTTTGAGTGTTGTAGAGGAGAACTATAACTAATTGCAAGATTAAGTTGTGCTTGGTGCTGTGCCTGTGCTTTGAAGATCGTGAGGTAATTTGAAGAATGAATGCTGCAGCTCCCCAGCAGATGGCGGTGAGCCTCCGCTAGCGAGAACAGCCTGACGCTACCCCAACTGGGTCATAACCTCGATGTGGAAGGCGATAGGGAAGCTTGGTTTTGTTTGCTGGTTTTGTTGTTGCTGGTAGAGTTGTTTGGTGTGTTTGGTGGTAGGGATTGAGCCTGAGGCCTTGGGATGCCAGCCAAATGCTCTACCACAGACCACATCCCCAGCTGATAGGAGATGTATACAGGATGAATTATAATCCTTTCCCCCCTCCCCCACTACTACCCCACGCTTTGTTTATAAAACACCATTTCATATAGCCCAGTTGGAGAATATATGATTACCTCTTTTTATGAATTTTACACTTATGCCGTGGGTAGGAAATATGTAAAGGCCCATTCTATGATAACTTAAGCAGGAAGGGTCATGTCAATTTCTCTCAGAAATCCATGAATATATTGCCTAAAATGAAGCAGGATCCTGAATGTGTTGGAAGTGGGTGTTTCTTCTTATTTTGCCAAATCTTTAGAGTTGATTTACTGTATTCAAAATTACAGGCACCGCTAGCTGTCTGGAGATTCTTACATATTTTTTTCTGGTATTTTGGAAGTGCTTAACTTAAAATTTTCTGCTTGCTCATCTCCACTCACCCATCTCTTACCTAGGCCTGTTCTAGAAGTCATGCTACCTATCCTAAGACTTCATCTCTCAGCCTCCCTTGCAGAGGTATCAAATCAACTGTCTTCTGACCAAATACATGGGACAGAAATGGGAACAGGTGTGGAATAGCACCTGGAAGGAATTTTATTCAGCTTTGGTCCCATTGCCTGGTGTTTGGATTGGTAGCTGGAATTCTGTGAGTGTCTTGAACTCAAAAGGATCCCTTCAGGAAGAAATCACAGACGAATGACAGCAGAATCGAATACTACTTTGTCCCTGATGGCAGTAAACTGGTAGCTAATGTTAGATATCTTTTATGTGAAATTCTATCTTGCTAAATTATGTGTTAGTTTGGTTTTTGAGTAAATGTTACTGAATTTTATTTATCTATCATCTGTCTGTCTGTCTGTCTATTTTTGAGACAAGTTCTCTCTATGTAGCCTTGGCTGTCCTGGAACTCACTATGTAGAGCAGTCTCACCTCAAAAGAACAGAGGTCTTCCTGTTTCTGCCTTTTGTGTGCTGGCATTAAAGATGTGTGCCACCACACCTCACCATAGCTTTTCCTTTTGTTTTTCTTTTTAAGATTTATTTATTTTATATATGTGAGTACACTGTTGCTATCTTCAGACACGCCAGAAGAGGGCATTCAGAACCGATTACAGATGGTTGTGAGCCACCATGTGGTTGCTGGAAATTGAACTCAGGTCCTCTGGAAGAACAGTCAGTGCTCTTAACCACTGAGCCATCACTCCAGCCCCGGTTTCATACTTTCAATGCCCTCTAAGTGTTAATCACTCTGCTGGAAGCATGCGGTCAAGGATGCCAAGCACTCTGTTGCAACCTCAGAATTCTTCAGTTGTATATCAGCGAGTCTCATGCAAGACACGTAGTGACACATCAAGCTCCACATTAATGCCCTTTGATGAGCATTGGGAGTCACTTACTCTTGTAATGTCACTGCCTGAGCCTAGCTGTTTCTTGCTTGTACTTTTTTTTAGCTAATGAGCATTCAGCTCATGTGCTCTCTCCCAGAGCCTTCTGTCACCCTGGGTCAGAGGCAGGTTGAATTCAGGCTGACCGACTGGTGACTCTTCCCTGATCCCAAACCCGTGTTTCAAACAGTAGATTTCATGACAGATAGCAGCAGCCACAGCCCTCAGAGGTCTGGAAACTCCTCTCTATGGCTGACTGTAGCAGTGAATTGGTTAAACTGCTTTGAGCTCCTCCCGGCGGCTGATGAAGCCTTCAGATACCCACAAGAGTTCTCTGGATTCAAGAATGAAACACACACACACACACACACACACACACACACACACCAGCTAATTTTGATATGCCTTGACTAGCTCAATGGTTAGGCACTTCTAAACCTCCTCTCAGCTAGCACACACTTCCCTCTGGCACTCCTGAGTTAACATCTTTTAAAATCTATATTTCATCTCTGCTATCTGAGACATAATCAGGGGAGTGGCCCGGTTTATATAGAAACATAGACTTTCCCAGAATCTTACATGGGGGCAGGCCTTTAAGTCTGTTCTCCTTGCTCTTCCATCATGGTGACTCTCCTGTTCTTCTCCCCCTCAGTCCCTTGTACACATAATCTAAAAGTCCTGCCTCTGTCTCCCTGCCCAGCCATTGGCTATATGGCAATTCTTTATTACCAATCAAAGCCAGCTGGGGGCAGAGACCCTCAACATCTGGAAGCACAGCTTTTGGGAGCTGAATTAAGACAAAGCATTACAACCATTTTCTAACATTTCCACCTTTCTGTCCAAATTTTAAAAAGCTCTTCTCTCAGACGTAAATTGAGCAAAACCATAACAATTTTGTAAATTACAAAGTATGATATATACTTAGCATCCAGTCCATCATATTTGTCAATTAGATAAAGTATCTTATCATCTATCCTGACTTAGAGAGTTTACAACTATGTATCTGAATTATGTTTTGATTTTAGCTTGCATTACCATCTGAAAACCATTCTTTCAAATCTGTATCATTTCTCTCAGTGCTAAACAACTTGAGTTTGATTATGAGACTGTAACTAGTCTTAATCCCCATCAGAAATCCGAGATGAATTATTACCTGCATATGTAGGAAGCACAAAAGCATAGCTTCCAAAATCTAAACAAATTGTAGAGACAGCTGATGACCCGGACAGTCCCCTATTACTCAAGACATCAGAGCATATGTCTTTAGCCTTCTGGCTCAGAACCATCTGACAGCCCTTGGAATGAAGCAGGAGCTATGAAAGATTTGTTTGCTCTGTCTTGGCAGAAGTAAACTGTCGACTATCCCGTGTCCTTTACTGGACAGTATTTTTTTTGTCTGTAGATGAATAGGGTAATTTTTGTCCGGTGGCTATCTTGCCAAGATTAGAGCAATTCCATATGGAGGTTTTGATGTTCAATTTCTACTTTGAACGAAGAAGGGGATATTGTCAGGAGCAGACATGTATCTAGTCAAATGATCTTTAATAATGAATTAATATTAAATGTCATATTTTGTGGATTTCTGATGTTTTTGAAGACTGTCTATATAAAGTATATATGAATTGTTAAACCTTGACTACTCTTAGCTGTTTCTATTTGAATATTGTAGAAAGCACTTTAATATAATTAAATCAGAATCTAATATAACCATGAGTTTACTATCTGGTCCTTAACTAGTGTTATTTAATCATCCTAAACAGTTTGAAATAGCAGTTATTAGGAGGACTGGTCTAAGTCTTGTATTCTCAATTGAGTTGCATAGGTACAATGCCAATCTGAGTAACAATATTTGTCACTACCCTTGTCCGACCAGTGGAAATAAGGCAACGGCAACCGGCAACCGTGTTCTTCTTCAAGCAGTTTATTCAGGCTTCCTTGTACAGCAAGCTTGCTTCTCGCTTGTTCTCCTCCCTTGCTCTCTCCTCTGCTCCTCTTACTTGGCCCTTATATACATTGCCTTAATCCTATTGGCAGCTGCCAGGCTGTCACTGTTAATTGGCTGTTCCATATGATTTGAGATGGGCTGATCGGGTAGCCACACCTGGAAGCGCAAACCTTTTCCCTTTAATGAGCCACAGCCGCGGTGTCTACTCATGCTTGCTGGCTACATGCCAAACACCATTTTTTAATGGCGGGGAGAACTGCTTCCTACAAATATTAATTTTGTATCAATATAAGAAATTTATACCAATGAAAACCTTAAATCTGCATCAATCTATGGATTCTGTACCAATGTAAAATTATAACTTCAATTTGTATCAATTATAAAGACTTCTATCAGTGTAATATTGTGGCTATATAATGCTTTGCTTAAGAATAAATTTAGTAATCCATCCATCTATTTCCTTCCTGTTCAAAATTATGACCATTTCCAAATTATCTGTTCAAATGACAGCCTATCTTCAATATATAAAATAATCATAACCAGACATCCAAACCCAAGGGACTGGAGTGATGACTCTCCATAACGTCTTCCTGCTGAATAGGGGCAATTCTTTAAAGGAGAGGGGAGGGGTAGGAAAATTAGAAAACTTGGTTAGACTTAAGAAAGCCAGCTTTAGTATCTGTTATCCAGTCTCTGTGCTTAGAAGGCTCAGGGCTTGACTGAAGTTCTGACTAGATCTGTCTGAGAGGTTAGATGAACTGAATCCATCAGGAATCAGCATTAATTTCTGAAGTGCTCCCGAAGCAGTCTCTGGACAGCATCAGGAAGCAGCGGGCTGGAACAGTCACGTCAGCATCCCTGAGGATGAACTTTGCCAAAGCTGTATAGTCTGTAATATATAATCTTTTAATCAAAATGTTAGTACTATTAAGATATTTGTATGGATTGTGCAAGGTGCACAGATCAGTTAAGGGTGAATTTTGTTTCTTCTTTGAGCAGGTGAAAGACAACAATCCTTTTGTGATTTAATTTGATCAAGAACCAATTGTGACAAATCTTCATTCATGCCAAATGAAGGAGGACATGAAGAATCTTAAGGATTCAATAACCAACAAGATTTATTGTCTAAATTTAGCTGAAGTTTTGGATGGAGACACTTTATGTCTATGCCAGTTATTGCGCTGTTCCCATGCGAAGGAATCAGCAGATTAAGTTACCTGTCCTGTTTGATTTTCTCTAATTTTTTTCTTTTCTAAGATCTTCAGGGAGTCTTCCCCTGTCATATCTGATCCATATCATTCTAGAAGGGGTCCAAAGCCTTTTTTCCTTTCCTGTCAACCTACAAAGCCTCTCTCCCAAAATAGCATGTCCTTGGTCCATTAACCAGAAATCATTAAAAGTACAGAATGAATTAAATTAATAGCTTGACCTCTCTCTTGGAGGAATTTTAATATCATAAATACCACCAAACTTAAAATCTTCATTTTGGTAATTAAAACAACGCAAAGCAGCTAAAGCAATCTCAACAAATATTATCTGTTGAGATAGTGCTCCTCCACTATCTCCTGTTTTGTGCTTATACAATCAATTTTGATTAGTGAGATCAAGGCCTAAGTTTCTAATGTCTGAGACAGATTAGGCTCCCTACCCCTACCCCTACTCTTAGATCTATAATTTAAGATCAAAAGCCTCAATTATTTATTGATCTATATATTTAATATTAATTAAATTCTCTTTTACTTATTGTATAAGCCTATTTCCAGACTCTATTTTTGTCATACTAGGCTGAACAATCCCAGAATTTCTATGTATACTATGTTCAAAAGAATCCGAGTATTTGCCATGGAATAGACCTTTTCAAATTTTTTCAAAGCATTTTTTTCATTCAATCTCCCTTCTATCTGTGTGCCTTTGTTTATCTGTCTGTGGGAGGCAGGCAGCTTCTATTGTCTGCCTTTCCCTGCCTTCCTCCAAGCAGCCAGCCTGTCTCTTTGCACAGCAGGGGCTCCCAGCATCTCTGAGCTCAAGCTTTTGGTATAGTCCAAAACTGAACCATGGGAAGAAATCCCTATGTGACTCGGCAAAATCTGTAGCCTGCTAAGAAGCCAATTCTTCCCTCCTCCTAATCTTATATCATGGTGTATTTGTATTCCATCTGAGAATCTCTAAATAATTTTTAATAGTGAGTTCTATATTTCATCTCTGGTATCCCAGACATGATTGGGGGAGTGGTCCCTAGGGCCACTTTCCCACATCAGCAGCCTTTTAAGTCTGTTCTCCTTGCACCCCCATCACGGGGATTCTCCTCTGTTCTTCTCCCCCTCAGTCCCTTGTACACATAATCTAAAAGTCCTGCCTCCGTCTCCCTGCCCAACCATTGGCTATATGATCAAAGCCAACTGGGGGCAAGGCCCCTCAATGTCTGGAAGCGGCCTTTGGGAGCCGAATTAAGAGAAAGCATTAGAATCATTTCCCAACAGCTGACACATCCCTCCTGGAGTAGTCACTGTCTCAACAAGACCATCAACTGGATTGGAGACTAGTGAGAGCTGTAGGCTTGTCTTACAGCTGGGTCAGGCGGTCTCCTGCCACCAAGACCACCTGGCGCATCTTTTGGATAAGGCTTCTGCTTCCCTCCTGTCCTGGAGAGCCGCACTGGGGTTGTGCTTGGCTGTTTTCTCCTTGCTGGTGCATTGCCTGTTGAATGTCACACTTGCCAGCTGTCCTGTCACTTTTGTGGGTTTCCAGAAGCTTTCGGTCTCTTCTTCTTTTTGGAATAGAGTTCTTTTTTTGTTTTTCTTTCTGATACTGGTATTTCTCTGGTGGGTCTCATGAAGGAAGTCTGCTATTTTGCCAGGAAGTCTTGAAATACTATCTTTTAAAATAGAAAATTAAAAAAAAAAAGACATTGAGAAAGAAAATGAAACTGAGTCTGTAGCCTAGGCACCTAGGCATTCTTCCTAGTGTGCATAAGGCCCTAGGGTCAATTCCTGGTGTTACAGAAGTAATGAGTGGGTAGAAGAACAGAGTTAAAATGTGGGTGGGAAGCTTGTTCACAAGAACATAAACACACACACAGACACATCATGAACCAAATCTAGAGTACACCTTTTAAAGTCCTTAACCTTACACATTTTTCATATTTCTATTCATTTACTATGCAAATTCAAATTAAAGAAAAAGAGGAACCTAAATTATGTGAGGACGTACTGGCTGGGTCTGGCCAGGATAAGATTCTTAACTCCAGCTGGACATTTGTGAGGCGGTGGGCTGTGAGAGGAAGCCTGGTAAGGTTGAGCTAAGGTTAGAAGCCCCGGAGACACTGAAGGGACGGTAGGAACTTGGTTTGCAGCCATCAGTCATGTAGAGGCAGCACTCCAAGCCCTCCCACATGAAGATGAGGCATCCCCAATCTCTCAGACCAAGCCAATAGGAAGCACCTGCTGTCAGACCCTGACCCATCCCAAAATTGTATGTAAGATACTATCCAGAAGGAATAAAGGTGTGTGAGAATTACTCTTGAAAGCTTCTGTCATATAAGAGCTGTAACACCACAGCCAGGGAAGAGACCTGCTCTCCTGAAAGGCCACCAGAAACTCCCCTGAACCCCTCAACAGGCCCGACTCAGCACAGCAACTAGTGCAGTGTCTTGGAGAAACAGAAGTGACAGCAGCGGTGGAAGTGGAGGCAGCTGCAGCAGCAGGAGCCGCATAGGCAACCCCACCTGCCCTGCTCGAGTTCTCTCCCCTTTGCCTGAGCCCTCCCCTTGGCTGAGCCAGAGATCTCCATGGAAAGCCTCCTGTACACAGGCCCACAGACACTAGTGACACTAGGGAAGCAGAGGCAAGAGAATTAATTTAGAGGCCTGCTTGATTTATAAAGTGAGTTCCAGGATAGGCAGAGCTACACAGAGAAACCCTGTCCCAAAACTAAAACCAAAACCAAAACCAAAAAAAAAAAAAAAAAAAACCACCCCAAACTCCCTCAAACAAAACAACCCCCCCAACCAAACCAAAACCAAAAATAAGATTCCTAACTCCTATTACTACATTAATAGAAAATACATAAGTTAGAAACTTGTTTTGAAGTGCAACTTAGGGGGACTGGGAAGCAGCTCAGCAGTGTAGTCTGTCTACTGTGTGCATGGTCTCCCCTCCCCGACTCTGTGCATGGTCTCCCACTGACTACTGTGTGCATGGTCATCCCCCTGCCTACTGTGTGCATGGTCTCCCCCTGCCTACTGTGTGCATGGCCTTCCTTTGATATCAGCAGTGAAGGATAAAATAAAATCAGACTCAAGTATAATTTATACCTGTAACTCTTTTTTTTTTTTTTTTTTGGTTTTTCAAGACAGGGTTTCTCTGTGTAGTCCTGGCTGTCCTGGAATTCACTCTGTAGACCAGGCTGGCCTCGAACTCAGAAATCCGCCTGCCTCTGCCTCCCAAGTGCTGGGATTAAAGGTATGTGCCACCACTGCCCAGCTCTGTAACTCTTGATATTTAAATAATTTCAGCCATTGCTTAAGCTAGGATAGGAACTATTTTGTGTGAGTAAATATGTGAATGTATTTATGTGTGTGTATGGCATGTTCTACATTCCATCCTTCTACCACCCAGCAATCAAGCTCCGGGTGTTAGGCTTGGCAGCATGCTACCTGCTAAGCTGTCTCACCTGCCCAGTGAGCAGATTTGTAGATGTGTTCTCTGTCAGCTGCTGTTTGCTCCATTATTTGGAAGCCTCATCAGATGGGACACTCTGGATGGAAAACTCAGCTGACTGACCTAAAGGGGCTACCTCAGTCTCTTTCTGCTGGATGCTTGTAAGCCCCAATTTGATGTTATTATCTTTCTGTTGTTGTTCTTTTTCTTGGAAGCCTCTTAGGGAGGATACTCCTCTTCCCAGGACTCTATTGTGTCAGTGGGCTTCCTAGCTTTCTGTTGGAATGTTTTTAAGTCTCTGATTTGGTGATGTTGGCCCTGAATAGCTCATGGGTCAGCTAGCCTAGCAGATGCTGCAGTGAACAGCTGTCTCAAGCAAAGTGGAAGACAAGGACAGCCAGTCATCGGAGGTTTTCCTCTAACCTGCACACATGTACTATAGCATGTGCATGTCTGCACTTAGTTTTATGATCACACACACACACACACACACACACAGACACACACACACACAAACACACACACACACACACACACACACACACACACGATAAACCAATGCAAGAGTTGTTTAAAGACATTGTGACATTGAGAGCTGTCACAGGTCCTTTCTGTGCTGTTTCCAGCTAGGTTTTATATTGTATCAATGGGATGAGGAGCAGTTGCCTTTAGGAGAGACAGCTTATGTACCACAGTCAAGTGTTTGTGTGTTGGTCGTGGAGGATCGACATAAAGGACAGGCCTGCCCCTGGATAGGCCTTTGCTGTCCTCATTTCCAGGAATGGCTGTGGTAAGCAGAGCAGCTAATCTCACTTGGCAGGAGACAAGGAAGCCAAAGGGAGCTGGACGTCACGGAGCATGGGGGCAGCCAGGGCTTTGAAATAGCTTCCTCCCTATTGTGGGTCATTGGAGAAAATCTGTACAGAACTTGAAAACAAGTAGTAACAAACTGTGCTGGCTAGTTTTATGTCAACCCGCCACGAGCTAGTGTCATCTGAAAGGAGGGGACTTCAGTGAGAAAATGTCTCCATGAGATCTGCCTGTAGAGCATTTTCTTAATTAGTGACTCAAAAGAGTTCAGCCCATTGTGGGTGGTGACATCCATCCAGGGCAAGTGGTCCTGGGTTCTATAGGAAAGCAGACTGAACAAGCCATGATGAGCAAGCCAGTAAGCAGCACTCCTCCATGGCCTCTACATCAGCTCTACCCTCCAGGTTCCTACCTGGATTTCTGTCTTTGATTATGTTCAGTGATGGATTATGATGTAGAAGTGTAAACCAAATAAACCCTTTCTTACTCGACCTGCTTTTGGTCATGGTGTTTTATCACAGTAGTGTAACAGTAACTACAACACAGATCCTCTGTCCAATATAAGTGTGGGTCTCTGGAGTTTCCCAGGGTTGCTTTCTCAGCTCGAGTTTTTCCTTCCTGATTTCTTTACTCCCTGGATGCTTCTCCTCTGGTATGCCATTTTGCATAGTCAATACTGAAAAATGCACTTCCAATGTGCATTCTCACCTCCTCGTAGATGTCCTTGTCACCTTCAGCTAACAGCTTATCTTAGCTTCTGTTAAATTGCTTGCTTCTACAAAGTCCCCACTCCCCCAAAGCTCCCAAGCAAGATGCAAGGATGTAGTTTTTCCCTTCAGATACCTCATGCTCTGGACACTCAGGGCCATACTTAGTTCTCAGAACACTTGGATGTGGTCCTAGCAGGCTGGAATAAAGGCTTTCAACTGGCCATAAACTGTCTGAGTGGTCATCTCTGATGGTCTACCAGGAACAATCAGACGTGGAGATGCAGAATTTGAGTTTGCTCTGATGTTTTTGGTCCTGCTTTGGTCCAGTACTTCCTCATTATGCTCCCTTTCCTTCCTATTAAGATGGTAATGTGTATTCTATGCCATTGTATGTTGGAAGTGTGTGATTTTTTTGAGTTGGGCCTTATAGGGGGTTACAATTAAGAGATTGTCATGAGTCTCAGAGGAGACTTCAAAGTTTGGACTTTTTTGTTATTTATTTAACTTATTCACTTTACATCCAACTCACTATCCGCCCCCCAGTCCCTTCTTCCCATAGTTCTTCCCCCGTCCCCTCCCCTTCTCCTCTTTGGACTTTTAAACAGTTTTAAGACTGTGGTAAACTGGGGAATTTTGAAGTTGGACTGATGTGTTTTTGCTTTATGATACGGCTACAACTATATGGGGGTGTAGGAGTGGAATGTGTGGCTTGGATGAGAACAGCTCCCCTAGGCTAATATTTGAATGTTTGGTCCACTGGGGAGTGAAGCTATTTGATAGGATTAGAAGAATTGGGGTGTGGCCTTGGTGGAGGAGGTGTGTCTAAGACACCCTTCCACCCCTAATCAAAGCTCACCTTTCTTCTAACCTACTCCCTTAGGTCTTTGCTTTCTAGTATGTGGCAGCTAGCTCTTTCAACACCTCAGCTCACATGAATTTCTTGCTTGTATGTTACTGGCTTATTTCAGTTAGCCATTCTAGAGACAGTGATGTCCTCTGAGGATTGCTTAGGAAGATTTTTATGGGCAATATTCTGTAGTGACACAGTATTTCTTTCTCTGCATTATTCACAGCCCCAGATCATGCCATGATCCTGTCTCGTACTACTCAGAATTGTCCAGGTTCAAATATTGTAACTGAAGACATCAGGGAAGGTACCCATCTTCTATTTTTCCTTCTACACACTGTTCCTCACCGGGATTTCTAGTTGCCTTTACTCTCCCCTTAAATCCTTTCCCCCTCAATTCCATTCCGCTGTTTGTGATCTCATGTAGGTCACGTTTTGTTGGTCTGTATTGGGGATTTCATTACAGGATTATTTTTATCCTACCCAAAGAATATAAACCACGATGAAGCCTGTCATTTGTCAAAAGGAGGTCTGAATCTGAAAGCTGGAATAATACGTAGTATGATGTAATATGTAGGTGGCATTTCAGCTGTTTTCCGAAGCAACTAAGCCCCTCCCCCTTTATTCCAACGCAGTATCCGTTTGTCAGGAATTTCCCGTTTCAAAGTTATTATCCTCTGTGATGGGAGCTTGTTTTGTGAGTAGACTGGGAAGAAGGACATATTTATACTTTAAAACTATACATCATGTAGAATTATTTCTATTTGTTTCTAGTTCCTTCCCTCCAAAAAGGAAACAAAGGAATAAAACCCAACCAGCACCCCCAACAAAAACACCAATTAATTGTACATTCTATTACTATTTTTTTTTTTAATAAATAGTATTTTAACTTTTAACTCCAGCCTCAGGTAAAGGAAGCAAGGTTTTTCAGTGTCCTTAGTGGTATCATAGATAGTGCAGACAGCTGTATGTAGAATAGTTAAAAGATACTGAGTTTTTTTTTTATAAAAATTACATTTCAAGAATGCCAGGTCCAACTCAGCTTTAGGAAGATATTCTTGAGCTGGGAAGATGGCTCAAAATGTAAAAAGCACTTGCTCTGCAAGTATAAGTTCAAATCCCCACTGCCCTTTTAAAAAGCTGGATATGGCTCTCTCTCTCTCTCTCTCTCTCTTCGTTCTCGTTCTCTGTGTGTGTGTGCTGTGTGTCTGTCTGTCCAGCTTTGATGGAGGCAGACAGCTAGACCCTGAGAGGCTGGCAGCCAGCTTAGCCAAAAGGGGCTATGGGTTCATGAGAGACCCTGTCTCAAGGCAATAAGAAGGAGAGCAATAAAGAAAACACCTGAAGTCCTGCTCTGGCCTCTACATGCATGTACACACACACTCCAACAAATAAAGACATGCTTTCTGTGCACGCAACTCTAATCTCCAAGTCAAGGTCTGAGGATCTATAAAGTTACACGAGCTGAGGTTTCTGTTGGTAGATTGGTGTATGTAATGGGTAACACTACCATGGGAGTCAAGAATAACAATTAGCCAAAAAAAAAAAAAAATTTACTGTCACAGGGGAAGGATGTCTTAGTCAGTGTTCTATGGCTATGAAGAGACACTGTGTCCACGGCAGATTTTATAAAAGAAAACATTTATTGGGGCTGTCTTACAGTTTCATAGGTTTAATCCATTATCATCATGACAGAAAACACGGTGTCATGTAGGCAGACACGGTGCTAGAGAAGTACCACAATGTTTTACATCCAATTCACAGGCAACAGGAAGAGAGAGACACTGGACCTTCCCCCACCCCAGTGACACACTTCCTCCAACAAGGCCACACCTACTCCCTGTCAAGTAGTGTCTCTCCCTGATGACCAAGCATCCAAATATAGGAGTCTACAGGTACTATTCTTATTCAAACCACCACTAGGGATACATGATATATGCTGTTAGGTGCTAGAAAATGGAACAAAAAAGTATGAAGACCAAAGAGAAGATACCCATTCAAACGAATCATCACAATTTACTAAAGAGATTCAGGAATTCAAATTACCATGCACAAAACATCCATGAGGCCAAAAGTAGAAACTGAGTACATATATGTACGTGTGGGCATATATGCTCAGGATGAACCCAGCCCAGAGTTACCTATCTTTCCACCACCTCAGATGACAACACTATACTTTGTAGCAGGCAACCTAAATAGTAGCTTGTCTCTAAAGTTTATATACAAGCCTGTCTGTAGCTGTTTACTGCTACCTAATGAGAACAAATAGGATTTGCACTGCTATTGGCAGAGTTCTGCTGAAAATTTGTTGAAGATGATTCTGCCCATTGTTATGTAAATAGATGCATTTATGAATTCAGATGTCAAAAGCAATCAAGTGTGGTGGTTAAACATTGTCTTCTGTGGAATGCTGTGCCCAGTATTTAGTGGGATGTGTTATTTTGGATACTCATCTGTAAATTGAAGACAAATGGTCACATCATTGATAACGTCATACGCTGGGATGAGAACTAGGTATTAACATTTAAAACATCCATAAGAGCGCTTGGTGTAGAGAAAGTGCTCTTATTATTTTACCATTATTCTGGCTTTTAGCCAATTCACTGAGCAAAATAATCTGAAGTCTCATGGATGCTGGAGGAATCCTGTAAGGTGTGCATCAAGAGTAAAGTTTATTAAGAAAAACGACGGTGGGGCTGGAGAGATAGTTCAGCCATTAAGAGCATTTGTTGTTCTTCCCAGAGACCAGGGTTCAGTTCCCATTCACCCACATGGTGGCTCCCAATCATGTGTAACTCCAGCTTCTGGCGATCTGATGCCCTCTTCTGACCTCCTCAGGCACCAGACACGGCGTGCAAGCATACATTCAGACAAAATATTCAAACAAAATAACACAAAAAAATGTTAAAAAAAAAAAAAGAAGTTTTTTAAAAGGATAGTGAGTCCATCCATGTCTTTATATCACATTTATTGTGTTTAGGGCTGAGTTTCTTTCGTGTTAACTAAGGATAGTTTTTTTTTTCATGTTAGAGTGTGACCTGGACTGTTAGCATTGTTAGGGTATAAACTAGTAAAAATTGATTACAGTCTTTTTCTTCCCTCCTTCCCTCCCTCCTCCCCTCCCCCTCCCTCGAGTTTATTCGTGTAGCTTTGGCTGTCCTGAAACTCACTCTGTAGACCAAGCTAACCTGGAACTCAAGAGAGCCACCTGCCTCTGCCTCCCAAGGGCTTGGGATTAAAGGGGTGCGCTCCTTTAAAAAAAAAATTATATATATCTTGTTTGACCTAGTTGTGGCAATTTAAGAGAGGGTAGAACAGGAAGAACCGGCAGAGAAACTTTTAACCTCAGAACACTAATTATTAGGTGTATCATCAATAACAATTTTTGAACTTGTATCATCACTCTGGAGGAAAAGGAGAGTATGACTCCGCGAATTTCTTCATCGTGCAAATCATGACTTGGGCTTATCATCAATCAAAATTTTGGATGAAACTTGTCATATACAATTCCTCTTCTTAGGAGGAGTTGACGCCCCAGCTCCAAGCCAGCCTTGGGGGCGGAGCTACAGGGCAACTCTGGTCTTGAGGGATTAAGTTAGAGTCAAGGTTGTGCTGTACAGTGGGCGAGCGCGGAGTTCTGGTCACCGAAGCCGCCGAGGGCCACCGAGGACTGACAAGGACAGCCGAGCGTTGCCGACTGCCAAGGGCTGCCGAGGCGCCTAGACTTGCCGAGGACAGCTAAGCGTTGCCAAGGGCCGCCAAGCACTGCCAAGGTGCGTAGCGTTGCACAGGACTGGCAAGGACTGCCGAGCGGCGCCGAGCGTTGCCGAAGACCGACAAGACAGCCGAGGGCCGCCGAGCCTCGCAGAGGGCTGACTAGCATAGACCGTAGCACGCCCGCGCCATGGGTCCGTGGTGGAGGGGCCCGCAGAGCCCGGCACGAGCAGCGCGGCGGAGCTGGAGCTGTTGAAGCAGCGCGCGGCCGAGCTCATCGACGAAGCGGCCGAGCGCCTGGGCGCGCTGAGCTGCGCCATCTGGAGCGCGCCCGAGCTGGCCTACGAAGAGCACCGCGCGCACGGCGAGCTCACGCGCTTCTTCGAGCGCGAGCCGCCGGCCGCCTCGTGGACGGTGCAGCCGCACTTCGGACTCCCCACCGCCTTCCGTGCCGAGTGGGCGCCGCCGGAGGCTGCGGCGGGGCCCCGCGCGCTGCAGCTCGCCTTCCTGTGCGAGTACGACGCGCTGCCAGCCCTGGGCCACGCCTGCGGCCACAACCTCATCGCCGAGGTCGGGGCGGCTGCGGCGCTCGGCCTGCGGGCTGCGCTGGAGAGCATCGCCGCACCGCCGCCGGTCAAGGTGAGCCACGCCAGGCCAGCGCGGGGTGTGCTGGATCCAGCCCGGAGTGCCAGACCAGTTATGTTTGGTGGCAAACAGCTGCAGTTGTGTGATCTCTGGAGGAAATAAATGTTGTAGACCCAACAAACAAACAAAAGATTTTGATCTGAGTAACTGGTATTTGTATAGTAAGTTACACTGTTTACAACTACCACCAGACTGCCAAACCTCTGAAAGAGTAGAACTATCGGAGAAACGAACAAAACATTTACTACATAGATGGGTTCATATTTACGTGTACATTTTTATTTCATATCAAACAGGCGTCTGCGTTATAGTTAATTCTGTGAGCCAAGAACCAACCATCTGTCACTCAGCCCGGTTCATCCTCCCCAGTGACAGTAATCCTTTACAACAGTTCATCTCTTGTGGCCCTTTCCCTTTCACTACCTTCTCTTTTATGCCTCTGGGTTTTTGTTATATTTGAGGAGGAGGGCGTGAGACCCTTGGACAGACTTAAAGTTCTCAGCAGTTGGCAATGAGCCCAGTAGATTCAGAGTAAGGAGCGGCTCAGTGGCCAGGAGTGGTGGTGCATGCCAGGTGGAGCTCTGTGAGTTCGAGGTCAGCCCAGTCTATATGAGCTCCAGGAAGTCAGGATTACATAGAGAGACCCTGTCTTATGCCCTCCCTCAAAAAGCAACTCAATTTAAGATACTTTATAAATTTAAAAATAAATAAAGCCAGATTTTGAGACGTATACCAACCTCAAATTTCAAGTGGTTGTTCTCAGCAACGTTCCTCTCTTACCAGAAAATGGAATATGAGTGGATTCCCTTTGCAAGCAGAGCCTTTTAAAAACCTTGTCTTTTCATTGTATTTTTATACATGACCTTAACAATACATTAACCTTATGCAGATGATGTGTCTTTGCTTTTTAAAAAAATTGCTTGAAGAAGTTAAGCTTAAATATCAAAGTAAAATGTTTATTCTGTAAAGTTCTCTTTTGTTTGATTAGGTGTTTGGCGACCATTAAATCTTCCTGGTTGAACTGGTGGAATCAAATTAGTAAGTTTGTGTAATAGTCGGAGGTCTCTAACCATGGCACTGAGGTTGGTTAATGCTCATCAATGAAAGGTTAATGAATTAAGACTTTTAAGGTGGTTTCTCAGTGAGGAGTCAGAGTTCCAACCAGAAGGCCAGCAGAGCTATCTAAGCTCTGAAGATTCGCTCTGTAACCCGGGAAGCCTGCAGCCTGCAGCCTGCCTGAAGTGATGCAGACTACTTTCTACCTCACAGGTTTCTTGTGAGGGTAACAGACAGGCCACTTGCAAGGTCCTCCCAGTAAAGCTTCTGACTAATTATACCTGTCATATACATGCGCTAACAGGCTTAGCCAGGAAGAAACTTGAACAGATAAGTCCTAGCAAATGTTGAAGTACCTAGAATTCTACTTTTTTTTTTTTTTTTTGTCTTTGTTATAACCTAGTTTAAGATGAGTATAAAATTGGGGGAAATTTTCCTATAGCGTTTCTAGCATGCATTTATACCAGATTACTGTAACAATACAGATTACATTCTGTGATTCTGCACTATATATTTTAATTCATAGTATAAATGTCAGACTATAACTTTTCTTCGGGGTTTAAGGACTTAAGTATATATTCTGAATGCACATGCACTAAAAAACGTGTAATGTTGTCCTGCTAGGGATCTCTTTGCTAACATTTGCATTTCCTTGTAGGTAATTGTCCTGGGAACCCCTGCAGAAGAAGATGGTGGTGGCAAAATTGATCTTATTGAAGCAGGTGCTTTTGAAAACCTTGATGTTGTTTTTATGGCTCATCCATCTCAAGAGAATGCCGCCTATCTACCGGATGTGGCCGAGCATGAGTAAGGAATCACATGGAAGATAATTTCTTAGTGGGCAATAGACTGAAGAATACTCGATACTAGGGCAAAAGCACTTGTCATGCAAGCCTGGGGACCTGAGTTCAATCCCCAGAACCCACATCAAATCGGAGAGAACAAAGTTGTCCTTTGATCTTCACTGGTGTCCCATTGCATGCACATGGACACCCTCCCCCACCATACACAGACATAGTTTAGAAAGAGAAAAGGAAAGTAAGCCGGACGCTAAACCTCTACGTTCATACATTTATAGTGTAAAATGAACTGGGCATGGCCTACTCACCTCTAGTCTCGTTACTCAGGAGGTTAAGGCAGGAGGAGCGTGAGGTTAGTGTGGCCTGCACAGAAGACCCTGGGAGCTGGATAATAATGATGTGGGGTTTGCTTTACATCCTCCCTTCTGATCATGGTTTGTGATTGTGGTCATAATTGAACTATTAAAGGAGTCTCAAACACTTAGGTTCTCTTTTGAACTTAGTCTGGCTCCTGGAAAACAGCTGTCCTTTGATAGGGAATTGTCTTTACCAAGGATGGTTCTGTTAAGACTTGAGAAGAAAGCACTTCTTCGTGCTGTTTTTAACTTGGTTCTATGGAACTGGAGGAGGGTTCTCTTTTGCATCTGGAGGGATGTATCCTTGAACTGGTGTGAATTTTTAATCACAAATGACGGTGAGAGTAGAGACAGTTGTGGTATGGTTAGTGGTCCAGTCCCAAGGAACCACTGCTGGGCTGTGTCAGCTAATTCTGTAGTAGCTGGGACTCTGGGGGGTGATAATAGAACTTTTCCTGCAGTGTAGCTGTGCTCAAGAATTTCACTTCTCTGAGCTCTGCCAGACCTTGTTTTCAGAGGGTAGTCATTTTAATTGTTCTTTCTTTCCTTCCTTCCTTCCTTCCTTCCTTCCTTCCTTCCTTCCTTCCTTCTTTTCTTCCTTCCTTCCTTCTTTCCTTCTATCCAACTCTCTATTTATTAATTTATTTATTTGCTTTTTCAGACAGGGTTTCTTCACATAAATACATAAGCACACACACAACTAATTGGATTTTCTTATTTTAGTGATACTAGAAAAAGTAATTTCCAGTGACTTCTTTTGTTTTATTTCCCAGTGTGACTGTGAAATACTACGGAAAAGCGTCTCATGCTGCTGCGTACCCTTGGGAGGGAGTGAACGCCTTGGACGCTGCAGTTCTTGCCTATAACAACCTCTCTGCATTAAGACAGCAGATGAAACCAACCTGGAGAGTTCATGGTATGCACACCAAATATTTATATAGTAAATAGTGCTTATTATATTTCAATGCAGTACAATTATTTAATACTAGATTTTTTTTAAATTGGGGGTTGGAAGCTAGGCAGTAGTGGCTCAGGTCTTTAACCCCAGCAGAGGCAAGTGGATCTCTGAGTTCGAGCCCAGCTTAGTCTAAAGAGTGAGTTCCAGGACAGCCAGGGCTATACAGAGAAACCCTGTCTTGTAAAGCAAAACAAACAAAGCAAAACACACACACACACACACACACACACACACACAAACACACACAGAGCTGGTGATGTAGTTCAGTTCATAGAATGCTCATCTTGAATGCACTGTGTGCTGGGTTTGACTCCCAGCACGGTGTAAAGCCTGACCTATCACACACCTTGGAATCAGAAGTTCACGATCATCCTCAGCCACAGGTAAATATGAGGCAACCTGGGATAAATGAGATTCTTTCTCAAAAAAAGAAGTGTTGGCTACTAGTTTTACTTACTCAGGGGCTAGTACATTCTTTTAAAATTCTGTGTGTAGAACTATAGTAGCACAGTCTTCCTGAAGGGCACACATTTTCTCCTATCCTGTCTGGGATTATACGCATGAGCCATGACACCAATATACGATATTTCCCTCCCCCACACCCTCCCTCCTTTCTTCCCTTCTTTTTTCCTTTCCTTCTTTGGTTTATTTCTGTATGACTTAGGAAATCATGCTTTAATCACTGTTTAATTCTGAAGAATACTCAGTTTGGCTGTATGCTGAAATCAGTTTGTAATTGTCCTTTTGCAAGTTTCTTGTCTTAATTGTCCTTTTTGGTTGGAGTAGCAGGTGGTTTGAGGTGGGTTCTCACTATGTAGTCCAGGCTCTGCCCTGAAATTCATGCAGGTGTCAGCCTCCTGAGTGCTAAGGTTGCAGGCCTGACCTATCTTGCTGCTTCCCTTAAATTCTTCAGAAGGGATAGGAATGGAAAACTTTTAATTAGATGATTGGAAATTCAGTTTTTCTTTTCTCCTCCTCCTCCTCCCCCTCTTCCTCCTCTTCCTCTTCTTCCTCCTTTTCCTCTTCCTCCTTCTCTTCTCCTTCCTCCTTCTCCTCTTCCTCTTCTTCCTCCTTTTCCTCTTTCTCCTTCTCTTCTCCTTCCTCTTCTTCCTTCTCTTCTCCTTCCTCCTTCTTCTCCTCCATTCTTTTTTGTATGTTTAAAATGAGGCCTTTTGCAACCCAGGCTGTGTAGCTAAGGATTGCCTTGAACTCATGATCTTGCTGTGTCTTCCTCGTAAGTGCTGAGACTATAGAGTTGTACAACTGGCTGTGATTAGATTCTCTATATCTTTTTTAGTTATTAATCGGAACAACTAAATCTTCATTTTGTGTGGTCCCAAACAAATGTGTCTTGATAGTTTACAGTACTTAGGGGTCTTTGCTCTGCTTTTGTTTCTAGACATGACTGTAGCCAAAGGTCTAAGAAGGGATCGTAGTCGTCTCTAATTGGTATGAAAATTATTTCTCCACCACTAAGTGTCATTTAAAAGATTCATAGGGTATTTCAAGAATGGTGATAGTTACAGAGCCTCATGCTGTTGTAAAAGATTGTATCAAATGTTTTTTAAATTGCACAGCTATAATAAAGCCTATGGAGATGAATTTCCTCCAGAAAGTTTAAGATGCTGTTTATTTTTTGTGGTTACATAATTCTGTATTTCTTTATAATCTGGTTATAATCTCTCCTTCCTCATCTCCTTTCTTCTTTTTTTCTTTCCAGTTCTGGGAATTAAACCCAGAATCTTACACATGCTTGGCAAGTGTTCTGTTGTTAACTTTATCCTCAATACAAGTTGTAATTCCTTAACATTAAATGGCTTCCTTAGAATAAAGTACATAGAGACAATTTTCCCTTATTAGCTGGGAAATAGGACCTCTCTGTGACAGTGTTTTACAGCATGTCAAAATCTTTGTTTATCAGTGAAACTAATAAGAAGAAATTATTTTTCCTTTTATCCTGGCTGCAAAATGTTCTTTAAACAAATCACCAAGTTTAACTTCAATGATTTGGTTCTTTTTACAGGTATAATAAAAAACGGTGGTGTAAAGCCCAATATCATCCCCTCTTACTCTGAATTAGTCTATTACTTCCGTGCGCCCTCTATGAAAGAGCTTCAGGTCCTGACCAAAAAGGCAGAGGATTCCTTCAGAGCTGCGGCTTTGGCTACAGGCTGCACAGTAAGACATTTCACAGTTAATTATGATCTCGGTTATGTGTGGGCTGTGGCTGTCCCTGTTACTGCATTAAAGACTACCTTGGTTCTTTTCTTCTTGTAGTGAGTTTTAGTTTGTGTTAGTGGTGGTGCTCGGGACCTGTCTCGGCCTTGCCCTCACTGCTGATGTCTTGACTCTGCAGAAGGAGTTGGCCAAATATTTGATGTGAACTCCTTTAATGAGTGTTGAATGTGGAAGCCTTTAACTCTAATATATTTCTTCAGTGTCTGCAATAGAGAATACTGATCGGTCACCTCACTCACACAGCATCTGGAGTACTTAGCATAACACTGTGCCAGGATCCCTGCCTTTTGACATCACTTTGTGTGCTTCCAATAAAGGGCACTTTATGACAGTATCTGCGTATGTCATTGGCAAGGGTGTGATATCAATGTGTATGGCTTGCTGGGATGGAAGTCAAGATAGACTCAGAGCAAAAGAGAGTTAGTTGTGAAGTTATTTCAGTTCATCCACGAGTGCTGCGACATGGGATGAGGTTCATAGTCACATAAAGTTCAAATACTGTAGAGTCTGGTTAGGGAGACAAGATCTTAGATGTTGCTTTTAGAGAGACAAGATCCGTGTCTCTTGGCCACTAGAAACATAGTATCTCTGGGGCTCTGTTTCTCACTGGAAAAATAGGGACAACAGTGTCATTTCTCCCGGTTTCTTGTGAGGGACAGACGAAGTAACATCTGTGAAGAGGTTCCAGCTAGCCTCCCCTTTGTTCCGTCCTTGATGGAGCAGTTGTTCACTTGGTAGTGTGTCTGTCCTCACAGTGTGCACCTTTTGTCTGGAGGGTAGAATGGACACTGTTGGGTGGAGCAGAGCAGTTAAGACAGTTTCCAGGAGGGGCCTGTAGCTTAGCCTGGTGAACGCAGGACCCTGGGGTCAGTTCCCAGTCGACAGGATGGGAGGAGAGGGTTTCCTGAAATATGCAGACCTGATTGACCTTTGAAGGATGATCAGACTTCCAGATACATGGACAATGAAGAGATCTCAGAGGCAGGTAATGTGGTTGGAAAGACAAGAATGCATAAATGCTCATCTTGTGTGGTGACTAGATAAACAGGTGAACAAGAAGTGAGGAAGAGTAATGATATGTCCTCTTAGGCCATTTGCAAAGAGATTGCAACCCAGGGAGCTAAACACTTATTTCCTTATAGCTATAAATAATCCTAATATTTCTAAGTTAGACACATGAGCTGTCATTAGTTAGTATCTCAGCATATGCACTGAGCTGGGGCTTAGGTGCTGGAGAGATGTCTCAGTCAGCAAGCACTTACCTTGCAAGCTAAGGACCTGAGTTTGATCTCCACGGCCCACTTTCCAAAGGTCAGTGAGGTGCAGTGCACTTGTAAGCCCAGCTCTGGGGAGCCAGACACTGGCAGATTTCTGCACCCCACTAGCCAGCCAGCCTAGCGTGCTTGGTGAGCGCCCAGCAAAAGGAGAGGCTGGCCCTGTCTCAAAACCCAAAGAGAATGGGCACATGATCAGTCACCTGAGTTTATTCTCTTATCTCCCACATGCACACATGTGTGCACAAACAAATGTGGATTCATTGTTAGATTGAAATAATAGCCTTTCACTAATCTATATTTTGACTGATTTATAAAATACGTTTGCCATTATTCCTACCTTAGATGTTTCTAAAAATAAAAGAAATTTGATCCCTGATGTTTGATGATTAGCTTTTTTTGCTTATTGAAAACAAAAACTGTTAAGTGCACTTACACAGTCACATAGAGGCTGCTTGTGTCTTCATGTGACATCAGTAAGCAATGCCATTGTGAGTCTGCCTTACTGAAATGTCTGTGTTCTCTGAGGATCCTTTTGAAACAGGGCTGAGAGATATCAGGGACAGCCCTGTGTTACGCGTATTAACTTGTATAGATGTTTTGTTCTTTCCTTTTGGAGACTGAAATCTAGAGCAGTATCCATCAGAGTGGTTCAGGATCAGAATGACTGGGAGGTTCAGGTTCTAAAAAGGAAGTTTCTGGGCACTCCCTGTACCATTTTTAGGTGACTGAAGTTGATACTCGCTGGCCAGGAGAGAGTTTAGGAACTCTAACTTTATAATGCACTGGTGTTTTTTAAGGGTAAGAGATCTGTGTGAGTTTATGTCTGGGATGGAAAGTGTCCATCCTGAAACCATTTCCTGTTTTAGACTTAGTGAATTTGAGTTTTTAATCTCAAGCTTTGTTTTGTAATTTTTTTATTAGGTAGAAATTAAAAGTGAAGCACACGATTATTACAATGTCATTCCCAATAAGACACTGTGCAGTGCGTATATGGAGAACGGGAAAAAGCTGGGGATAGAATTCATTTCAGAAGACGCAGTGTTGAATGGCCCTTCAGGTAACTAAGCTGTCAGAGATTGAGCTGTTTTAGCCAGAAAAATGCGAATTTATATTTAACCATTTTAAGAGCCAAAGAGGACTCTCAGTTGCTGTGTCTTTCAAGCAGGGTCTTGCTGTAACCCAGACTGGCCTCAAAAATCCATGAATTGCCGACATGACCTTGATCTTGACCCTCCTGCCTCTGCTTCCCAAATGCAGGGATTATAAATCCATGCCACCACCAGGGACTTATTAGATAGATGCTGGGAATTGAACCCAGGCTTTGTGCATGTTGAGTAAGCACTGCCAACCCTGATGCTTTTTAACAAATGTCTGTGAGTATTTTGCCTGTGTGTGCATACTGTCTGCTTGCCCAGTGCCTTTGGAAGCCAGCACAGGGCATTGTGCTCTCTGGAACTTGAGTTTATAGGCAGTTAGGAGCTGCCATGTGTGTGTTGAGAACCAAACCTGAATGCTCTGCAAAAGCAGCAAATGCTCAAATCTGCTGGGCTACCTTCCGCCTCCCTAATGTATTTTTAATGATACTCCTTCACACTTAGGTTATTGGAAAGAAGCTGCTAAACTCCTCAGTGAGTGTACACAACAGTACACAACAGTCGTTATTTTAAAAAATGGTCAGTCTGCTAGGAGTGTTCTAAATATTCCTAGTGTTTAAATTTAGTTCTATTTTTTTCTTGTGATACTAGGATCAAACCCACAGCCTTGTGTATGCTTAGCAAGTGCTCTACCACTAAGTTATATCTTCAGCCTTTATTCTGATCTTCAAATAAGCTACTAAAATGGGAGACGGGATTTTAATTCATTTCAGCTTACCACAGTAGGCAGACTATTAAGTACTTAGTGATCTCATGCATGTTCAGATTCTAAGGAGTCACCCGTCTTACAGTTTGTTATATTTGGGATTTACTTATTTATTGAGACCAGGTCTTCCCGTGTGTTGTCTAGGCTGGCCTTTGCCTGTGGTCCTCCTGCTTGAGGTTCCTAATGTTGGGGAGTACCGGTGTGTGCCACCACATCCAGCTTGCTAGAGTTAATGTGTGTGGATGGGTGTCATGAGATCCCTTGGAACTAGAGTTTCAGATAATTATGAGCTTCTGAATGGGTGTAGAACATAAAATCCCAGGTCTTCTGCAAGAGCAGTAAGCACTTAGTTATCTCCCCAGCTCCTATTTTTAAAGTTTTTATTTATTAGTGTGTGTATGTGAGTACATGATGTATGTATGTGTGCATGAATGTATGCATACGTGTGTGTGTGTTGTGTGTGTGTGTGTGTGTCTGTGGTTGTGCATGCCATAGTATGCCTTTAATCCCAGCACTAGGAAGACAGGTGGATCTTTGTGAGTTCAAGGACAGCTAGGGCTTCTACATAGTGAGACCCTGTCTCAGAATAAAAAGAAGGAAGAGGTGGAGGAGGGAAGAGGGAGGAGGAAGAAGAAGAGGAGGAAGAAGAAGAGGAGGAAGAAGAAGAGGAAGAGGAGGAAGAAGATTAGATTTAATAAAAACAAAATGCATGCAAACAGAAAAGATTTTTATGAGAAAACTGAAATAGATGAAAAAGAAAAAAATAAGTAATGCAGCAAGGTTCAAGAAAGAGGGTAAGAATTCAGAGACCCCTCCCAACCCTTCCCCAGGACACTGTTCAGAGACCCCTCCCCAGGACACTGTTCAGAGGCCCCTCCCCAGGACACTGTTCAGAAGCCCCTCCCCAGGACACTGTTCAGAGACCCCTCCCCAGGACACTGTTCAGAGGCCCCTCCCCAGGACACTGTTCAGAAGCCCCTCCCCAGGACACTGTTCAGAGACCCCTCCCCAGGACATTGTTCAGAGACCCCCTCCCCAGGACACTGTTCAGAGGCCCCTCCCCAGAAAGCTGTTTGGAGAACCCCTCCCCAGGACACTGTTCAGAGGCCCCTCCCCAGGACACTGTTCAGAGGCCCCTCCCCAGAAAGCTGTTTGGAGACCCCTCCCCAGGACACTGTTCAGAGGCCCCTCCCCAGGACACTGTTCAGAGGCCCCTCCCCAGGAAGCTGTTTGGAGACCCCTCCCCAGGACACTGTTCAGAGGCCCCTCCCCAGGACACTGTTCAGAGGCCCCTCCCCAGGAAGCTGTTCAGAGCCCTCTCCTTGTGACATGATTGGCACAAGGATTGAGGTGGAAGACTGAGGGTTAGCGGGGAATCCAGTGCTGGCTTCTGCAGCACATGAACTAAAACTGCAGTGAACTTGTTTGTGTGGTCTCTGCAGATGGTGAAACTTTCTATGGATTTGATTAAAACTGGAGAATTCTGAGTAAAATCAGTGGAATATATGTATATCTATCCTTCCATGTTCACACACACTCACACACACTCAAAACATATTTTGAGACGGAGTCTTGTGTAAGCCAGGCTACTCTTGAACTTGTCCTATACTTGAGGGTGACCTTGAACTGATCACTCCTCCACTCCTGAGTGTTGGGATTTTAGGCATAGAGCCCCATGTTTGGTTTGTGCGGTCCTGGGGATCAGACCCTGGGCTTTATGTGTGCTCTTGGCAAGCTCTCTTCCGAGGTCTATGCCCATGTCAGGGACTACATTAATGTGAGTATTCCTGTTTGCACAGGGTTGTACTTTTGTAAGATGTCACCATTGGGGCCTGCAGGATAGGGGATATATAGATTCTCTGATAGCTTCCAAATAAAAGAACAAATAGATAATGTTATCAAATCTGTCCTCACAACCTAGCAGAGACTGACTCCGGAAGTTGAGGCCGTCAGCTGGAGTCTGCACTTTGGCTTTCTCTCCACAGCTGAGCTTCCTGTGGCTGAACTTGCAGATGCTCTTCCCACTGTAGCTTTACGTCTTGGAGAAACAATAGCGCCATCTCTTGGGAATGGTTGGCCTTGTAGCTCGAGCATACAGTCCGCTTGCACTCGGGCTGTCCTTCTGTCCCAGTTAGGGGAGTCAGACATCCTCAGACAAGGACACTTGGAGGGCACTTTAGATGAACACAGTTGGGTCTGAAACGTGTGGTGTGTGTGTGTGTGTGTGTGTGTGTGTGTGTGGCAACCACGTTTCCAGAGCCAGCTTCTCAGTGAGTTCAGTCAACACAAGACAATTTCCCAATATACTGTACCCCACTGAGTGCTTAGTGTGTATTACAGAAACAGTGTATTTTACAGTATCCCAAATCCTAACCTTTGCCACATAACTTGTAGCCATGAGACATTTAGACGCTTGTCTGTAAGACTTTGTTTTTTCCCAAGTAAAATGAGAACTCTTCAAGTATAAACAGGAAACCTGAGTGTATACAGGTGTACACAAGTACAATCCCAGGACTCAGGAAGTTGAGGCAGGAGGATCACAAGTTCAAGACTATCCTGTGATACATATCAAGACCCTTTCTTAACAAACAAAAGGACAAAGTGTAAAACTTTTAAAGTAATGAGAATGTATCTGAAGTTCTTAGAGTTTTAAATAAAGTAGTTCCTGTTGCCATTGGCTGCATGTGTTAACTTCCTTCCCTTCCATTTACCCTGGTGTGGTTTACCTGCCAGGCACAGGGTTTAACCTGTCAGGATTCACTAAGTAGCCACTGAGTTAGCATAATGCTTTGCTTTGATTATGATTTAGTCCACAAATGTTAGCATCTGTCTTGTGACAAGCCAGATGTGTGGCAATTTAAAATCCTAATTCTTGACTAATTAGCCAAATAACCCAAGAGGAAGTCAGCTGAAACTGAAGAGCGAACACTTCCGCCAGAGAAATGGACTTTCCCAGGCTTGCTCAGGGAGCAGTAGATGACAGGGACAGCAGGGCTGGGCATGTGGCTCCGTTGGTAGCTCAGTCCCTAGCATGCCTGAAAGCCCTGGGTTCTACCTCCAGCACTGCATAACCTAAGCATAATGGAACCTGGTATAATTTCAGTGCTTGGAAGAGAGAGGCAGGAGGATCAGAGATTCAAGGTCATCACATACTGAGTTTAAGGCTATCCAGGGCCACATAATACCTTGTCTTAAAAAAAGAAAGGAAGAAAGAGAAATTGAAAAACCAAAGAACAGTATGTGCTGAAGTCCTGTTGTCCAGCAGAGCATGGTGGATGTCCAGAGCAGTAGGTATGGAGGATGAGCGGTGCTGTTGGCGTGAGATCAGGTTAGAGAGGTGAGTGGAGGGAAGCGTGATTCTGAGCTGTCTGGGAGGTGGGGTCAGTAGTTGGCATGTAGCAGATCATGATGATAATGAATCTGATTCTAGCTATGTTGAGGCTACATCAGACATGGAGGAAGAACTATAAAGTGGACAATAGGATTATAAGCAAGAGAGCTGGAGGAAAACTAAGAATGTATTTTGAGTTGCTAGTTTGAAGCAATAAATAGAGAAATATCTGAGAATATGGTGTGAGAAGAGGGGAAGATTGGCATCAAGTCTCTCACAGTTGGGAGAGGGGTCTGGAGCCCTGGGACAGAGGAGAATCCCACAGGGTTCCCAGTGGGGTGCTAGTGGGGTTGGCTTTGTGGCTGGGCAAGGACAGGTCTGGAGATGGATTTTTTAGAGCAGCTTGGCTAATGCAGAGGTGTGAGCGCAGATAACTCTCCCAGAAGCTCACCCTGAGAACCATGATGGAGCACGGGATTCTAGTTACAACTTCACCTTCAGAATATTTAACCAAATACCTCTTTCTTCCCTTTTATGTTTCAAGGCTCTACTGATTTTGGAAATGTCAGTTTTGTGGTTCCTGGGATTCACCATATTTTTCCATTGGGACTGATGCCTTGAATCACACAGAGCAGTTCACAGAAGCTGCAGGTGAGCGAGCGCGAGCTGTGGGTGTGAGACTGGTGAGGCTCTCTCTCTCTTCCTGCTAAGTGCTTCTCTTGAGCTGTTCTTCTGTAAAATCGCTTCAGAAAACACTGCATTGTGTTCAGCGGCTGGAGACGCTGCTTAGATACTGAAAGGTAACCTGGGGAATTGATAAATGCATTTTAATAGAGTTATTTTGATTTGTTTTCACGCTTAGGATCACAAGCAGCTCAGGTGTACACTCTGCGTACAGCCAAAGCTCTGGCAATGACTGCACTGGATGTCATCTTTAAGCCAGAGTTGCTGGAAGGAATCAGAAAGGAGTTTAAATCGAAACTTCAAGAAGAACAGCTTTTAAATACTCCAGCATAGAAGGAAAACCTAGGGAACTGCTCAGGAAACGTTAAGTTTTGTTTGTTTGTTTTACTTGTAATGTTTTTTCAATGAGAGAGAGCATGCTTGTTTTTCAGTGTTTGTAAGTGAGAACAGGATTTAGTGAAGACACTAACTCATGTCTAGATTTAATGGAGTTTGTGATGCTTCTGGCATTGGTGTGTATTACCATCTATTAAGCCAGATGATACCTGATTGTGTAACACTCGGTAATGTTTTGTAACTGTATCTGTTGTATAGTGTTACAAGTCCCACAGGTTTCGGAACCTAACACTCACGAACTCCGTGGTTCAGAGTAGCAAATGTCTTCTCAGCAGTTTAAAATTGGGACAGGGATTTATTTTAAGTCTGACTGTATCTGTCTGGATCTAAAGAAAAATATATAATAAACATATGCTTGCAGGACACTCCTAGAATCTCCAGTATAAAGGATTAGCTTTACTTTTAACACTGGGGGGAGGGAGAAAAAGGGGGGAGGATGTTCTTTATTTACATGTAATTATTCCAACAAGTGACATAGGACAACAAGTGACAGTGGACAGTAACAGAAAATGACAGAAAGGCAGGGCTGAGCCTTTCCAGCAGGGTAGGTGTTGTGTGCTATGTTGCAGGAGTTGGCAGAGGAGCACAGGCTGGGGGTGCTCTGTTCTACAGTGTCCCGCACAGTTCCCACTACCCAGCAGCCTCAGAAGAGTCCCAAAGCCCTGTGCTGGCCCAGTAGTAACGTGAACCTGTGGCCTTGGAAAGGAGGCTCTGTAGCCCCTATGGTGACTTAGTTAAACTTCCTGAGGTTTCTCTGGACTTTCTCTTTTGCCTTCTCCGCCCACTCCCTGGTTTGTGTCACAGCAGCATTTGTACAACAGCAGGAGAGAGTTGTTTTTACAAGAAAGCCAGGATTCAGCTGGAAACCTGAAATATTTCAGTGGTTGTCAGTACAATCACTGCCAATAAGGAGATGGGGAGGTAGTCACATAAAATCAACAGTACTTCAGGATTCAGACTTTAGCACGAGTTTCTTTGGTTTTGGTAGGGCTGAGTTTGAGACAAGTTTTCCTTTCTGCCTGCCCGCTCCCACTCTCCCCTAGCTGCTGGGATTATAGGCGTGAGCACGGCACACCTGCCATTTAGTGTGAACTCGTTACACAAGACTAAAATGTGAGGAAGCTGGTGACACCAACTCTTGGGCATTCGAGGCAGCGTTCCGTTCTGGAATCAGAAGTGGAAGAACACAGGGATGTTCATTTGGCCTCTGTGGTGGAAGCAAGTCACTTTCTCAGAGTGACACCTGCTGTCATGTGGAAAGTTAGCCATCTGAGACCCTCCCAGGCTCTGATTCCTGTTTGATGTGTCCTTTAGAATGGGAGACGGGTTGTCTTGGAGGGTTAACATCTGAGAATTGCTCTCTGCTGTACCCTGACTTGATATAGGCTGGTGTTTGCTTGCTTACTTGCCTTTGTGCAGCTAGTATACTAAGAATAGTTTTGCATTTTTAGAGGAAAAAAACCTAAAAACCAAAACTCACCACTACCACAAAGCATAAAAGTATTTACTGTCTGACCCTTCACAAAACAAAAAAAAAAACCCAAAAAACAAAAAACATAAAGCAAACAAACAAACAAAAAACCCCTCTCAGAACCAGTCAATTGGGCAGTTTCTGATTTCTATTCTCTCAGATTTTCTGGGTAAAGCTTCGAGGCCTGTAATGGAAACACTTGAGACTGTAGATGGAGCTTCTTGACAGAGCGATCTGGACTGTCCACTCTGCTTTGTCCTTCTAGACAGATGCCTATCTCAGCTCCCCTCACCCTGTCCCACCCCAAGTCCTCAGAGTTGCCCCTGTGCACACCACCCTTTCTGTCTCTGCATAACAACATTGAGAACTTGATCCTTCATGACACCCTGTGTATGGATAGTCACAACCAAGTTCATCATATTAGATATGAATTTTGTATAAAGAGGGAATATCTTTATACAATGAAAGCTTCAATCAAAATATAAGACATATCAGAGATGTGGTTTTTATTGATGGACTTAGTCTCCTAAGTAGCAGTTTTATGAGTTCTTCACATCCTAAGGGATAGCTTTTTTGCTGATTGGTTTAGTTTGGGTCTTTGCAGGGCTGGATATTGAGACCAGGACTCTAGCACCGAGCTGCATCCCCAGCCGGGTCAGGGCGTTGGTTTCATTTGCTAAAATCTCAAGACCGTCCTAGAACAGCTGTTGTTACTGGTGCATCCCAGCCTCTGAGAACAGTCGCAGCTGTTGCTCATATGTGTGTCCCGTGTCTGGTTTCCTGGGTGGTTTTTTTTTTTAAGTAAAATTTAATTTTACTCATGTATAAACAGTGTCAGTTTTAGGTAGGTAAGGAAGGGAAGGCTCCATTTTATCTCTGTGTGATTCTTGTTGGAGGTTGCTGCTGCTGTTTTACAGTGGGCCTTGCTTGCTGTTGCATCTTCCTGTGGTTCAGAGTCCTGTACCACGTACACCATGTCCTTACACATGCCTTTTCCTAACTGTCACCTGGGGATGTATTAAGTCAGTGCAGTCTAGACCAAGCAAGCTACACTAGTGGTTTAAATGTAGATACAGCCTGAAATTATTTTCCTTTACCAACTTAATTCTAAGGACGCTTGAATATAGGACCTGTACGGTGTACGTGTTAAAGTTATGCTTCCTTTTTCCTAAATGCCTGAGACCAGTAGTGTTTCAGATTCTAGATTAAAAAAATGTTTTGAAATATTTGCATACATATTATATAATCTATATTTTATACACGTATACGTATATACATATAGGGAGGGGGAAGAGAGAGATGAAACCCAAATAGAGCTATAAAATTCCTTGATGTTTCACATGCGCCTGCCCTGTGCACACAGCTTGAAGGACATTTGCTCAGTGTTTGAGTGTGTCTGAGAGCTGACTGACCTGCACACAGGCGGCTGAATGTGCAGTGCTCACCTGGGTCGTGCCACTCACGGTTGAAACTCTGCAGCGTTTTGGGTTTCAGTTTGAGTGTGTTCAACCTGGACTGTTAACTAGTGAGTTGCTGTGTGTTTTATAACTGTAGCTAATATTTAGCTTGCCTCAAATATTTTGAGCTGATTTTTAGTTTTAACAAATACTCCTTATTGGATGAACTACACAGGAAAACTTTCTTCTGTTTTTTTCACCACGTCCCTTTGTGGCATAAACATGGGGGTATTTAGGGTAAAGTAGACGCTGCATGTTTTTATGAGGATGTGTAAACGTGAAGAAAGGTGTCCCACAGTCTCCCGAGGTGTCTAGTGACACAGTTCCATTGTCATTGCTGTTTTTAAACTGTACAGTCTCAACGTCTGAGTGAGTAAACGTTTGCCGAACACTGGGGAGGAGTAAAGGCCCTGTGCTTGGTGCTGCATCCTCCCAGGATGCACTTCATATGGACCACGCCAGGGTGGAGGGGGCACCTGAAAACTGCCTTGGGAGATTTTGAGGAAGGGCTTCCAAAATATTTTAAAACACATGAATCATTTCAGTCTGTTTAAAACAAACAAAAAAATTGATATCAGGTCCTTTTTAGAAGAATAATTGTCTCACTTTGTAATATTTTTTAAAGAAAATAAAACCTTTCTGATGGTTTTTGTGTTCTGTGATTTCTAACTCTTTACCTGAAGCAATCTTCTGAAGCATGTCCCACACCATCAGAGTAACTTGATGGTGACTATCACCTTCATGGCCGTTAGCAGTCTCCAGTCCTCTGTGAGAGGGGATAAACTACTTTGCTACTACGTTAGGCCTCTTGTGGTCTAGAGACATAGCTGAGGATGGTGTGTTCAGAGGTTAGTATTTTCAAAAGCAATCTCTGCTACCATGATTATAATTATTTTGTAGTGCTTTAATAGATGTATATTAAAATTTGTAGAAAAATCTAAATGTTTGTGTGTTTATCTAATAGCAGTTAGTTTTTAATGACATATATATCAAAATGGTGATTTCATAAAATAAAGCATAACCACCCAAATACAAGGATACATACTGTTTTCTTATTCACAGGGATTGTAGAGTTGGAACCTTTCCTTCCTGTGTAAATGTTCTACTTACATAATATGAATTTTAAGACTAAATCTTTTGTTTAAAAATAAATGTTTAGACTGGACATAGTAATGCACACCTTTAATCCCAACAGAAGCAAGTAGGTCTCTGTGAGTTCAAGGCCAGCCTGGTCTACATAGTGAGTTTCAAGATAGGGAGAGCTACAAAGTGAGATCCTATCCCAAGAAAACAAAAACAAAACAATAAATTAAACCAAAGTTGAAATGAATGTTTTATTTCTCTCAGAAACCAAAAACTGGACACCTCTGTGGTAAGAGTCAACCACATAGTAACAGCCTTACACTTGACTTTCATTGTATGGACAGCTCCATCTTCACTAGACAATAGTTCAGAACAGATTACAGTTCTTACCAATGCTTAAAGGTCTCATAGGAGAAAAACAAGCATCCACAGGCCTTTGTGTGACTTACTGGCTTATAAAGTAGAGCTGTCTTAGGTTTCTGTTGTGATAGACATCATGAGCAAAGCAACTTGTGGCGAAAGGGTTATTAGATCATGTTGGCTTTGTCATGGAATATCTTATTTTCTCCATCTGTAATGATTGAAGGTTTTGCTGGGTATATTAATTTGGGTGTCTGTGCTCTCTTAGAGCCTGCAGAACATCTGTCTGGGCCCTTCTGGCTTTTAGAGTCTCCACTGAGAAATCAAGTGTAATTCTAATAGGTCTGTCTTTCTATGTTTCTTGGTCTTTTTTCCTTGCAGCTTTTAATATATTCTGTCTTTGTTCTATATGTTTAGTGTTATTATGTGTTCAGGAGTGGGTTTTCTGGTCCAATCTAGTTGGTGTTCTGTGTTGTGCTTCTTGTACCTTTATAGAAGTCTTCTTTAGGTTTGAAAAGTTTTCTTCTATGATTTGGACACCTGAGGTTTGAAAAAGAAGTCAGAAATAGACACTGCAGAAAAGAAATCTTCAAATGGTGCTGGTCTGATTCTCCACATAGAAGAATTAAAATTTATCACCTTGAACAAAACTCAACTCTAAATGGATCAAAAACTTGTATGTGGTTTTTAGGCATTAAATAAATAATAAGCAACCTGCAATCCCTACACCCACAGAGGTTAAGCATAAAGGAAGGGACTGGGGAACACATAGATCTCCCTGGGAAAGGGAGATAAAATACATTTTATGGGTGGACTGGAGGGTAGGAGTGAGAAAGGGAGGCTCAGGAGGGGAGGGCAGAGACATCTGGGATTGAGGGTCATTTGAGGGCTGTTATAGAAACCTAGTGCAGTGGAAACTTACTAAAAAGAAATATGAATTTTGTTATTCATATAATTGGGGTCTCCTAATAATGAGGAAGACAGTCCTGACCAGCCATTGCTTGCCATCAAATGAGGCTTCCAATTCCAGGACTGGGTTGCATTCAGTTGGCCAAGGAGGACCCGTGGAAATCCCGAGACAACTCAGGCTGTTGCCAGGGTTGTTCTCTGCACACTGACAGTGGCATGGGGCAGGGCATTGCTGAGGACAGCACTCAAACAACTCATTGAACATGGTGAAGTTACGCCTACATGGATCCTTCACCCCTACGTTGTAGTGTCTATGATGAGAGAAGGTACTCTGTAGGCTACCAAAAGAGAAACATGGACACCAATCCAGCCACAAAGCCTTTGTCCTACAATCTGTCCTGCCTGCAAGATATGCTAAGGGAATGGTGGCACTGAACTCCTGGGAGTAGCCAAACAACTCTGATTTGACTTAAATCCCACTTCACAAAAAGGAACTCATACCTGACACTACTTGGGTAACCAAGAACTAGAGACCTAGGATAAAACCAAGAACTGCTGGCCTAAAAAAGAAAAGAAAAAGAGTAACAATAAAATGACTCCTAATGACATTCTGCTACACTCATAGATCAGTGCCTTGCTCAGCCATCATCAAAGAAGCTTCCTCCTGCAGCAAATAGGAACAAATAAAGAGACCTATAGCCAGACACTATGCAGAGAGAGACCTTGGAATACACATCTCTAAGTGGGATCCCTCCATCAAATCTCTCCCCTCAGAGCTCAGGGAACCCACAGAAGAAGAGATGGAAAGAGTATAAGAGCCAGAGGAGATGGAGGACACAAGGCCCTCTGAATCAACTAAGCAAGGCACATATGAGCTCACAGAGACTGAAGCAGCAAGCACAGGGCCTGCATGGGTCTGCACCAGGTCCTCTGTGTATATATAATGCTAGGCTTTCAGCTAAGTATGCTGATGATCTCTGGTGTGTGAACAAGTGACTCTTTGATTCTTGTGCCTACTCTTGGGGCTCTTTGAGATACCTTGTCCAGCCTTGATGTGATGGTGCTTATTTTATCTTACTATATTTTATTTTGTTTGGTTGTTATCTCCTAGAACCCTGTTCTTTTCTAATGAGAGACAGAAAGGGAGTGGATCTGAAGAGAAGGGGACATGAATAGGGAGGGGAACTGGGAGGAGTCGAGGGAGAGGAAACTGTAATCAGGATACATTGTTTAAGAAAAGAATGAATCTATTTTCAATAAAAGAAAATAAAGAGCTTGGGGGGGTGGAGAGATAGCACAATGGGTAATAGATTGCTGCCAGTGTGAAGTCTTGAGTTTAGATTCCCAGAATCCAGAGATAAGCCGAGCATGACAGAGCTGCATGTAACCCCAGTGCTAGGCCCAGAGACAGGAGAATTCCAGCCCCTCCCTAGCCAGCCAGTTTAGCAAAAAAGCAAGCTTGAAGTTCAGTGAGAGAGTATCTCCAAACACAAGGTGGAAAGTGATTGAGGTAAGACATCCTGGTGTTAATGTCTTGCCTCTGCACTCTGACACAGAAAAACACACACACATGCATGCACACACTCAGTTTGAATGGATTCTTATTGCTTATTACCAAATGCAGCTAGGCCTCCATACCCATAGGTTCTGCATCCATGGATTCAAGTAACTGTGAATCAAAATTTATCAGTAATAACACACATTCGTTTTGAACAGATGCAGGCATTTTTTCATGTGTGTGAGCATGTGTATGTAGCATGTGCATATGTGTTTGGTGGCTTCACATGCTTGCATGTGCTCTCATAAAGACTAGAGGAGAATATCAAGTGTCTGGCTCCATTACTGTCCACCTTTGAGTCAGTGTCTCTTTCTGAATCTAGAGCTACCTAGTGGCCAGCAAGCCCTGGAAGTCCTCCTGTTGCCACTCTTTCCCCTACACACACTCACACATGCTCACACATGCACATACACACATACACGCATACACACATACACCTACACACATGTGCACATACATATTCACACACACATATATACATACACGCTCACACATGCATGCACGCACCCCCACACACACTCATACAAACATCTACACACATGTGCACACACACATATACTCACACACATGCATACACACCACAGCACTAGTGTTGCAAACATGCACATGGGCACACACAGCTTTCTGGGTGGGCGCTGCTGATTTCAACCCATTTTTTCAAACTTGAACAGCAGTGCTCTTACCCACGGAACCATCTCTCCAGTCCCCAGATTTTTTTTTCTCTTCATTCCCTAAATAATATAGTATAACTATTTATATAGTATTAGATGTACTCTGATGCAAATAGATTTCCATGGGCATGTATTATGGAAATGTACATGATGGTGTCATATGACGCTGTTCCTGTACATATGTGAACAAGCATGTACCCACTCCAGATAGAAAATCAATAACAGATACCACCAATGTCCAACATGGTGAACCAATGAACTTTATTGGAGTTATTTAGAGGTGTAGAAATGACTCAAAGACAGCTGCATTTCCAAAGCCTGCTCCATCATGGGTGACAGCTCCCAGTAGTTGGAAATCTGGAGCTCACTGCATGACTTGCAGGCAGCTAGATGAGTTGTAAACAGTCCCTTCTAGGCAGCTTGGCTGGTCTTTTTTCTTCCAGATTGCTTGGATTACCTGAAAGTGATTCTCAGTAGTTCTTATTGCTTATCTATACTTGGTGAATGGTGATAGCTTATCAGTTTCAGGGACTTCCTGAAACTTTTGAAGTTATTTGCTTCCTGAGCTTAACCTAAATGGGCTTCTTCCCTGTGGGATGGATGGCATCACCTTCTTTAAGCACATCCTAAGTCCTAAGGAGCTTCCCACCAAGATGAAGAATTGCAACTTGGAGGAAATTGCTAAAGAGCAAATGGTTTTTGATACAAGGCTTTTTAAAAAAGTAACTAAGGTTAAATGAGGCCATGGATGTGGGCCCTGATACAATGTAACTAGGGGACAAGGATCTAGACAGAGGTTGTTACAGAGGAAAGAAGGGATAAAGCAAGAAGGTGGCTATTGGAAAGTCAGCACATACACTCTGGGGAAACCACATCTGCCAGCACCTTGACCTTAGACATCAGTCTCTAGAACTGTGAGAAAACAAATCTCTGTGGATTAAGCCATCCAGTCTGTGGTCTTCAGTATAGCAGGTAATTATTTCATAAAATAAAATGAAAAATCAACCTTTTTAAACCTCACATAGCCCAGGCTTGCCTTCAATCTGCTATAAAGCTAAGACTGGCTTTGAATTCCAGACCCACCTGCTTCTACTTCCCAAGTGCATGGCAAGCCATGCTTGGCAAAACAAATAGTCATTTTGAAAATCCATGTTAATTAATTACTTATTTTATCCCTCTAAGTCTATTACTTGAGTTTGATAAAAGCTTTTGATGACCTCTTATTGGGGAAAATGAGAGACTGTCTTCTTAGTAGGAATTTGTGAATAGTTCTTTTTTAAAAAGATCAGAATAAAGAATAGCCTTGTATATGATATTATTTAGTATTGATCCATCAAGTTAACTTTGAAATGATGGGGGGGGGGCGTATAAGGACATATATGAAGGAAGGTTTCTTAGCCCCTGGATAGGTCTCTTAGACCGCCTCCATATTTTTTAACAATTTTAGATTATCATTTATGTTTCTCCTGGGATTCTTTCTCTAAACTCTGAACACAACCACAACTACATGGGCTATGACTTAGCTAAGATGGCTTAGTGGTTGCTGGGATGTGGTAGATGCTGAAGAGATAGATGTCTCTTTGAGTGAAAGATGTGGCCCAGAGAAAATGTCATACTGTTAAATACTCTTTGGGCAAGTTTGGCTGGGGTTGCTATATATCTTCTAGATAAATAATATGAAGGCTTCTATTTTAAAACAATACATCAAGTTACAACCCATGGCTGACATCAATTGCTACCGGGCTGCCTTATCTGCTATACGGGACGGTCAGTCTAGAAGATACTTGCTTTCTAGTTTCCAAGGAGCACTGGCACTCACTGAATGGAAATGAAGATGTCTGTCTGTTTCTTTTGTTTTTTAATGTTATTTTTTCTTAACAAATAGTTTGCTTCTCATTCTCATGAGTTAGAAACAGCCTCAAGTTCTCTTGAAATGCTGATTAGGCAGAAGAAATTAATACCTCTTTAAGCTCCTCAGTCAGTGATGATATCATGCTACTGAAAAAAGACTTTATTTTGAAGAAAGCACCTGCTCCATGGTGGAGAGGCAGGAAAGAGTGACTGGAAGGTGGGGAAAGGACCACGGTTCTCTAGCTTAGTCACTTCCACAAAACACACAATGATGCATGCATCTCTCTCCAAAGTTTCTCTACTCAGGACATTTCATCAATCTAAAGAGCATTTCTTCTTGGGAGAGAAACGTACAGCTTGTAAAAAAGAGATCCTATGAGCACCACTGCCTTTCATTAAGTATGGGGGATGCAGAGCAGGCACAGAGACAGACTGGAGCATGGCCTTTCATCAGAAGGGGTTTCTGTGCCTGTGGGCTCAATGCAAATGGGTTTTATTTAAGTTCTTCCTAAGTCTACCTAGTCTAAAGAACACAGGCCATTGAGGAAAACCCCCCTCAATGTTAACAGCATCCAGGGCTCCTGAGTTGCAGCATGTCCATGTATGGCCTCTGTGCTGTTTCTGGATCTGGGAGCAGTTAATATCAGCTACTATCATGGCAACTTCCTGTAACGCCTACTATAATGCTGTATAGACAACTGATACGTAATAAGTGCAAAAAAGGTGTCTTGTCAGTGCAGCTTTGGATAGCTGAACAGGGGACAGTGAAAACCCAGGTGGGTGCCGGAATGGCTTTAAACCCTAATTTTCATTCACAGTAATTTCTGTAGTGCATGCTGAGATGTACACAATTACAGGCATCTAAGAGAAGATTGACCAGTATATCAAATTGAATAAAATGTAAGCGGCTGGGAAAATGATCCTGGAGTATTTATCAATGGCATGGGTATTGATCCTCATGCTCACGTAGCTGCCTCTCTGGCTCTTCCTCTGCGGAGAGCCCCGCTCAGAGGCCAGGGTCAGCTGCACCATCATCCGGTCGGGTTTCTCTCCATTCTCAGGCATGTAGCCACCCAGGTCGTTCACCTCTCCGTCACTGTAGCTGCTGTCCAGCATCACTGCTCGAGGCTGGGGCAGCCCACAGGTGCAGGAGATCTGTGAACACACAGGGTTATGTGAGATGAGGATCGCCACTCAGAAGCCTGCAAAAGCCCTGTGCATGAAAGGTGTTACCCACTAGCCTCTGCTGGATTACATGTTCTTGACACCACACCAGCCACCAAACCTTTGATAAAAATATTTAACAGATGACGTTATTCAGTGTTGGTCATGAGGATGGGGACTGCAAGACAGCATGGTAGGAATAGTAGATGGTAAGGCATTGCTGAAAGACAGAGGTTCTGTGGTGGTTTGAATATGCTTGGCCTAGGGAATGGCATTTGGAGGTGTGGCCTTGTTGGGAGAAGTGTGTCACTGTGGGTGTGGGCTTTAAGATATTCATCCTAGCTGCCTGGAAACCAGTCTTCTCTTGGCAGCCTCCAGATGAAGATGTAGAATTCTCGGCTCCTCCTGCACCATGCCTGCCTTGATGATAATGGACTGAACCTCTGAACCTGTAAGCCAGCTCCAATTAAATGTTGTCCTTATAAGAGTTGCCTTGGTCATGGTATCTGTTCACAGCAGTAAAACCCTCACTAAGGCAGGTTCTAAGTTGCAGTCTGGGAGGAAGGGAAGGGAGGAAGGGAGGAAAGATAACTTAAGAAATGATGGGAGCTATGAAGAGAAACTTCCTAGCACGGGTTATGGTTGCCTCTGGAGTAGTCTCTTAGACCTCCTCCATATTTGTTAATAATATGTTCTGCAAATGTTAAATTATCATTTAGTTCCCATCTGAGATTCTCTCCCTAAAGGCTGTGACCCTTTAATACAGTTCCTCATGTTGTGGCGACTGCCAACCATAAAATTATTTTCATTTTACTTCATAACTGTAATTCCGCTACCCTTATGAAGTGTAGTGTAAGTATCTGTGTTTTTCGTTGGTCTTGGGCAAGCATTCTAAATAGAAGCACAATTAAATGAACTATGTCTTAATTTGGTTTAGTGGCTGTTGGGATGCAGATATTGAATGAATTTCTTCCTTGAATGAAAGATGTAGGGGGCTAGTAAGATATCTCAGAGGTTAGGAGCATGGTTGCCCTTCCAGAGGACCGTGGTTCAAATCCCAGCACTCACATGGCGGCACGCAACTGTCTGTAACACCAGTTGCAGGGGACCCAACACTCTCACACAGACATACATACAGCAAAACATCAATGCACGTAAAAAAATTTTAAAGGAAAAAAAAAGAAAGATGTAAATGTCAAATACCAAAGTATACATCATTCCGTTTGCTCATGAGCATGTCTGGAAGTAGGCTGAGGAGTGGGTATCACAGCCACACTTTACAGGGAGTGCTGGACCTGCCCACAGATCCAAAGCTAGCCCAACATATGTCATGGTAAAGTCACCTTCTCCCGAAGCTTCCGTTCCTTCCGCTCCTGCACTGTGGTCAGGTAGTTGACAGCTGCATACTCCAGCACTGAGAGGAACACGAACACAAAGCTGACCCAGAGGTAGATGTCCACGGCTTTGATGTAGGACACTCGGGGCATGGAGGCGTTGACACCCGTGATGATGGTAGACATGGTCAGCACCGTGGTGATGCCTGCCATAAACAGTGAGAAATAAGCCATGTGCTTGCCTTCACCAGATACTGCAGACCTCATCCCTCCACGGCCCTGCCTCTTATTCTCCCTTGGCCTAGACATTTAACACCTGCTCCCTTCTTGTGAACATCTTCCTGTCTCTCAAGAACTAGCTATCACAAATCTCTTCCAAGTCTTTTCCCCACTCACTTCCTCCTCTGTATACCTGGCATATTCATTACAGCACCAAATCACATCCTTTCTTTAGAAAGCTTCAGATATTTTAGCATGCAGGTATTTCTTTCCATTGTTTCAAGAAAGGAGATATAGATATAACCAATCAAGTGGTGAAGCATGGGGTTTATCTCAACACTGTGTCCTTTGTGTCATAAAATTCCTATAATCCTGAGCCTGTCCCTTCAGCCAACAGCCACCCCATGCTGGATCGGTGCGCCTGTCCAGAAGAAAGACCTTGAGTATCCTGACATCGGTTCTACCAGGATCATTTTATTTATAGAAGACAGACTTTAATATGAAAGCACACATGTATTTAGCTCAGTACTTGTTGGAGTGTGACAGCTAACTGTAGAGAACAGGGCATCTGTCTGTGGGAAATAGCCCAGGATTTCAAATTAAGCTCAGACATTTGTTTGGAAACCATCAAATCACAGAGGATTAGGGTCATCCTCAGAGCCAACTCAGAACCATTTCCTTGAAGCCTGGTGGGCCGCCCTGTCACTTGCAGCCTGAGCTGTCTCAGCAGTAGTGAGCCTGTGAGCTCAGTGTTCGGGATGAGGAGAGCTGATAGGAAGTGAGAGACATATTGAAAATGCAGGTCCTGGCTGGGCAGCATGGCACACACCTTTGATCCCAGCCCTCAGGAGGCAGAGGCAGGCAGATCTCTGAGTCTGAAGCCAGCTGGTCCACAGAGTGAGTTTCAGAACATCCAGGGATATACAGGGAAACCTTGTCTTAAAAATAAACAGTCCTCCAACCTCAATGCAGGTCCTTACCCAGGAATTCTGTCTTACTCAGTGTTCATTTTTAACAACCCCCCACAAGGATTGTTAAAGGTCCCTTGGGCCACCCTTTGACTAACACTATTACAGAATACATTATACAGACCAGCATGGAAATCACCCAAAGGCTGGGAACCCTCAGGACAGGGCTTTTAGAGGACTACAGGTGAGCTATTTGGATGGACAACCATGGAAGTCTGGACAGATTTCCATGTGGCACTTAGATTGTGGGATACTACTCAAGTCAGTACCTTGAAGCATTTCCAAGTTATGCTGTAAAGAGGAGAAGGATGAAGAGAATGGCTAGTATTTCCAAACACCTGTGATAAACACTTAAGATAGTCCTTACCTAGGGGGACTCTGGCAGGCACAGCTCTGCGGTCGATCCAGAAGGACACCCAGGACAGCATGACCATGAGGGTGGCAGGGAAATAGGTTTGGAGCAAGAAGAAGAAGATGTGACGACGCAGAGTGAAGTTGATGTACAGACGGTTGTACCAGCCTGGGGACACAGGGAGAAGAGAGAGCATGCAACATAGTGGCTTGGCTCCTTCAGAAAACAAGTTTTATTTAGAGAACCATAAACATTGCCTAAGACCCCACCCCCCACCCCCACTGGGACCATACCGCTAGAGGGGGAATAGGAAACAAACAGTGGTGGTGTCATGTGGTGATCCTCACCATTTGTGTGAACCCACTACAAGAAATTTCTGTCACCTTCATAAACACAAAGGGAACATCTGAGAAAGTCATTTAAAGTCTGGTTTCTCAAAATACGGCTGGGGGCCCATCAGCCTTATGGTTACAAGTTTCTTAGAAGTTCAGATATAGTTCATGGATAGAGTCCTTGACAGCAGGCATAAGGCCCTGTGGTTGATTCCCTCCCCTTTTCTCCCTCTTCCCCCCTTCTCTTTCTCCAGACTCCTAAGCCATATCCCAGACCCACTGGAGCAGAATCTTTCTTGAACTGCAGCCCATAAGCACTAATAACCCCCTTTATTTCTTTTCTTTTTAAATTTTTCTCTTTTTAAGAATGGGTTTTAGGTTGCTCTGACCGTCTCAAACTCATTATGTAGCTGAGAATGGCCTTGAACTCCTGATCCTCCTGCCTCTGTCTTGAAAGAGATGGGGTGATGAATAGCCCCATGCCTGGTTCCCAAACTGGATTTCTACATGGGAAGAAATGTGTTTTGAGGTATAAGTACAGTATTTTATCTAGGCATAAAGTAACAACCAGGGGTTCAGTAAGCAGTACTCTGCCTTTGTGTTTTCTATGAAAAGGAATGTGCCCAGGACTGAGAATAAATGGGGACTTGGCAACTATAACTCGGGTCCTGGTATCCTCAGTGAGTGTATTGCATGGAACATGGACTTTGGTATCAGCAAGTGAATGCGAAGGGACTTTCAGAAGCCTGATGTTACAGGGGTGAGCTGAACTCCCACACCAAACTGGAGTATTATGCTAACAGATTAGAAAGTCTGGGATGTGCTTACAAGGTGGAAGTCCAGCAAGAGAAACATCAAAACCCTCTGAAAGGTGACTGGCCAAAATAGAGGCAAGGGATGGAGAACATTAACTCTTATCTATCTACAAGCATAGGCCAGCAGCTGAGGAAGACCTCAGAGCACAGACTCAGACAACAGGAGGTGACAAGGCCTATACAGACCTTTGACTCATAAAGCCACAGCCAGGTCCACATGATGAGCAGAGAACAGTGGTCTGAATTGGAACTTATTTGTTGCTATAGAGGAGAGGCTCTGGTGAACATTTCATGGATGCAGGGTCAACTTAACAAGGCAATCATCTCAAACAAACCTATTCACATGGCTTTCCTTTGAGCCTTAATGAGTACTTTCTAGGCAGTTGAATCTGATACATTGGTGGATCAAAAATTGCCTACAAAGCTAGTGGCCTTGGAGCACACCTATAACCCTAGAACTGGTGATATGGAGCTAGAGGGCCAGACTAGAGCATAGTATACAATGAGTTCAGACCAGCCTAGCTGCATAGTATAATGAGTTCACCAGCCTGGCTACATGGTATATTATGAGTTCAGCAGCTCAGCTACATAGTATATAATATGTTCACCAGCCCGGCTACATTGTATATAGTGAGTTCAGGGCAGCATGGATAATGAAGTAAGACTCTGTCTCAGAAGAAATGTCACCCCTATCTGATGCATACCACCTACTAGACTTCATTTAGGTCTGGTCTCAAAGGCTTTAGGCCTTCTGTTTCAAACCTTTGAACACTTCCCAAATAGAGCTTGAACCCTCTAGCCAAGATGAATCCTCCCTGAAACTCAGCCCATGCTTGGAGCTCACCTGTACTGCTGTAGAAGGCTAGTTTTGTGGTGGTGTGGAATTCTTGAATGAGGAACTGAGAGAGGGAGATCCTCTCATCTGTCTTTAAGGAGTCATTGCCTTTTTTTCCAGTACAGCATGAGGTCATCTTCTGTGTAAGCATCTGGGAAGGAGAGATCCAGTATCATGCACAGGTGGCAGGCAAGGCAGGCTTGCCTATGGGGCTATGTGACCTCTGTGTCCTCTGCCCCCACACAGACTACTTGGCTTGTGGTAAGATAGCAAACTGCAATATGGAAGACAACGCAAATTCTTCCCAGTTCCTCAAGAGTTATCAAAGCATGGCTCTGAAGCTTAAAGGCTGATAATTCCTACAAAAAGCTTTACCCCACAATCCCACTGAAGCCACTAGGTTAAACTAAATGATAGTGCTGTTTGTAGGGCAGAGATAATTAAATGCTGGCAAGAGTCCAGCTTGCCCTATGGCTTAGCTTTGCATACTCTTTCTTCTTTTGCCAAGGGTAAGGATTCATTACCAATGACCAGACTATGGCTCACTCTCAGGCAGCATATGTGGAGAAGGGTTTCTCCTCAGGCTAATTGTGCCCATTTCCTCAAAGTAAGGTGAAATGACTGTGGCCATCACTCTCTCAGAGGCTACCAAGTGCCCACCACTCCCCATTCAGGTGAGGCCACGGAGTCCAATTGTACAAGCTCATGTGCTGCTGGACATAACTGAGGTGAAACCTTTTGGGGCTGCAGTAGCATCTGGGCATGTGTAATCTGTTCTTCGAGGGCTCTCTAAACCTTGACTATGTGATAGAAGACATCTTGTGTCAACTGGCTCAGCTCTGGTACACAGGTATCCAAACAGACACTAATCTGTGAGGGTGTTTTATAGAAGTGACTAGCATTTTCAACCAGCATGCTTTAGGTAAAGAAGATTATCCCAGGTCCTCTGGGAGAGCCTGATCCCAGGAGGTGAAAGGCAGGAAGAGCAAAGCAGAGTTCCTAGAACTTTGGCCTGCTAGTGAGAGGGATATTTAGAAATTCTGGTGCCAGGCTGCATTTACTTACAGCTTTCGATTTCCAGGGAGCAGGTCTGTGTGTCCAGGGGAAACCTGCTGAAGTCCATGTTGCACATCGCTGTCACTGTAACTCTAGAAACAAAAAGACAAGTTCTCAGTGCCTGATGGAGACAGATGCAGAATGGTAAAGCACAGGGGAAAGGCCCTGCATCCTTTCCCCAGTTCCTAAGTGCGTTGACATCAGGAAAGACCCTTAGGCACAACATGATCTTTGGAGTCATCTCAAGCGTTGTACACTGGGATCTGTACAAGGCAAATGAGTATCTCGGCTAACACCAGCACAGTCCAGGAATCTAGAGATACAATGTCAGTCAGTATAACATTGTAACACACACACACACACACACACACACACACACACACACACTTTTTTAATTTAAATTGTTGTTCAAAGAAAAAAATATTCTCAAAATATATTTGGATAACTACTCAAAATTCACCACTTCTTAGGGAGTAGTACACTTTACTGTTTACTGTGCTCTTGCTGATGATGAAATCTACTTTGTCTGTGTAGTAGGAAAATCACAGGACAGTGAACCCCTACCTGACACTGCTATGTGGCCAGGAGCCTGAGACTAGATAGGCCACAGGCCTAGGGAAAACCGATTACTGCATTATGCTGAAGGAACACAGCAATGAGTGACCCCTGATGCCAGCCTGCTATTCCCATGATCAGTGCCCCACACAGCCACTATCAGAGAAGCCTACAGTAGACAGGAACTAAAAGAGTCCCACAGACAAGGTGCAGAGAGTGAGAGGCCTGGAGCACTTAGCCTTAAACAGAATGTCTTTATCAAATCTTCTCCTCAAGGCTCAGGTATGACAAGACCATAAGAGGAAGAGGTAGGTGGTGGATGACGCCAAAGAAACAGTATTTTCCAGACACAACAGAATTGATCTACATATGGATTCACAGCGACTGTGACAGCACACAGAAGATCTGCCCAAGTTCAAACCAGACAAAACTCCCAGCAAGGAGAAGGGGAAGAGGACAGAATGTTCCACCCCCAACTGAGAAGCTGCTTGCAGTTGATAACTGCTGGGAAAGGAAATTCTATTTTCTTCAACCAGTATATCACTGAGCACGTCAACCACACCTCTGGGAGGGCGTCTTACCCACGAGTAGTTGGCCAATACAGAACGAACTCCAAGTGATTTTGTGCACTTTTGGTTTTGGTTTTGTAGTTTCTCTCTTATTGGATTTTGTTTGTTTGTTTTGATTTTATGGGTCTTGTGTTTAGTTTTTAGAGAGAGAGAAAGAATATGAAGTTGGGTGGGTACCAAGGCGGGAGGACCTGAGAGGAGCTGGCATCAGGGAAAGAATATGACTGAAATATATTGTATAGAAAAAAAGATTTTTAAAATAAAAACAAGTAAACAAAGAGGAAAAATAAAATGTGTGTGCTTAAAGCCATTGCATTGAAAATGACATGGATACCCAGGAAATGTTCATCTGGTATTTGAGAGCTGGTACCCAAATCAGCAAGTAGGTATGTACTTCTTGAACAAGTGAGAAAAATCCTACAGTTCTTTCTTATCTCACTTCTTGCTTATTAACATTAATAAAAGTATGCTTTTATTCATTCTATGCTCATTTGTCATCTGAGCAAGCAGACATGTTTACTATGGTCTCACTTTGCAGAACTGTTCTTAATAGTGAAATTATAAAGGGTTTCACAGAAAAATAGTAGGAAATCATGCTCAAGTTAAAATACTTGGAAATTATAAGTAAAGAGTATTATATATTTTATTTCACTTGTAAATAACATGCTATCGGTCTGTCTGTTCTGTTTCCATTGCTGTGATAAAGCACCCTGACAAAGCAACTCAGAGTGGAGAGGGCTTATTTGGCTCACAGTTATCTCTAGCCTGTGGAGAAGTTAAGGTGGCAGGAACTTGAAGCAGCTGGTCACAGCCAAGAGCAGAGCACGATAAGCAAATCCATGCCTGCTAGTGCTCAGCTGACTTTTTTTCTTATTCAGTTCAGGACCGCTACCTCAGGGAAAGGTGCTCACCACAGCATTGGCCTTTTCTTTCCATTAACATAATAAAGATAATCTCCAACAGACTAACCTTATCCAGACAAGTCCTCATTGAGACTCTTTCCAGATGATTTTAAATCATGTCATGTTGATGATTAAAACTAACCATCACAGCATCCTTTCTATCAGCAATATTTATAACAACTTATGTTGTTATATGTATACACATATACACATATATATGTATATGTGTGTGTAATATATACATATTACTCACATGTAATATATAACATATAATGTATAACATTTAACATATAATGTATAACATAGAACATGTAATATGTAACATATAACATATATAGTATATACTATGTAGTATATAATATATAGCATATACTATGTAGTATATTATATGTAGTATATGATAAGTAGTGTGTAATACATAGTATGTGGTATGTAATAAATATGTAATATGTGATATATAATATATGTGAGCACATATTGCATATCATATATACTATATCACATGTACTATCTCATATATAATAATATATTACACACACACAGAGCTCGTGACAAGCAGTTGCTAAACATTTGCTAGTATGTCAGAGGTTATAGGGGTTATGGTCTGGTTCTTTGCAATTCTTCAGGACTGTAGGGTTATATTAGTTTGTTGGAGAATTTTATTTTGAAATAAGGTATCTTAAGATCTTCAGAAATGAAGATTCCAGGGAGAACAAACCTGATATTGCTAGAGAAGGAATTGATGATCCATGACTTCTCTGACGACATCCTACAGAGGAATTTCCAATCAAGGAGATAAAGATCCTGTACATGCACAGCTTAGATGCCAGCCAGGATCTAAGGGATCATTACAGATGTCCCTGGGACACTGCTTAGATCCCAGCCAGGATGAGTACAGAGAGATTGTTACAGATGTCCCTGGGACGCTTGGACAGGAACTCAACTTTGATGTTAGTATGTCAGTTTATCTTTGCCATCCTTCTACATGTGAGCCCAAAACAAGTGTGTCAACCTGAAACTCACTGTCCATATGGTATACAAGAGCCAGTCCCAACCAGGGGCCACTCCCTTTGGTGAGAGTCTGAGCTTGCTGCACTGCAGGGAGGGGATGACCGCCACCTCTGCAGCTGTCCTTGCACTAAGCTCTGAGGGGCCGGGGGTCACTGGCAGGTAAACACTCCCAAGGCATCTGAGCCCACAGGGGAGATTGGAGCTTGCTCCTTCCTCCTTCACTCTCTTCCTCCCTCCTTCCCCCCACCCGTGTCTGTCTGTGTATGTGTGTCTGTCTCCCTCTCCCTTTAGCTTTCCCTCTCTTCCCCTTCCTTCTTTTCCATTTTTCTTCTTTGGCAGTGCTGGTGGGACCCAGAGCCTCATACTTGCTAGGAAAATACCCTACCAGCGAGCTACACACCTCAGCTCTAGATTTTATTTTTAACATTGTAAAAGTGATACTCAGAATGACTCTGTCCATGTTGTTTCAGGATGGAAACTGTGTTGGCAAGGTGGGGAAAAAAAATCTACTTAAACCTAAGTTCTAAAGAATACCCCAAACATGGAAATCAGAGGGGGAAAGATGTGTGTCTGAGTCCCTGAAGACAAGTTTATTTTTTATTTCCCTGATGCTTACTAAAAAAAATAAAATGGTTTTTTTGTTGTTGTTGTTTTGTTTGTTTTTTTTTTGTTTTGTTTTGTTTTTAGTTAGGCAAGCTTTCAGGCTGGAGAGTGACTCAACTGTTAAAAGCACTGTCTGCTCTTGCAGAGGACCTGAATTTTATTCCCAGCACTCACATGGAGGCTCACAACAGTCTGAAACTTTAGGCCTAGGGGTTCTGGTACCTTCTTCTGGACTTTGCAGGTACACACATGGTGTACAGGCTATACACAACCAAAACACCTATTCATAGAGTACAGAATAAAAGTTTTTAATTAAAGTAAATATTTAAAAATTAAAATACCAGGTGGGGCCTCTCAGTGTCAGTCTGCCCTTGTCCCCACCTGAGGCTGTACAGCACTTTCCCGTCTGGCTGCACCCTCAGCATGACGTTGTCTGTGGTGGTGTCGTGGATGAAGGAGCGTTTGGAGTGCACGAAGAACATGTCGGGGACCCAGATCTTCTTTACCAGTCGGCCGTCAAACGTCATGCTGAGGTTGTTGGTGCTGGGAAAAGACAGCCTCTCATCCTTCCAGTAGTGCCTCAGATACAGGGTCATGGTGAAGTCCTGCGGGTGGGGGACAGAGCAGAAATACAGAAACCTACCACTAGGGAGCCATCACCAGAGGGGACAAAACTGAAGCCAGTGGGCTGAGCATTGCCACGGGAGAAGGAAGAGACCTAGAACAGACTGTCCCTGAACTCCACCACCCCACCATTCACCTCCATGGCAGCTGCTCCACTGACACCAGTGACTCAAGCTGAAAGTGCCCAAGTTAATGCACAGGGCACCTCGGCTGAAGATCAGTCCAGTTCCCAGGCCCTGGGTTGGACTGGTTTGAACTGGGTTCTTTACTGTTTCCTGGAGGATTTTGTTGGGAGAGACTTGCTTGCCTCCCTGTCTCACGGTCCTATTCTGTCTTGATGTCTGCTGGGAGCAGTCCCAAGTACACAATGGACTGGAATTCTTTCAGGCCTGCTTCTTCTTAGAGGCTCCAAGCCAAGGAAGAGTTTTCAAAAGCCCCCTAACTTGTAGAGTGCTCCCCACCCCCACCTTTTTAATTTTTGAGGTAGGGTCTCACAGAGTATGCAACCCAAACTGGTATAGAGCTTTCTCTACAATAGACCAGGCTACTCTCAAACCCAAGATTACCTTCCCTCCACCTCTCAGGTGTTGACCTGAAGACATGCACCACCATGCCTAGCTGTCGACATTTTTTTTTTTTTACATTGGAACCCACTGAGAAGCAAAAAGGAATATCCCACTGTTCCAGGTGTCCAGAGCGAGACACAGACTCTGCAGAACAGTGATTCTGGCTATAATCTGGGCCTGCATCTCACAGGGCATCCATGCTGGAGGATAAAGGCCAAGTTTGTCACTTGACTATCTCATACCAACTGGGAACAAATGATGTCTGTAAAGTGAGTATGACAGTTCCCACCTGCCAAGGGGTTACGGGTTATGCTGGAATTCATCTGAGCTTCTGCCCAGACAGGTCCACGTGCACCTCCCCATTGCCCAGGGCCCTGATCAGAGAAGCACTCACCATGTCAACCTCTGAGATGCTGTCCAGGCTCTCCACTTGCACATCCACGCCCACAGGAATGGCCGGGCCTGGGAAGGGCATGACAAGAGCGCTCGCTTGCTTGCTTGCTCGCTCACTCACTCTGCCCCCTTTTTCTTTTTAACCTTCTTTTAAAAGCTTTACTCTTCTTTCATATATTACATGAAGCAACACAGTTTCAAAAGCAGGCAAACGGGTCAGAGACAGCTCCTGCTCCCACTGTTTAGGGTCCCACAAGGACAACAAGCTACACAACCGTAACATGTATGCTGAGGACCTAGGTCAGACTCATGCAGGTTCCATGATTATCAAACCAGTCTCTGTGAGCCCCTGTGAACTTTGCTATGTAGCCCAGGCTGGTCTCAAACTCTCAATCCCCCTGCCCCAGCCTCTGAAGTGCTAGGATTATAAAAGTGTGCCATCACACCCAGATGAACATCCATTCTTTTTACTTGAACTTTAACTATGGAAGAGGCAGGCAGAGGTGCATAGGTCATGTCAGAGTCAGATGTTTGAAGGTTTGGTTATGCCCACATGCAGGCAAAGAAGTAAAAGAACAGGCTCAGGGGTTGGCTCCTTGGAACATCCCAACCAAAACACGATTAGTAATAAAAGTGCTTTGCCCTTTGTGAAATGGCATGGTTAAATTATTTTATTTTATATGTACCTTTCTGCAGGTATGCCTGGTGTCTATTGAGGCCAGAAGAGGGCATCTCATCCTCTAAGACTAGAATTATAGACCATTATGAGCTTTCCTGTGATAAGGAACCGAACCTGGGTCCTTTAGAAGAACAGCCAGTGTTCTTAACCACTAAGCCATCTTTCCAGCCCCAGAATGATGAGGTTAATATAGTCCATTCCTTTCTGGTTCCATGCGTTCATTTGAAACTGTGGTGAAGACCTCAGTTGAGTCAGGGTCTGATCTAGAGAGTAGCCAGCATGGTCCTTAGCATGAAATTGCCTACTGAATTTTCTCTGTTTGCACCTCCTTTCTTCTTGGAAATACTGGTCACATTCAGGTCATTGTCCTATCCACTCATCTGTATCTTTGTTACATGGAGAAGAAGCTTCCAGGAAAGACACAACACCCCAAACAGCCTTAAATCAAAATGTTACATTTTTGTTGTTATTTCAAGGCCATTTAAACTTAGTATTGACAGAGAATGAGAGAAGGCTTGCTTGCAGGGTGTGGGTTGGGTGTAGGGTGTGTTCCAGTTAGCATGACACGCGGAGGCAGGATTGGATCCAATAGCTGCATATGACAAAGAAAACATAGACCTTCCTAGAATTTAGGGGATTGGTTCACAGGGGGTTGGAGTGGAGGCAAACATGAATGATTTCTAGGGGTTGAAGGGATGGCTCAGTCAGTAAGAAATGGGATGCCAGCATGAAGACCTGAGTTCAATCCCATGTAGAAATACTGTGTGTGGCATTCTGTTCTTCAGCAGTGCGGAGGCAGAGGCAGGAGGATTCCTGGGGCCCACTGGCCAGGCTGTCTAGCCTAATTGGCGAGCTTCAGAACAGTGAGAAACTGTCTCAAAGGAAGCAGACAGCATTCCTGAGGATGGCACAAAGGTTTCCATTGGTCTCTACATGCATGTACACCCACACTTATATACATGCATTTGCAAACACATGAACACACTCATACACACAGCCATAAAAAAATATTTTCCCAGAAAGAAAGAAACCAAACCCGGGTCAGTGAGATGGCTCAGGGGGTGAAAATGCTCAGTGCCCAACCTAAAGCCCTGAGCTGGGTTCCCAGAAGCCACATAGTGGAAAGAACCAAATTCCACCAAATTGTCTCTGACATCCACACATTTCATGATGTGCCTATACACCATACTACTCCCAAAATAAATTAATAAACACACACACAACACACACACCTTCAACAGTGAGAAGGCCAAGACCCAGCAGCTGCTAAGCCTCAGAGAGCTTCGTGCTCTGGAGTGAATCCTCAACCTGTTTTCATTTCATTAAACCCAGCAGACAGGACTCTGATGTGTAAGTGCCAACTCCAAATGAGAACAACTCAAGCTCGAGGTTGTTGCATTGGGATTTCAGAGCATCGTTAGGAGGCAGCCCTGGCTGCCACTGCCCAGCCTTCCACGGCAGCCCCATCTCACCGACCGTCAGGGAGCCTTCTCAAGAGCACCCCCTGGGGCAGCTGACTGGTCTTGCCTCACCACAAGTCAGCAGTTACTCTGGCAATGCCTGGCAGGGCCAGGGCATGAAGGACAGATGCTCAGAAGGTGCTCAGCCCACCAAGCTCAGCCAAGGCAGACATGATAAGCAGATCAAAGAACCCCAGGAAAGAGGAGGCACCTGCCCACCCCTTGAGTGCACATTCCGTACCTCCAAAGCCAGGCCTCATGCTGAAATCATGGTCATCTATCCTCAGCAGCTGTTCTGACTTGGTGAGGGGTGACTTGGTTATGTCGGAGCTTCGTTTCAGAATTGGGCTGCCACAGAGGGAAAGCAGGCTGATCACATGCGCTGGTTGGAGCCATCGGCCTTCTGCTTGCTCTCGGCAGGTTTGATGGAGTGTGCTATGTATGTGTCCTTAGAGACACCTGCCTCCCTCGTCCTTTCCCCAATTTCCTGGATAAAGAAACTGACCTGGAAGTTCCAAGATTGGGGTCCCTAGCCATATGGCGGGGCTCCTCAAGTAGCAATGCCAGACCCTACCTCTGACATCCTGGAACAGGGCCTGAGACTAGTATTTCTAAAGGGTTCCCAAGGCTGGGGAGTACCTCGGATAGGCGTGGCCCTGGGTTCCATCCGTAGCACTGAAGGGGAAAAGCTTCTTAGCAATTTGAGCATATCACCCCAACTGAGACCTGCTGGACCTGGTCTCAGTGATAAGCCAGACTCCTTCTAAATGCCTTGGACACTTTGGGGGGCAGGAATTGACTAGAGGAGAAACATATGTGTATGGCTGAGTGCCACACCTTAGTCTTCTGTGATCGTTCTGAGAAGGTGGACACTCTCACACCCTGTCTCCAGGGAGAGAAGCTGCTGGATTGCTGGTAGGGACACTTTTGCCTGGTTTTGTTTGTTCCTAAATGTGTTAATGTATTTTCAGTGGTTGACAACTTCCCTCTGCCCCCGTCTGTCTCTCTGTCTCTCTGCCTCTCTCTGTCTTTCTCTGTCTCTCTGTCTTTCTCCTTCCCTCCCTCCCTCCCTCCCTTTCTTTCTTCTTCTTCTTCTTCTTCTTCTTCTTCTTCTTCTTCTTCTTTTTAATGCAGTTAGGGACTGGAGAAATGGCTCAGTGGTAAAGAACATTGGCTACCCTTTCAAAGGACCCAGGTTCTATTCCCAGCACCCACATGATAGCTTACAAGTCTGTAACTCATGATCATAGGATCTGATGCCCTCTTCTGGCCTTCCTAGGTACTGCATGCACATTGTGCACAGACATAAATTCAAGCAAAAACACTACACATAAAATATTTTTTAAAAAACTAAACATGCAGTCAAACTGACCTACCCATCCACAGATACTTGTATTGTTGGTTTCTTGTCTGTCTGACCAGAGTTTATTATAGAAATATGTAAGTACTGAATTGTAGTATTATTTTCCTTCCTTATAACAATTAATGTCCTACAAATGCTTCTTCATCTTGCTTCCCCTCATTTAATAATATGCCTGGATTTTCACACATGGAGTCCCCAGCCCCTTGTCCCCCTGCAGAGTGCCCCATCTGACCAGTCCTCTCAGCTGACATGTATGCTGCTCTGTCCTCTATCCCTACAGTAAGTGACACCTGAAACTCTTCATCACCCAACAGCACAGTCCCAGGAGTCCTCACAAATAACTAACCGTTTCCCACTCCTGAGGCTGACGCCAGGCCGTGTTCCTCCAGAGAGACCTCCCGTCTGTCTTCTCCCCCAGTGCAGATGCTCCCACACTTGATGGGGGCTCATTAGATCACTGAACCTCACAGACCCTTGTGTGTCTGATGCACAGGTCTAGGCTGAGGTAGAAAGCAGGTAGAGACACTTGAGAGCCCTGCTCAGGTCCCTGTGGCTTGTTCAAGTGTGCTATCCTCCACCTCTTCAATACAGTCCCGTGGCTTGCTCCACCCACCCCTCAGCCCTCACTATGTTCTTCCCTGAAAAAACCTCTAGTGTTCATGAGAAACAGGAGGTCAGGAAGCCAAGGCTCTCGCCTCTCTTCAGAACATGGCTGCTTTATTCTGTTAGACAACCGGCTTGTCCCCTGAAAGCCGTGTTGATGACTTAAGTAGAAAGGCTATGAGCGTGGACTGTGGGTTGTGAAGATTGAATGGGCCACATGGGAAAGTACCACCCTTGCTGAACAGAGGAAGGAGCTGCGGCATGGTCAGGGGAACCCCAGCTGCTTCCTGGTCCTCATGGGGGACAGGGCTAAGGTTGTGGGTCATTGGGCCATACCTGCCTTGCTTGTGGGCATCGTCGTGTGCTCCTCGTCTCTGTCTTTGAGGTCTGCTATGGAAACAAAAAATAAAGGTGTTCCAGAAACTGTCTAGGGACTCAGATCAGTAAAGCACTCTGGCGTCTGTGCACACTTCAAATCTAGACAGCATAAAATGTGGGTGGGGAGGGAAGAAGGCTCAACGCATTAATCTGCTCTGATGAGCATTTTCCAAGTACTCACTGGGGCAGGGAATGAGGATTAATTATTTAGAAGGCCTGATTTACAGAGATCTAACTTATCCACCTCCCCCGCCACTCCACGCGTGGGTGCACGCGCACATGTGCGCGCGCACACACACACATTCATTCACACTCATACAGTCATATAAACACTTATACACACACTTATACACACACATTCATGCATACTCACACAATTCATGCACACCCACTCACTCATACACCCTGTGCACTCACACTCATACACACACTCACACAGTTACGAACACTCATGTACTCACACAGACACGTGAAGATACACATATGCATGCATGCACACACATGCACTCACAGACACACGCGCACACTCATAGGCACACTCACATCCATCCAGGCTTGGAATTGAGCCTTAAGAGTGGACACTGTAACTTGGACCCACTATGAAACTGTGGCAAACAACGATGCCAGTGAGCTGGACCCTCTCTGGTTGTATTTGCCTCTGAGCGGAGAGTGGCCAAGTGGGCACAACAGGGAGTGAAGGAGAGAGCCAGGCTGCAGCACTTACTGCTTATCTGCTGCTTCTTCAGTGTTGGTGACTAGCAATGCCTTGTGCCTCTGCCTAGGGCACACATGGCTTCCTGTTCTTCCCCTTTCTTGGGGACATCGATATGCCTGCTTAGAGCCCTGAACCCTGCCCACATCTCTGGGAAGAGTGCTTGGTTTTGATTATTATTGGTTTAAACCCCTCTCAGTGTAATGCTATTTTCTGCGAGGACTCCATCGGTGACAGGGACAGGGATTATGTCATCAGTAGCACAGTGGAGCAGAGCAAGCATGAGCTTGGCAGGAAAGGGAGGAAAACTGGAAAAGATAAGGTGGGAGAGTGGACAGGCCACCAAGGACAGTCCTGTGCACGCCCAGCACCTGGGCAGAGCTGACTGCAGCAGACTCTCGGTACAGGGTAGCTCGATGAGAAGGATTACGTGTCCTATACGTGAAAAAGAGCATACAAAAAGAAACCAAAGAGACTGAGCACGGAGGATGGAATAAAAGACAAGTTCTCTATTCTGACTTCACCTTTGGGCTAGCCTGCAATACAACCACTCACCAACAGACAGAGGGCTGTCGAGCTCTGAAATAGCCCACAGTTGTCTCTGCAAAGCTTAGACTCCAGTCTAGAGGACATAGACAAGGATCCCATTGCTGTTAATACTTTAAAGTACCTCTTCCTGTTCATATACCATTTACAGGCTGGAAAGTAGAGTAAACATAAGGCAGATAAAGAAACTCAGAAATGACTCGGAAGTTCTGATGCACATCCTTAACAGAGTCCACAGGGCTCTCTATTAGCCCCAGTTTGCATGTGATACTCCAGTCGCTCTTAAAGTCGCAGAGGTAGGTGCTGGGCTGGGGATCTGGATTTGGAAACATTGGCCACAGTGCCTTGCTGGGTGATCTTCCTCTCTCTCTCTCTCTCTCCCCTCATTTAGTGACTGTGTGAGCCAGATTCTCTCAGTGAACCTCACCGATTTGGCTGCCATGGCAAATGTGGGCACTGGAACTCTTTACCAATTGCCCCATCTCCTGAGCTTGAGAATTAGGCTGGAAGGTCTGCGTTGCTTTGATGACTACATTGCCTCAGAGAGGAGAGAGTTTGGTTTGGACAAAGGAACAAGGATGGGCTGATGAAAACAATCTTGCTTCCTTGGCCTTTTAATAGCCAAGAAAAGAACTCTTTTATTTATCCCAGAACCCCCAATACCATCTGTGATTCTTCCTTTGCTTCCCACCCTCACCTGGATACACCTAGCACTTACTCCCTGCTTAGAGGTGCATTTATTCAAAAGGATGCCCTCTTCTCATGTGCACGAGGTCAGAACAGGACAACCAGAGTCATAACACTCAGCTAGTTCTGGCTGAACCTCCACCTCAAAATCTTATTCCCTGTCTTGCCCTCTCCATCCCTGCCACCATATGAACTGAATCACATGGCTCTTGACAAGGGGTAGTGCACTGCCCTGCCTGTGCCCTTGTCTGTCTGCCCTAGCCATCACAGCAACATGGAGTGAAGATCAGACATGTGGTTTTCCACTGAGAACCTTTCACCTTCAAAGTCAAATCCATAAAAGTTGGCAATAAGGCTCCTAGTATTCTACCACCACTACCACCACTACCACATACCTACCACCACACACTACCACATACCACCACACCACAACCACACCACACTACCACCACTACCACCACCACACTACCACACTACCACTACACTACCACCACTATCATACACACTGCCAATGACTGAATTTCACAGTCATCAAGGTACACGCGTGTTGGCTCGTACAATCCTGCTGACACCCAGGAAACCACTGTGCTGGTTGGCTTTCTTGTCAACTTGACATGAACCTAGAGTTTCTGGGAAGAGGAGTCTCAGTTGAGGAAATGACTCCATCAGATAGCCTGTAGGCAAGTCTGTAGGGTATATTCTTCGTTAATGATTGATGTGGGAGGGTCCATCTCACTGTGGGTGATGTCACCCCAGGACTGGTGGGCAACGTTGTATAAAGGAACAGATTTAGGGTCTGAGAGGTTGGCTCAGCAATGATGAGCTCTCGTTGCTCTTCTGAATGACTTAGACTCAATCCTTAGCACCTACATGGTAGCACACAAACGTCTGTGTCCTCTGACCTTGACAGACACCAGGCCCATGTGTGGTACTCATACATATATGCAGGCAAAGCACTCGTACACATAAAATGATAAAGCAACTATTACAGTTTTTAAAACAAAATCTCAGCAAGCTATGAGGAACAAGTCAACAAGCAGTGTTCCTCTGTGGTCTATGCTTGAGTTCCTGCCTGGAATTTCCTTCATGATGGACTGTAAGGTAAAGGGAACACTTCCCAAGTGTCTTTTGGTCATGGTCTTTTCACATCAATAGAAGCAAAGCAAAACAGTGACAGATGGTCCATTCTGCTGAACAAGAGATACAGACTGTAAGCTGTCAAATGACTCTCATCCAAGGCCATTGGTAGCTGTGCCAAATCTCAAATCCAGGCCTTCTTATTGTTTGGAGACTCTCTTCCCACCACTGTTCCACCCAGCCTGGAGATCAGGATTGATTGCTGTTGCCTAGAACTGTTATGTCACACTGAATGGGAGCTTGTCAAGGACACAGCCAGGATTCTATCAGGCCTTGCAGGCATGTGGACTCTAGCTAAGACAGTAGACATGTTCTGGAGGAAGGCCAGGATGCTGAGATGGCTGTTTCAGACATGGGGTTAGAGAAATTCCCGTGAGAAGGTGACAGTTATAGAGGCATAATGTGGGTGAGAGGACATTACGGTGTCCAGGAAGAAGCACAGAGTGGACTTGCTGTTTTCATGGAACAGCCAGTGAGTCAGCCTGACCACACTGGTGCAGAACACAAGCGAGCCAAAATACCTGGGTTTGCTCTGTAACTCCTCAGGTCACCCAAGCCCCTAGATGAGGTGTCTGGTTGCCAGGATAGCTATTGAACATTGGTCTTGGGTGTGGTTCCTGGAAGCAGCGAGCTGGAGCAATAGCACATCTGATCTTGAACCCCAGTTTTTCTGACCTGGCAAGTGTCTCCTTAGCTATGAAAGGATTGGAGCATGCATTGATGTGGAGTCTGTGATTCCAACACTCAGGAGACCAAGACAGGAGGATTGATATGAGTTTGAGCTCAGTCTGAACTGTATAGCAAGATCTTGTCTCAACCCCTTCCCAACACATAAGTAAAAGAAATAATGAATTGGGCTTCAAGCTGTCGCTGACTGTGTTGGAATCTGTTGTAAAAGCATCACTGGAAGGCACTTGAAGGTCTCTGCTGTCTGAGGCTGTATCTAACTGCCCTATATGCTCAATTCTTATACTCATGGGATGTAGTCTCTCCTGGAGAATCCCAGAGCTTATGCATGTTCCACATGATGAATATTCTTTATTTTCCCTCAGCTCTAAATAGTTCATTTCCTCTGATTACTTACTAAGTGATTTTGATAACAGATAATCTGTTTCTCGAGTTACATATTACCTCAGTCATTGCTCTATTGCTGACAAGACCTGATAAACAAGACAACTCATAGTAAAGAAAGAATTTAAATTGGGGCTTGCTTATAGTTTCAAAGGCTTAGTCCTTTATTGTCACAGTAGATAGCATGGTGGCAGGTAGGTTTAGTGCTGGAGAAGTAGCTGAGAGCTACATCCTGATCCACAAGCAGAGAGAGAAAGACTGAGCCTGACATGGGCTTTTGAAACTTCAAAGCCCGCCCCCAGTAATACACTTCCTCCAACAAGGTCACACTTCCTAACCCTTCTAATCCTTTCAAATAGTACCATTCTGTAGCAAGATATTTATTCTGCTACATTGTATTTGCAGTGGAGCTTGGTGATTGGGCAGTAGAAGAGGAGGTGGAGCTGAGAGGAGGAAAGAGGAAGGGGGGGAAGAAGGAAGAGGAGAGGTTAGCAACCATGGAGGAGGACAGATGGGTCAAGAGCAGTCCTGGGTAGCAACTTATATCTAAAGGTTAGATATTGGGTAACTATTCTAATTACACAGGCATCTTGTTAATTGAGCATTTCCAAATATATAAAGCCATTGGATAATCTTTAAGCATTAAGAGTCTTCATTCTACCAGGAACTTCGAGATGGTGGGTATTGTCTGGGGCTTAACAGAGAGTCATGAGGGTGATGGAGTTGGCCCAAGATTCATCCTTTGGGACATGGTCTCTTTGGAGCTGATAGGCAGAGCCAGCTGCCATGTTGGCATCTTGTGGATGCCAGGGCTGGTGCCTCTTGCTAGCCAGAGCTGTGGTCTGAGTGAGAACAGCAGGAACATGGCAGCTGCCCAGGAACAAGCCAGACTGGCCGCTGCTTTCTAAATATCTCCCATTTCACCATTCCCTGATGACTTAGTATATATGAGCTTATGGGATCATTCTTATTCAAACCACCAACATTCCACTCTTTGATCTCTAGGCTTGCAGCCTTATCATAATGCAAAATGCATTCAGTCCATTTTCAAAAGTCTCCATAGTCTACCATAGCCTCAACATTGTTTAAAAGTCCAAAGCTCAAAGTCTCTTTGGAGACCCATTCAGTCTCTTAACTGCAACCCCTGGAATAATCAAAATCAAAAAGCAGCTCACAGAATTCCAATATACAATGGCTCAGAATATACATTGCCAGTTCAAAAGGGAAGGAAAGGAACATATGAGAAAATGCTGACCATAGCAAGACCTAAAACCAGCAGGGCAAGAGCAGTTTGACATCTCCATGTCTGATGTCAAAGTGTTCTTCAGATCTCCAACTCCTTTCATCTTTGTTGACTGCAACACACCTCTCTCATTTGGGCTGGTTCCACACTCATCTGCAGCTTTCCTTGGCAGGTATCCCACAACTCTGGTGCCTCCAACATCTTGGTGTCTCCAAGGCAACCCAAGCTTCACTTTCACAGCTTCATGCAATGGCCTCTCTGGACCTCCATGCAGGGACACCCCTGACACATGCCTGGCCTCAGCAGCTTTCCTTAGCACGGAGAGAGATTCCACAATGCCTTTCTTATATTCTTGACACTAAATCGAGAACCATGTGGCTGAAGCTGCCAACTTCTGCTGCTTGCTGGGGCTGGAACATGTCCTCATCTTTCAATTACATCAGCATCAGCTGTTCATGGTTTCTCTTGATGCTTATGCTTCCCTTTAATTTCTTTTAACAACTTGGGAGCTTAGGTGGGTGGGGTCTTGCCCTGAGGCCAGCACTTCTCCTCCATTTAGCATAGGCTTTTCTTTAAACTTTATATCTCCTTGAGCACAGGACTTAGCTCCATTACACCTCCTGATGCTCCTTTTCTCTTTGAACTGACATCTGTATTTTTCCTTGCTCAGCTTGCTCCTTTTTATTATAGTTCTACATAAGAGTGACCATCAATAACCAAGCGGGACGAGTTCAAATTAGGCTGTCTTGAAATCCCTCTGGACAACACACCATTAACCCAAACCTCATCAACTTAGCCTCAGGCAGATTTTTTTTGGACAAGAATGGAAAACAGCTACATTCTTCACTAAAATATCACAAGAGTGGTCTTTAGGCTACTTACTAATATTCTTCTTCTCTAAACACCTTGAGCAGGGCTATCATAATCTACATTGCTCAAATCACCACTGTCTTCCACACTTTTACTGGTATTTAAGCCCCAATTAAAAAAATCAACTGCTTTCCTATCCAAAATTCAGAATCAAAATTCTACATTCTGCCAACAAGCAGTATGGTCGGACCTGCTTATAACCCATCTCCCTGGTACCAACTTCTGTCTTAGTAACTGTTTTACTGCTATGAACAGACACTATGGCTAAGGCAACTCTTACAAAAGAAAAGTATTTAATGGGGGCTTGCTTATAGTTTCAGAGCCTTAACACATTATTGTCATGGCAGAGAGCATGGCAGCAGGTAGCTGTGGTGCTGGAGAAGTAGCTGAGAGCTACATCCTGATCCACAAGCAGAGAGAGGGGGAAAGAGAGAGAGAGAGAGAGAGAGAGAGAGAGAGAGAGAGGAGGAGGAGAGAGGACATGGGGCTGGGGCTGTCATGGACCTTTGAAACGTCAAAGGCCACCCCAGTAACACTTTCTCCAACAAAGCTACACTTCCTAATTCTTTCAAGTAGTGCCACTCCTTGATGACCAAGCATTCAAATATATGAGCCTATGGGGTTGTTCTTATTCAAACTACCACACATATCCTAGAATTTCAATGATAAGTTTAATGTAAACTTTCTAGGCAATGTACATAGTTTTTCATTAAACATCAGTCTTGATGCTCATGCAAAGGTATTTTTAAGATGTTATTAACATCTAGATCAGTAGACATCAGGTAGATGAGTCACATTCAATCAGTTCAAAATCCTTAAGACTAAAATCTTCCAACCAAGAAGAATTCTGCTTCCAGATTGCTTTTGTAATTCAAGACTATAACAGACTCATAAATTTGTTCATTAATTAATTTACTTATTCATTCATTTGCCCACTCATTTGTTCTGTCCTCTTTTTCTCTTCTGTAACACTGGGTTGTCTTATTGTCTACCCCAGACTAGCCTCAATCTCACCATGTAGCCCAAGCTGGCCTAAAACTCACGACAATCTTCCTACCTCAGCTACTCCATTGCTGAATTTTAGGCGTGTGCTACCATGCCCTCCACCACAAATTTCTGAAAGTCATTTATATTGATCTATTTCCTTTTATGTGTTGGAATGTTTTGCCTGCCTGTATGTATAGTCACCAAGTTTGTGCCTGGTGCCTGTGGAGTTTAGAAGAGAGAGTCAAATCTCTGGAAACTGGAGTTATACATGTTGTGAGCCACCATATGGATATAAGGTACTGAACAAATACTGAGCCATATCTTCAGCCCCTACATTTCAAAAATAAACTTCTCCTTTTCCATGGATGGGTAAATGAGTAGGGTGGGAGACAGATGCATAGCTATACATACTTAGCTTATACATGCATGTCTGTTTCCATGAAGGTTCATGACTGTTTCTACATATGACCACTCTGACATGGAAGTCTGCACATGGAAAGAAGGTTGGGCTGAAGCTAGACCAAAAGGCAGCCCACTGCACTCACCTATCACTCTGTCTTTTCTTGGAGTTATTAGATCAAGCCATCTGTCTGCCACTATCAGTAATAACTGTTCCCAAGAATCCAGTGGGGTCCGAACACAAAGACCTGGCCATTACCCTTTCATAAGAAGCACACATTACAAATGGGTTTGTCTGGTCTGTGCCTCAGGTAGAGCCTCTACTAGACCATTTCTGTTTTGCTGGTACCATTTGTTTTGTTTGAACACAAGCTCCCTGCTCCTTCCTTCTGGAAGGTGCTTTTTACATTTAAAGCTTCCATGCCCCCCCCACACACACACACACCTATTCTCCTTGACAGAATTTTCAGATTGTATGTTCCTCAATTCCCCTGGAAAGGCCTTTCTGTTCCCTTTGTCTCATCGTTAAAAAAATTATGTATATGAATGATTGTCTACATGTATGTGCGTGTACCACATGTGTGCCTGATGCCCACAGAGGTCAGAAGAGGGCATCAGACCAGGAACTGAAGTTACAGTTGGTTGTGAGCTACCACATAGGTTCTAGGAGCTAAACTTGGGTCCTCTACAAGAGCAAGTGCTCTTAGCCACTGAGCCATCTCTCCAGGCCCAGCAGTCACATCTTATTTACTCTATATTTATGTGACTTTGAACAAATGGGATCCTCACTAAATGATGTGAAGTTCCGACAGCTGATTAAATGTTTTAGGCATTAGAAACATAAAGAACATGTTTGTCATGGGGACAGCCTGCAGTACAGTGCTGTCAGAGATGGACTTGCTGAGTTCTCCATGGAGTTGCAGCCTCACCTCTGCCCCAGGGATTGAAGTAGTGGGCTATGGACTCCTCTGCTTAACCGCTGATGTCCGTCTCGTGTGAGAGCTGTTAAAGGTGGGGGCTCCTCTGTCCTGTATTAGCTCTCAGTCTTCTACCTGACTTGTGTAAGCTGACCCCACTGACCCTCCTATCCTCAGGAAAGCCTTGGCGCCTCTCTACGATGCCTCCCCAGTCTGAGGCCTCCAGAGGCTGGTGAATGTCTTAGTAACTGCTATACCAAACATGTGAACATTAGCAAACGCTTCTTAGTGTCCTTGACATCTCTCTACTCTCTCTACACTCACCTGTCTAGTCCTTAGTTCCACTTCCTCCACAATCTTCTCCTCAAACATCTTCCTTTTATATAATAAGTGTGGGGTGCTGGGGGCTGACACTGAACATTGAACCCAGAGCCTTACATGCTAGGAGAGCATTTATCACTGAAATATATACCCAGCCTCCCTCTTTCCCTTCCTCGGAAGCCCAGGCACTTGGGGGTGGGATTACAGGCATGTCCCACCACAGCTAGTCCCAAACTCCTCCTCACTAAGATGTTCACACTGACTTTGGATTTGCTATGTAGCCCTCCCTTGAACTTGTGGTCCTCCTGCTTCAGCCTCCCAGTTGCTGGGATTACAGGCCTACAGTACTGTATCCACTTCCTCTGACTTCTTAAATGTTCCTCTTCTTCTGCCTTTGTTCCCAATCTTATCTCACGCTGTTTCCTCTCTCAGGGTCCCTTGACGACCACCGTCCAAGAAGACACGCTTTGAATCTCCAGCCACAAGCTCAGTTCTCCCTGAGCTGTCTAACCCCTCCTGAAAACGTGCAGGTGTATCTCAAAGCCTCTAAGTGAAGCAGGGCTGTTTCCTTTCTTCACACCACTCTCCCTGCTCTCCTGCCCCTGACAAGCAACCCAAATGCCTGCTGGGTATTCACCTGAAACTGCTTTCTTACCCCGATGCCATGCAAATCCCTGGCAATTCTAAAATGCTCTGGGCTCCATCTCTCCATCCCTGTCCATCCCACTATTGGCCCCGACCACTCACAATCTCTCACCTGTTCCAAGTGTGGCCTCTGGTTATTTTCTGACTCCCTTCTGAGACCCTTCCTACCTATCTACCACATCTCCTGGTGTGCAAGCAAATCTGGTCTTTCTGGAATGTAATTCTGCTGAAGCCAGTTGGGTTTTTCTTGTTTCACAGGAAGTACGGGTTTTAGGATGGCCAGAAGTTACAGAACTAGCAGACTCTAGCCGCTGGTAGGATAGCTCACGATGCAGAGCCCGTGCTGGCATCCCCAAGGCCTGCACTACACACATGCTTCCAGCCTTCCAGTGGTCCATTCTAGAAACTCTGCTCTGTGTCCTATGTGTTACATGAAAGTGAGCACGTTTGGATGTGCCTTCAGAGAGTTTCAGAATCTGGGTGACATGTCTTTTAAAAGTTTAGGCTACATAAAAAAAAAAATTTAGAGGCAAGGCGGATTTCTGAGTTCGAGGCCAGCCTGGTCTACAGAGTGAGTTCCAGGACAGCCTGGGCTACACAGAGAAACCTTGTCTCGAAAAAAAAAAAAAAAGAAAAAGAAAAAAAATTTAACTTGGATGATGGGATATAAATTGGTCCACTTTCTGTTTGTAAAGAAATGTAATCAAACCTACCTTGAATTTTAGTTTTTATATTTATTTATTTATTTATTTGTGTGTGGGTGTGGTGGGTGTACACACAATGGTGCACATGTGGAGGTCAGAGGACAACTTGCAGAAGTTAGTTGTTTGTCTCCATTTACTTTGCAGGGCCGCGGGATGGAACTCAGCTCCTCAGACTTAGCAGCAGGGACTTTCCTCACTCAAGGATCTCCAAACCCATACCTAGAGTTCTAAGTGTCTGCATGCTAGCTGATCCAGGACACTGTCTTTATTTTATTGTTTTGTCGTTTTTATTTTGAGACAAGGCCTCACTATGTAGCTCTGACTGTCCTGGAACTTACTATATAGATCAGGCTGGCCTCACAGATCCTCTTGCCTCTGCCTCCTGAGTGCTTCAATTAAAGGTGTGCACTACCACAGTTGGTTGATCTAGGACACTTTCAAGAGTCTATCCTAACTAAACAATGTATAATAATGTATACATGTATAATATGTAAACATGTATAATATTTATAATAGTAGGGGCTAGAGAAATGGCGCAGTGGTTAGGAAATGTTTGCTGCTCTTGAAGGAAATCCAGGTTCAGTTCCCAATGGTTCTGTTTCCATATGTTAACTAACAACCTTCAATACATTCCCTGATCTGTATGGACAGTATATTCATGTGGTATACATACATACATACATACATACTATGCACACACACATACATACATATATACATACATACAGGTAAAACATAACATTTGTACACAAAAATAAGTAATAAATCTTTTAAAATATATTTGTAATAATAAATAGAAAGAAATCAAATGTTAATAAATAAAGGAAAATACTTAAATAGTGGCATATTATGCATATTATGCATGATTATGCAGCTACCAAATGATCATTTTGTAGGTTTAAAATAAGTAAATTTGTAGGCAAAATTAGATACAATAAAGTTACAAAAATATATTCACAGAATTTAAAAAGTGCCATTGTGTCTTCCAATATAAAAAACTGAAAAAGTTTGAAAAGTAACCTTTTTTAAAAAAGTCTATTTCACTCTTAAGGAATACGGCTGGCGGGGGAGGGGTGGGAGCGGCTGAGAGATGGCTCAGGTAAAGAGCACTGACTGCTCTTCCAGAGGTCCTGAGTTCAATTCCCAGCAACCACATGGTGGCTCACAACCATCTATAATGAGATCTGATGCCTTCTTCTGGTGTGTCTGAAGACAGCTCAGTGTATCATATAAATAAAAATAAATCTTAAAAAAAAAAAGGAATAAGGCTGAGACAATATCATGGTTTCTGTTCAGCTAAGGACTATGGGATGGTACTTAGCTAGGTCAGATGTTGCTTGATACGAACATGTTCCTACAACCCCAGAGTCGACTTAAAACTACTAAAAATAATAAATACATAAATAAATAAATGATGCAGTAAAGCTAGAGGACACACAAAAGCACGTTTCTACACACTGTGAGGAACTGTTAAAAGAGAAGCCAGTAAAGCAATCTCTTTTATAATAGCACAGAAAATCAAATTCTTATGACGTCTGCTCTGCCACGAACAGCACCTCCATCCTGAACCTCCGCATTTACAGTCAGCGGTTATGACAAAGGCACGGAGAACACACCGGAGGAAAATGACAGTTTGTTCCATAAAGATTGTTGAAGAGTAAACTGGATTTTTACCTCACACTGAACACAAGGATGGACTCGGATGGGTTAAAGACTTAAGTGGAAGGTCCACAACTATGAAACTACCGGTAGACAACAAGGAGAACTCGGGCCCTTGAGCTTGGTGATAGTCTTTTGGATATGACCTCAAATGTTCATGCAACAGAAGCAAAACCAGTGGGATTATATCAAATTCACAGCTTTCTCCACAGTGAAGGGAGCAACTAGGGACAAAGAAGTGACCTGCAGCCTGGAGAAACTATTGACAAGGCCTACATCTGAGAAGGGTGCCACCAAAATTTCACAGGAAATTCAGTTCAGTGAGAAAGCAAACAACTGGATTTAAAACAGAATGAAGACATTCCTCTGCCTGTCATTTTCTCTTTCTAGGGGAGCCATCCAAGTGGCCAGTAGGAACTGGAAAAGCAAGTGTGAGCAAGATATGAAGAAGGGGTGACCTGTGTGCATTGTTGGTGAGGGTAGGAATTAATACAGCTATTTCACAAAACTATGAGACTCCTCAAAGAATGAATAGACCTGTCTTGACGCCATTCTTCAGAGATTACAAGTACAGGTTTTGAGTTCAGCACTCTGACCAGATGCCTGCATTTCCGCGTTCACCATGGCACTGTTCAGACAAGGTACGGTAAAGTGTCGAGACAAGTGAAGAGACATGGTGTGTCTTAAAGGACAGTGTAGGCCCTTTACAGAAGGACACTGCTTTTTACAACAGGGATGAAGCTGCAGATTTGTTATAAGTTAACAACTGACACAGGACAAATACCTAAGTCAAGTATTCTCAGCTCCTTCTAGGCCCAAATTGACCCATTAATTCCCTGCTTTTAAATGCCAGAAGTGATCTCCACGCATATAAAGCCATTATTTCTTATGTTCCCTCATGCCCCACCCACCCACCATCTTGTCTCCCTCTTTCTTCTATCTCTCCCCTTCCACCACATCCTTTGGTTGTTGAGACTAGGGTTTCATTTCACTGGCCTCACACCCTATATGTATTAGGATGCCCTGCCTTGACCTTCAAGTGCTGACATTACAGACGTGCACCCTGCACTCTTAGGCACAATTTCTTACACTGATGCTCATCTCACTTACAGCATCCCCATACACAGAAGTAGAGCAAAGCAGTGCCGAGGAGTGGGTTGTTTTAGAGCTGGGTGCAAGGCAGGAAACTTTGTGTTGAAATTACATTCAACAGGTGACTGTACTAATATGTTATAGTTGAAAACCATCCAACTTCATTTTGTGTCTTCTGCACCACAAAAAATCCTAGGGGCATGGAGAAAGAAAATGGCTCAGTGTTAAGACACTGAATGCTCTTTCGGAAGGATCCAGACTTACTTAGGGCATAAAATGGCAACTACAACTATCCTTAATCTCAGTCCCAGGGGATCCAATCCCTTTCTCATCTCTGTGCATGAGCACACACAGCACACAAGACATACAAAAATACCATACACTTAAGTAATTAAAATAATTTAAAATAAGAACTCCTAGGTACCTGAGTACCATATGTTACTGCCATGATATTATTCCGCATTTAAGCCTATTATCATGTGTCTAAACCCTTAGAATACTGTCAATTTTAAATTAATTAAATAGATTTAATTCCAATTTGAATTTGTTAAAATACTTCTAAAGGATATTGCGACAGCTTTATGACTTCCCAATACCAGGATTGCTGTCCTCTTCGTGCCACGGGTCAAAACCGAGGTTTGGGGTCAATTAGCAGGTTAGTTGGTTTTAATTCCACGATGCCAATTGTGAGCGCAAAATCCGCATTTGCGGGTACATCACTGCCAAATCTCTCTTGGCAAGCAATTCGTGACCTCCTCTGGGCACAGTGGTCTTCCCCAGAGACACCGAGGCCACTGTGCCACGGAGTCCTGAGAACCTAGATCTAATGCATGTCAGCAGTACAGAACTAGAGACGTGAGCACATCTATGCTGTGAATCTGCTCTGGAGATTGGCCTCGGAGGAATGAAGTGAAAAAACAGGCCTATGGATCGACTTTGAGAAACTGCTCCTCTCCAGTTCTGTCTTTCTTACTCTGCAGATTAATCCAAATAGAAGGAGAACTCAGGTTCCACTGGAATTGAATGCTGATGACCTTTTCTTCATCTGTCCCCTCAGCAGTGAAAGAGGGCGGGGCCTGACTGTCTCCAGTGCTGCTTTACTGACTGATGCTGGGTGGGTCTGGGTGAAAGGTGCAGCCAAGCTCAGGTGGCCTTGGAGCCAGGTGAGGCCAAAGGCCAGGCCCCTGGCTGCCTAAACTTCATCTGTGAGGCAGCTATGGCAGGGACAGCACGCACCACCCCAAACCCTCCCAGGCTGCAGGTAGGGGACAACCTACTGATGCTGCTAGCTGTACAGCCCAAAGAAAACTGTTTTTAAAGCAAAACTGAAGAGAGTCCCACATTCATAACAGAAATAATTAGTTACTTTGTAACTCTTTCTCACAGATCAAAACTTCCATCAGTCCCTCGAGAATCTGCAGATCTGGATCGTCTTGGTTTAATAATCTCTTATCCAGAATATTTTTTATATAATTAGTAACAAATTTAAGAAAATATGCTAATACTATCAAGTGTGGTTACTATTAAAAAGGAAAACACCATTCTAGCTTCCTGAAAGGGGACGAGAAGGAGGGGGAGGGGAGATGCTCCCACACAGATCCGACAGTGCTGCTGCTAAGACTGGTCCTTGGAGAACCTGATTTTCATCTTTTACCCACGGCCTTTGCCTCCAGGTCACTCACCTGCCTTTCCTAGATGGCTCATGAACTTCTCTTCCTGGCCAGTGCACTGTGCTCTCAGCAGCCAGAACCCATCCCCACCACAAAAGGAATACGCCAAATTTCATATTCTGGACAGCCAACATAGATTTCCAAATCAAACAGTTCTCCCGAGAAGCCGTGAGAAGGAGCCAGTGAGGAGCTGCCGTCCGTCCTCTCTTAAGGCATCATTGCTGTGTTTGTTATTAGAAGGATGTTTACCCTGCAAAAATGAAGCTGCAGTCTGTAATCTGGCCAGCGGGAGAAAGCAATTTCCACTAACCCCACAAATCCTCCTGCGTCAGATGTCAGGGATTTTCTAAACTGAGGTTGAATTCCTGTGTCCTGCGGGACAGTTCCTGGGGCTGGTCTAAATTAGTTCATCATCAAATGTGGTGGATGCATTGTTGAGGTTTTGTATTTTTAAGTCAACTGAATAGAAAGAAGAAAGTAAATGCAGAAAGGCAGAGACACTATCTGTGTCTGTCTGTCTGTCTGTCTGCTTGCTTTGTTTCTCCCCTGATCTATTGATGCTCCAGCTGCTTCCAGTTTGCCGATGGCTTTTGTAACCTTGGGGTTGATACCTTGTGGGCAGCTGTGACTGAGGTTAAGAGGTCATGTGGGGAAAAGTCTCCCCAACACTGTGCAAAGAAAAAGCTAAAGTCCCTGTTAGTTACAATATTCTTGTACCAGCTTCATTGAACTTTTCCATTTGGAAATCCCTGGACATAAATGAACTATCATCAAGTAGTATGTCTTCTTTGATACCTTCTCAGAAACCTTGGCACAGAATCTATAGGCCCAGGTTCTATCTCCATCACAGGGCAGAGTCAGAGTCCCATGAAGTAGGGCTACAATCAGGACTCCAAATTATTGGCTACTCCAAGCCGAGTTCAGACAGTTGAGACTTTCAGACTGTGTCAACAAACTGACTCAGAATTCTTAGCACTTCCCTGCTGAAAGGGCAACCGGAAACCCAGACAACTGGGCTAGACTTGAACTCTCTCTCTATAGCCAAGGTTGTTTTTGAACTCCTGATCTTCCTGTCTCTAGAGGGATAGACTCAAAGAGATAGGGCCTAGGCCAGGTGTTGTTGTACATAGCTATAATTACAGTATTCTGGGAGGCAGGAAGATTATACATTTGAGGCCAGCATAGGCTACATGGCAAGACTACATTGAAGAACCAAGGAGCTAAATGAAAAGGAGGAGTAACTCGAAGAGGAAGAGAAAGATGAGAAGAAGGCAGAAGAGGATGAGGTATGACCTACTGTAAGATAATTAGATCATGAGGAGGAGGTGCCATCTTTAATAAGATTAATGTTGCTCCCCAGAAGATCCCGTTAGTTTCTAAAAGTGTAAACTTATTAAAAGAGCAAAGGCGATGCCTGTCAAACCTCTCTACCCAGCCAGATCCTGCTCAGATTTTTCCAGGGTCTCCCACTGAGTTGGCCTGACCCTCCCCTCCAACACCCTCCCCAACCTGCCAGATCTAGCCAGGTCCCACATCCGGTACCCTGATCATGACTGTCCAACTCGCTGGAGTCATAGCCAACCTCTAGGCTTCCACCGGGACCCATTCCTACCAGTCTCCAAATGTTCAGGCCGCTCCATTACCAACTCCAACCTCTCCAACTAACCAGATCTACTTCAACACTCCAGGTCTGGACCAGGGTGCACATCCTGTACACCATCCCTCTGCGCACCTGGCTCCATTCCACCTAAGCCATTTTCAAACTTTAGGCCCAATCTACCTGCACATTTTCTCTTCTGCTCCAACCTACTCTGTCCATCTCAGACTTAGAACTAACAAAAGAAGTCCACGTGCCCAGATCTCACTGGGAGAAAAAGCATGAATGATCAATTCAGGATTTTCTCTCACAAACCTACCGGTCCTGTAGAAATGTTTGCCACTGAGAATTACCTGGATGAACCCCGGGACACAGAATTTAAGAGACCAATCATAAACTTCATCCAATAATTAAGGAGTATAAAGAATACACAAAGAAAAAGCTTAATGATATTAAGGAGAAAGAACTTAAGGAGAATAAATGCCTGAGTGATACCCAAGAAAACACAAGATAAGGCTGACGAAGATGATGAAGACAATCCAGGACTTGAGAATAGAATTCAATAAAAAGAGAGAAATGCTAAAGAGGACTTAAGCTGAAATGAAAATGAAATTGAAAAAGTTAGTAATCCAACTGGAAACTCAAAGGAAAGCCTTGTAAGTAGAATGGAGAGAGAGTATCAGGGCTCAAAGATAAAGCAGAAGATTTAAACCAGATAAGCAAGAAATATGAAAAATACTTTAAAACATAGGAAAGGAACATACAGTAAATATGGGACACCATGAAAAGACCAAACCTTTGAATAATAGGCATAAATAAGGAACAGGAGCCACAATTCAATGCCAGAGGCCAGATCTTCAATAAAATCATAGAAGAAAACATCTCCAAACTAAGGAAAGAACACACCCCTACAGATACAAGAGGCACACAGGATACCAAATAAACAAGACCAGAAAAGAAAATCCCCATAGCATCTCATAGTCAAAATACTAAGTATACATAACAGAAAGTATATTGAGAGCATCAAGAGAAGAAACACAAGTCACATATAAAGGAAAATTCATTAGAACAACAGCTGATTTCTCATTGGAAACTTCGAAAGCCAGAAGAGTCTGCAGCAATGCTTTCAAAGTTCTAAACGGCTATGATGGGAAACTTAGACTAATATACCGAGCAAAACTGTCCACCATAGTTCAAGGAGGAAGAAAGAAATTTTCGTGATGTAAACAGCCTTTAAAATTACACCCAAAGAGCTCAGCAGTTAAGAGCACTGACTGCTCTTCCAGAAGTTCTGAGTTCAATTCCCAGCAACCATATGGTAGCTCAAAACCATTTGTAATGGGATCCAATGCTTTCTTCTGGTGTTTGAAGACACCTACGGTGTACTCATATACATAAAATAAATAAACCAAATTTTTTAAAAAATTACACCTAAAAAATACAAATTCAAAGAAAATACAGGAAGCAATATTTTGAGCTGAAAAGAACAATTACCACCGTGAATAGACCATGGAAAGAACTACAAATCCATGATTACTAAAACACAAAATATCACTGAGAATACAAATAACATTAAAACCAACACCACGGTGATTACAACTAACATACATGTTTCAATAACAATTTTAAATATCAATGGCCTCAATTCTCTGATCAAAAGACATAGGTTGACTGTGTGGATCAAGAAACAAAATCTGTTGGTTGTCTACAAGGAACATAGCTTTCAAGATAGAAACTGACTTAAAGAATAAACAAACACACTCCAACTGAATGGAACCAGAAAGCAAACAGGCATTGTTATCCTAATATTTGACAAAATAGACTTCAAATTAAAATCAATCAGAAGTGATAAAGAGAAACACTTCATTCTCATCAAGGGAGGAGTTAACTAAGAAGAAATGACAATCCTAAACATAAATGCACCAGACTCTGACACACCCAGTTTCATTTTTTAAAAAATGTACTACTGGATTTAAAGACACAGATTAAAACCAGTCATTAGTAGTAAGTGATTTCAATATCCCACTTTCTCCAATAAACAGGTCATCTGGATAAAAAAATAAATAAACAAAGAAATATCAGAAAAAGATGACATAAAATGGACCTAACAGATACAGAATATTCCATCCAAACACCAAAAAAAAATACATTCTACTAAATAGCTTATAGAAGACTCTCTAAATAGACCATATCCAAGGACATGAAACAAATCTTATAATTTCAAAAGACTTAAATAACTTTGTGTATACTATCTGACCACAGTGTAATAAAACTTAAAATCAATAGCAAACAAATCTCTAGTAAATATAAAACTTGTAGAGATTAAATGACTCATTACTAAATGATGAATGGGTCAAAAAGAAATTTAAAAAGAAATAAAAATTTTTCTAGAACTAAATGAAGAAGAAAATACAACACGACAAAATCTCTGGGACAAGTTGAAAACAGTCCTATGAGAGAAATTTATAGTTCTAAGAGTGCCTATATTTAAAAAAAAATCAGAAAGAACATAAATAAATGACTTAATGATGCAACTCAAAAATTTGGAAAAACAAGAACAAACGAAACCCAAGCCCAGTCAACAGCAATAAATAAAATAAAAACCAGAGGATAAATCAATGAGATAGAAAAAAGAAAACAATATAAAAACTCAAGGAACCTCAGAGCTGGCTCTTTGAGAAGATAAACAAGATCCACAGACCTTTTCCCCAATTAGCCAAAAGAAATAAAGAAAGAACCCAAATTAACAAAATTAGAAATGAGCAGGGAGCCATTACAACAGACACCAAAGACATCCAAAACATTATAAGGAGATATCTTAAAAACCTGAGTTCCATTAAGTTTGAAACCTTGAAAGAAATGGATAAATTTTTTAGATTTATCTAAACCACTAAAATTAAACTAACAGAAGCCAACAACATGAACAAACACTGTCTTGGTTATTTTTCTATTACTGTGACAAAACATCATGAGCAAGGGAACTTACAAAAGGAAGTATTTAATTTGGGAATCATGGCTTCAGAGGGTTAGAATCAATGACCAGCACAGTGGAGAACATGGCAGCAGGCACATGGCCATGTCACTGAAACAATAGCTGAGAACTTAGATCTGATCCATAAGTATAAGGCAGAGAGAGAGAGAGAGAGAGAGAGAGAGAGAGAGGAGATCTAAAAATTAAATGGGAATGGTGTGAAAAACCTCAAGCCTACCCGCGCTGATGAACCTCCTCCAACAAGGCCCTCTCCCAAACAGTTCTACCAAGAGCATGAAATCAAACATATGAACCTGTAGGCATCATTCCCATTTAAACCACCACAGACATATAACAATGAGAAGATTGAAACAGTAGTTAAAAAACCTTCCAGCAAAGAAAAAGCTTAGGGCTAGATAGATTCACAATAGAATTCTAGAAGACATTTAAAGAAGACCTTCAGCCAATCCTTTTTAAACTATTCAAAAATGGAAACAGAAGGAGCACTCTCAAACTTCTTCTATGAAGTCAGTATTGCTGTAATATCCTAAAAGACACAGGGAAAGAAAACTTCAGGCCAGTCTGTATTCCTAATAAATATAGACTTAAAAGTGCTCAATAAAATACTTACAACTAAATACAGACACATACCAAAAGGATTATCCACCATGAACAAGTTGGCTTTACCTCTGAGATTCAGGGATGGTTCAACACACATAAGTCAATAAATGTGATAAACCACATGGATGTAAAGATAAAAATCACATGATCATGTCAATAGATGCAGAAAAAGCTTTTGACAAAATCCTACATGACTTCATGATAAAAGTCTTAGAGACTATAAGACTGGAGGGAACCTACCTTAACATGGTAAAAGCTATCTACGAGAACCCACAGCCATATCATTGTAAATGGAGAAAAGCTTGAAGCAATCCCACTGAAGTCAAGAATGAGTCAAGGCTATCTACTGTCCTCATTTCTTTTCAATATTATGTTTGAAGTGCTAGCTGGAGCAATAAGTCAAGAGAAAGAAATTAAAGGGATACAAATAAGGAAAGAAGTCAACTGTCCATATTTGCAGATGACATGACTTTATACATTAGAGATCCGAGAATCCTACCAGAAAATTTCTATATCTATAGAAAATGATAAATTCAGCAATATGGCAGGATACAAAATCAACTTTCACAGATCAGTAGTTTTTCTATACATCAACAACAAACATACAGAGAAGGAGATCATGGACATACTCCCATTCACAGTAGCCTTAAAGAAAAGAAATATCTAGTAATAAACCTACATAAGGCTGGGCAGTGGTGGCGCACGCCTTTAATCCCAGCAATTGGGAGGTAGAGGCAGGTGGATTTCTGAGTTCAAGGCCAGCCTGGTCTACAGAGTGAGTTCCAGGACAGCCAGGCTTACACAGAGAAACCCTGTCTCGAAAAACCAAAAAATAAAAAGTTAAAAAATAAACCTGCATAAGGAAGTGAGGGCCCTACAATGTCAATTTTAAACCTCTGAAGAAAGAGATAGACAAAGACACTACAAAATAGAAAGATACCCATGCTCTTAGGTTGATAGTATTAATATTTTTCAAACCATCATTTTACCAAAAGCTATATACAAACTCAATTCAGTCCCAATCAAAATTCCCACCTCATTCTTCACAGAAATTTAAAAAAAAACAACTCTCCTAAAATTCACATGGAATTATATATGAATTTGTGATTCCATGGAGAGCTAAAACAGTCCTGAGAGAAAAGAACAATGCTGGGGTGTAGGGATTACCATTCCAGATTTTTTTAAGTTATTTTTTGTTTTATGTATGAGTGCTCTATCTGCATGCCAGAAGAGAGCACCAGATCCCAGTACAGATGGTTTGTGAGCCACCATGCTGTTGCTGGGAATTGAACTCAGGATCTCTGGAAGAGCAGCCAGCCGGTGCTCTTAACCACTGAGCCATCTCTCCTATCCCACCATTCCATATCTTAAGTTATATTATAAACCCAAAGTAATACAAATAATATGGTACTGGCCAAAAACAGACTCGTAGACCAATGGAACAAAATTGAAGGCCCAAACATGAGTAAACGTGACTTCAGTCATTTAATATTTAACAAAGACGCCAAAAACATGTGCTGAAGAAAAGAAAGCATCTTCAACAAATACTGCTGGGGAGATGGATGTCCTCACACAGAAAGATGAAATTAGACCCAAATCCATCACCTTGTATGAAAACTAACTGCAAACAGAACAAAGACCTAAGCCAGAAACATGAACACCAAAACTTCCAGAAGAAAACACAGGCAGTTCCTTACATAGGTGTAGGAAAGAACTTCGTGAATAGCACTCATTTGCCTAAGAATTAAAGTCAACAGCTTTGCAATAAAACTAAAAATCTGCACAGCTAAGGAAACAATCACCCTGGCGAAGAGAAAGTCCACAGAGAGGGGGAGAATCTTTGTCAACTATACATCTGACAGAGGATTAATATCACAGAATATAAAAAGAAGTAAAGAAAGAAAGAAGAAGAAGAAAGAAGAAAGAAAGAAAGAAAGAAAGAAAGAAAGAAAGAAAGAAAGAAAGAAAAAAGAAAAGAAAAGAAGAATTAAAAAACGGACCTGGGGCTTGAACAGAAAGTTCTTAAAATAAGAAAAAAAAAAGTGGCTACAAATATCTAAAACAGTATTCAGCATCTCTAGCAATTAGGGGAACTTAGATCAAAACAACTCTGAGATGTCTTCTTATCCCAGTCGGAACGGCAAAAATCAGCAAAACAACTGACAGCCAAGGCAGGAGGGTGTGGGGAAGGGAACTCTCGTTCTCTGTTGCTGGAAATCAATGTGGAGAATCCTCACAAAGCTAAAAGTAAGTCTACCCTCTGATCTAGCTATAACACGCCTTGGCATGTGCCCAAGTGCTTGCTATCCTCCTCCACAGATACTGACTTGGCCGGGTTCGATGCTGCTCTATTAATAACAACCTAAATGCCCTTCAACGATGAATGGATAATGACAATGTAGTCTGGGTCCCTGCTCCTGATCAGCCAGAGGTCTCAGGACAGGGGAGAGTTGGGGAGCAGGGTTTCAGGAGGGGGTGAGTATGATGACCTGGGAGGCTGTTTTAGAGAACAGCTTGTTTGTTGAAATAGTGGGGCTGGCATACACACACACATACACACACACACACACACACACACACACACACACACACACACATATATATATATGAGAGAGAGAGAGAGAGAGAGAGAGAGAGAGAGAGGAGTCAGGGGAGAGGGAAAGAAAGAGCAAGGGCAAGGGAGGAGGAGCTATAGCAGGGGCAGTAGCCTTCCAAGCTTATCAACTACATTAGCAGGCTGCCTGTCACACGATTCTGAGAAGCTAGTTCCCTGAAGGGAAACAGTAGCCTATCTGGCTCTATAGAGATGTGGCTTTTGTCTCTACAGGGGTGAGTAGGCCCAAGCCTCATTCAGGTAAGAAAGGGTTCCATTCCTGCTGTGCTTTCTGAGAGATGTCCGAGGTGTGAGCAATGCTCTACCATCCCTTATCTGGCCTGGGGCCCACACTGTAGTATACATACAGTGTGTATGTATTCCAAGAAAGATGAAATCATAAATTTTGCAAAGAAATTAATGGAACCAGAAAAGATCCTATTGAGTGAGGTAACCCAGACCCAGAAAGACAAATATCAAATGTTCTCTGTCATCTGAGACTTCTAGCTCAACAACTTCAGATGTGAGTACATATCTTGTAATAACTGCAGAAACCAGAAGAGTAAAAAAAAAAGAAAAAAAAGAAAAGGGGACCACTGTTGGTGATCAGGCAATAAAGAGGCTGAATACCAGGGCACACGTGGGCAAAATTAGGGAGGGAACGGGAGATAAATACAGGAGAGAGAGGGTAAAATACAGTAAAAATGTCTGAGAAAGTCGTGAGGAGTTATACTGTTAACTACCTAGAAAACCTACCATACACTTAAGTCTGTATATAAATACATAGTTTAAATGAAAATTTCCTATCTGGGCTAACAATGCTTCCTTCAAGAGCTGAAGACCATCAACCAAACCCCCAGCGTCAGGCATGAGATGCCTACTGTCAGAGTTCTCTAAGAAATTCTCCAAACATTAGACTATTGCTATTGCCTTTGGTTGCCCTCTAGAGGTGGAAGGTAAGTCACTATTGTTCAGACACAGAGAAGCAGAGCCCCTGAACCAGAACTGATTGTAGAGCCTCTTCCATGAGAACCAGAAGGCACCAAGCTTCCAAAGGAGGAACAGTCCTACCCAACGATGATGTCTATGAACCACAATACCAACCAGTATGGCATGAGAACACCAAGGGTGCAGTAGTGGCACACATACCTTGGAGTTACCAACAGCTCTCTAATTAGACTTAAGGCCAGCTCAACAAGAATGAAATCATGGCTGGGACTGGAAACCCAGCCAACTACTCAGGCCTCCTGCGGTCATGGTTATTAGAGGAGAACCTACTTCTGCTACTTTACTAAACCAGCAGAATCCCTAACTACACTCTAAATATTTGTCCTTAGATACATAGATAAGTGCAGCCCTCATCTTTCATCAAAAAAATATTCTCTTTGCAACAGACAGAGACCACTACAGAAAACCGCAACCAGTCAAAATGCAGAGTTGTGGAGTCAAGTCCTAACTTATACATCTATGAACCATTCCTGTACCTAAGACCCAGGGGTCATTTTGGAAGTGGAGGTGGAAGGACTGTGTGGTGGTTTGGATAGGTTTGGCCCCCACAGACTCATGTGTTTGAATGCTTGGCCCTAGGAAGTGGCACTATTAGGAAGTATGGCTTTGTGGAATAGATGTGGCCTTGTTGGAAGAAGTGTTATATTGGGTGTGGGGAGGGTCTGATATAAGTTCAAGCTACACGCAGTGACATAGTTTCCTTCTGCTGCTTTCAGATCAAAATGTAGAACTCTCAGCTTCATCTCCAGCACCATGTCAGCCAGTATGCTGCCATGATTTCCATTATGACGATAATGGACTAATCCTCTGAAACTGTCCTTCGTAAGAGCATCCTTCATCACGGTGTCTCTTCACAGCAATGAAACCCTAAGACAGACGGTAAGAGTCAGGGAGTTTTCTGTGAGACTGTGGGTGGGTGAGTGAACTTTACCCCTTCACAAAGAACTACAGCCAAGCAAGGAATGCTGGGAGTGGGAGACATTGTCCTTAGGGAACAGCACATCAATGGTTCTCAATACCAAATGATTAAATCTGAAAATATACATACAAGTAATATTATACAGACTGAGCAGGCCATATTTATGTATTTAGGAATATGTACATATGATATATTTGTGTATTCCTACACGTGCATATATAATATATGTATATATTTCTAAATATATAAACATATGTCATATATAAATATCATGTGGTAGGTTATTTTTGAGACCCCAAGAAAAAGGAATTCACCTGAATGTTACATACTAGAGGCAAAATTCGACATAGTTTCTTGGCCTTCGTTTCCTTGTCTCACTAGGATATCAGACAATAAATGATTTCTAAAGTCCAGTCCAGGATTCCTCCTGATAACATCTAGACAGAGGCAAACTTGGAATCGTTCAATACCACATGGCTCAATTTTGCTAAGCACACTGAAAGAGGCTTCTATGGAGGATAACAGTCTTGGATGAACTTAAGGAAATAAGCAATCGAACTAACTGGTGAACTAAATGTCAGCACTGTTGGCAACCATTCAGTGTACAGAAATGGAGGCAGAGGATGTGACATCTCCAGAGGTCAGTGCGAGCTCAGTGTGGCTGGCGAGCCACCGTGCTTTGCTGATTTCAAGGGTGAGTGACAACGGGGAGATGTTCTGGAACTGAATGTAACAAAATGTCTAGGATAACGCAGCACACCTTGGAGGACTGTGAGCATGAAGAGATTTTTGGATGCCAGATTAGAAAATGATTTTTTTCTAGGACTTAGTAGATGAGTCCATTGCTGCAGTGCCTGCAGCACAAGCTCAAGGCCCTGAGTTTGAGTGTCCAGGATCCACATAAAGCCCAGGCATAGTAGTGGGTATATAACCTTGCCACTGGGGAGACAGTTTAGACAAGTGGGTTCGATTCCTAGAGCTCACTAGCCAATTTGGCCATTCCAGGTTCAATGGGATACCCAACTTTAATAATAAAATAATAATAATAATAATAATAATAATAATAATAACAACAACAACATGAAGAGTCATAAAGTACTGAGTCTCAATCTCTGGCCTCCACAGGCACCTGCACACACCCTACACACATACCTTGTCATACAGAACATCCTCCAAGTGACTGGCACCATCTTCAGGAATTCTGCTGCGTTGGCTGGGAAAGATTATCATTAGCTGGGCAGTTGGCTGCTTGCCTTCCCTCATGGAAGGAGGGCAGGGAGGGTAATACCTCCCTTACCTGAGTATCTGGCCACCCCTCCTGAATGTAATTCTGCCCTAATTGCAGTGCCTTGGGGTCTTGGGGAGGACTGGAATATTAATGTAACTTCTACTTTCTGAAGCAATTGAGTGGCAGACACAGTGACAAATCAGAGAAAGATTTGACAGAATAGGATATGCCCAACTCTCAAAAGAGAGAGGAGAGGGAAGCTATTTAAGAGAGTAACACAGAGAGAAAGGGAGAAAGAAGGCAGTTTTACTGGGACAGACAGGTTGCAGAAAGAGAACAAGCTAGACACAGGTGAAGACAGAATAAGCCAGAGAAATGAGAAAGAGCCAGAAGATTAGAATAGATTAGAATAGATTGCCAAAGTTAGTATGAAGCCAAGCAGATCAACTCAGTAAGAAACTGATTGAATCAGTCAGCTTGGAGAGGAGTTTGAGCCAGAACAGTCCACAGGAAGGACAGGCTCATAACCATCTGTGGAGATTTTGCAATAAGGCCTTTTTCCTCTGCCAGGAGGCTCCCCTCACAGATATGAGAGGCTCTTGTCAGAGCCCTTTCTGCTTTAGGCCCTGGCCGATTTCTGCAATTACAAGAGCTCAGAAGCTACTGTTATTTTTGAACCTCTATACTGAGTCATATATTTGTCCCACCAAATCACTCTGATACATTAGAAGGAAACAAAGTCATCATACACTAGAGATGCCTGCACACTCACATGCATTGTGGCACTATTCACAGTCGCCATATGATGCCAAGAGGTTCTAGTGGAATCAGGCATGTGGAATTCCATATAGGATCAGCTTAAATTCCCATCAGTGTGTCACAACTGGATAAACTGGCACACACCTACACACATGCCACGTATAACTCAGCCATAAGTGAGAATGAAACCATGTTGATTTCAGGAAAGGGGTGGAACCAGAGATTATGTTGAGTGAAATGAGACAAACTCAGAAGGACAGTTGTCACGTGATAAAGAAAACATGCAAGTGTGAGAGGGATTATTTGGGAAGAGCAAGAGAGTCAGGAGATGAGAGCAGTAACATGAGAAAGGGTAGTGGAGTGGGAATAGGACCAAAACATGTTTTGTGTAGCCGTCCAGCAGCCACAGACTGGAACTGGGTTCACCTGAAAGGGGGGCTGAAAATGAAAAAGAGACGGAGGAGCGAGAGAAACATGGACCAAGACAAAGTTTCTGATCAAGGCTCAAAGTTTAATATAACTACTGCATTTATATAGGGGGAGCCCACCCTAATCCATCCTTCGTTTCAGCTGGATTATGTTGCAAAGCAGGCTCAGTGGCAGTCTGTCCTTCTAAGTTCTTGAAGGAAGTTGCAAGTGTAAACAAAGCAGCTGACTTCCCTTAGGTGTTAAGGTCCTGGATGGCAAGCTAGATTCAGCCTGCTCAAGGCTAGGAAGGGCACAGTTATGCACATGTAGAAAAGTCACAATGAAACCCATTATTTTATGTGGGTCCACCGCTGGGTATAGCCTCTTGGGGAGGCAGAATGTGGGTCTGACTGTGCTTACACCACGCTGCATGGTATGGAAGATAAGCCCAGTGTCCACTCCCTCCGAATCTTTTACATATCAGGACACTTTCTCCCTGGACTCTCATTAGAAAACAATTTATCCTTAGGAACTGTTTCTCTACATTTAGGAAATGACCTGGTCTTCCACAGCCAAAGCGTTGAACATTCTGAGTTCTCGTACTTTTTGCAATTGCCTATTCAATCATAATGAAATTGTAAGCATTAGATCCAATATGCACAATAGTTTTAATCCATTCATAAATAGGTGTGGATCTGGCCTTTGAAGGTCTAATAGACTTTTTTGCATTCAGCAGTAGCATTCTCAAAAGCTAAAAGCTAGATTAAAATTTCTCCAGCTCCTGGATCTGATATTGCTCTATTTACAGTTAATCTTTTTTAGAGAATCAGTGAAAGATTCTTCTGACACCCTGGATTATTTTTGTAAATAATTCAGATTGGTTTTCCTGTTGTTCAACCTTCTCCTAAATATTTAAAGCTACTATGCAACATTTCTCTAAGGTGGCATCATTAAACAAACTCTGCAGAGTTAATTCTTAGCCTAGCATACTGTCCTTCACCTAGCAACTGATCCTTGACAGTGTTACTGTCCCTAGTCCTATTGCATTGCTGCGTAGCTGAAGGCTCTTCTCTCCACCATATCAACCATTGTAGTTGAGCGCCAGGTTCTAAGATGGCTGACATCAAATCTTTCCAGTCTTTTGGAATTGTAAAATTTTGCATGGGCCAGTTATTAGGCATCTGTTTCATATGAGGTGATTGAACGCCATAAGCTACCATTGCCTCTTTAAGTCTTTTTAGATCTAGCATCTCTTTGGGATGCCACCCAAATTCTTCACAGCCTTGTATGTTTCTCTCACCTGGAGCTAACTGTCTTATTGTAGCTGAAAAGCAAAACAAAACAAAGAAACAAACAAAAAAACATTGTAGGACTTCTAATGGGCCTAGACTGCCATCCTGCGATGTCATCACTAGGTGGCAGCATAGGCTTTTGATTGGATTCCTCAGCCTTAACAAGAAAATTGTTTTTTCTAATTTAAAAGATCCTCTATTTTCCATTCTATTGCTTTAATCTAGCATTCCATCTCTCAGCCCTTTCCTTATCTAAGTCTACTTTATTTTGATTTTTCTTAGAAAGTATATATAAAAACCGCAATTATTACCAAACACATAATTAGTTCTATGCTTATAATTAAAACAAACCTATAGGGGTCCAAACACCCTCTGGCATAGTGTTTTCCATTTTTTAACATTTTATATATAGTCTAATCTTCCTTCAGAGACTTTATTATATTTAAACTTAATATTTTTTTCTATGACGGTCTATACTGTTTTCCTATTTTAGTGTATATGCACATTACAAAATATTTCTAATTACTTCTCTTTTAACCACTTTCAATCTTTGGTATTTATTTCTGTAACTTAATGTTTTCTTTAAACTCTGTCCTCTGCAAATTGCCCGTTCCGAGCATATTTTACTGATTCTAAGGTCTTCATCCCTTTGTTTTTTCCAGAAGGTGCAGCACCAGGCACCGGGCTCAGAGATGTGTTCCATGCCTGGGAGCCTGCGGTCTTCCACCCATTGCACTTGCAGCTGCTAGCCTAAGAAACTGCAGGCGACCAGGGGACCTATGCCCACCCAACGTGCCAGCAGCGGCCCACACCAGAAGGGCAGCCGGATGCCTCCTCTTGGTCTCTCCTAGCCTTTTGCAGTCTCGCACCATAGTTCCCCACTCCTGTGCCTGGATTCTCTGACTCCTGCGTCTGGAACTCATGGCCTAAGCCTGAATCGAGTGCCTAAGCTTAGATTTTGTGCCCCAATATTGTGGAGCTTTCATGGACCCACTTACGGATTAAAGAAGACATGAAGATTCTATATACTTTAAATCTTTAGGCCTTTTGCTGGGACCGAGTCTCAACTAGCTTCTAACTTAACCTGACTTCCCAGCACTGTGTCCCCATCACACCGACAGCTCTTTAGCTCTCGCTCCATTCCTGTCTCGCTTCTGTTCCCTTCTACTTTCCCCACCTCTGCCTGCCCCGCTCCTGATTCTCTGCCTACCCGGAGGTTCTGTCCCCATACTTTCTGCCCTAGCTATTGGCTCTCAGATCTTTATTATAACTAATCAGCCGTAAGACAAGGCCTGGTCCATCTCTTAGGATTGCCTTTAGGCAATGAGGGCTGTTTGACCTTCATCTTTTGGGCAGGTGTGGGAGGACAAGCATTTATCAAAGAAAACCTAGTGATGAGCCAGAGAAATGACAATGCCAAAACCCTCCCATCACTTAGCTCTCTGACAGTACAGAATTAACAATTGAAAATAGAGACACACCTCAATACTATGTGAAGAAAGATCACTCCAACATGTGATGGTTTATTTCTTTTATGTGATGGTTTGGGGATAGGGCAGGGTCCTCACTTGCAACCCTGGTTGTCTAGGGACTCACTTTGTAGACCAGGCTAGAGAGATAGCTCACCAGTTCTGCTTCCACTCTTTCAGATGGCCCAGGTTCGGTTCATAGCACTTGCATGGTGACTCACACAACTGCCTGTAACTCCAGTTCCAGAGAATCAACTAGGCTGACCTCATAACCACAGAGACCCACCCGCCTCTGCATCCCAAGTGCTCAGATTAAAGGTATTGAGAGGACAATATAAACCCCACTTGTCCCCATTTAAGGATCCCATTTCCCTCCATTTTGAGGACCAGGCCTGATCTCAAAAAAGGCCACAAGTCACCAGCTTCAGGAATAGACCATAAGTCCCAGAAAGTAAGTCATACACACCAGCTCTAGGAATAGACCATAAAATCCAGAACAAGATCATAAAACCCCTCCCAAAGACCAGTTTGGGGATAACCACAAAAATGGGGAAATATCTTGTCTCAGGATGGGCCATTGGTGCTTGGCAGCCCTATTTAATCACATGATTGATGGCTCATGACATAGGAATGCAGACCACTGATCACCTGTGAGCCCCTAGCATCCAGCAATGAGATTTTAGATTACCTAATCCTTCTAGAGAGTTCCCCCAGTTCCCTATAACAAGGCCTGTGTGCCTTTATCTGGGGTCGCCATTTCAAAGATTGGTTTACTCCTGCATGTTGGTTGTTTCTGCAAAATAAACGCTCTTTGGTTTTGCATACTATCTGAGTCTGGGATCTTCCTTCATCAATTTTATGATCCTTACATTATGTGAGGTATGTGTGATTTTTTTTTTAAGCTAAAAAGCACAGAGATAGTGTCCCAAATCCATGCAAAAGATAAATTATGTAAAATTATAATGAAACACATTAAAATTCTATGTAAAACTAAAGATGGTTTTATGTACTTTAAGTACATTAAACTGGCTTTAAGATTGCCATTTTATTCCATAGTTTCTGATCTTGAGAGTTGTATCATTACTGAGGTTTGATCAAAATAAGAGTCTTGAAGAACAAAAACCTGTCTCTCAAAGAAGTCAGTAGCAGTCAAAGATCACCAAAACATTTACACACACACACACACACACACACACACACACACACACACACACACACTGCTTTGGTAAAAACATCAGTAGACAGGGACCACAAAGCAGAGATTACTGCTTTGGGACTCGGATGCCATCTGCTGACGTTTGAAGCGTCTAGGTTGATGAAGCATCAGGTAGGTGGTAAGGGGGATTTATAACTGTCTCTGAAAGACATCTGGAGTTGTCAGGAGTCTATGAAATCAGGGTTGGAGTTCCTCGCTTTTTGGAATTTTCTGGTTCCTTGCTAAACTGGTGTGTCCTGTAGAGGACCACAAAGGCCTGGACAGAAGAGGTTTTAGGCTATTTTCCTGCCCCCTACCCCAAAAAATAGGTGCAGGACAGGGTTATCTTCATAGTGTGGAGTCTGAGAAATAGGTATCTGAGTCAAATTCTACTTATGGAAAATGGAGACAACCTGAGGCAGCAACCAATAGCTATTCCTATGACCTGTTTTAACAAGCTCCTTCTCTCTTGGGTTCATTTCATGTTGAGGCTGAGCAGACATGAGGTCAAGTATCAGCCTGTCTCACCAGACATGTGATCAGCTGTGGTATTTATAGTATACCCCCACAGTAACCCACTATTCTGCATCTGCTTGCCTTGGTCCAGTCAGATTCTTTGATCACTAGGGGTTTTGTTTGGTTGGTTTGGGCTTTTTGTTTGCTTGGCTTTGATTTTTTGAGATAGAATCTTAAGTTGACCAGCCTGGCCTTGAATTTACTCTACAGTACAGGCTAGCCTTAAACCTGTAATGCTCCTACCTTAGCCTCTGGAGTGGGTAGGATTACGGGTTCCTGTATCATCGGGCCTAGCTTTGACATACTAGTGTTTGGTTTGGGATACATAAAAAGTCTGATGACTACTTCCCATGCCCAGCCTTTCTCTCTCAGGAATCTGTAGCTGTTGTCACTGTGTCCTGTTCCTCTCTTTCTCATACTCCTCATCAGCAAAGAGGTTGTGTACTGTTGATGAAAATTTACCTTTCTTCTCTGTTGCTCATTTCACATAATTATGGTCAAATGATAGATGTTTTATGCATCTCAGGGATAATTAATGACTGAGTAGTCTGGAAGATGAGTGCTTTCATTCTCCTGCCTGTGAGGCATGCCTTATGTCTTATTTTTCCACCAGGAGCCAAAGTGCTTTGTAAAATGTGATCTCTGATGAAAATTAAACAAACCATGAGGAACTTCAAGAGAAGCCATATATTCACATCAGCCCTGAGAAAGACAGAGGACAAAGATAGCATGAGAGTTCTGCTTCTTAAACCATCCATAGCTTGCTACTTTGAATGACTTGGATTCTGCTCCACTCCCTTAAATGTGGTTTATAAGGCATGGGTAATTCTAGCACTGCCATGATCTTCTTGGGTGAAGTAACCACTTTAGAAGTGCTGTGCTGTCCTTTCTTCACTGGGAGATAAATCCCTCTGTGGCAGTTTGAAGAAGAATGGTCCCACAGACTCATATGTTTGAATGCTTGGTTCCCAGTTAGTGGAACTGTATGGGAAGGATTAGGAGGTGTGGCCTTGTTGGAAGAGGTGTGTCACTTGGAGTGGACTTTAAGGTTTCAAAGGCCCACACCATTCCCAGTTTGTGATCTTCCCCATCTTTGTCCTCTCTCTCTCTCTCTCTCTCTCTCTCTCTCTCTCTCTCTCTCTGCCCATGGATAGAATGTAAAGCACTCAGCTACTGCTCCAGTGCCATGCCTGTCTGCTCCCTGGCCTGATGGTCATGGACTAATCCTCTGAAACTGTAAGCAATAACCCAGTTACATGTTTTCTTTTATAATAGTTGTATTGGTCATGGTATCTCTTCACAGCAATAGAGCACCCTCCAAATTATTGAACCACCTAGCTCTAGTAAATATTTTAAAAGTTCTGTCCAATGAAACAGAACAATATGAACAAGTGACAACAATGATGTGAACTAAATGGCACCTTCAACAAGTGACCCATGATTAGAATAGACAACTTACAGTAAAAAGCAGCCACAGCTCTAACACAGTCCACTGTGGGCTGAAACTCTGGGGAAAATGAAAGGAGACAATCAATCTACAAAGGTAGGTCTGCTAAGATAATTTTATTTGTAGTATCTACAGACTTAACTCAAGAGACTCAGTTAAAACTGCCTTAAACAAAAAAGTAGTTTCTCCCTCATGTTCCTGTCCCTTCCCATCCCCAGTCAACCCATATCTATTTTATTTCTCCTTCCCACAGAGATCCATGTGTTCCCTCTTAGGCCCTCTGTGTTACCTAGACTCTCTGTGGCTGTGAATTGTAACATAATTATCCTTTACTTTATAGCTAATATCCTAATATCCACTTATAAGTGAGTGTATACCACGTTTGTCTTTCTGGTTTACCTAACTCAGGATTTTTTTTTTCTAGTTCCATCTATTTGCTTACAAATTTCATGATGTTATTTTTTTTTTAACAGTTGAGTAATACTCCATTGTGTAAATGTATTTTTTGGTTGAGGGACATCTAGGTTGTTTTCAGTTTATGGCTATTATGAATAAAGCTGCTATGAACATAGTTGAACAAGTATCCTTGAGATCGGATGAAGCATCCTTTGGGTATATGCCCAGGAATGCTATAGATGGATCTTGAAGTGGATTGATTCCCAATTTTCTGAGAGCATGCCATATTGGTTTTCAAAGTGGCTGTAGAAGTTTTCACTCCAACCAGAAGTAGAAGACTGTTCCCCTTGTTCCTTATCATCACCAGCATGGGCTGTCATTTGTGTTTTTAATCTTAGCTTTTCTCACAGGTGTAAGATGAAAACTCAGAATTGTTTTGATTTGCACTTTCCTGATGGCTAAGGATGTTGAACATTTCTTCAAGAGTTCCTCAGCCATTTAAGATGCCTCTGTTGAGAATTCTCTGTTTAGATCTGTACCCTATTTTTTAAAAGTGGGTTATTTGGTTTTTTAGTGCCTAGTTTCTTGAGTTCTTCAGATATTTTGGAAATTAGTCAGATGTGGAGTTGGTGAAGAGGAATGGGAGAGACAACTGGAATTGTGGGCCATTTGGGGTCAAGAAACATAGGGTAATGAAAACGTTCAGGAATCTATGAGGGTGACTCTAGCTAAGACTCCTGGTAATGGGAGATATGGATCCTGAACTGGCCATCTTCTGAAACCAGGCAAGGCTTCTTATGGAGGGATTGGGACATCAACCCAGTCTCACAACCTTTGAACTACTGTAGGGGTAGTTTTGATGCTAAGATCCTGTTCCCCAATTGGTTCTTGATCTATCAGTAAAGATGCCACAGGCCAATTGCTGGGCAGAAGGATAGGTGGGACTTCCGGGTTTCCACAGGGAAGCTAGTAGATACAGAGGAAAAGAAAGGCATGTGTTCACCATGCTTCAGAGGGAGAAAAGCCAACCAGCCATGTGGGATCTCAGACAGAGCAACGCAGGAGGTTGGGATGTTGAGATTGGGCCTGAAGGTGGCTGAGCAACGAGGCTGAAGGCAGATTTAAGATGCTGAGCTGGAGTGCTGGGAAGGACACATTAGCCGAGGTAGATTGGGGGCACCCAGCAATTGAGCCAATAAGGCAAGTTGAAATTGAGCAATGTGTGTGTTTGTGTTTTTCATCTGCAGATCCAGGGAATCTGGGTGGGAGCTGGTATCATCTCCCATTCCTGGAATTTAAAGTAGGGTAGCAAAAGCTGCACACAACAGACTACAGTCTGTCCTGCCTACAAGATGTGTGCTGTGGCAGAGGTGGCACAGACATTGTGGGAGTGGCCAACCAATAACTGGTCCAGCTTGAGACTCATACCACAAGAAGGAGTCTGCCCCTGATAGTACCTAGAGAGTTAGGGACCAGATCTTGGATAACCTAGAAACCTAGGGTCGAACTACACACAACCAGGGAAAAAAAAAAAAGGAAGGAAGGAAGGAAGGAAGGAAGGAAGGAAGGAAGGAAGGAAAAAGATTCCTAATGACATCCTGCTATACTTGTAGGCAGGAGCCTAGTTTGTTGTCAGAGAGGCTCCATCCAGCAATTAAGGAAACAAATGCAGAGACCCACAGTCAAACATTAGGTGAAGCTCGGTGAATCCTGTGGAGGGTGGAGGTGGCTCGAAGGATTATAGGAGACAGAGGGTTGAGGATACTTCAGGTCACCCACAGAGTCAAGTAAACAGGGCTCATAGTGGCTCTCAGAGACTGAGCTCACAATCAGGGTGTCTGCATGGGACTGTAGCTTAGCCTCTTGCAGGACTCCTGACAGTGGAAATGGAATTTTGCCTGCTTTGGGGACCCTTTTCTTCTTACTGGGTTGCCTCATCCAGCCTTTACGAGGGCAGGTGCCTAGTCTTACTTATCTTTCCTTGTTTGGTTGATATCCCTGGGAAGCCTGGCCTTCTCTGAAGGGAAACAGAGGAGGAGTGGGTGGATGAGGATGGGGAAACTGGGAGGGGAGAAAAGAGTGGAAACTGCAGTTGGGATATAATATATGAAAGAATAGATTTTTAAAAATTATTAGAAAGAATTTTCTCATAAAAGAGAAATTCTAGGACATGAGATGGTTTGACTTCAGGATCAGTGGCGCAGGAAATATCTGTGTTTCTTCCTTCTATCCTTCATGTCACCTTCTTCTTTTGGCCATCTTACTTATGGTTACAATATAGGTGCCAACAGCAACCAACCTCCTCATTCATCTCTAGTAGAAAAGACTCCTTTCAGTGTCTGGGAGATGATTCCTTCTTTGTCCTGGCCAGTTAGATTTTCCAGAGGATAAATGTGCTCTGATTGCCCTGGACCAGACAGTCTCTCCTGGACATGGAGGAGCACACTTGTAAAACCAGTTCTGTCCTAATCAGGATGGAGGCAAGCAGGATGAAACGGAAGCAGTCAGTAAGGGGCCCATTCCAAGCACAAGGCCTTTGAACTGAATGTGTAACATGCCCTGGCCACTCTTTCTAAAACCCTCTTGGACGCTATGGTCACTAAGCCACAATCAGGTTTTGAAAGTAGAGCTAGATGTGTAGTGGCTGTGAGCCAGGGGCTGTCTCTACCACAAGGTGCTAAAACGGTGGCTACGGTCACATGATAGAGAGGGGAGGGCTAAGGGAGGGAAAGAGGGCAAGCTGGCTCTTCTAAAAGCAGGGTTCTAAGTTAAATCGGACTTCCTTTGGGAAAGGTCAGCCTTGTCTCCCTCTGCTGGTATCTGGTAAAATTATATAAGACACCCTCAATCACCTGGGTGTGAACTTTAAAGGGAGTCACAGGCTCCCTGGGTTCAAGTATAACCTCAAACTCTCCAGCTTCTTGTTGATGGAGCCTGATGTGTTTATCATGACTCCCAATGCCTGGGGCCGTGTCTGTGGGACCACCGTGTGGAAGAGGTGTGTGGCGAACATTTACATGACATCTTGTCTGAGGACCAAATACAAAGAGACCTCTTCCCTTGTGCTCCGAAACAGTCACTGGGCTGTTCTGAACAATAGTTTGCAGCATTTACTTAACAGTTTCACATCCTGGCCTCGGAACAGGTGTGAGAGGCCCGATATGCAAAGCTGTATGCCCAGACCACAGCCCAAGACGCCAACTCCACAAGAAACAGCTCATCTATCAAAATGCCTCATCATATTGCTATCACTCCCTAAAAAGCTTCTGACAGTCTGAGATCCCTTTGTTCTTGGGATGGCTCTGGGCATTTTCTTAGAGAAATCTTCCCCCTGATCTCTCTACCCTCCACCCTAGCTTTCTCATGGTGGCTATCTTTATACTTACATCAATTTCAATAAGTCAGTAAATAAATATTTATTTTCTCTTTATGCTTTGCTTCCTCGGGAGCAGTGAATGTAGAGTCCAGAAGACTGCTGACTTCCTCTCCTAATGAAGGCCCTCCGTCCCTTTAAAGCTGCTGTCATGCTGGCCTCTTGCAGACACATACCACTTCCTGTCTAATGTTCTCTTTCCCACCCGAGGCCTGCTTGTGGTCTCAAGGCCATTTCTAGTGACTACATTTTCTAAAGGGAGTGGTTTATGCATCCGCTTTCCCTTCCCGGACCAACCTACGCTGTTCTTTCCTCTGTTTTAAAGAGACCAGAGGTCTGTCAGCTGAGGCTGCAGTGTGGTCACTGGCCCAGCCACGCAGGATCTACCAGCACTGCTGGATGTAGAATCCCCAGCCTTCAGACTAGAGATGTAAATGTTTGTGGGTTAAGCCGCCAAGCCTGTGCATTTAGTCACAGCAGCCGGAAGTCCTGAGCTAGTCGTGCTGCAGCTGCCCAAGGGAAACCATCTGCGTGGCTTCATCACAGACACCACCCACCTCCTAGTACTTACACATGCTGCTTTCAGGTGGATAAGATTCTCTGTACACCGTTTCCTTGGGGGAGGCTGGACTCTGTGCTACAACATGGAGACGTCACAATCCACAGGGGCAGCTGTGTTCTCATGTGCTAACTGCACCTCAAACCATGCCAGTTTTCCTTTATTCGATTGCACTTGGTATTTAGCAATTGTTGGGAGGGGGTGTATTGTGAGGGAGGCAACTGCTAAACATTGTTAGGGGAGGTATTGTTTTGTGCTTTGTGCTAACCAGTTCTTTTACATTCTCTGGCTCAACCCTGTATCTCTCCCAAGCAAGGCTCAAGTTGTGCATATCTTGTGAAGAGCAAGAGGTCCTTATGCATACAGATAAGTGCCAGGAGAACCAGAAAAAGTTGAATACACAGGCTTGTCTCTTCAAGCAAAGAGATGTTTACCCGTCTTCCACCTGAAATGCCGGGGAAAGGATGTAGTTTACAACCTGGTGGTCTATCTGTAGGGCCAGGTTTCACCCGAATCCACCAGACTTTTGTTTGTTTATTCCACACTTTTCCACCCTACATCTTAAGCATTGCTTTTCACTCCATTAAACCCATCCTCATGAGCGATGTCACTGTACTTTACAACAGCCTAAGTGACTTCTATGTAATCTTAGGGACAAGCCAATCCTGACTCCCATGGGCTTTAGTTTATCTCAGTCACTCTCTCCCGAGACCCTTATCTTGAGCATTGTTTCTAAGTTAACAGAACCCACCTTTATGTCATCCGAAAAGTTTTTTTCCAAAATTGTGCTGTACTTGAGTGTGGCTAAAGTCACCTGTCCGGGGTTAGACTCAGAAGTTTGAACCAGCGTAGTCTAAACCAGCCTGAACCGAGCTTCATTCGTGTCTCCTCCGATGGTCTCACTGCGGGCCACTATGCTTGCAGCAATGCACCACACACACACACACACACACACACACACACAATGTGTCACTTCTGAGTCTTCATCAACAGTATCTATCTTTGGGGCTGGAGAGATGACTCAGTGGTTAAGAGCACTGGCTGCTCTTCCAGAGGTCCTGAGTTGAATTCCCAGCTCCCACATGGCAGCTCAAAACTGCATAATTCCAGCTCCACTCTCACACAGACATACATGCAGAAAACACCAATGCACATGAAATTAAAACAACATATACATATATTACTATACATACATACATATATATACATGAATACTATATCTATGTATATATATATAATCTATCTTTAATGGCTTGTTTCTGTGCCAAGGCATGTAAACTCACACACACACACAACAATACCTACCACTTAGAAAGGTAAGTACATGCCTGCCTTAAATATGGACTTGTAAACACAATTAATCAAACAAAAACAGATAAAATGGGCTTATCAAAATGACAACTATTGGGTTTCAGCCGTCACCATAATAGAGAAATCATTAGAAGTATTCACAAAGCATAAACCTGATATGGAATTTGGATTTAGCATATACAAACAATTCCTAAAACTCGGTGATGAAGAGGCAACCAAACTTTAAAGTGGGCAAGCAATTTGAATAGACATTTGCCAAAGAAAATACAAGAGGAGCCAGTAAAATGCAGAAAACTCAGCACCATTGTCAACAGGAAAATAGAGAACACTTCATACCTACTGTGGAGGGTGGCCTCAAAAAAGAGAAGACAATACAAAGTGCTGGTGAGGATCTGGAAATGTTAAAGCCTCACGCATTGCTGCAAGGGATATAAAACGATGCCTACACTTTGGAAAACAGTTCCTCTAAGAGTTAAATACAGAGCTACCCTATGACGGCAATTCTATTCTTTAGATATTATACCCAGAAGAATTTTATTAAAAGTCTCTATAAAAATTGTTCATTGCAATACGTTTAATAATAGCTAAAATCAAAGGAAAGCAAATGCCTATCTGTGATGGAAGATTACATGGAAAAGAGCAGTCCCTGTAATGACTGTTATTCAGCCGTTAGAAAGGTTCACAGTATAGACACGTGCTGCAGCATAGGTTAATGTTGAAAACATTACCTAAAACGAGGCTGGAGAAATAGAGGAGTGCAACTTAGTTGGTAAAACATTTGTGTGGCATGTGCAAGGCCCTGGGTTCAATCCCCAGTACTGGAAGAAAGGAAGAGACAGAGGGAAGGATGGAGGGAGGAAGGAAAAAGTTTATACAAGATGAAAGGAATCAGTCACTCAAGGCCACCCATCTCCAAGCTTCCATGTATACAATGTGCTCATTATAGAGCAATGGAAAGCAGACTTTGGAGAGGAGGAATGGGAAAGCCAAAGATGAAAAGACAGGAGGTTTAAAAAAAAAAAGTAATGAAATGTTCAAAATGTTGGCATTCCTTCTAGGCTCTGCCCAACAGTTACCTGGCAACAACCAAGTAGGCCTGGCTTACTGTAGAAGGGACTGCTTGGCCCCTTCCCCTCTCCCTTCTCTTTCCCCCTCCCCCTCTATCTGCCCCTTTTCTCTCCCTGCCTCTCTGACTCTTTTCTCTCCCTAACCTCTTTTTCCCTCTCTTCCCTTCCCCTCCCCCCCCCCGTCTCCACCAGTTCCTGGGCAGCCTTTTCTCTCTGTCTCTCTCTGTTTGTCTCTTCTCTCTGTCTCTATCTCTGTCTTTCTGTCTCTGTCTCTCTGTGTCTCTCTCTCTCTCTTCCCTTCTCAATTCCCCTTCCCATGCCCTAAACTCTCTTCTCACTATACTCATCATATGGCTGGTACCTCAGGGAGAAGGGATGTCTTAGCACAGGCCCCGAGGCACCCTTCCCACCACACCATACTGCGCCCTACCAAACATATCCTTGACTTTTCTATAAAACACAATATCTATGTTGTCACTTGGATTTTGAAACTGGCAGGTTCACATTTCCTGTCGTCACATGGACTTTCCAGACATTGGATTGCTAGAACTCTCCATCCAAACACTGGAAAATTGGGATTTCGGGATTCTTCTCTCTCTCTCTCTCTCTCTCTCTCTCTCTTTCTCTCTCTCTCTTTCTTTCTCTTTCTCTCTCCTTGAGATGGTTTTGGAGACAGTTTCTCTCTTGCACTGTAGAAATCCTAATCCTAGGTAAACTGTTCTCCCTCGGTCTCTGGGCCTACAGCTTGGGTGTTGGGTCCACAGCTCAGCCACTACATTATTGCCTGACAACGGGTAAATCCAGCCTGGGTGCTCATTATTAGCTATTAATTTATCCTCAGGACTCCAAAAGTGATAATATCAATAGCCTCTACTCTCATACAGTGGGTGTCTCTCCTTCATCTGTACCTCCAGGCTCCCCACTGGGATGCCTCCATCCTCACTCAAAGGGAATGTCTTCACTGCTTCTTAAAGGCTTCCAAATTCACAGGCCAAATCTGGCCCCAATACCCACTAAATAATAACTCTAAATGGACTGCTTAACAGTGCTTTAACAAAAACAAAAAAAATCTTTTATAATTCTTGCCAGTGATCCAAATAATGGAAAGATTTCGGCGTAGGCTTTTCCCCACCTTAGCTCCCACCGGCTTTATTCTTCCACTCTCCAATTTCTAACCCCCACTTTCCCCCTCTCACTCCCTTCCCTACCTGACCCCACGGTGCTGTGCTTGACAGAGTGCTAGGAAGCTAGCAGTCTTGAGTGTGCAGTCCTGAGCGCAGCTCCAGGCGCCCACACCCTTCCTGATGCACTGCTCTCCACCGCTGCCCTGTACCTACTCTGCCAAACCATTGCTGCCAGCTGTGTGCTCCAGCAAACAGTCTTAAATCCCTGTGTGCCACTTAGACCCTCCAGAGGCTGCCTAGAGTGACAGGGAGAGATCTCCCATTCCATTCTGAGGTGTAATGAAGGGTTAATAGAATTTTGCTTCTAGCAGACTAACAGTAAAAAGATCCAGGAGAGCAGGTCGGCTAGTTCTAGGGCTTTGTGCTCCAAGAACATGAACTTGGCTAACCACAAAGGTAGATAACATGGTTGAATAAGATTGAGTTCTTGAGAAAAAGCCTATACTTCCCCATGATTGTTCCTCAAACCCTGGCACTTTCCACAGTTACCCTCCCCACTCCCCCTGGTTTGTGGGTTTTTCCTTTAAATACCTTACTCTCCCCGAGCTGGGGGTCAAGCTCCTCTATCCCTGTGTGGGTTACGGAACTCGGCCTCAGTGCACTGATTGAAATATACCTCTTGCTGGTTGCATCAAGATCGGCGTCTCGTGAGTCATTTGGGTGGCCATGATCTCTCGTGGCTTGGTGGGGGTCTCCCCTCTCTGGGGGACTTTCATTTTGGTGCATTGGCTGGGAAGTTGCGACTACCTAGTCTCTGAGAACCCACTTGGAGGTAGGATTTCACTTGCTTTGTTCTGTCTTTGTGGGCCTGTCTGCTTGTCTGATTACTTGGTTTCTGAAAAGTGCTTTTGAGTTTGCAGCCATTCATTTCTCAAGGAAGTGAAGGGAGTGACCAGCAGATTGCTAGGAGGTCACCAGCTGTGGCCCTGGGAGACGTCCCAGGAGGTGGTTAGGGACCCCCAGGGACACCTGGGTGATTCCCAACTAGTGGCTGAGGAGGATACAGTGGTCCTGGTACAATGGGGGACCTCGGTAAATTTTCCAGCCATCTATTTTTCTGGAGTGGTGTTGGCACTCATGATTGAGACTATTAGTCTCTTTATGTGTTTGTTTTGTCTATATTTTGTGTTATTTGTGGCAGGGACAACGGACTGTGTAACTGTGTATGTGAGGTTTCTGTGCTCTGGCAGGAGCAGGAACTGGACAAGCCACAGAGAGCATTTTGAGACCCTGGGATAGGGTCAGGGACCCTGGACCACCACCTGGGGTGGCGTCTGTTGAAGCTCTCCTGGCTGTGTGTCCGTGTCTAATTCTGTGTTGTTCATGCTGATGGTGTTAGAAAATCTGTTAAATTAGGTTCAGTGTAAGCTGGCCACATCGTCTGGTTATTGGGTTCTCCCACCGGCAGTTTTTTTATGTCTTGATTGTGTAATCTGGTTTTCTGCACCTGTGACAGGGGTAAGAACTGTCTGTATCACCTGGTTTATGCTCCGCCTGTGACAGGGGTGAGCTGACTGTGTTGTTTTTCTGTTTTCTTGGAGGACTGTCTATGTGTCTCAGTCGGACTTTGACTGACGTTATTTTGGACTGAATCTACTGTGTTAAACATCCTGAGTTAAAAAGAGGTAACATGGCCACTGGCAGAGAAAGAAATAGAGCCGCTGGTGCAAGAAAGCTGTTGCAGAGCAGAGAGGCAGGTCCTTTGGCAAGCGGGCACCACAGTCTGGGCAGCCCGCCCACCACACATAGGATGTTCTTCAAGGGACAATTCACGGGGGGGGGGGGGGACCCTTGCCTAACCAGCATTCAGTGGATGGCTCCTCTAGTTGCCGGCCCCAGCCCCAGCCCCGGCCCCAGCTCTGCTCCTGCTTCCCGGGGTACAGAGAAGGGAGGGATTGGCCTTTTTCCTCTGAACTAACCATCCCCCTTTTTCTGGGAATCCGTCCAGTCTAACGGGCCTAATGGAGTCTTTGATATTTTCCCACCAGCCCACCTGGGATGATTGCCAGCAACTTTTTTCAGGTAGGGAGAGGCTGATGATCTACCACCGAGCTCTAGCAGCGTGTCTCTAAGGGACAGCCAGATATCCCACCAATTTGGCCATGGTGAGAGGAGTAAAAATTCACCTACCCTCTTTGATGAAGCTCTCCATAGAGATCTAGCCCCCTTCAGGGCTGATAACCCTCAGATAACTTTGTTACAATACGTAGATGATTTATTATTAGCAGCATCAACTAAGTCTGAGTGCCACCAAGGGACCAGGAAATTGCTGGCAGAACTGGGTGAGTTGGGATATCGAGCTTCTGCTAAAAAAGCAAAACTGAGGCCGGGCGGTGGTGGCGCACGCCTTTAATCCCAGCACTTGGGAGGCAGAGGCAGGCGGATTTCTGAGTTCGAGGCCAGCCTGGTCTACAGTGTGAGTTCCAGGACAGCCAGGGCTACACAGAGAAACCCTGTCTCGAAAAACAAAACAAAACAAAAAAGCAAAACTGAGGTCACCTATCTGGGATATACTCTGAAAAATGGAAAACGATGGCTGACAGAAGCCAGGAAAAAGACTCAGATCCCTGTCACTACCACCCCACTTCAGGTGAGGGAGTTTTTGGGCACCGCCAGCTTTTGTAGGCTATGGATTCCAGGGTTTGCTACTTTGGCAGCCCCCCTATATCCCCTCACAAAGGAGGGAAGGGAGTTTAGTTGGACACCTGAACATCAGAAGGCCTTTGAAGATATTAAGAGGGCCCTGCTCATGGCACCAGCATTAGCCCTACCAGACTTGACCAAGCTCTTCACTCTATACGTGGATGAGAAGGCAGGGGTTGCTCGAGGAGTCCTGACTCAAACCCTCGGGCCATGGTAAAGACATATTTATCCAAGAAACTGGACCCAGTTGCCAGTAGATGGTCTACTTGTTTAAGGGCCATTGCTTCTGTAGCTTTACTTGTAAAAGATGCTGACAAACGTTGTGGCGCCTCACTCTCTTGAAAGTATTATTCGGCAGCCCCCTGACCGATGGATGACTAATGCCCACATGACACACTACCAGAGCCTGTTGCTGACTGAAAGGGTAACCTTTGCCCACCACCACAACCACCACCCCCGCCATCCTGAATCCTGCCACCCTGCTGCCTGAGACTGATCACTCCTCTCCAGTCCATCATTGTGCTGACATCCTGGCAGAAGAAGCAGGTATCGAGGTGACCTAAAGGACCAGCCCTGGCCAGGAAGTCCTAACTGGTTTACGGACAGCAGCAGCTTCGTGGTTGAAGGTAAGCAGATGGCGGGAGCTACGGTGGTAGATGGAAAACAAGTAATCTGGGCAAGCAGCCTGCCAGAAGGAACTTCTGCTCAGAAAGCAGAACTTAATTGCTCTGATATAAGCTTTACGGATGGCAGAAGGGAAATCTATTAATATCTTCACTGACAGCAGATATGCCTTTGCTACTGCCCATGTACATGGTGCGATTTATAGACAGAGGGGACTGCTGACATCAACAGGCAGAGATATCAAAACTAAAAAAGAAATACTGAGCCTCCTAGAGGCTATCCATTTACCTAAGAGAGTGGCCATCATTCACTGCCCTGGACACCAGAAAACTCAGGATGCTGTCACTAAAGGAAATCAGATGGCAGATTTAACTGCCTAGAAAGGTGCCCAGGGAACAATGATTCTGGCAGTCAAGGGTTCCAGAGACTATTTTGACACTCGAGATACCAGTTTCAGGTACACTGCCGACAATTGTCAAGTGATGGACAAATTGGGCTTTCACTCTGAGACTCCTTATGGAGTAGTTGAATCCAAAGATGGTAAACTAATCCTCCCACAAGAAGAAGGTAAGAAATATGTCACCAACCTGCACTATCTGACTCATCTGGGAGCCAAGAAGTTAAGAGATGTGGTAAGATCCTCTAAATATTATCTTATAAGGACTATCTGACTTAGTGGAAGCCATGGTAAAAAATTGCAAGGCTTGTGCCTTGACCAATTTGAGATCTTCCATGTATACCATGGGGAAAAGACTGAGAGGTGACTGCCCTGGAACTTACTGGGAGGTGGACTTTACAGAAGTTAAACCAACAAAATATGGAAACAAATACCTTTTAGTTTTTATAGATACTTTTTCAGGATGGGTCGAAGCCTTCCCCACTAAAAATGAGACTGCCAATGTGGTGGCTAAGAAGATTCTGGAAGAAATTTTACTCTCCCCGAGCTGGGGGTCAAGCTCCTCTATACCTGTGTGGGTTACGGAACTCGGCCTCAGTGCACTGATTGAAATATACTTCTTGCTGGTTGCATCAAGATCGGTGTCTCATGAGTCATTTTTGGGTGGCATGATCTCTCCTGGTTTGAGTGGGGGTCTCCCCTCCCCGGGGGCCTTTCAGTAACAAACATGTGACTTTCCTCTAGAGGTAAGCTATGGCTCCAGTGTCATCTTAGCTAAGGGCAGTCACATGGCTGGCCATAACTTCAGGGCCATCTTGGTCAAAGACTGTCTCATGACTATCCGCCATCTTTGTTGTGCACAGATACAGTTCATAAGCTATCACTTCAGCACCATCTTAGCTAAGAGCAGTTACATGACTGGTTATAGCTTCAGCTGACTCATTTATTCTCTCTCCCCCTCCTTTTCTGATACTTACATTTTCTCTGGGACAGGCACTGATCTGGTTATTTCAGTTTATTTGCTTTTAGTTTCTATTTTTCAGTGCTGGTCCAAACTATCTTCAAACTCACTGTGTAGCCCTGAAGTTCTGATCCTCCCTGCCTACCACCCCCCACCCCCACCGAGTGCTAGGATTACTACTGTGTGTCACCGTGTCCAGTTTATGCAGTTCTAGGGAGCAAACCCAAAGTTTCTAGGATGTGGGCTAACACTCATCACAGGAACCCACAAGGTACATCCTTTTACTCTCTAGACTCCTGCCTCTACATTATATAAGACAAATATCTCAATTGTCAACAGGAAATTTTGTGATATAAGTAGCTGGCACAGTGTGTAAGGCCTAGAGGGCTGTGTTAGAGAACTTGTTTATTCATTTCATGAATACAATGAGGGCCTACTATGTGCCAAGCACTGTCTTGGCCCCTAAAATAAAGCAGTTAGAAACACAAACAACTCCTTGCCCTGGAGGGACTTCCTTTACTTGTGTTCGCCTTCCGCCATAGCTTTCCCCTCCTGATGCCCACTCCACACCTCCTACCACCTCCCAAGTGCCCTGCCTGCTCTTAGAGCTCCACTCTGCAGCCTCTCAAATACCATGACAGGGGACACGCATGCTGTGCTTGTGGCTGCCTCCTTCCTAGTGGGGCATGACGCAAGGGAGTAGGGTAGGGGAGGGCCAGAGAAGTGGGTGCAGAAAACCCTGGGGAAGGCTGGGCCCCTGAGGCTGGAAGCTACTGCACAGCTGCAACAGTCAGCCCTGCGGGTGGCAGGCCCTGCCTCTCTCTCCCTTCCTACTTCCTTTGAACCCACACCACCAGGAAGGCAAGGATAAAAGCCGCAAGTGGAACTGACTAGGAACTGGGAGCTGCTGTCGCCATCTTGGCTCTGCTTCCACGGCTCACCACATAATCGTACTTCACCGGCTCTTGGGTGGTCAGGTCCCTGCAACAGCCACTGCCATGGTTGGTGGTTGGTGGCTTCCTCTCTGTTGGGCTGATGGGTTTGCCCACGAGCAGGGCAGGTAAGTTGCTGAAGAAGGAGGAAGGGTGGGATGGCCTTCTCATACATTTTACTCATCCCGGTCTTCCATCTCTTGCCTCTCAGAGTCCCAGGGAGTGTTGCTTCAAACCATGTCCAGAGAAAAGCTTCCACATCCAGACAGTATTCTCCTAGAGAAATTTATTTCTGACTTTAGTACCAGCCTAGAGAGAGGAAGTGGGGAGAGACTGCAGACCACAGAAGATTTAAGAACTTGGGAGTCAAAGCTCAGATGTTAACTTTTAAAAGATTTGTTTATTATTATTTGTGTGTGTGTGTGTCTGTGCGCTCTCTCTCTCTCTCTCTCTCTCTCTCTCTCTCTCTCATGCCTCTGTGTGTGTGCCCATGTGTGTATGTACCTGTGTGTGTGCCAATGTATGTGTATCTGTGTATGTGTGTGTCCCTGTGTGTGTATCCATGTGTGCATCTGTGTGTGCCCATGTATGTCTGTGTACCTGCCTATGTGTGTGTTTTTGTGTGTGTCTATACATATGTATCCGTATGTGTGCCCATGTGTGTTTCTGTGTGTGTTCAGGTGTATTTGTGTGTGCTCATGTGTATCTGTGTGTATATGTATGTGTGTGCATGTGTATGAGTTTATGTGCACTAGAGTTACAGAGGGTTTTGTGAGCTTCAAAATGTGGTTGCTGTGAACTAACCAGGGTCCTCTGAAAGAACAGCCAAGTATTATTAAATATTCTTAACCACTGAACCATCTCTCCAGCCCAGTTTTTAAAAGACAGGTTTAGATATTTGTCCATGCTGACTTTAAACTCAGATCTTCCTACCTCAGTCTCCACCACACTTGGCTCATTAATGTTTTCTAAGAAGTTCCCCAGGTAATTCATCATGGGACAGCTCAAGGGACATAAGGGAAGAGCACATAGGACAATGTTGAGGACAGACATTCAAGTGTCCTCTATACAAGGTTCTTGAACGTTGGCCTTTGTATCTTCCATGATAGCTGAGGCAGTGTCCACCCAATGTGGGGGCCGAGGAGAGCACAAATACTAAGGTCTGGGGCATGGACCTGATGACTTCATTATAAGCACTGGTTCTATACCACTGCCCCCACATCCCAGCACTGTGTATGCTGATTGATTGATTGATTGATTGATGATTGATTGATTGATATTATAGTTTTACAGTTTTGGGAAACCACCACTGAGAAGATAACTTTCATTCAGAGCAAGTATGCCACTATGTCATTTTTTAATTCTCCAAAAGAGTAAGAATCAGTTACAGCCCTTCTATAAGCAAGCAACAGAGTCTTCCAAGCATTTTTGGCTGTGGATTAAGATATGGGTCTTCTTCTTTAAAAAAAAAAAAAAAAAAAAAAGGATATTTTCTTTATTTACATTTCAAATGTTTTCCCCTTTCTAGGTCTCCCCTTCAGAAACCCCCATCCCATCCCCCTCCAAGGCTTCTATGAGGGTGCTCCCCGACCCACCCACTCCCATCTTCCCACCCTGGCATTCCCCTACACTGGAGCATCGAACACCCTCAGGCCCAAGGGCCACTCCTCTCACTGACATCCAACAAGACCGTCCTCTGCTGCATATGCGGCTGGAGCCCTAGGTCCCTCATGTGTACTCTTTGGTTGGTGGGCTGGAGAGATGGTTTAGCCGTTAAGGCTAAGCTCACAACCAAAAAGATAAGGGTCTTCTTAACCAAGGATGGGCATGTACACTTGCACCTGGTCTCCTGCCTACGCCTTGCCTCCCAGACCAGCACTTAGAACTTTTTATCTGACACCTCCATTTCCCTTCCACACTCCCCCATCCTCCATGCAGAACCCTTCTTTCTCTTTCCTGGTCCTTGTGGGCTGTGTTTTACACACAGCTGAACATAAAGTGAACTTTCTCTGCTATTATGATCATTTTTTTTTCTTCAGTGGTCTCCTCAAACAGTTTTTAAATTCATGGTCTTCCTTCTACAAATGTTTATAGCAAGAATAAGCCAAATAAAAGCAGTTTTGGAGGGTTCTAACTTTCTACACATACACTAACACAGTCTCTGACTGTCTTACACAGACATGGCCCAGATAAGTAGAATTCCTTCCTTGGGTTTAGTCTGAGTAGAGGGACCGTTCCTATCAGAGTTGTGGAAACAGAAGGCTGTGTTCATGGACATGCATGGCTACCTCCCTCTCTCCTCCTGCCCACCACACCCAGCAGGGAAGGGAGGGCCTGTCTGAAGTGGGTGAGAATGGAGACCCTACTGAGAATGACTCTGGAGAGACAGAGTGAGTCCCACTTCAACCTGTAACCCCCATGATTGTCAGCTTTCTTTCTATGAGACCTTTGGTGTTGTATTTGCACTATTTATGCCATTGACTCCTAACTGGGATTAAAATACAATCATATACCCTATTGGCAAATAAATTACCCAAACTATTTATTCCCTACTTAGAACCCTTCTCTGTCCAAACTTAATTTTCAAATCTAATCTCTTTTGTATATTATAAAGGGCATCTATTTACCACCCCCTAAAACACACTTGTACTTTCTTACACCCTGCCTGAAATGGCTCAACAATTATTACCACCTGGTTCAGTCCCAAGTTTCAGACTGTCCCGCCCCAACCCCCAAAAATCTGCAAAAGTACTTCTCAAGCCCTGTGGTATTTCCCTCCCTTTAGCCACATTCTCTGGAGTACATACTCCTCAGTGACTGAGGTCTTTCCTACTGACTTAACCCTGACCCATTTCCAGCACAGACACTTGAAAGCATACCTATTTTTGAATATTTGTAGAAATGTTTTTCACAATTTAATATTAATCCCTGGCATGCCACATGCAATTAGCAGTACTATGTTCTTTCTTAGTGGTACATAAAATCAGAGTGCCTGTCATATCTAATATATCTCAGATTCCATGAAATAAAGCACCATTCAAACGCCCCATAACACAGGTTCATTCCTGTCTCCTCAGTGCTTCCACAGCCCGTCGTCCACTCCTACTTCTGTCTCCAGTCTGTCTCCTTTCATTTTCTCAAGCAGAACCAGACCATTAGATCACAATGAGTAGGCGAAATACAATGGTGTTGCAGTGCCACGGTCCCGCCCAATGGAATCACTTAGGACTCTAAATGTTTGTTGTAGGATTCATCCCAGTTACTAGTGAAAGTAGTCTTTGTTTTGTGAAGAGGCAGCTTTGTAAGCCACAGTTCATGAGGACAACATAGTCAGAAGCATAGTGATGATGTGAGGATTCAATAAAGACTTTCAACCAAAACAATATGCCTAATGATCAATATAACAACAGTATAACTAAGATTAAAGGCTTCTCCACAAACCCAGAAGCCGGATACCATGCAGTGATCCATTACTTACACATAGTTCTTTGCTGAACTACAAAACTGGAAAATCCTGTGGCCTTGGCCAGCAGGTCCATGGAAGGGGAGTTGTCCCCATTGGCGCTGGTGTGGTGGAACCTACCATGAGCTGAGCATGGAACAGCTGGGCTCTCCTGCGCCCTTCCCACAGTCTGGGATCAGTTGAATGAGTGACCTGCCAATGTGCCCTTTTCCCTGCATTTCCAAGCTTTCTTCCTCCTCCCATCTGTTCACACAGGCTAATTCCTTCAGATAAGACAGCAATTCTCAAACTGTGGGTCACAACCCCTTAGGAAAACCTCTATCTCCAAAAAACATTTATAACATTAGCAAAATTACAGTTACAAAGTAGCAACAAAAATAATTTTATGGTGCAGGGGAGGGTCACCACAGCATGGGGAGCTGTGTTAAAGGGTTGCAGCATTAGGAAGGTAGAGAACACTGCTCTAAAGAACTTTCAACCATCCAGTAAGGAAGTCACTGGTATTTGTGGCTATTGAAGATAGAGCTAAATTATGGTTAGTGCCACTGAGAACCGAATTTCAATTTTATTTAACTTTAATTAAAATTTAAATATGTTGGTGCCACGTGGCTACCATATCAGAGAGCATATGAATGAACCACTACCACAAACAGAAGCCCAGGCCTTACACTGATCTTAAAAGTTCCAGGAAGCAGCTATTTGGAGACTGTAGGAGAAAGGCAGTAGACTCCAACCCCAGACATCCTTCTTGTTATAAAAGGACACAATAGACTATGCAGTCTCAAAACAACTTGTCTAAGGAGAACATCCAACTTCCCCATTCTACCCTAACAAATCTCTCTTTCCCTTCCCTGCAGTTGGCTACAAAAAAAAACCCAGCCTAGGGCTTGTCATTTGCATTCTCTTGAATTCTGGTCATTGAGTGGGTTCTATGACCTGATTGTTGTGTGGCCAGGACTCATGATACCACCTCTCTAGCATTAAACCAAGTCTGCTCTGTTGTTTGAGGTCACCTAAATTCTCATCTTTTATTTCTTCCTACAAACTTAATTCTTACTTCCCTTAGCAGAGACCTAGCATGTAATTGGCCCCATGTTTTTCTATCCAAATGCTCCTCTGTGAAGAGTGTCTGAGGGACAACTTTCTCCTTGAGACCCAGTCTTACTTTTCTTTCCTTCTTCAAAATTCACATCACACAGTGAAGCATTACTATGACTCTAACACATGATTTAAATGTGACCCTCAAAGATTCATGTGTTAGAAACTCAGTGTCCAGACGCACATGATAATTGTATCCAAAACCAGGCCTTTGAAAAGGCCTTGTGGTTTGAATGTTAATATCTCCAAAGGCTCACCTGTCTGAATACTCTGTCTCAGGTGGTAGCACTGGTTTAGGAAGCTGTGGAATCTTTGGGACATGTGGCCTGGCTATGTGTCCAGGGCTTGGTTGGTTTTCAAGGTTATATCTGCTTATGGTTCTTGTCTGAATTCTCTGCTCTCTGGTCCACCAATATGAGGAGCCTCAGTCACACATTCCTGCCAAATTTGACCTCTTTCATATTACAGCAGGCTAAAACCAAGGTCTAAAATAATTCATCCACCTTTAAATTCCTTCTGCCAACAATTTTGTCACATCAACACAAAAGTAACTAATACAGGAGACAGTTTGAAGACAAGATTGGATGAGGTCCATGTTTTTGGACTTCCCAGTCTTCATAAGAATGAGAGTCTAATAGATCAGTCATACGGACAATCAGCTATGCCAAGCTTCCGTAAAACCTTTGTCAGCTTGATTGGTGTTGGGCGGGGTTCACTGCACAGCACATCCTTGTTGGGGAAAACAAGCACAATCTCTATAAGTTCAGAATCCTGCATCTGTCTCTCCCGGACCCTCTCCTATACACCTCTTTTCTTTGGTGAGTCCAGTCTTACATAATAATAATAAATTGCAACCATGAGAATAATGGTTCTTCTGAGTTCTGGAATCCATCTAAAGCAGAGGTTCTCAACCTGTGGTCCTGACCCCTTTGGGGGTCAAAATCCCTTTACAGGGGTCATGTATCAGAAACCCTGCATACTAGATATTTTCACTACACTTCATAACAGTACAAAATTACAGTTATGAAATAGAAACTAAAATGAACTTACAGTTACAGGGTTACCACAACATGAAGAACTACATTAAGGGGTCACATCTTTGGAAGATTGAGAACCATTACTGTAGAGAATTCTTAAATCTCAGGATAGCCTTTGGAAGCTTTCTGAGCTTGCAGTCACCCAAGGTAATGCAGGTGACAGTGGAAACTGGACAAGCCTGGCTGAGACTGCTTTATGAATCCCCGTCTATCGCTGAGCCTCTGAATGGGTGGGCTAGAAACTACAGCTGAGGTCAAGGCTGGTGGCTAAAGATGATAAATCTTTAGCATGGGCAAGGGACTGTTAAGACAAATAACTGGACAGTTGACAGGAGATAAGGAAATACAGGAGACGGAGTGGGGAGTGATCCTGGGAAAGGAACATGGATTGAGAGTCACTCACGCTGGGTGGGGGTAGGGGATCAGGCAGCTTCAACAGGTCCCTCCCTGGTTTTGATCTCATGGAGGTTCTGGTATTCCCGTGCACCTGCCTGGTCCTCAGGCCCAAATCCTGCCCCAGAGTCTTTACTGTGGAGCAGACTACAATCCAGAGTTTACTTAGTCTGAAGCAACGTTTTGTCCTCCTCTGTGGATTGCTGTTCTACTCTTGGCTTAATATGCAGTCCCTTACAGGAAGCTGGCGAGAACAATGAGAGGCCATGTGGTGTCCTTCAGTAAGCAAGGGTCTGGAGGGTTCCCTCCTGCTCCTCACCTTCTGACTCCAGAAACCTTAAGAAAGAACTTCTTGTTGAAATCATAGCATTTATATCACCCAAAATTCTAGTAGAGTTTTTCTTAAATTTTCTAGCAATCTCTTACCACAATTTAATGTCAACTAATAAGTCAGATTACCTTCTTAATACTGACTCAGCTTCAATCAAGAAAGAGACCCTTGTAGAAGTAAGGGGGAATCACTCTAGAGTGTAGGACCCTTCTGGTGGAGTAGGTAGGACCTCTGGGGTGGGGCCTGGACTTGGACACAGGGAGAAAGATAATGATGTAAATAAGGATATTGTTTTGCTGAGGAGGAAGAGAAGGCGCCTAAAACAGGAATGGGGGAAGCATCTGACGACCCAGGAACACATGGTGCTTTTTCCAATACTCAAATCCTATTCTCAGCCCTCAGTTCATTCTGTAAGGATATCTCAGGAGAGAAACACTGGGCTGGCTCCAGGAGAGCCTCATGGGAGCCTGGAAATGCTTTTTTGTAGACAGACCTAGAGCAAAAACAGGAGGAAGTGGAAAGGGTCTTTGGGTGAGTGAGGTAGAGGTGGGGTGGGGGGCTGGGGGAGGTTAGCAGAAATACATTGTGTATGTAGAATGTGCAGAGCTTAGAGAAGCTCAATGAAGGGAAAGACTACATTCGTTTCCACAGTTCCAGGCACAGGGTGGGAACTCGGTGTTTAACAATGATTGAATGAACAGGGAAATGAATAGCTTCCTCTAGCATTTATAAAATCGTCTCGGTTGCCAGTTTTGTGTAGGCCAAATCACTTCCTGTCTCTATGCTGAGAGCTTTTCCTTCCCACTTAGGCACTTAATCCAACTGAATAAACTCACAGAATTTTGCATCTAGTTTCTTACCCAGAATGCCCCCTTAGATTGCCCTTTATTTCTTTCTTCCCATACTGAGCATCTCAGAACATCTGGAAGGCAGTTGAGTCTTTTATTAAGTAGATAGTTGGGAGAGTAGATTCTTCTGAACAAGTTTACAAACAGCAGAAGAAGACAGCTCTCTGTTCAGGAAGTCGAAAGTGTGATATGGGATAGCATGAACTAGGAAAAGAACCGTGAAGCTGGGGTGAGGGCAGCTGGAGGTCCCTGGGCTCCTCCAAGCCAGGAGCAGCTGCTTGGCCTGGTCTAGGAAGTGCGGTGATTCGGTCCATGTATCCACCAATGGAGGTCCATGCCCTTTCCTACACACAGCCTTAGAATCCCTAGGAAAACACTGACCAATAGATTAGGTTGAAAACTATGTAGAAGGCAGGAAATATCAACCTGGAGTATTTGTCAATGGCATGGGTGTTCTGGAAAATGTAGAGCCCCATTTGGCCTCTGAGAAGGCCTTTCTTTCTGGAGGACGTCAATTCACTGTTGAGGGCCAAATGAACCATAATTTTGTCTTGTTTTTCATCTTCTGGCAGAATATGGCTTCTTGGGTAGCCAGCCAGGCTGTTGGCCTCAGATTCACTGTAGCTTCCATCCAGCATCATGGTCCTTGAATGAAGCATTCCACACATGCATGGAAGCTGCAGGCAGCAAACAGAAGGGCTCAGTTAGATCTTGAAGATGGGAAGGGGAGCTGGCCTTGTTACAGAGCAACGACCCATTGTTACTCTGGCGTTCAGAGAGACATAGTTATAAGGACATCAGAGAGCACTGAGTACAGTAATTCTCTGATTGCATGTTAGAATCACCAGGACTGCTCACACCCACTCTAGGCCCACTCAAAACTTCCAAATAGTTCTGCTATTGGGTAGCATTTTCACAGTTGAAACATTTCATTCTATCCGGAAGCCCATTAGAAAGGAAGTAAACAATTCAAAACAAGTTCAGGAAGTTCCTGAAACTGACTTGATTCATCATCAGGTCCCCTTCCTTCCCAAGAGTTTAAGAGCTGACTGCTGACAAGCCAAGCCGGAAGAAGACTGAGATAAACCAGCCACAAGAGTGAAGTAGAGACCAGAGAGTACCTGGAAAAAACAAACACCAACCAAGCTGCCTAGAAGAGACTCAGATTAACTGGGCCACATGGAAAGGCCACTCCCCAACCTGCTGAGCTGCCTGTAGGCTGTGTGCTGCCCAACTTCTGTGAGCTGTCACACCTGGGGTGGGCTTTAGTGATGCAGCTATCTTTGAGTCATTTCTGCTCCTATGAGTAATCCCTCATCCATATCCGTGTGTGTGTGTGTGTGTGTGTGTGTGTGTGTGTGTGTGTGTGTGTCTTCTTATACAACAGCTGTGCAGCCAGAATTGAGAACACTGATCTAGCCCATTTCAGAGGTCAATACCTGAGATGCAGGTGCTGAACAGTTCTCCTGAAGTCAGACAGCAGATAAGAGATTCAGGACTTGATTTATTTCTTTGTTTGACATAGGATCTCACTGAGCTTGCCTAGAACCCTCACATTTTCTCTAACTCGTGCGTGCTTAAGCCAGGAATTGAAATCAATCTGTTTGGTTTCTAATGCTGTGTTCTACTTCTGTGTTCGTGAATCAAGAAAAAGGGTAAAAAGATTAGGAGAGGCTGGAGTCGTCCCTAGTAGTAGAACACTTACCTGAAAGATGCAAGGCCTTGGTTGTTCTGTCTCCAACATTGAAAAAAAAAACTTAAAGCAAAGAGTGTCCTTATTTCAAAGTTTCATTTATATAAGTGTTAAGGGTCATAAATGGGCATAGTGATGCATGCATGTAATCCCAGCATTCCAGAAACAGGCAGAACGATCACAAGCCTGAGGCAGCATGAGCTATTTGTGAGAGATCCCTGTTCTTAACAAATAAATAATAAAATAATTGGGGGTTTTGGTGCTTTTACTGCACTTTAAAATAACTAATTAATTGTGGTGGAGGCAATCTCATGAATGCATATGCAGAGGCCAGACGGGGACATTAGGTATCTTTCTGTGTTACTCGTCACTTCATTTATTCATTCAATTGCTCATTCATTCATTCATTCATTTTGAGATGAGGCTCACTATGTAGCACTCAGCTGGCCTGGAATTCATTGTGTGGATCAGACTGACCTACAACATACAGAGATCTGTTTCTGCCTCCCAAGTGCCAGGTTTAAAGATGTTGGCTACCACACTGGTATCATCATCATCCATCATATGTGTATGCTGTGTATCTGTGTGTGGGTATGTTCATGTAAGCAGATAGCCATTGAGACCGGAGGGTTGGCTGCTCTGGAGCTGGAGTTGCAGGCAGTTGTGAACTGCCTAACATGAGTGCTGGGAGCTGAACTCTAGTCTTCTACAAGAGTAGTGCAGACTCCTAATATTAAAGCCATCTCTCCAGCCCTCGCCTTGTGTTTTGAAGCAGGGTCTCTCAGAGAACTTGAAACTCACTATTTGGGTAGGCTGGATGGCCAGCAAGCTACCTCACTCCACTGTCCCAGCACTGGAGTGACAGGCATGTGTGGACTCAGGTCCACTGTCTCAGCAGTGCTCTTATCTACTGTGCTACATTCAGACTCTTATGATGCATGTAAAACAGCCCAACTGTGCTGACAGAAGGCTGAAAAGAACAGTTGCTGAAGGCAACTTTCTCCTGCTGTTCCACAGAAAACACTATTTATGGTTAAACTGTTCCCAAAGTGGTAACTGAACAGAATTAGACGAAAACTTGGGTTTTTTTTTTTTTTTAATAGAAAAGTGAAGGATTATCAAACAAAGATATTTAAGTAGGGGCTGGAGAGATGGCTCAGGGACTAAGAGACCTTGTTTTGCAGAGGGCCCGGGTTCAGTTCCTGGAACCCAAATGGTGGCTCGCAATATATGGTATGTCCATAATTCCAGTTCCAGGACATCTGACATCCTCTTCTGAGCTCCTCGGGTATCAAGCATGTACATGGTGTACAGACATATATAGTAGTAAAACACTCATAAAATAAATCTAAAAAGAAAGACTATGTTTAAAGTATTTAAATATGGGCTGGAGTAATAGCTTAGGGTTAAGAGCAACCTAGTGTATTTGGAGGAAGATAAAGAACAGCTTTCAAGGTGCCAGGCAAGTGTTGAAGACTGTTAGAAATTACAACTGGTGGTAATGACAAGTTCTTATTGTGAGCACTCCTTCTGATCCTGTTTTCCTGTAAATAAGAAGGGATGTGGAGTGGGGATTCAGGCCCTAGTTAGCAGCTATTAGCCATCTTTCTATTAACCCCTTGACTGCCTTAGAGAAAAGCACTGTCATTCTGATGGCCAGATGGTACCCTTATGCCAGCACCAGTTATTTTGAATACTCTGTGGCTGACTTAAGGACCCTCTCAGGCTTCGGTTCTCGTTCATCTCTGTCCTTTGTACTGACCACTATTTCCAGTGGCCACCCTGGGTTGAAACTCCAGGAGGCAGTTCTCAGTATCCTTCTTGTCCTCTGTTATACACTCTCCAGGGGTACACTTCATCCTGTGGTAGCTGCTCACAGGATTCCATCTGCCCTCACCAACTCCTTCACTGGGGCTCCCCTCTTGGTACAGACCCAGGATTCTCCTCACCCTTTCATCCCTGTTTCTCCTTTGTCTGCTTGCAGGAGACCCTCCTTCCACCACACCTCCAACCCCTCAGATTGTCTCTTGGTGGGGACCAGATCCCCCCCCCGCAGCTTTTTCCCACAGCTCCTCTCAGCCTCTTCTCCTAGCCCGTCTCCATTCCTTTCTTCTGGCTACCAATCTGCAAAAGCACTCTACCAGTGAACCCAGAGACACCACTTACCTAGGATCCACAGAGGGCAACAACAACCAAAGAACAGAGCACCCCCACAACAAAACACAAGACCTAGAGTGACTGCAAACACCGTAACTCTGAACATGTAGACTCCAGCAAAAATCATGAACATGAATAGCCAAGAGAATGTGCATCCACCAAAATCTAGTAACTATTACCGTAGGCCCTGTGAAATGCAATATAGCTAAAGCACAAGACAAGCACTTCAAAACAGCAACTAGGAATCTGTTCAAGGACTTTAAAGGAGATACAAATAAACACCATCTTGAAGTTGCAAACACACAAATAGCTGAGTGAAAGAATGACAACATGAAAGAAAACTCAAATTGAAGAAACTGGAAATGAAAAATTTAGGATTTGAAACAAGAACCTCAGTGGTAAACATCACCAACAGACTACAAGACATGGGAGAGAGAATCTCAGTTGTTGAACACAAGGCAGAAGAAATGGAAAGTTCTGTCAAAGAAAATGTTAAATTAAAAAATATATATCAAGCACAAAACATCTATGAAATCTGGGACATCATGAAAAGACCAAACCCATGAACAATAATGATAAAGGAGGGAGAAGAAACCCAGGTCAAAGGTCCTGGAAATCTTTTAAACAAAATTATGGAAGAAAATTTCTCTCAACCTAAAGAAGGGTGTGCCTATCAAGGTACAAGAAGAATACAGAACACCAAAGAGTCGAGACCAGAAAAGGAACTCCTCTTGGCACGTAATCAAAACATTAAACATACAGAACAAAGAAAGGATATTACAAGCTCCAAGGCAAAAAGACCAAGTGGCATACAAAGCAGGCCCATCAGAATAACACCTGATTTCTCAAAGGAGACTCTGAAAACCAGAAGAACTTGGGCAGATGTTCTACAAACTCTGAGAGACCACAGGTGCCAGCCCAGACTAATATGCTCAGCAAAACTTTCACAATAAACAACAACAAAAAAAATGTTTCATGATAAAACCAAATTTAAGTAATTTCTCTATCAATCCAGTTCTACAGAAAGCACCAAAAGAAAATTGAGTCTTAAGAGGTTAACTGAACCAGCAGTAGATGGACAACACAAAATGAACTCAATAGTATTTTTGAAAGACTTCCTCTCATTTTGCTTTGAGCATTTTTTCTTATTGATCTTGTCTCTGTATATTATAAGTTCAGATTGGAAAGTGTTTCTTGTTTTTGTTTTTGTTTTTGTTTTTTTTAAAGAGAGAAGGAGAGGGCTGGAGAGATGACTCAGCCGTTAAAAGGCTAGGCTCACAACCAAAAATATAAGAGAGAAGGAGAGAAAGAATATAAAGTTGGATTGGTAGGGAAGATCTGGGCGAAACTTGGGATGGTGAAACCACAAACTATAATGTGTATGTAGAAGATACAGTTGGGATCTAAGAGTTGGGGCTCTACTTGGTGGTACCTGTTGTGGCTCCTGCCTGCTCATTGCTAACACTTGCTATTGTCAAATGCTGAGGGGTGCAAAGGTTACACAGAACAGCACTGAAAGTGCTCCTTTCCTACCCTCAATTTCTGTCTGAATAGGGCAAGGAGAGGATTGTTCACACTTTGGCATGAGGTGTTGGCCCCTCCTCACTGTCCCTACCCAACCGACAAACTCCTTCTTGTCCCGACACTAGCCCCAGCTTACAAGAGAAGAGGACCAAGGTCTTCTCACCTTTCTCTCGAAACTTCCGTTCCTTCTGCTCCTGCACTGTGGTCAGGTAGTTGACAGCTGCATACTCCAGCACTGAGAGGAACACGAACACAAAGCTGACCCAGAGGTAGATGTCCACGGCCCGGATGTAGGACACTCGGGGCATGGAGGCGTTGACGCCAGTGATGATGGTAGACATGGTCAGCACCGTCATGATGCCTGTAAAACCATCTCAGTTCAGCTGCTGATCTACCCCAGAGCTGGAACCACACCTCACAGTCACAATTTTATATTCTCTGTCCCCTAAACCAAGTGAGAGATTTCTCAGCCATATTTCCACACAGCTGAAGTATAAGGCTCTGCTTCCTAAACAATCAGGCCTTCCCTGACGCTCGCCTCCTGGAATGTCACCCTCAAGGACCAATTGCCTGTTTTCAGTCACCTTGGGAGTCTGAGTTTCTGTGATGTGGCTGACAATGTCATGCCTCATGAGGAACCACTTATGATGTGGGATTTAAAACGGTGACTCAGGGATACCTCTCAAGGAATAAGCACAGAGACTAGGCCACATTTATTAAGCTCTGTCCAGTTCTTTTCCACTGTGGCTTGCCCGGTAAACCCTCCCATTTGTCAGGATCTACCCCAACTTTACCCAAATTGCAATGCTGGATTGCAATGCTGGAATTCAGGGTCTGGCAAAAGCCAGAGCTTTGGCTCTGAAAGAACACAGCTTTTACTCCAGAAACTACGTGTTAGCACCTGCTTCCAGCCTCTGCTGTACAAGCCAGAAAGATTTTAGGATTTACAGAATTTTTTTTTTTTTTTGGCATTTGGAAAAGTCATTCATTTATTTTAGTACTGTGCTTCCATACTGTGTTGTTCATACCCCAGATTGGCTCTACCTTTGGACTGATGCAATCTGAGGGCTTCTTACAAGTCTACCTCAGACTACAGGTAGATAGAGTAGGCAAGAGGCAGCAGCAAAGTCTCCCTTTAACTCACAAGCCCATCAGTTAAGACTTCTAAAGACTTACTTTGTTTTTTTTTTTTCTTTAAATAAAAGGTTCTTTTTCTGTGTAGCTGAAGTTAACCTCAAACTTAGAGTCCTCCAGCCGCAGCCTGAGTGCTGGGATTACTTTATTGAGCCACCATACCCAGATCATAACTTTAATTCTCCATTACCTAGCGATCAGCTGAAAAATAAACCAAGTCAAAAGCATCTACCACACCTTATCAAATACTTTTACCCAGTGAGACTCTGGCAGGCACAGCTCTGTAGTCGATCCAGAAGGACACCCAGGACAGCATGACCATAAGCGTGGCAGGGAAGTAGGTTTGGAGCAAGAAGAAGAAGATGTGACGACGCAGAGTGAAGTTGATGTACAGACGGTTGTACCAGCCTGGGGACACAGGGAGGAGGAGTGAGATTCCATAGAGAGCATCCTGACACTTCTCATCAACCAAACCCAGCTGCTAGCTCCCCGGAGTGCCTGAATGCAACCTGAGAACCACACTGGCCAGAAAGCAGCAGTCTTTGAATTCTGATCCACCCAAGGTCTGTGAGATACCTTGTTCCCAGACTACTCCTACCCCAGCTCTGACTCCGCAAATTTGCCCCAGGTTGTGAGCACCTTGTTTTGCTAGCGTGGGTACAGGTGAACTTGAGCTGCATCCCTGAGACTCCCAAGAAACACTGGGGAGCAGACAGACTGTCTGGAAAGAGCTGGAGGTCAGTACTTAGGAGAAGGGAGGGTTAGGTCAGTAGGAAGGAGCTGGGACAATAGGATGTGTCCAGACAAACTTGACACCTGGCTACTGAGTATTCTCCTGGCTGTCTGAAAGGGCTGATGCTTTCAGGGACATGAACAAACAGAAAGTGCTCTTCAAGAACAGGAAGAAAACAATCAGGCCAATTTTCCCAAACAGCACCCACAAAACAAATCCTATTGCTCATTAGGTTTGCACAGAGTCTCCTGGAAAAGCTGAGAGCTGCCCCTACTCTAATCAGAACTATTCCATCATCCTTGATTCTATTCAGGAAAATCAAAGAAGCTGTATTGGAAACACTGGGATAGAGAAAAGAGCTATGACATGTGCACTGTGTCTAAGTCCTGTGTGAGACACACACACACGTGTATAGTACATAGTGAGTAGCAGGAGTGGAAGATGAAGTTGAATCTGAGCTCCAGAAAGGCTTGAATGGGAAAGAAAACACATAGACAACTGCACGTTTACAGCACAGAGGCCACTAAAGGAACAAACATGGCCTCTCACAGCTCTGAAACTTGAACTGATAGCTTAATCCTTAAGTCTCAGTTTCCTGATCTGAAATCAGGGAATAGTAATATCTAAATCTTGGGTTTATAGGGTAGAAATTATTTCATGTATACAAAGTGGCATGTAATTGATGGTATGTAAGCAATTCTAACAGTGGCTTCATTGTTTTGGATTTTGTAAGGATAGATAAGAGAACTGGAGAGATGGCTCAGTGGTCAAGAGCACTGGCTGCTTGCCCAGTGTACCTGGGTTTGGTTCCCAGCAACTATATAGTGATATACAATCTATGACTCCAGAGTTTCAGGGGATCTGATGCCTTCTTCTCACATCTGATGGTACCAGGCACACATGTGGTACACACACATACATGCATACAAAACACTCATCTACATAAGGTGCATCTTTGTTTTTAATTAATGAAGACAACAACTACAAAGAGTAGATAAGAAAGTTTGTGTGTGTGTGTGTGTGCACATCAGCTAAAGTCTTGGAAGAGCTGAAAATGAGCACATTGGGCATGCACTGAAGCAGGTCTGTGGCTGTCCTGATGCCAGCACAGTACTAGACAGACCTGTGCTCTTCCAATGTTTGTTACTATGAGCATAGGGGGTAGGGGAACATAGCCTGCAAAAGGAACATGGCCCTCCGACCTATGGGCTCACACAAACTGTGACAGTCTAAATCTCAGCCATTTCAAATATCCAGAACTTCACTATGGCAGTTCTAAACATCTAACCGAGGAGATTAAGGTGAGACTAGACCAAGGTCGACAGATGGATCCCCTCAAATGTTCAAATGTGGCCCAGGATCCAAGAGGTTAAACTAAGGACTGAAAAATGATGCCACTGGGGTGGATGATGTAAGTCAGTGATAGCACACAGACTGAACATGTCCAAGGCCCTGGATTAGCCTCCAGCAGAAAAAAGAAAACAAAATATAGCTTGGATGTAGATAATAAATACTTTTCCTTGCTTAGCTGTGAAGTAGAACATCTAAGGCCATAGAACAGCATGCAAACCACCACTCCATTCTTATAAGTCAGACAGCCACAGTAAGATTTCTTGAGGGTGTTAACTAATTTGTGTCACCTCTAGGGTGGGATCTCAGAAGATAACAGCTGACTATCTCCTGCTTTTCAAAAGCACTATTTGGACTATGCTTTAGTAAATAGTCCACATTATATGTGTTGGAAGTGGCAAAGGTGAAGGCTGGAGAATTCAAATGTGCCTCTCCCACATTTGAGTCTGGCCATGACAGTCATTAGCTACCAGTGCTGCTGTAGAAGCCAGTCTGGAAGTCGTGTGAAATTTCTGGATCAGAAACTGGGACAAGGAGATCTTCTCATCCGTTTTCAGGGACTCATCCCCATTCTTCCAGTACAGCATCAGATCTTCATCTGTGTACGCATCTTGGGGAGAGGAAAACAAGTGAACTTTGACCCTGACTTCTCTGGTTGTGGGAAGCAACAAGGAAACCCTGAACCAGAGGGAACAGTTCTTAACACTGGTGTTAGCCCTCAGCCTCACGATTTTCAAGTGGCCACAAGGTGGGAGAGCGAATAAGGCAAAGGCATCAAAGCCCTGCATACATACAGCTCTCTAGCTCCAAAGAGCAGGTCTGGGAGTCCAGGGGGAAGTGACTGAAGTCCATGTTGCACATGGCAGTGACGGTAATCCTGTAAAACACAAAGAGGTGAGCTGGCTTGGGAGTGGACCATCAGCCCAGCCTCTACCCATACTTAGGAAGACCCAGTATATCACCCATGGTGGTGGCAGCCTCGATCTGTCACCCTAGGAAGTCAGCCATGTAAGCCTGGAAACTTAATTAGAGCTTTGTCTTCTGGACCCCCTGGTGGGTCTCCTTTACTGGGCTTGCTGTCCCCTGGCTACTGGAGTGGAGATGTTGACTCCCAACTACCCACACTTGCATCCATCTCTGGCAGCACCTCAGCTGTCAGGGCTGCCTCCCTCAGAGATGCTTGTGAGGTGGGGCCCGAGTCATCCTCCACCCAAGAAAAGAGCATATCTGCTACTAAAATTAATTCTGGTGAACCACACGAACAGACCAGGAGTAAGGACCCTTGCTTGAGTCAGCCAAGTCCTCTCAGAAGGCAATCTGCAACAGCACTTAATAAACAATAGCTACTGTTATTAATTTTAAATTGTTATTGGCAACCAACTAGAATCATAGAGTCTAAGAGAAAAAAGTCATTGTTCCCAACAATGGGCCAAATTAATCTTTTAACTCGAGTCAAAGACCCCAGCAAAGAGGAAGTTGCCATCTGCAGGGGTGGCATCAGACTGACATCAAACTGTCACCCCATAGACCCTACTATACTGACACACTCATCAGGGCCAACAGAGCTGGTATGATGACACTGAATGAGAAAAAGAATGATACATGGACTGTTACCTCATGCTGTACAGCACATGACCATCTGGGAAAACTCGCAGCATGATGTTGTCGGTGGTGGTGTCATGAGTAAACGACCTTTTGGATGCACAAAGAAGACATCAGGAACCCAGATCTTTTTCACCAGCCTGCCATCAAAGGTCATGCTCTTGTTGCTGCTGCTGGGGAAAGCCAGCCTCTCATCCCTCCAGTAATGCCTCAGGTACAGGGTCATGGTGAAGTCCTGGAGTCAGGGAGGAAGCCAGAAGTGCTTTAGACAGAAAGGCTTAGAGTGCATCCCTCCCTGCAATGGGTCCACTTCAGGATCCTTGCTTCCAGACTCAGAGTGACATCCCTGCAGTCCTGAGCATAATGGCCAGCCAACATGGTGACGCTGTGGCAGTCGGGAAGAAGGTGGCTCACTTTTGCAACTGAAAACCGAGCTTTGGAGCCGCAGTCTGGCCACAGCCCAGCAGGGTGCACTGCTTCCAAAGCCCTGGCCTCCTCTGCACTAGTTCCCTGTACACAGGGGTTTTACTGGAAGATGAGCACAGCGGTCGGTTTGGAAAGGAAGGCGTGACAAATTCCCTTCAGTGAACTGTATTTAAAAAGGGCCTCAAGGCCGTGACTGAGACTCAAGGTTGGAGTAAGAGTGTCAGACAGAAACAGTACAATAAATGGAGATCCAAACATGGTAGGGCCTGAAAGGGAAGGGGAGGTTTCCCTTTGAAACCTGGACAGGCTCTTCAAGAGTAAGAATGATGGGGCTGGAGGATGGCTCAGTGGTTAAGAGTACTGGCTACTCTTCCAGAGGACCAGAGTTCAATTCCCAGCACCTACATGGCAGTTCACAACTTCTATAACTCCTGTTCCAGGGGATCTGACACTCTCACACAGACATAAATGCAAGCAAAACATCAATGTACATAATAAATAAATAATTTTTTTAAGTAGAAGAATGAGAAAGGGGGAGGGGGGAGAGGGAGGGAGGTATGGTAGGGGTGGTGGGAAAGGAGCCTTTTCAGATGGCATCCTTCAAGGCAACCTCTAGCAGTCTCTCTCTAAACCTCAAACCAATTCGCTGAGCAGAGGCAAGACTTGACTTCTAATAACCCTTTAAAGGAGGGGGAAGTTTCATATCACTGGTCAGTTCAGCACAGAATATGTAACCAAAGCATGAAAGAGCCACATATCATAATTGAGAATTGTCAAGTCACAGCACACACTTCTTTACTCCGGGAGACAACTCTGGGGATGTGGCCTGATTCAGGTCCCAACAGTACCTCAACCAATGAATTTCAGCTGAGGGTCAGTTCCAGAAATATGGACAGTCAGGTATGCCTCCTACAAAGATTTCTACCATTGGACTTACAAGATCCTTGAGGCAGAGCTGTGCTCTCCACACACTGAATTACCATTCACCATTATGCCTAGCAAGTCACAAGGTAAGTGCTCAATAAACGCTTGCTAAATGAGGTGTGGAGGTATGACTCAATATAGAGCACTTTCTGACTCATGCAAGCTCTTAGGATCAGTCACCAGCACCATTAAAGATATTCTTTCAGTGTGTAACTAATCACTGGGGAGGTTAATGCACGACTCTACTGGTTGTATCAGACACTTCGGGGCGCTTACCTTGTTAAAAGTGTTTCTCTTGACCTGTATAACTGATGCTTTAAACCCAGAGTTGGGCCTTTAGACATAAACTAGAGCTAAGACTTAGTTTGGGGGAATAACTTCCCAAAAGACCTTCTTCTGGAAGCAGATGAAGAAGGGAGGGTGTGCAAGTGAAGAGAACACTCCAGCAGTGAAGGAGAAATCCAAGAGTCCATTTCTAGACTAACCTGGTTACCTGTGCATCAGCACTGGCTATAACTCCTCTTCTACATACAAAAACAGTAGCTATGATGACTGGGAAGGGACCAGCCAAATGCCTCTCTGGTCACACAACTGGAGAGCATCCTCTGAGGGACACAGGGAGTAGGGTAGGAGTGTCACATTGTAGGTTCTCAAATACTAACTGTGTGAGGCCAGCTTGTATGGTCTCAGCCTGCTCCGTTCTTTTTGCTGGAATCCTGCTTTCCCAGTTGTAGATTCTCAAAGCAGGGCAAGCCATGTGCCCTGGTTGGTTCTCTGTCAACTTGACACAAGCTAGAATCATCTTGGAAGAAGAACCTCATGGAGAAAAGGCCTCCATCAAACAGTCTACTGACAAGTCTGTAAGGCATTTTCTTGATTAAGGATTGTGTGGGAGAGCCTGGCTCATTGTGGGTGGTGCCAAATCCTGGCAGGTGGTCCTAGGGTGTGTAAGAAAGCGGCCAAAGCTGACATGGTGGCATAGCCTTTAATGCCACCAATCAGGAGGCAGAGGCAGGCAGATCTCTGTGAGGCCTTCCTGAACCACACAAGGAGACCCTGTCTCCAAAGAAGAAAGCTGGTGAGCAATGCCCCTCCATAGTTTCTGCCTGTGGGTTTCTGCCTTGAGTTCCTGCCCCGATTTTCCTCAGTGATGGGCTGTTGCCTGGAAGTGTAAGCCAAATAAACCTTTCCTCCATAAGTTGCTTTAGGTCATGGCAATAGAAACCTTTAATCACAGCAATAGAAACCCTAGGACACCATGCTGGTCACTTCTCTTTAGAATATCGATCTGAAGCCATGCAGATGGTTCTTCATACCTGGAATTGGTATGTCCCTGTGGCCTAGGGAAGTCAGGCTGGCCTCAGACCCAGCCAAACCCAGCTGATGAATACCCGAAGAGTCTGTCAGGTTGTGCTCCAGTATCCTGGAGACCTCCACACCTGCACCTTCCACGCCTAGATCCTTGCCAGGAGCTGGAGCTCTGAGGAGTAAACAGCTAATCCTTTCTCAGCTATGCTGTTCTGAGTCAACTGAGAGCCAGGGAGGGTTGGGGGCTCAGTGGCGGAGTGTCTGCTTACAGGTGCATGACCTTGGATTTGCTCCTTGGATTGCTGGGATCAAAGGCGTATGCCACCATGTCCAGCTTCAACCTGCTTTCTTACACACCCTAGGACCACCTGTCCCAGGATTGGTGCCACCCAGCCAGGTCCTCCCACATCAATCCAAGGAACAAGGAGGGGACTGAGGAAGAGGAAAGGGAAGGGAGGGATGAAGGAAGGAGGGAGGGAAGGAAGAGAGGAAGGATGAGGAGAGGAAATGACAGAGGAAAAGAGGGAGGGAGGGAAGAAGGGAGGAATGGAGGGAGGCTCACTCCAAAATAAATCCATAGCAGAACAAGAGCTGACTGTGTTAGTTATGAAGGAAACACAGAACACCCAGGTCATGTGCTTGGGTGAACTACTAAAGGATAAGACAGAAGCCTCCTGGGAGGACCAGAGGAAGTTTGTAAACTTAAAGAGCAATGCACAGAACACAGAGAGAACTGAGACATGGAAGGTCACTCTCCCCTTCAAGGCGAGGGAGCTGCCACAAGAGTCAAAAGATGGGTATGAACATCGAGGGCGGGGTGGGGGTGGAGCTGGGGCTGCTGGGGGACGGGATAGGGGGAGCGGTGCTCACACAAAGATGGAAAATCAAAGCACTGAAGGATTACAATCAAAATGCCCATCTCTGTCACTCCTCCAAGTGTGATTCATTGGTCCCCTTGTTTATATTACCTCCAGCATGCCTTCAAAAGGCCTCAGTCCCCAGCTAACAATAATCCCAATGGAAACAATAACCCTGCTCTAGAGGCTGCTGTTCCTTGGCCAGCTTCCAAGACCCAGTCTGGTGACCTTCTGATGTCACAGCCATGACCTGCACCCCAGAGACTCCCATGGTCTCAGCAATGTGATCCCTCCCTGAAGCCAGCCTGGGGCAGTGCCTACCATGTCCACTTCAGAGATGCTGTCCAGACTCTCCACCTGCACGTCCACACCTACGGGGATGGCAGGGCCTGTGGGAGAGCAGAGACAGCTGATTAAGATGCAGTCCTCCCCACTAGGGGCTGAACAATAAATAGCTCAGCATCGTCCCTGTGGAGTGAGGGTTGCCTCAGGCGTGTAGCAGGGGTGTAGAAGTCTTTGTGGGGTGTTTTCTGGTAGTTCCTGAAGTATAGGGTGCCTACACATTATCACTGAGGTCAGAGACTGGGACTACACTACACGCTGTTCCTAGGCAGAAGTGAATGCTCTCTGTGCTTGCTGGGCAGGTTATGAGCTGGGTTACGCCCACCTCCACCGTGGGCTGTGTCTGCAGGGAGATGGAAGTCAGAGTGTGCGGGCCCCAGTGCCTGAGTGGAGACCTCCATCACTGACCCAAGGCTGGATCACCTTCCTACAGAGAAGCTAACACACAGCTGGAGATCTGCCCCGTAGTAGCTTTTAGTCTCATATGAGATGTCTAACCAGTAACATCATCACAGAGCAAGACAGCACAGCAGAAGGTTGGAGACACACCAAGTGAGATTCTATGGCCAGATTTCTAAAAGCATTCATCTGTGACATTATCTAGGGGCCTATCTTTTTCTTAAGCTGGATGAAAGGTATATTATGAGTTTACTTAGTGAGAGGTTAATGAGCTGAGCACTTAGTTTGTGCACGTTTTTATACATGTATTCTGTAGAAAAAATGTTTTAAATGCGTTTGAGATCCACGATACCGGATAATAGTGCATGACTAATCCCAGCTAGTCAGAAGGGTTGAATTTTAAGACCAGTCTCAGCAACTCAGCTGAACCAGGTCTCAATTTTTCTTTTTTCTTTTTTATAATTTTTTTTTATTTATATGAGTACACTGTAGCTGTCTTCGGAGACACCAGAAGAAGGCACTGGATCCCATTACAGATGGTTGTGAGCCACCATGTGGTTGCTGGAGTTGAACTCAAGACCTCTGGAAGAGCAGTCAATGCTCTTAACTGCTGAGCCATCTATCCAGCCCTCAAATGTTCTTTTTAAATAAAAAATTAAAAATATTTTTAATATTAAAAATTATAAAAGGAGAAAAATAAGAACTTGACATCTACCAAGCATACTTAACATTTTTTTTTTTTTTTATTTTCAGCAAATCAAAAAAAATTTAGAAAGCATTCAAACAGAATAAAATGAAAAGAAACAAACAAGCAAAATACCAAGGGTCAGATATACTTATACAAGAATTCTATAGAGCCTTCAAACAAGCAATACTTTTTGAGTTATGTTTAAAAAAATTCAGAACCACAATAAGCTCCTTCACTAAGCAAATAATATTGAAATAGTGAAATCAAGTGTAAACCCAACAAAAATATATAAGTTATAGTCCAGTATCCCTCATGAATATACATACAAAAATTCTCAATGAAGTAGTTGCAGACTGAATACAAGAGATATAAAAAAATAATATTCCATGAATAACTGAACAACTGTTTTTTTTTTTTTTTTAGAAGACCATACTCCATATACAGGCTGCATGTTTTGGGATAGCCCCCACTCCAGATGTTTGAGACCTACATGAAAACCAAGCTGCACATTTACAACATATGTGCAGGAGGCCTAGTTCAGCCCATGGAGGTAGATCTGTGTAGACTAGGTATGCTCCACGGTTGGTGATTCAGTCTCTCAGAGCTCCAAGGGTTCAGGTTCGTTTACTCTGTTGATCTTCCTGTGCAGTTCCTATCTCCTTAGGGCCCGCAATCCTTCCACCTATTCTTCTTTACCAGGATAGCGAAAACTACACTCAACAATAAAAGAACATCTGGGGGAATCTCCATCCCCGATTTCAAGCTGTACTACAAAGCAATAGTGATAAAAACAGTATGGTATTGGAACAGAGACAGTCCAGGAGGATCAATGGAATAGAATAGAAGACCCAGAAATGAACCCCCATACCTATGGTCACTTGATCTTTGACAAAGGAGCTCAAACTATCCAGTGGAAAAAAGACAGCATTTTCAACAAATGGTGCTGGTCCAACTGGAGGTCAACTTGTAGAAGAATGCAAATTGATCCATACTTATCTCCTTGTACAAAGCTCAATTCCAAGTGGATCAAGGACCTCCACATAAAACCAGCTACACTGAAACTAATAGAAGAAAAAATAGGGAAAAGCCTTGATCATATGGGCACAGGGGAAAAGTTCCTGAACAGAACACCAATGCGTATCCTAACATTTTACACTCATAACCAAACAACCATTCTGAAGAATCAGTGAAGTTGAGTCTGTGATTAAAACTTCCAAAAAGAGATACTAGGTCCAGATGCTATACCAGCAAAGCAGCAATGTTTCAGGGAATTAGCACCATTCTATATATACTCTTTCCTGGAAGTTATAGAAAGAATGTTTAAGAAACCAAAAGAGACATCTAAAACATCAATTTATTTTATGAAGTCAAAACAAGAAATGAAAAAGGAAAATTACAAGCCAACCTCACTCAGTACTTGGAGCCTAAACTCCTAATAATCCAAAGGCAGCATGCAGCACTGAACTTCAGGGTTTATTTATTTACTTACTTATTTGTTTGTTTCTTTTTATGCACATGGGTGTTTTTCTGGGCGTCAAATTGCCTGAGAGTGGATTTACGCACAGTTTTAAGTTTCCATGTGGGTACCAGGAATTGAACTCCCAGTCCTTTGCAAGAACAGCCAATATTCTCAACCACTGAGGTATGGCTCCAGACCCCTGGCACTAAATTTTTTAAAACTGTACATCATGCTTAAAGCAGGGTTCTCTTACAAATTGAGCATTTATTTTAGTGATGGGACTGTGTGAGTGTGTGTGTTTGTGTGTGTTACTCAGAATCACACATACTGGACAAACCTCCACCATTGGGAAGAAGCAAGGGATTCTACAGCCAACGACGGGAAGCTAAGTGGTGCCAGGGAGCAAACCCTTTTATGTTAGGCAAACACTCTGACGTATATCTCAGTTTGTTGTCTCTGTGTGAAGGAGTCAACAGAGTTGTGCAAACTTACAGGGGCAATGATGGAGAGAAACATGGACCAAAGAGGGGACCTGGTATTAGAATCTATTCTCCTGGGAGCATGTATCAGTTGAGGGGAACCAGTCATGTACATAGTGCTTTAGATGATTTCTCGTGCTCAAGAAAAGAGACTAAACTGCAGAGACACCAGTGTAGATGTTTTGTACTACCTTTCTAAAGATCACACCTTACTAGTGAAGATAGATAGACCTTCACTTTCATGTATAGCTTAATGTATAGAATGTAATGTACAACTCAGCTTCAAATCATGTCAGTGTCTATCTTCGCCATTTTTTCTATTCCTATGACAAAACACCATGATGAAGGCGACTTGTAAAAGGAAACATTTAATTTGGGGCTCATTCTTGCAGAAGGTTAGACATCACTGGGGGGAGTCATGGCAACAGGTAGACAGGCACACCACTGAGGCATTTAGTTTACTTCCTGACCCACAAGCACAAGACAGAGAAAGCTAACTGGAATGATGTGTACTTTTGAAACCTCAAAGCTCACCCTGAGTCACACACGTCTTCCAACAAGGCCACTTGTTCTCATCCTTCCTAAACAGCCCCACCAACTGGGGACCAAGCATTCGAATATATGAGCCTACGGGGATCATTCTTCTTCAAACTACCATATTTCATTCCTAGCCTTTATAGGCTCCTGGCCATATCATAACAGAAAATGCATTCAAAGTCCCTATCTATAGTCTTTCAGTCTCAACAGAGTGTACAAGTCCATAGTCTCTTCTGAAACTTGAGGCAACCTCTTAATTGTAACCTTTTGTATAATCAAAAAGTAAATCATATACTTCCAATATACATTTGTACACATATACATTACCATTCCAAAAGGGAGGAATGGGGCAGAGTGAGGAACTACTGGACCAAAGCAATACCAACATCCAGCAGAGCAAACTTCTAATCCCGGAACTGCATGTCTGACGTCAAGGGCCTTACATGGCTTTGCTCTTCAGCTTTGCTGACAGCAACACACTTCTCTCTCTTTGGCTGGTTCTATTCCCTGTCTTTAGCTCTTCTTGAAAGATACCTCACAGCTTTGGGTACCCCTCCAATATTATGGAGTCACTTGCAGAATACAGATTTCATATTTACGTCTTCACAGTGGCATCTCTGGGACTCCATATAAGAATCCCCCTCACCACATACCTGGGCTCAGAAGCTCTCCTTATCCATTGAGAAAGATTCCACAACCCCCTTTCCCAGTGTCTAGGGTTTCCTTGCTGTGGAGAGATACCATGACCAAGGTAACTCTCAAAAAGGAAAACATTTTATTAGGACTTGAGTTAAATATTTAAAATTGGCCACTGGTCAATCCAACTACCTAAGCTGTGGCAGCTCTGCTTAGCTAAGCCACCATGTTTCTTGGCCAGAGGCCATGTGCGAGCCCCAGCTAGAAACAGCCAGCCAGAAACACCAGCCCTGCCACCCAGGAGACGTCAGCATGGGAGATGGCTCTGCCAATCTTCCACACTGTCTCTGCAAGGCTGGGCAGTGCTCAGACCATCCTGCCATCCACATGGGCCCAGTAGGAAAATGAGACTCTAATGCTTAAATTATCCAAAAGCTTATATATTTGGTAATGATCAGTAACAAGATGCCCACACAATCAGAAGTGTAACCCAATACCCAACCTAGATATACCAACTACCTTTGACTACTACAGACACGTGAACATCCACCTCCATGTCCCCCCTCCTCTCTCTCTCTCTCTTCTCTCTCTCTCTCTCTCTCTCTCTCTCTCTCTTTCTTTCTCTCTCTCTCTCTCACATTCCTCTCTCCTAGCTCCTCCTCTTCCTTCTCCTCCTCTCCTCCTTTCTCCTCCTCTTCCTCTCCTTACTCCTCCCACCTTAGCCCCTCCTATAAGGACTGACTTATAGTTTTATAGGTTCAGTCCATTATCATCATGGTGGGAAGCATGGCAGCATGCAGGCAGATGTGGTGCTGGAAGAGCTGAGAGTTTTACATCCTGAGCCCCAGGCAGCAGGAGACTGCTGAAGAGTCCTGAAATCTTTCCCCATGCCAATGTGGCATTCCAAGTACCCTAAGCTCCTGTGTGCCACACTGGGCATAGCTTGAGCATACATAACGTCAAAGCCCACCCCCACAGTGATACACTTCCTCCAACAAGGACACACCTCCTGATAGTGCCACTCCCTATGGCCAAGCATTCAAACACAGGAGACTGTGGGTGCCATTCCTATTCAAACCACTACACTTAAGTGTATCCTTGATGAAGCTAAAGCCAATACATGATTGAAGCTGCCATGTTTGACTATTTGCTTGGGTTGGAGCCTGGCCCCTCCTTGAGTTACATTTGCATAAGCAAATTTATTGTTGCTCCTAGGGAACATAATATTCCTCAAGCCTTTTCCTTTCACAGATTGCAGGATTATCTGGCTAGTGTCTTGTGGGAAAGCTCTGCTAATTAAGGTTGAAGTTGTTTAAGTCTACCATGACAGGATAGCCTCTGGACTCAGCATAAAATGGGAGACTCCCTTCATTAGCCAGTCTTCTCCATTTCTGACCTTGTCTAGGGAGTTCAAAATCTCCTACCTGAGGAATATCATGTAGCCTTAGCTTGATTCGAGAACCAATGTCCTTTCTCCTGACAAAACCTATTCAACCAGCACCTGAGAGTCCTGAAATCTTTCCCCATGCCAATGTGGCATTCCAAGTACCCTAAGCTCCCAGCCAATGACCTTACCCCATCCTAGATGTCTCTATCCTCAGTTCTTCAATCACCCTAAGTAAATTGATCTACCTACTGATTACTGGCTTCCGAGCCCCTGTTGGACGTCTCTGTTCCCAGAGAGCCACAGATCCACAAGAGCAGGATCCACAGTGTCTTGCCCTGAGGGTCCTACTCTCTTACTCCATTTCACATAGGGCCCCTCCCTTCTTCTCTCTTTCAGCACAAGCTTTGGCTCCAACATTACATTTCCTGGTGCCCTTGCTATCCACCAACTGTACATTCTGTATTTCTTGCTTGTTCTTTTTCATTGTAGACCTGTATAAAACAGTGCCAGATTAGGCTGTCTTGAAATCTCCTCTGCTGAGGAAATTAGTCCATTACTTCTTTCAATTTTTAGGCAAATTTTTAGGACCAGGGCAAAAAGCAGCCAGCTCCTTCACAAAGCCTCTTTTTATGATGACATTATCTCAAACTAACACAATCAGTTACAATGAAAACAGAACTGTAATAATAATTCCTTACTGATTGTCTTAACTTGACAGTTTGTTAATCAAATAAACCATGGCTGAGAATATTATTTTGTAGTAGAACATGTGGTTAGCATGTGGGGAACCCTGGTTTCAGTCCCAGCTGAAGGGAGGAAGGAGGAAGAAGAAGAGGAGGGGAGAGGGGGAGGAGGGGGGGAAAACAAGAGAAAAGAATAGCTGTCATTGCAGCTTAACTTGAGCAAGTCCTTGCAGGTGTGCAGCACCTCCCAGACCCACACAGCTTCACTGACTGACCAGTAAAGTCAACATTTTACACTGACAGTGTCTGCTCCAAGCCCAGAGCAGAGCAGTCAGGTTGTGGGCTAGCTGTTGAGTTTTCTTTCTCCAGGAGCTTAGAACCAGGGAAAGGAGGTGTAGCATACAGACTGACGTGAGGTGCACCCACCGATGCAACTGAAGACTAGAAGGAGGCAATAGAGGAAGTTCCAGGGACTGGAGAGATGGCTCAGTAGTTAGGAGCATGTATTTCCCTTCCAAAGGACTGGAGTTCAATCCCCAGCGGCCACTGGACTTCTTAAGCAGAAACCTCAGATGTGCTTGTCTGTGCTGTGGTAGCTACTTCCGTTTTGTTGCTGACAGCACTTAGCCTGTGCACCCCACATCCCTTGCACCTGCCTTGCTGCTGAGACGCTCCCTCAGTTCCTTTCTTTTCCAGTCAGCCTCTTCTTGTCCCCATGACACAACTTCCTGATTCTCCTTTCAAAACGTTGAGGCCCTTTCTTCTTCAGCAGAAAGCCACAACTTCTGTCCTCTGAGGCAGCTGACTCAGTCTGTCTCCTGGAATGGATCACTGGCCCAACTCACACAGCTGAATCGTTTGCAAAGGTCTGTCCAGTTTCCTCCATCTTAGACCCCTAGCAGACATACATACTATGTGAACCTAAAATAAGCTCATGCGACTGGTGAAGTAGCTTAGCAGATAAGTACTTGCCACACAAGCCTGATGACCCGAGTTCCATCCAGAATCCGTGTTAAATACATTGCCTTTTAAAATGCAAAAGCCTGTCAGATAAATTAATTTCTAAATCCTTCGACAGTCACACAGGAGAAGGCCTGACAGCTGGACCTTCTGTGAGGATGAGAAAAAGCACATGTCAAGCGCTTTGCATATATTATCTCTGTCAGTCTGGACAGAGCTCCATAAGTTGATTGCTGTTCCCATTTTATAAAGGAGCAAACAGAGGCTCAGAAAAGATTGGTGGCTTGCCTGAGGATATTCTACAGCTTACTGACGCCTCAGGAAAATGTGCACGGCGTGAAGGTCAACCCTGCCCCGGGAAAACGGGGTTGGGTAGGGCAGGGGTTCTAAAAGTTGTTAGAGGGCAGAGAAAAGAAGAAAATAAGTAGCCTGCCTGGGTTGTCCTGGCCTAGACTGCTCCCTAAAATGCTCTGGGCCTGAGTTCCTTCACGTGCTTGTGGTTAGGGTTATCTGAGGGTGTCTGTGTCTTCTGCTATTCTCATTCCTTATCAGACATGCTTTCCCAGCTGCCATGGCCTGAATGCTTACACCCCACAAAATGAGACTGCTGGACTCCAATAACTACCCAAGTGATGCTATTAGGGAATGAGTAATTAGATCTCAGGCATGGGAGCCGCTCTTGGATGAGAGTCTTTTATAAAAAGAGTCTCAGAAAGATCCCAACTCCCTCCATCTATGAGCTGCTGCTTTCTGAATAAAGTACAACTTACAGATTCAGCGCCCCATCCTGGGAAACAGCTCAGCCAGGAAAAACTCTGGCCACCAAGGCTGACAATATGAATTTGATCCCTGGCACCCACATGGTGGAGGGAGAGAACTGAATCCTAAAAGTTGTCCTCCGACCTCCACACTGTGCCATGGCAAGTGTGCACTAAGTAAATACATGTTACACACACACACACACACACACACACACACCACACACACATATGCCCAATTCCTGGGTGACTTAGATAGTTCAGTGGGTAAAAGTGCCTACCACCAAGTCTGATGACCTGAATTCAATCCTGGGACCCACATGGTAGAGGGAGGCAACTGTCTCCTGCAAGTTGTCCTCTGACCTGCACATGCACATCATGGCACAAATACATGTACACTTTTCTGTCTCTGGTCATTGGCATTTCTGGTGACATAAAGCTGAGAGTTACAGGGAGCAAATGTCTCGGATAAGCCAAAGGGCGAGCCCTCTCCCAACACAGAATCTGTATACTCTCGACCTTGAGAACTGTGAGAAACAGATGTGTACGGTTTCTGAGCCACCATGTCTGTGGTACTATGTTACAGCAGCCGAACCCAACTGAAATGCAGGCTCCAATGAGGGTCCCCTTCCAGATCCCCAAAGGGGAAAGCTGATGGTGAAATGCAGTACTAAGTGTGAGGGACCTTGTCATGAGCAAAATGTCCGCTGCCTTGGACTACGGTGACTCCATCATCAGAAGCCCCAGTGGCCATGTAATGGTCCAGATTCTATTTGTTTGTCTTTTTATTTTTTCAAAAGACAGTTACCCTAGTCTCCTTGGTAAGGCAAATGCCTACAACCTCTTTCTGTCAACTGCCTCTCCACTGCTTGTGACCACTTCTCTCCTTAGCTTACCTCACTGGGGGGAGGGGGAGCTGTGGCTAAGAGCATGGCACAGGCTTCCCCTTAGTACAGCAGCACTGGGCACAGATGAGTCACAGCCTGGGACCCAACAGTAAGGGGAGGACACCCTCTTACCTCCAAAGGCTGGCCTCATGGAGAAGTCATGGTCATCTACCCTGAGCAGAGGCCGAGGTTTTCCCATCCGGATCTTGGTCACATCAGGGTTCTTTTTATACAAGTGACTGCAAAGAAACAGAAATGGGTTTCCATGGCCCACTAAGGTGCCGGGACAGAGCAACTGAACGGAATACTCCCTGCAGGGGCCACCTGTTCAGCATTTCTTCTTTATTCTGCTACACACAAGGTGGCAGAAGGCTAAATCTCCACACCACCCATACATACCCTCACAGGGATGTTCACCCGAGGACAGGTCCTTCCAGGACATTTCTGGGAGCAGCTATCATCCCCTGAGGACATTTTTGTACCTGCCAAGGTCTTTGGTGAGTTGTGAGTGGATGATGGATGGTGAAGATTATGACATTTTTTCTTTAAAAAAAAAAAAAAATCCCCAAAGCTGAGCAGGATAGTTTGGTGACACACACTTATAATCCCAGTACTCTGGAGGCAGAGGCAGGTGGATCTCTGTGAGGACAAGCAGCCTGGTTTACGTCAGGACTGCATGGTGAGACTCATGAGTTACAATATGGTTTGTAATAAACATGCTGTGATCTAAGCATACGTAACACGGTAAACACTGCTTCCCCCAGCTAGAGCTGCAGTGGCTTCCACCAGTCCAGGGAACAGATCTGTCCATCCCTCACCTAGCTCGGTCTTTTCATTGTCTTATACTCTTTGCAGATTAATTTTGTCCCATGAGCAGTCAGATCCAGAAGACTGTAAAGTATTTGTCTACTGGTTGGTTATTCTGTGGCAGGAAGGATGGTTAGTCTGTGTGGGGCATCTAGGCTATACCATTTGTATTTCTCAGGCGACCGGAAAGGTGGGCTCTGAGCTCATCTCTGTGTGTCTGTGCCAAGCACGTGCCCAGCACACACTAGACATCCAGTGAAGTGGAAACAATATGAAGCATGCAATGAAGTCATATGAAGTCAGCTTCTAGAAGGAACTCAAATTGATTCTAACATGTTTGGCCAACATTGTCTTTAACCCAGATGATTCTTGGCTTTAACTGTGTATTAGGGTTCATTCCCTGGGAACTTTTAAAACCCCTGATGCTTGGGCACAGCCCAGATCACTTAAATTCATCTCTGGAAGGGACCCTCAGTAATTCCCACACAGCCACACTGAGGACCACGGCTCCAACGTGACATATGAAAATCCTGTGACACATCAGTGATTGCAAACTATCACTTTCTGTCAGTGGCTCTCAGACTTGACCACACGGTAATCACCCGGAGGCTGTCACGCTGCTGCTGTGGGACTGGGTGGTTCTGAGGAGGCAGAAGTGTGGGATTCGTCAAAGCCCCGGTGAATGCTGGGTGAGTGGGACTTGGAAACCGGAAGGACTTTACTCTGGCCCTGCTTTTTGGCGATTTCCAGAGGTGCCCAGTTGCAAGTCAGTGCTGACTGTGTGGCGTAAGAGGTGACCGACACATGAAAGGCAGCAGGTTTTCTCAGGACCTGCCAGCTGTTGTGTGCTGCATTCCGGGGTGCTGTAGAGCTAACGGGTACTGAGTACTACCGCTCCTTTTCTGTCCTCTCACTCACCTCATGCTCCTGCCCCACCCACTCGGCTTTAGAAAGAACAGTGTTTCCTGTTGAAGCCTTAGGAGAAAGGTGGCAGGTGGACCTCAGAGACCCCTGTCTTAACTTTTATCTTCGGCCAGCTCTGCACAGATAGTATAATGCAGTGAGACGTCAAAGCCGTGGACATCCACGAAGTAGCCATTAGAAATGGGTAGCCATTTACATCTCACATAGAATTCAGTACAATTAATACCCAGTTTCTCTCTCATCCTAGTCATGTGTAAGTGCTCAAGAACAACTCATGGCTTGTGACTGCCATCTTGGACAGTATAGATAACGCTTTCGTGATCACAGAATATTGTTTTATTAGTCTGGTGCTGGTTTAAGGGTTGGCAAGGCCCCTGACCCACACAGGTTCCTTTAAGCCTCCAGCTTAGGTCCTCTTTTAGGCTGCCTCTCTCCATTTCACAGCTCCAAACCTCCCATTCATTTCCTCACTTCCAGTGAGGGTTCCGACTCCACGTGGTTCTCCCCCCTTCAACTGTGGCAGCACCCATATGGACAGCCATCTGGCAGTGCCCAGTGCCAGCAATCATGTTCACTTGCCTGACATATTTCTGGGAGCAGCTACTCTGCCTAACGTGTTCACAGCGTGGGAGAGCGTTGCTCGCAGCCTCCCAGGCTTGGGACCTGGCTGTGGAGATGACAAGTAAGTGGATGGGTAAATGTTATCACTTTAGGGAGTGCTGAGTGCTGTAAAATTACAAACAGGGTAAGAATAAGAGGCAGGGAAACTACTGAGAGGGGCCATGGCGATGTCTTCTGAGACCTGGAGGCAAAGACGAAAGGGCAGACTGAGTCAAGAGACACAGGTACAGCAAGCCAAGTACCAGGGACATGGGACACCTCAGACTTGGCAGCCACTAACCTGGTTCAGTCCAGCTGGTTCCAGCTGACCCACCACCAAGTCTTCTGTCTACGTTTTCTTCTACTGTAAGGTTCTGAGGTGGTGGAACTAACAGAGGCATCTAACCTTCCTGGACACAGGGCTCGGGTAATCTGCCCTCAACCACCGCTGCCAGTCCCCAACTCCCCATCCCCTGGCCCCCATCATGGCTCACTCCCATGTGCAATTAAACTGGACTCCAATTTCTCCCACTCTGAACCAAAAGTTCACAGCCACATCCCGTCCCGCAGCAGGACCTTTCTGACAACTGATGACCCTGCCCCAGCCCACTGTTACCACCAGAGTGCATGCTGACCCCAGAGCTCACTCTGGTGTTGGCCATTCTAAAGATTTTGGTAAATGCCCAAACGGTACCATGTAAAGTAATTTTGCTGCCCCCACCCCAAGTCCTCTTAGCCTCAAATTTTTCTTCACCCCAAATAAACATACAAACAAACAAATAAAATTCTCCTAAGAGCTGGGCTCCATGTGCAGCTGCCTTCTCCGCTAACTGCGGCAGTGCCCAGCCACAGGACTGCCAAAGCAGAGAGGGCTTCAGAAGGGGCACTGTTGTCTTTCAAAATAAGATACTCAGGGGTTCTGATGCCTGCTCGGTCTGTTCCCCTGTGCTGCTGCCTCCCCCACCCCTCCCCATCCTCCCAATGTCACTAAGCCCATGTCCCAGCATGCCTCTTCCCTCTTAGCCATCTCCGGCAGGCTCTCCCATGCTAGTGGTTTGTATTGCCACAGCATACAGGACCATCATCATCTCTCAGCTCTAAGCCTTTGTGTCCAACAGCTAAACTCCACATCCCCAGTTGGGTACCATAGAGGCACTTGATATGGGACCCACATCCTCAGCTAGACAGACTGATGAGAAAGAAAAGGGCCAAGCCCCTGGACAGGACTATGCACTTTGCTTATTGCAGGAATGTGCAAGCCCCAGGTCAGGCAGAGCCTTAACGATCACAGGAAGAATTCTGCCTGTTGAATGGCAATGGAAACACAAGAAATGGTTCTGAGCACGCAGTGGAGGATGCGGTGAGTAGATTCACCTTTAGACAAGCCCATTGTAGAAGAACATAGCAAGAAGAAAAGTCCACTCAGCTTTTCCTGGAATAGAGCTAGACACAGGACTTGGGCCCAGTCTGGTCTTCTTGGGCATGAGTAGTCACGTCCAGGGGTTCCTGAGAGACTTCCACAGCCCCAGGAGTCTAGGACCAGGCCTGGTCCTGCAGACAGAGACAGTGTGAATAGTTGAGGCAGAACCGATGAGTCAGGAGGCTAAGACATGAGCAAACAGGAGGTGCCAGAAGATCTTAAGGAAAGCCTCGATGCTTACCATGTGAAAGAACAGACAGGATACCACCACCACCATCCTCCGCCCCAACACACACACACACCCTAAAGCTGGCATAGGCATAGCAGCACCATACAGTATATTAAGATTAAAACACACACCTCTGAGTAAAGATTTGAGAGGCTAATGAAACCAGAAGTGATGCCGCACACTTTTAATCTCAGCACTTGGGAGGCAGGAGTAGGTGGATCTCTGTGAGTTCAAGACCAGCTTAGTCTACAGAGTGAGTTCCAGGACAGCCAGAGCTACATGATGAGCCCCTGTCTCAAAAACCCAACCAACCATCCAAACAAACAAACAAAAATGCCAATGAGACAGCAATGCATGAAATTGTATGTGGCTTTACACGTAACAGAGCATGCGCGAGGAAGTCTGCACTGTACAAATGAGCCACAAAGCCTTGTGCTACGTAACAGGAAAGTCTGGTCCTTTTGTACCTCCACTCTCTGACCTACTGCCTTAGTTTGCTTTCTATTGCTGTGAGAAACACTGTGACCAAAAGCAGCTTGAGAGAAGGAAGGGGTTATTTCATCTTACAGCATAGAGTTCATCACAAAGGGAAGCCAGGGATGAACTCAAGCAGGACCCTGGAGGCAGAAGCTGATGGAGCAGTGCTGCTTGCTGACTGACTTGCTCAGCCCACTTTCTTATACCCAGGACCACCTGCCCAGGAGTGGCACTGCCCACAGCGGGCTGGACCCTCTCACATCAATTATTGATCAAGAAAACGCTCCCCAAAGACCCTCGAACACCTAGGCACAGGGGAAAAGTTCCTGAACAGAACACCAATGGCTTGTGCTCTAAGATCAAGAATTGACAAATGGGACTACATAAAATTGCAAAGTTTCTGTAAGGCAAAGGACACTGTCAATAGGACAAAACGGCAACCAACAGATTGGGAAAAGATCTTTACCAATCCCACATCTGATAGAGGACTAATATCCAATATATACAAAGAACGCAAGAAATTAGGCTCTAGACAACCAAATAACCCTATTTAAAAAAATGGGGTATGGAGCTAAACAAAGAATTCTCAACTGAGGAAATACAAATGGCCGAGAAGCACCTAAAGAAATGTTCAGCATCCCTAGTCATCAGGGAAATGCAAATCAAAACAACCCTGAGATTCCACCTCACACCAGTCAGAATGGCTAAGATCAAAAACTCAGGTGATAGTAGATGCTGGCGAGGATGTGGAGAAAGAGGAACACTCCTCCATTGTTGGTGGGATAGCAAGATGGCGCAACCACTATGGAAAACAATCTGGTGGTTCCTCAGAAAATTGGACATATCACTACCTGAGGACCCAGCTATACCACTCCTGGGCATATACCCAGAAGATGCTCTAACACATAACAAGGACATATGCTCCACTATGTTCATAGCAGCTTTATTTATAATAGCCAGAAACTGGAAAGAGCCCAGATGCCCTTCAACAGAGGAATGGATACAAAAAATGTGATACATTTACACAATGGAATATTACTCAGCTATTAAAAACAATGAATTCGATAAATTCTTATATAAATGGATGGAACTAGAAAATATCATCCTGAGTGAGGTAACCCAATCACAAAAGAACATACATGGTATTCACTCACTGATTATTAGACTTTAGCCCAGAAGCTTGAAACACCCAAGATTCAACTCACAGACCACATAAAGCTCATGAAGAATGAAGACCAAGTGGGGGTGGAGGGGCTACAGTCCCTCTTAGAAGAAGTAACAAAATACTCAAGGGAGCAAATATGGATGCAAAATGCAGGACAGAAACTGAAGGAGGGGCCATCTGCAGACCATTCCACCTGGGTATCCATCCATGTGCAGTCACCAAAGGTAGATGCTGACGTGGGTGTCAGGAGGTACATGCTGACAGGAGCCTAACATAACTGTCTCCTTACAGGTCTGCAAGAGTCTGACATATTCAGAGGCGGATGCTCACAGCTAACCATTAAACTGATCATGGGGTTCCCAACAGAGAAGATAGAATGAAGACTGAAGGAGTAGAAAGGGTATGGGACCCCATGAGGAGAGCAACAATACCAACCAACCAGAGCCCCCAGGGTCTAAACCACCAGCCTGGGAGTGCTTAGGGAGGGACCCATGGCTCCAGCTATATATGCAAGGGAGCTATATATAAGTGGGAGAAGAGATTCTTGGTCCCATGAAGGCTGGACATCATGGGGGGTGGTATTCGAGGGTGGGGAGGTGAGGTTCTGGGGAGGGTGGGTGTGGGTACACCATCATAGAGGCAGGAGGAGGGGGGAAGGGATAGGGAGTTCCTGGGAGGGAGGGAGGAAAGGGGGTAAGGGGAAAACACCTGAAATGTAAATAAAAGTTCCAATAAAAAAAAAAAAAAAAAAAAAGAAAAGAAAATGCTCCCCAGACTTGCCCACGGGCCAATCTGATGGAGTATTTACCCAATCGGGGTTCTCTCTTCCTACATAACTCCATCTCATGTCAAGTTGACAAAACCCAACCAACACAACTTCTGAACTGTCTCCTTACTCCCAGTTTCTCCACTGGAAGTCGTTATAAATGTCTTTACATTTGCAGCTGCATCTCTGCTCAGTCCTTTGTCCCAGGACAGGACCTGGGGCCACAGAGTCCTTGAAGCACAGTCAGCATAAACAGATCCCCTGCAAAAACTGCAGGGGACGGATGAGGAGCTCAGAGAGCTTAGCCGATCACAGACATTAACTGTGCCCTCTGCCTCACAGGCGCAAATCCTTCCTGTCAACACACTTTCCACAGCTATCTAGGGAAGCATTAGCAAACCGGAGTTATAGAATGCCATCACTCCAACAGGATACAGCAGGTTTAAGTCCGTTGCCATTGGGGCTCAGGGATTTTTTGTTTTAAGGGACTGGTTGTTTGATAACTGGAATGTCACTGGGTTCTCCTGGGTCCTGAGCTGTTTGTCATGAGGGGGCTTCTCCACTCATCGTTGGTCAGGCATGGCCATTAGCCCCAAACTTCTGAGCCTCACCTTCTTGGTAAGAAGTCTTGCATGACCTTAAACCTGGCCTTTTGAGAAGAAAACTAAAAAGGGAGGGAGTGCTCTCCATGCCTGTGGAGCAGCTATGTCCATGGGCGCAGGTTCGAGTTCTGGATCTTGATTTATTTGCTAAGAACAGTAATCCTAACACTGGTCTCACAGGCGGCTCTGCTCTACGTGGGTACTCAACCGTAAATTTTAGACACTCCTCACCGATCATCAAACTTATTTTTCAACTGGAGAAACTGAGGTCAGCAAGATTAGGAAAAAAATCTGCTTATCATGGGCAAGAGTTACTGGGGGCCAGGCGGAAGAGGCTGGCCCTGGTCCAGAAAAACAGACTCATGATGAAAACCACCAGAGAAATGGTCAAGGATGAGGCCCAGAGAGATGGATGATGGGAAAAGAGAACTCGAAGAAAGCCCAGGCTCAGAGATGGGAAAGGACAGACTCGTAGCCTGGAACAAGTAGGAAGGATGAAGGGGGTGGAGGATGTGGGCTGAGGTAGGAGGCAGAAAGGCAGGAAGAACAAGGAAGTTCTCTTGATGAAAGGAGCAGACTCCCTGGCAGCAGCTCAGCGCAGGGAACCACCAAAGATCAGAAAACCAGCGGCAGGTCTTAAAAAGCAGCTGCTGGGCAGAATAACTGTTTTGCATGAGTGACTTGCCCCACGATGCAGGAAGACCATCAGGTTAACAGAAGGCATGTGGTGTATAGTAACATGTGTGTGTTGTGTGAGACTATGTGAGGGAGACCATATACACTGTGTGTTTGTGACTGGGACCACATGGCTGCTATGTGTGTATGAATGAGTGTGTGTGTTTGTGCGTGTGTGTGTGTGTGGTGTGTGTGTGTGTGAGAGAGAGAGAGAGAGAGAGAGAGAGAGAAAGGAGGATCAAGACTTCTAAGAAGGGTCCCAAGGCTGAGAACAAGAGGGTGAGGTCATATTTTCCTACTTGTCAGATTACATAACTTCTTCATAATGAAATTTTGAAAACTAAAGTGTCAGAAGCATGACTGGCTCATCTCCACGGTAATTGACCACATGCTTGTCCTGTGAGAGCCAGAAAGACCCTACACTGGGCTTCCTAGCCTCTCGCTGCTTTGCTTCAATGAGCACACACCCTTTGGCTGTCTTCATCTTTTCTCAGGTTAACTCCTCATGGGGCACGTTCTAAAGAGACGGTGTTCACTCCAAGTATCAGAGTTGAACTTTCCCTAGTGTTACAAAGTATCAAGTGAGACTCTGGGTCTTCTGAGGATCAGCAGAAGTTGCCGCAGCCAGGCTGCTGAGTGGGGTCCTAGAGTGTGGATGCCACTCTGAGGGGACAGGCAGTTTTCTAGCATGTTCTCAGTGGGAAAGCATCCCACATGTCAGCATTTACTTTATTGCTTTTAAGAATCACTGTGATCTAAGCCCCTCTTCAAGGTTCACAATGCCCATCTGAACCAAAAAGATTCTGGAATTTTATTCTGAAGACGTCTATTTAAATGGCTCACAAGAGAGTTTCCAACCTCCTTTGACTTCATACCTCCTTTTCATGCTACACCTGATCACATTTCCCAAAACCAGAGTTCAGAAATGCAACTGGAGCAGGTGGGTTCTGGGGTCCCTTTCTGGTTCAGGCCTGTACTCCTGGACACATTACCAAGATAAGTTTGAGGACAGACCCTCAGCAAGATCTGGAGTACCAGTCTCCACTGAAGTGCTAGAAGTTGATTATAACTCTTATTGTTAGTTTCTTTCTGAAAATAAACAGCCAACACTTACACCAGTATGCCTATCTACAATACTGCAGGTATGTGTTAGAAAAAAGAGATTAAGAGCAAGACACCACACACACACACACACACACACACACACACACACACACACACAGAGAGAGAGAGAGAGAAAGAGAGAGAGAGAGAGAGATTAAGAGGTGCAGTTTCCAGAAACTGTTACCAGTAATAGTACATGGCCAAAAATATTTGAAGACCACTGATATAAACAACTGGTCTCACATACTCAAGGTCCTGCAAATAAACTAATCAACATAGACATTATTTATTTATATTCAAAAGCATTCATTCTCAGAACATTGAAGGGACAAGTGTAAACCATTTCACACAGAGTGTTTATGTCTGTTTATTCTTCCTTCTTCATGCCCAGCATCCCTTACGCCTCAGCTTGGGGGATCAAGTTCTGTACATCTGTCCAAATCAGATTTACCAGGAGTGGAGTTTTTTAATACAACAATTTTCAGTGCAAATGCTGGACCTAGTCAGTATTTCCTGGAAATGTCTGCAACAGCACTCACTGTTGCTCCACATGTATTGCTGTGAATGTAACAAACAAATTCTCTAGAATTCAAAACAGTAACACAAAGCCTGCTAATATGATCAGTTCAACGCTGATAAATAATTTAAAGGTGACCACCTCAGTTACAGTTTGTCTATTTCTGTCATGCTAGGGCTCCAACTCTGGGCCTCACATGCCCTGCAAGCACCCTGACACCGTGCAATACTTGAACATGGCATGTTTTCTTAATAGTTCACATCAAGTCCTTCTAGACAGCTTCCCTTACAACTCTTGGCTGAAATACTTCGTGTTCCCTGCGGGATATAACCTGACAGAAGCAAAGCAGCAAAATCAAGAAACACAGAGAAATTTTTTTTTAAACCCACCACGTCTGAGCCATCTACCAAAACGCTCTTAACACACACAAGTGTCAGCATCAAGACTCACTATAGCACGACTCTGTGCTCAGCGCCATGGCGGAATCTCAGCACTTTGGGAAGGTGGAGGTTCCTCTAGCTGGGGCATCATCATAGGACATTTAAAAGAGGTAATTACTAGCTCTTCTGGGGAAACCTACTGGAAATACCCCTCCTCCCTCCTCACCCAGCAAGCCTACCTTGGCTTGGATGTTTCCAGGTTCCCTGTCCATCTCTTCCTTCTGGGCTTTCTGCTCTCCACAAGAGCCATCAGGCAAAACAAGAACAAAGCAAATCTCATAAAATAAGGCATTCTGCAAATGTCTATGATGCAACAGGCAGCTGTGCAGGGACCTTTAACGGGGAAGATGCCCCTGGCTTAACCATGGATCCTGTCTCCAACCTCCGGTCAGTGCTCCTCTGAGAGGCTGTAAGGGCATGGTTGGCAAGGCTGAGTTTCCCAACCTACTAACTAATACTGATGCCTGCCTAGCCCCCAGCTTCCACACACCTGACCATGACACAAACACCAGGCTCTGTCCTCCCCTCTGCTTAGAGATTGGCCATTAGTCAAGGAGTTTGTCCTCCTGGGAAACTAGGGTTCCTCTGAACCCTAGAACAGCTTTGGCTAAGGCTGTTATATAAAAAAACATTTTAAATCTCTTGAACATGCCAGCTTTTTGCTGGGATCATTAATCCATCTCTCTGGCTACATAAAACCAGTCTGTCACATCCAGCAGCAAGTCAGCTTGATTCTGAGTGGATTTGCATGTGTTTGGGGAAAGCTAAGAAAAAATACTGCTGGTTCTAGAGAGTTCTTTGATCTAAGAGAATATGCTTTACCTATGACTGAGGATAACTGCTTTTACCTCAAATACATGCCTCTTTTTTCCAGAAAAACAAAAAAACAAAACAAAGACACCCATTTTGATTTTGAAAAATAACATGAAAAAGGAAAAGTCGTAATTATGTAACCTCTTTTTCCTATCATGACCTCTGAATCAACTTTGCTCTTTGACCCTGAAGTGTGTAAAGTCAGACATCATCAATTAGGCTGGATTTTATCCTCTGAAATGGAATTGTGCACTAGAAGTACAGAGATATATGAGGTCATGCTTAACCTGATGAACAATACATTGAATTTTAAAATCACTTAAAGCTTTGTTACTGTGTACTGGCGATGAAGAGTTTATTGAGGGAGAAACAGATCTGAGGACAGAGGTCAGGTGGAAAGAAACAAACTTGGACTTTTTATTTTGTGAGGAAGGAAGCATCAAAATCAGGACAGAGGAATGATACATTACATCTTATTTTGTAAAGATTCCTAATTCGAATCCCTTGCATTAGAAAACCAAAATAACCAAAGAGGATGATGTAAGACTGTACTAATCCCAAAGATGCAAGGAGCAAGACCACCACCGACCCAAACCATCATGGCCAAAGTTAACTGAAACCAGATTTCCAAATGGGAAATTTGGCGGGCAAATAGACAGAGTTATGGGAGCAGCATAACATGTCAATCATGCCAAAGTCGTCATGACAACAAGTAGTTACAATAACCTTTAGAAACAAAGGTAGGGTTGCAAGATGGTCATAACAACTTCTTGAAACATAGACATACTTTCAGTTTCTGTAACAAGCAGCACAGAACCATTTGTAGTTACTGGTGAGGCACAGTCCAATCCTAGAGAAACGGAGGTTTAATTTTAAAAGTCTAAAGTGGCTTTGCTCTAAGATGGCTTTCAAACCTAAGATGGGGAAGGTGGGATCGCCATTACTCTTTTATCTTAAGTGTCCTTGTCAAATCCTTGATAAAGTTTTGGCATTCTTTATCTAGGGGGAAACAAAAAATGTAATGTATGGCCCATTCATAAATTATACCTGTTTGGTTAGCATAGAAAGACCAAAGTTTCAAGGCCATATAATCTCAGTATGCCAATAGATACTATAGGTAACCATTTTGTCCCCTTTGCCAGGGAGTTTTCTTTTAATCTAATAGCCCAGCCTTCTGTTGAGGATAAAGGGCAATGTATCCTCTTCGGTAACTACTTCCTGATGAAATTAGGACGCTGCTGTGGGAGCTCAGGAAGGTTGGAATGCTAGCTAAAGGCTGGGAGGGGATTAGGGCAATGGGGGATTTATCAGAAGCATTTGGTTTGCTGACCCGGCTAAAGAGACAGGAAGAATCCCATAGACTGAACTGCTTTATATCAGTTTTCAGCTAGTCTAGGGCTTTCCAGTTTTGAAGGACTACCTGGGGCTGGAGTGGTGTAGCTCACCTTTGGAGCAATTGTAGTCTGCACCTGACTTCTGGATGGTGTCTACCAGCCAAATGGAACTCTGCCAAGACAGATACAGAAGTTAAAGAACTTAAAGGGAACTTTTATATTTGGAGCTTCCCCTTTGGGAATAGGCAATAGACAGAGAAGCTAGGCTGTTGACGGGCTTGTCTGGGAGACTTAGTGGCCTGGGAGAAAGAGGTGGAGCTAGGTCTTCTGACTTTCTCGACTCTCTGAAGCTTATGTTATCATTGTTTGTAATCTGTACTGAAATCCAACTTGTAGAAAAAACAGCTAACAGGTGTCCAGAAAACTCACTTTTCCAGTGACTCACACCTTTGAGTTGTAGCAAAGCTATGACTTTAAATTAAAAAGCATAAACATTCTTTGTTTTACCTTTTTTTTTCCCTGTCTAGAGGACTGGATATATACAGATTGGACAGAGATGTTTTTAGCATGATAAGGAGCATCTTTAAGTCTGTATTCAAAGACAACCAAAGGAAATTTAAAATTTTGAGCTTGTAGCTGATAATAGTATGTGAGTCACCATCCTCTGCACCCACGCTGCTATGCCCACTCCCCCGTCTCCATCCATTTTCCCTGAAAAGACTGCTCAAGGAGAAATTGAAACTAGGGTAATCGCTGCCCAATGTATCTTCTTGTTCCTGTTTTCATTCCTGTTCCTGTCTTTGTTCCTGGTTTGTTCCTGGTTTGTGGAGAGTATAAAAAGGAGCTTTACAGTTGGAAATACAGCATTTGGCCTTTACCAAATGACTCACGTTTTCTTTCTCTCGCCTTCAGCCCTCCACCGATCCAAAGAACCAGGTCAGCTACTCGGGCATAGCTGACAATAGTACTTTACTTTTTTTTGGTTTTTCAAGACAGGGTTTCGCTGTGTAGCCCTGGCTGTCCTGGAGCTCACTCTGTAGACCAGGCTGGCCTCGAACTCAGAAATCTGACTGCCTCTGCCTCCCAAGTGCTGGGATTAAAGGCGTGCACCACCACTACCCGGCACAGGAAGCTTTTATTTTTTTGTTAATCATTTTAAATGCCATATTCAGCCGAGCTCTGAAGAGTTTTGAGAGTTATCTATTAAGTATACCTAATTTTAAATAAGCTTTACTTGTTTTTAGTTACTTGTTTTAGGTTCAACCTTGAAACATATAAAGGAGGGTAAATAAAAGTTAACAAAATAAAACGTTAAACCGTAAATACAGTTCATAGACTGACTGCTTTACTTTCCTGGTCCTCTCATGGCGCACCACTGCAGAATACTGTAATTTCTTGTATGACTCAGTTTATCAAAATCGCTAAAGCTTAAGAAAGTTAGGTAGGCATGCATTATTGAATCAGCCTCTGTTAGCCTGAGTGAACCTTAGGTAAGAAAGGAGAGACATCCTATAGGATCTTTGTCAGATTGCTTAGGTCCTACGCAGACTGCTGCATCATAAAATAGGGATAGCCCAGTTTCTGGTGCTTAATATTTGGTGTTTATAGTTGTGGCCCTAACTTTAGTTGGCCAGCAATTACACTGGGTGTTTGGGATTCCAGTAGCATTGAGATTTTCTCAGGGTGAACCTTTAAACACAGAAACCATGTTTTGGGTTGACATATCTCAGTTCACAAGAATAGAAGTGGAGCTGCAAGGGTTAAAGAGCAAGGTTGGCACATCTGGAGACTTGCCCAGAATACCGGCTCTGATGGACTAAGTCTTTGTTTTTGTGTTGGCAGGTGGTGCTATCTGTGTGCTGAGTTTTACAGCCTGAAAGGTAAGGTTACCTGTGTATAAATTTTTAGTTATTAACTGTATTATAAGTTTTAAGTCAATTTTTTGTTATAGATCCTACATGTTTTTGGAATATAACCATACCCAATAAACATAAATCCTGAGGTACAGAAACTAAATATAAAAGTCTTACAAATCTTGAGATAAGGTTTATATCTTAGTGAAGGTTGAGACAGATGAAATCAATATTCTAATTTTTTTTAAGCCACTCTGCCTTGCTTTTTTTTTTTCCTCTTACAAAGTCAGTTGGCTCCCTTGACATAAGACAAAAATTTTACAACTTCAGAAGCAGCTTTCATGCACACACACACACACACAAACAAGTATTTATACCCAAAAGATGTTTGAATTCTGCTGAACTGAATCCAGTGGCCAGAAAGCTCAGAGGCAAGGAATTTTCAGCCTGGCTATCAAAGCACCCTTGGCAAGCAGCAGCAGATTTGTGCGTTGGGTTGGGAGAAGGACTTGCCCGAACTGCCCAGCCCAGAGGCGTGGGGGCGGCAGCAGCTAGAGCTTGGACTGACTCTTAAATTCTCCTGTAACTGGAGAAGACTCATTGCAGGAACAACGAAATACATACAAGGTACAGAGACAGCAAACATGAGACCAATACAACACCAGGGACAATGACAATGATTGGGCAATCAAAGATTCACCAGTTCGATCAAAGAACTCTTTTTAAGAAATAGGAGGCTTTTTCACAATTGCCTTCTTGCACAACCCTCTTGGAACCCACTAGAAGTGCCGGGTTTTCCCCAGTTCAGTTAGGCCGGGCCTCTCAGATTTCCATCTCCGCCCCAGTAATGCCTGATGTCCCGTGCTAGGCCTATCCAATCTCTTAGCTCCCCGTCAGGTTGTCAGTGTTCCTCTGCTCTGTTGTGCAGACTATGCATTGAACCCCTGCCAAGGGTGCTCAGATGCCAGACCTCTACAATTTCTTGGCTCCCAATCTCACCAGGGCATCCCCAGGGTCCCAAGGAGGGTCAGAAAAACAAACAAACAACAAAAACAAGAACTGGTAGCTCTGGCCAAACTCCCAAGTAACAAAGATAAATAATTGTGACTTCTTGGTTGTTGCCATGGACTAAGGAATATTGGATCTTATCAGAATTCCGCATTTCCCCATATCAGGATCCCACAGAACCAGGTGTCAGAAAGAATAAGACTTACCAGAGGAGGCCTCCATAAACCCGTGCTTGCCGCTCTTTTTGATACATTCACTTGGGCAGTTCACCATACGAAAGACATACCTCAGGGCCCTGGAGTGTCTCCAAGGTGTGCACATCCGAGGGTGCTTACTCCAACTGGTAAGCAATATTTTTTTGTTCATATACACACATTGCCTCTCCCTAAAGCAGGGTTCAGGAGGTCGGCACTGGACATGTGCAAGATAAGGGGTTTTATAGCTCAGGGTAGGTAGAGGTTCTGAATGAGGAGCAACATAACAGGTAGTTACAGTAAGCTCCTGAAACAAAGGTAGGGTTGCAAGATGGTCATAACAACTGTTTGAAACAAAGACACGGGTTCCTATTTCCTGGGACACAGTACAGAACCATTTGTAAGGTTTCAGGTGGGGCACAGGCCAATATTTGAGAAACAGATTTAATCATAACAGGAATGAGCCAAGTTTGTCTTTACTGGTAAGATGGCTTTCAAACCTAAGATGGAGGCAGACTTATTTATGAGTTATAGCATTAGAATCCACACTATGCGACTGCCTAGGCCTGTAGTGCCCTTTGTCCTTTCACAGTTACCAGCAGGTACCTGCTGGGATGTTAGACATGCATCCGGGGTGCCAGGCAGACAGCCACCCAGTGTCAAATGTGTCAGCAAGGCAAGAAGTTTAACTTCTGCAGATAGAAGGCTGCAGAGCTGTGACAATCCAGCAAGCAAGTGGCTAGTCCAGTGGGGTTTATTCCCCATGCATGAGCCCTGTGTCTCACCTGATTAGTGAGAGCCTGGCCTTATGACATTAGCTAACACAGAGGGATGGTTTCTAGGGAAAAAAATGAAACCTTCAAGTGAATGTTTTTATTTCAGGAGCCACAGTCTCAGGTGCTAGGGTTACTCATCATGGGGAGTGACTACATCAAAGGAGGTATTGGTGGCCGTTCTGTTCCCACCTGCTTCCCTGCCTTCTGTAGGGGGTCAGGGATCCTGACTGCAGGTTGTGAACTCTTACCACCACCACCACACACCTTTTCTCAGAGAGCTGTTTAAGAAAGGACCCCAGACTCTGCCACATGGACCCTGATTCCTCCCTTCGGGACCCCTGCCATACTGTCTGTCTCTGCTGCCGGGACCTGGACTCTATTCGGAGCTCCTACTGTGCTGTCACCTGTCGTTAATAACTTTTCTCATAAATCCCCAACAATGTATCTTGGTGTTCTTGAACCTCTCAGATGAGAGATCTCCTCAAGAGAAGGAGAAAAGGAGGAAGCCAGAAGTGAGTCAGTCAGGAAGGCCATGCAGTGGGCATTTGGTCCTTCTGAAGAGGATAGAAAAACAGGGAAAATGATGGGGTTGTGGGTGGAAAAGCACGAGAAAAGTCTGGCTTGCCTGTCCCTTGGTGGAGTGAGAAAACTTCAGAGACACTGATAAAGCCCAAGTTGCACTTAGGGACAACAGGTGCTTCCCAAAGGTGTCTCACCAGGGACAGGAAACACACTGCAGATATAGGGCCAATGTGCTCTGTAACCTTGGGTTTCTAGAAGCAGGCAAGCTTCTCACCTGAGCAATAGCCCCATGAATCCACCTTACAACCCGTTTATAGAGTGAAGATCTCTACCTTTTAACTTTGTATCCTCACTTACCAAGTAACAAAAGGGGAAGGGCTTTCTTTGCCACCTTACAGATATTAACTTCAAGGTCACCAAAGTCCTACATGTACCCGTTGTAAAGACACCTGAGTGTGACTTGCTCTGGAGATGCCGAGGTTTGGGTATATCTTATTCTTTCCCTGGCCCACTCCTTTCTAATAACCTCTGAAATATGGTTCCAATTTCTTCACATTTTTGTCAAAGTCATCTGGCTTTTTTCTACTTTATAATTATTTTGCCTGCATGTATGAGTATGCACATTGTTTATGCTTTGTGCCCAAGGAGGTCAGAAAAGGGCATCAGATACCCTGGAACTGGAGATAATTATTACCTGAGTACTGAGAATCATATCAAGTTATCTGCCAGGGCAACAAGTGCGCTCTCTCCTCGCTCTCTCTCTCTCCTCTCTCTCTCTCTCTCTCTCTCCTCCTCTCTGTCTCTCTCCAAACCCAGTCCCCACTTTTAAGATAGGGTTTTACTGTGTAGCACAAGCAGGCATCAACTTCCCAAGTGCTAGGATCGCAGGTTGTACTACAACTTATCTGGAGTTTGTAATCTAGGTGAGTACTCTAGCTTTACCTGAGGTGTCTTAGTGTGGTTTTGATATATAGCTTTCCCAATAGTTAATGATATTGAGCTTCTCTTTATATGTACACAGGCCATCCATATTTTTGGAGAAATGTCTATTCAAATCTGTTGGTTTTGATTTATTTCACTTTTTTCTCAAGAGTCCCATCTGGTTCATGCTAGTTTCAATCTCACTATGTAGCCAAGGACTTCAAAACTTTTGGTCCTCCTGTCTCTATTTCCCACATCCTGGAATTACAAGTGTGTGCCACCATGCCTAGCTTCAAATCTGTTGTCAATGTTAAATAATGCTACCTCTTTTTAGTATTGAATTGTATTAAGTTTTTGCTGTTTGTTTGAGACAGGATCTCACTATGCAGCCCTGGCTAGCTTGACCTTGCTATGTAGACGAGGCTGTCAGGAATTCACAATGACCCACCTCCCTCCTGATTACAGGTGTGCCACCAAGCCCAGCTGCCACCCTTTTGATAGAGGAGAGTCAGAAGCAAGTATTCTTAAGACTAGTTGTTTGTAAAGAATGGCACAATACTAGAGCAGATCCAGAGGTAACTGAGCAAATTAGACAGTGACTAATGAAAGTGGTGGCAAAAAACACAAAGAAAAATCAGAACATCCAGACATGGTACTCAGCTATGGACACAAGGTAAGATTAGATGGCAAAGAATATAACAACCTTTGGTTAAAAACAAGGTGTGAGTACAGTCACTGGTTTTATTGGCAGCTCAAACAAGTTCTGAAAACACCTGTTCAAAAGGTTCTCAGACAGCTTTTGAGTTTGAACACGTCCTGCCAGTTTCAATGGCTCAGGTATGAATCATTACTCTTGGTTAGTCAGGTAGCATAGCTATTTCCATCCAATTGAAATACTCTCTTTTGGAGGGAAGAATGGGAAGAGGGCAGGGAGCTTATAAGACTCAGGAAATAAAGGAAACCTGCAAAGGTTAGGAAGTTCCCAAAACAAGTTTCACAAGACCCATCCCAAATAAGCACCACCTACTTGGGGAGAGACTCCAATAGGCTGAGCTGCCTGTCAGTCATGCAGCAGGGATGCTATTTCCTGAGTCATTGGTCACCACCCAAGCTGAGGTAGGCTTTTCTCGGATGACCCCACCCTCAATTCATTCATGCTCCTGTTATAAGTAATCCCAATAAACTCACTGGTCCACTAGCATAGCCTTGGGTGAACTGGTTTTTGGTCTGGGGGTAACGCCCTGTTTGAGGTGAACAGATGTTTGTTTACACAGCCTCAGGGAGTCACTCAACAGTGAGGGTCACTACAATACACTTGATACATACTTATTCACAGGTCACAGAACAATGTAGGCTTCTTTGCACCTCATCCTAAGGCCCCATAAGACCAGGTATGTGAGGTTTTAAATTCTGGTCTATAAAAGTGGGCAAATTCAAGACACCACAGTGTTTCTTCAGAAACCAAAGCTGACTAAAGAGTTCTTACTCTCCTGAAATAGGGAACGTTGTCATTTTCATAGTAACACCAACAAATAACTTAGTTTTTAAAAATTCATTGAGAAGCTTGATGAAATCGTTTATTTCAGTAGAATAAACCAACAGCAGCAGCAAGGAAACGTAAAGTGCTACATTAACGCCCCACCCACATACAGAAGATTTGGAAGGCTCATGGGCTAGACTGTTACAGGCAAAACAGGCATATTTTTTCAAGCATGCTATTTTAACTAATTTGATGTGTAGTCATGTGCTATGCTGGTCAGTGAAGAAGCCTTGAGTTCGAAATCAGAGAACTGGGAAAACAAGAATTTAAGACTTTACCTACCAGCTTCTACATGGTTTGTGTCTTATGCTGGATCTAGAGGGGTTAAACTTAGGCTTTGACAACAGAGGCCCTTCCAGGAGCTCACTAACCCCAGGGTGGGGGTTAGCGGACAATTTTCAGAAAGTATATCAGGGGTAAAAGCAAAACGTACCACTTTGATGTGTGTATCAGGCGCTAAAAAATGCCAGCACACATAGGGAGGTAGCCAGTTAGCGACAGTGAGGGAGACTGGATGAGATCTTGGAACAACCCTCACCGAATGGCACAGGTGTCCATGGAAGACACAAGGTCACAGAGTTCTAAAGGCTAGCCAGGCCTGACTGGGAGGAGGGCTGCACATGAGCCACTTTAGCACAGCGTCAGGGTCCTCCTAAGTGGGAAGGCCACCCAGGCTTCTACTGACTTCTTACTAGATCATGGACCCAAAGTTTCTCATAAATAAGACCTCAAAATATACTTCTTCATGGCAAAAACATTATTTTTAAAGTGGTAACCTATAGCCTTCCTTACATGAAGTCTGAATAGAGTCTTTGGGCTTTTTAGATTTACCAACCTCATCTATAAACAATCCTTCGATAACTATAAAATCTACTCTGTTAACTGGAAGATTATATTATAGCATTCAGTGCCTTTTCAAACTCTAGGTGTTGCGATAACAACAGTAACAACCAAACGTGGCTACCAAATACAAATGAAAATTACCTTCAGTGGCAACAAATGCCAACATCACATGACAGGAGTGAAAACTAAGCTCACCTTTAAAATGATTTTGCGAGCTGTTCTTATCTTGCCCATAATTATTTTAGTTAAAACCACAGGACTTTACAACTTCCTTCCCACACAGTGAGTTAACAGTGGTGGACTAGCTAGAACCAAATACCATTTATATTCTTCAGTTGTCCTTAAAAAAAATAAAAACTTCTAAATGGGCTTTGAGAGCATGATATTTTTAAAGCAGAGGACTGCCTGTATTTTCCAGTCAAACCGGCAATGTAGGGCCCTCGAAAGTGCCCTCGGGGTTGCTGAAGGAACATGCTGAAGCCAATATTGTCCTAAGTGCTCTCACCAGGCACTGAGATGACAGAACTGCACGCCAGCATCTGGGGGACTCACTGGCACTAAGGATTGAATGGACTTTTCATTAAATTTTTCTTAGGCTTTGACTAGTGAATAATTCTAAATAAAGGATTGTTTGTGGTTAATCTATCAATGTTACCTGGGCCCTGAGTTTTTCTATTAAAATTTGAACACTACACATATTTTTGGAATAATGAAAAGCTGTAGTGATTACAGAGCTGGGCATAACATTCAAACCATGTACAAGTGAATAAAGATTCAAACTTTATGCTCCTTATGAGAGAAAATCAACACTCTAGCTGGACCTTTCTTCTTAGACAGTTATGACTTTTTTCATGTGGCATATTGAGAGTACATACAGTGGCTACAAATCTTCTCTTCAGTAATATCAAACACAAAATATAACAAAGCTTCAAAGTCGAAATAATTATCTCACTGCAAAATTCAAAGAAAGATCACAGAATGGCAATCTCAGCATCTCTCCTTAATGACATTCTCAGAAGACAAGTGAACAATGTGCCCCCCTCCCAATTCTTCATTTCGGTCATATAATAAGGACATACTCAGCAAGTGATACTGAGTATTCCCCAATAATACTCCAATGTGCAAAACACTTTAGCCAAGACGTTGTGGCGCACGCTTTAATCCCAGCACTTGAGGCAGAGGAGGCGGATTTCTGAGTTCGAGGCCCAGCCTGGTCTACAGAGTGAGTTCCAGGACAGCCAGGACACACAGAGGAAACCCGTCTCGAAAAATCAAAAACAAAAAAAAAAAAAAAAAAAAAAAAAAGAAAACACCTTTTATCTGAAAATCCAAAGGACTACATAGAAAAGCATTGCAAATCTATAGAAAAGCAGCGTGGGTGTGAGCAACCACAATAAGTTACTGTGTGTGAAGTAGATTAAATAGTAATACAGGAACTATGGCTTCCAGTCCCTTAACCTAAGCAGGACAAACTGTTGGACCACAGCCTGAATGTCTACTTGTAGCACAATGAATTTATAACAATAAAAAAAGTAACGAAGGGTAAATACAAAATAATCTTTTTGTAAACAATCCTTAGGTTATACCCAATGCAGAATGTTTAATGAAGCAACTGAGTCACAGCTCTTAAGTCAGAAGCCAGCATTATAACTCAAAGTCAAATATGTACTCATTGGCCAGATATATTCGTCGGAATATAAGAGCTGCCAATGCCAGAGTCAGGATGATGATGAGCATGGCCGAGCCGCCCTGCTCTGTGTGGTTGGCTCTTGGTGGCTGGCCTTGGAGTACATCAGGGGAAGTGGACGACCTTCTCTGACTCTGTTGCTGGGCTCTGCGCTGCCGAGGGCTCATGGAGGTATTCTTAGGAGCTGGCTGGGTAGGTTGTGGCAAGGGTGCTCCTGATGGATTCTGGGCGCCATACTAAGAAATAATAAGAAAATCTGTTTGAAGTTGGCCAAAAAAAAAACAAAAAAAAAAACAAAAACAAAAAAACAAAAAAACAAAACAAAAACCACTGTACATGCACTTGTTAACATTTTGAGAATACCTAGAGTATTAAATATAACTAAGGCAAATTTACCAAGAACCATCTGAATGTGGAGACTAGGAACCAACCCCATGAATAAGCCAGAAACACAGGTTATCCTGAGTTCTATGAGGTGGCGGAGCCCGTTCACCAGCAAACAAAGGCCTAGTGTGGCTGTTTCTCTCCAGATGGCAGACACAGCGACAGCAATTTCTGCTAAGCATCTGGGCACTGTTCTTCTTTCAGAAGATCCCGAAGACTACTGATTTCTTCAGCATTACCTTACCACACTCACATTCCTCCATCAATAACAATAAGGGAATAATTTTAAACCACAAATTTCCTATCAGTATTGTAAAAATGTGTTTATTTTCAAACTCAGGTTACCCTTTTCCATAATCTCAGACAAGTGAACTAAACCCAAGTCTAAAGCATCTTTTACTCAGTATTCAGTATCTTAGAGTGTGAGAGCATCCTGGGTCCATGAGTGCCTCAGTGTGTTCCACTGTGTACATGGCTGTCCCCCACTGCCCCGGGTGTAGCATCTTCCAGTTGCCACAATGACTTGCTCAGTCAGGTGACAATCATAATGTGACACAAGGGTTTCAAAATCTCAGGTTTGCCTTGGAGATATTAAAACTAGCAATAGCACATTCAAAGAAGCCATAAAACATAGAACTACATACACACAGACTCTGTAACCTGCCTCGACTGCACTGACGGCTTCTAATTCACTAGCAACAGCTTTTCCATCAGAACATATTTATCCTTCAAGACAAGAAATAGGAATGAAATGTCTTAGTATGAGTTACATACAAGACATTTCAAATACTCTCCAATAGAAAAAAAATGCAAACACTTTAAATAATCAAATAATATAACCCAAATCATTAAAACTCTAAGCTTTATGCTGGCAACAGCTTCAAACATGAAGGGAACTGTGGTTTCAGTTCCTTGCAGAATGTCCACTTGAAGCTTGACATTCTTTTCAACATCAACATGTTAACTGGGTGTGGGAGATCCCACCTGTAATAGTGCACTCAAAGAGTGAAGACAAGATGGTAAATCCAAGGCTAGCCTGGGCTACATACAAAGATTTCATCTCACAATACAAAAGTGTGGGGATGCCCCTTGGTGGTAGAGCACGTTCATAGATCCCTAGCATAGGAAAAAGCTTAAATAATCTGAATTTCTTAAAATTATTCTTTACAATCTAGACTCCAGGGGGCAGTCTGTCCACAAGAGCAGACACAGAAAAGTGTATGGTACATGAGGCCATCACATGCCACACAGTAAGTCAACATCCAGTGAGCTTGTTACAGTAGCCAATAAAGAAACATTACAGTCTAATTCCTGCATCCTCCTCCTGTGATCCTCCTGCTCATCCTCCCCGGCCCGGCCCATGTCCCCCTCTTCCCCCCTCCACTATGCTAAGGCTCTAGGCATGCACCACCATACCCATCGAGGAACAGGTTCTTAAGGAAAAAACATGACAATGATATCACTATAGTCTAAGAGACTGACTTATATCAAAGCTTGTATTGAGTGTATTGTTTTTTTCCTTAGTTTGAGGGGAGATTATCCTGCCCATAAAATTGACAAAACAATGAGCCTTTGTTATTTCTAGTCTGGCTTTGCCTACTAGCTGTGTGTTCCTAAGCCAGTTATTTAACCTAAGTCTCAGCCCCTTCGTCTGTATGAGGCGGATAATATCTAATTCAGCAGTTGTGAGGATTAAATGGATTAATGACATAAAGTGCTTATGATACACAATGACTTAGTAAATGTTAATCATTACTAATACTGTTACTATTAACATATCCTTTTCAGGGGCTGGAGAGATGGCTCAGCAGTTAAGAGTACTGACTGCTCTTCCTGAGTTCAATTCCCAGCAACCACATGATGGCTCACAACCATCTGTAATGGAATCCAGTGCCCTCTTCTGGTGTGTCTGAAGACAGTTACAGTGTACTCATATAAATAAAAATAAATCTTAAAAAAAATCCCTAAAAAGTACAAATGTAAGCAATAGTCTATTTAAAAAAAAAAACAAACAAACTTATCCTGTTCAAGGCATTCAGATTTCGACTTGAAAGCTAAGTTGTGAACTTATCTACAGTGGCTCTCGGCCTCCATATTAGTATGATTGATACAGTTAGGAAAAAGCCCTTAAACATTTCTGTAATCTCAGCACTTGGGAGGCTGAGGCAGGAGGACTGCTAAATTCAAGGTTAACTTGGATGACATAGCAAAACCATGTTTTAAAAAAAAAAAAATTAAATAAACCAGCACACAAAAAACTCTAGGTTTGATCCTGGTACTACAAAATTTATTAATTAACCAATTGATGCTCAGAATTTTAGGACATGTACTTTAATGAAATTGCTTATTGATGGGAGGTGGTGGCACATGCTTTCTTTTAATCCCAGCACTCAGTAGGCAGAGGCAGGAGGATCTCTGTGAGTTTGAAGTCAGCCTGTCTACAGAGAGTGACAACACAAGGAGAAACCCTGTCTTGAAACCTGCCCCACAAAAGGGCTTATATAATGTTTTATTTAGGTTTCTGTATTTCAAATGCCTTTTGTATAACTGGCTAAATACTAATGAGATGTTATGAAATACTAACTTCCTACCTAAAATAATTATAGTCATAGGTATGTACCTAGCAATATACAGCAAGTTTCCATACTAACCAGAACAACCAACAGTGAGTGAACTTTGTTTGCTTTTTATATTAAATAGAATGTTCTTAAATGTTTATTTATTTACTGTGGGTGAACATACACATAATATATGTGGGGCATGCGCCATGTCATACTTGTGGAAGTCAAGAGGACAACTTGTCAAGTTGATCCTTTCCACCTTTACATGGGTTCCAGGGACTGAACTCAGGTTGCCAGACTGTGTAGCAAGTGCCTTTACCTACCGGGCCATCCTGGAACGCTTTTTTATATAAAATACAATGGCTTACTCAGAATTTCAATCCCTGGGTGGGCCCAGGAAACTGGTAATACTGACAAACACAAGCTATCATCAGGTATTTTTCCTAGACCACTTACTCTATAAAAGCACTAAGTCATAAACAATTAATGACAAAATAAATGATTAACTAAAATACCTGGAATATGTAACAAGGTACTGCACAGTAGATTTAAAGCATATTGATATATCTATCTTACTCCCTGAAAGAAAGCCACTCAAAGCTATTTAGTCCCACTTTATAGTAGATAAATTTTCTTTTCAATTTTCTAATTTTTGAAGCCAATGAAATGGCTTAGTGCATAAAGGTGCTTGCTGCCAAGCCTGATGTCCTAAGTTCAATGCCAGGTCCCACAGGGTAGAAGGAGAGAACTGAAACGTGCAAGCTGTCCTCTGCCCTCTACACATACATAGTAGCACATGCACAACTCCCTCGCTAAATCAATAAATGTATTCTATGAACCAGGGGGGAAATATAAGACATGGTTTCCTAGTCAAATAATCTGTAACCAAACTGACTACCAATGAAGTAAGTTCATCTTGCTGAAAGTTAAGCCATTTCCCCCTCACAGTCCTCACCAGTCAGCGCCAATCCAGTACTGTCTGTGATCAGTCTTTCCGATTACCTGTGCTGACCCACTTTTGAAGCAATTGATCAGAGCAGAGCTATCACCACCCACAAGACACTCTTTTCATCAAACAACTGCTGGCCACTGACCCCACATAAGGCAGCAGTTCCACAGGGCTGTGTGCAGAGCTTAGACTCTGCATCTCTGCTTCTACAGAGCTGCCAGCCACATGCTGCAGTTCTCACGACGTGGCCAGTATGCCTGAGGGGCAGTATTGTTGACCTCACTAAACCCTGACTCAATTTAAATCGAGAGCATGTGTCACTAGAGTACTAGGCCAAGCTAAGGCAACACAAGACTGTGGCTCAGGGAATTATGTTCAGTACCTAGTATCTACTAGAGAGTTATTAATAAGCATGCTTTATCTAGGCTAGCACATGTTAGTATTGACTTTAAAGAAGTCATAGCATTCTGAAACAACAACAAAATCTAGAAACTATTTCGTCTAACCCCACTTAACAACAACAACAAAAATCCAAAACACTGAAGTCCAAAAAGATTTCTTCAAAACAATATAATTAATGAGGCAGCTGGGCTAAAATCTTGCTACTAAGAAAAATATAATTTTCAATATTTGATCTATGATCTTATCTTAATCCAAAAAGGTATGTGTATGTGGTTAAGGTTTGTGTGGGGGGGGAGGGTGGTACAATGTGTGTGTGTGTGTGTGTGTGTGTGTGTGTGTAGTATGTGGTGTGTGTGCTTGCACGCATGTGTATGTGGTTAAGATGTGTGTGGGGGGGTGGTACAATATGTGTGTGTGTGTGTGTGTGTGTGTGTGTGTATTAAAAGATAAGAGCCATACCGATGTGCTTGCTGTAGCACCCTGGAATGTTGTAGGTAAATCATCTTGTGAATCATTTAGTGAGAAAGACTGGTTTAAGTCTGATTCAGCGATAGTCTTTCCAGATGAATTGACTTCGGCCTATAAATAAGATATACCCAAGAGCAGTGTTATAAGAGAAATGTGTTAACAATCAACTAACTCCCTCTCCTGAATTTATTTGCATTGCTCCTTTCGTATCTACTATCAGTTAAGCTCCAAACATATTTGCATCTGTTCCACAGGACAATCTGCATTCTGAGGGAGCCGCTACCGACTAAGGAACACACACGCCTATGGTTCCCAACCTACAATTCGAAGAACCTCTTCAAACTAAAGCTCTGAGTGACTCTCAGGCTTGTGAGGCTAGCTGGGGCTGTAACAACAGTCAACAGTCCCAGGTTGACCACACTTTACTGTAACTAATCAGCACAAGCTGCATGTACTCCTCAAATGTGAGGAATCAAGACACATTTGACCCTATGATCTTCAGAGAAAACATTCTAAGTACAATAGGAATCCTGGAAGTATCATCAAGAGTTCTACTTCCTCCTCTAGGAACTATGATAACACTGAAGGGAAAACTCCCAAGAACTGGACCTAGAAGCAGACAGAGGGCAGAAAAGTAAGTAAGAGGAGGCAGCAGCATACTGCTTCAGACAGGTTAACTGAATTCCAGAAACATGAGTGTGATTACTCAAAGTATTAAAATACTATATAAATTTTATATTTGGGTAAAATATGCAGAAAAGGGGAAATTGCCAAAATGTTAACAGCAGTAACATCTTGGAGGTGAGGTTACTTTGTTTAAAAAGAACTAGAATTTCAAAAGCACTAAGGTTAGTTCTAAATGCAGCTATAATACATGTAGTATACGTGTTAATTAACACAGCCTGATAAAGTCCCACAAGGAAGTACAGGTTATTATTTACAAGTGTAAAGGGAGCACATGATGGTAAAGTACTCTGCCTGACACGTGAGCACACAGCAAGTAAACTGCGAAGCTGAGACCTGAACGCAGTCTTATATGCCAGTCTAATTTTAACTGCTATGCCTCCATGAGTGCAGCTTACGCTTTATAGTAAGAAAATATTACTCATAAAATCTCATTTCAATAGAATACATATTACTTTCCTTTTTCCTGGAATTCAGCAGTAATCATAAAGGTTCCATACGTGGATCTGCTTAGGAAGTTTAGGAATTTAAAGTACCTTAAAACTAATTTGTCTGGCCAGTTCTTTGGCTTCTTGGTCAGCCTGGCTTGAGACACTTCCAGATTTTAAAGGCAACAGGACATCCTTCATGGCAGAGCCACAGCCTTCACAACAGAAATCCTGTGATCTGGTAGGATACAGGGTTGTTCAGTGAGCATACAGCAAACAGCCGAGTCCTACCCTTTATTAAGATACTCAAGTACGGATCGAAGAGATGGCATTCAATTCCCAGAACCCACATGGCAGGTAACAACCATCTGTAATTGAAGTTTTAGGGGAGCCAATGATGCCCTTTCTAATCTTTACAGGCACTGCACATACATGATGCACAGAAATATGCACATACATGCAGGCAAGACACCCATAAATATAAAACAAAAACAAATAAATCTCAAAAAAAATAAAGATACTTAAATACCAAATGGCTAAAAGAAAAGAACACTTAGCAACATCATAGTACACTCATCTACAGGCTGTGAGACAATCAAGGCACTATTAGTTCTGAGATAAATGTGTTCATTAGAAAAACAGCTTAGACTTCATTTTAAAAAACAAGTTACCTAAAGAAAGATAAGCTTCAGATCTACAGTAGCAACATATTTATGTAAACTGTTTATTATACTATATGATACTGTCCTCAAGAACACAGATCATGAGCCTATTAAAATAAGTCTCTGAAAAGGTCTAATATGAAGCTTCAGTTATCTCTTAGCAGAAACATGTAAAATAGAAAAGAAACCAATTAAAAATAGAATTTATAGCCAGGTGTGTTGACACACACCTTTAATCCCAGAACTTGTGGGTATGAAGCCAGGTAGGCCTAAATAGTAGACAGCCAGGGCTAAGGGAATTAGTACACAGTAAGACCCTGTCTCAAGAAAAAAACAAAAACAACAGATTCCATTATCTCAGTACTACCAAAAAGAAATGGTAGTTTGAACTTAATGAATTATGATCTATAGATAAAAATACACCAAAAATTTTTAAAAAACCTGAAAAGACAGTATTACTATATCACTACCTAAGAAAAAACTCCTTTATTTTATCCTAGATCACTTATTAATATCTACTTTAAGCTATCTAAGTGGCTAAAGAGATAGAGTGGATTCACTTACAACCCCAGGAAATTGATCTTCCAGGCAGCTATAAGTAAAGAATGGCTCTGGCTCGGGCCACCTGTGATGTCAGCTAAAGAGGGACAGAGGACCAGTAATGCTTTCCAGGAGATATCTCCCAACTCAAGTCAAACAAATCTCAAAAGAACATCAGCAATTTTTAATTTTTTTAATTATTAGTATTTTTATGTGTATGGATGTTTTGCCTGCATGTATGTCTGTGCGTCTCATGTGTTTCTGTACCCACCGAGACCAGGAGGAGTTAGGTGGATCCTATGAGGCTAGAGTTAGTTATAAGCCATAATGTGGTGTTGGGAATCAAACCTGGGTCCTCTGAAGAGCAGCCAGTGTTCTAACCACTGAGCCGTCTCTCCCGCCCATCAACTACCTTTAAAAGAATGAGACACATGGGCTGGTGATCCAGCTCAGTGGAAGAGTTCCTGCCTCTCATGGGGTGGAATCCTGGGATTGATCCTTAATACTACTAAAAAAATAAACATAAACATGAGGTCATTTTTTTTATATTCTGGTCACTCCAAGGAAATCTGCAGAACTGGATTTCTACAGTTCTAAGACTGGATCCTTAGCCAAGGTGACAGGGAGAACGAGACTGCTGACCACTAATAGTATTCCGCACTAAAAAGAAACTTACTTTTTGGCGAGTGCTCTTCTCTCCTCGGGCGTGTAATCGAGAGAGCCTATGGCTCCCTCTCCTTTAGTTGGCATAAACCCAATGATGGCCAGCAAGGCTGTCCTTACTGAAACAGAAAGGGAACATAATCTCAGTGAAAGGAGCTGACTTAGGAGTTGGGCTGGGTAGGAGCTGGGGTAGAAGCCAGATCCACAGCACAAACACAGGGATCCATGGGGTCTGAAACACTCTCATGCTTTCTGTGTGTTGTCTTAAGAAAGGAAAAAGCAGGCAGTCACAGAGTGTGCACTCTAACCCATGCTAGGGAAGCAGAGTCAGGAGGGCTTGCTTGCCTACAAAGTCTTAAGATGTTCACCCTCCAGGTTCAGTAAGAGACTCTGCCTCAAAACAATAGGCAGAAGAGAAAAAGACATCCCACAACAGCTGCTGGTCTCACATACATCTGCACACAAGCGTGCACAAACACACAGACAAAATAAAACCATAAGAGAAACTGGCTCTGGAAAAAAAAAGATCTGAAGTGTTTCAGAAGAGATGCAAGTGAGAGGCTATTAAAGTAATATACAAGCTTACATATGAAAAAGTATTTTTGTTAATTTTTCAATGGTGTCACATATTAACCAAAACATCTTCAATCTCAAGAACGTATTATAATTCATTAACATAAACTGAACAGTGACTGGAGCTTGTAGTCACTAATACTCACTGCTCCAAGAAGGCTGCCAGGTTTCAGGATGATGTCCTGAGATGCTTAAACAGATCTTCTTGCCTACTTCAAACCGTCCATTAGCCTTAGAAACAAAGAACACATTTTAAAAATTTCAAAAGTCCATTTAATGCCTTATCCTTTTTATGAATAAATATATTTATATTTATATATGCATAATAATGTTAAAGGTAGTATTTATTATCTTCTTAAATATTTAGACAGTTTTTTGTCCTCTTATAGACATTCCAAAATATGTATTAAATGCTGAATAAATAATAAAGGCTGTTTGTAGAAGGTGTATTTGCCCCTTTCTGAGACGGGGCTAAATAGTTAGCATAGAAAGATTTACTAATGCTGTGCCCTTTGCTACTATAGAACTAGACTTGCTGAACAGTAAGGCACATAAAGGTTGGGTTGAACCTAAGGCCAAAGTCACCTGACTACTTGGTGAGGACGGGTGTAGAGAGGGCTCTGAGGCAGGAGTCTTTTCAGAAGGATGATGCCATTAAATTAGAGAGAACACAATCAAAGAAGAGCACTGATCATGAGTTTGGATAGCAGGAAAAGACTCAGAGACCCTTGGCATCTTTCCCTTCAGAGGTGACCACTGAAGCTAATTCTCACAAATGAAAAGCAGCTGCAATCCTGAACAGAAGTAGCCTCAACATTAAGGAAGAAGATGAGGAGGACAGACACTAGGTAGAACTAGCCCTCCCCTGGGAGGAGGCTGACTCAGGGTCATCCACATCCCAGGGTCATAATCCATAAACATTTGCTAAATCAAAGTTGGAAGTGACTTTAGGAAAGGAAGTGAATGAGGAGGCAATACTGACCACTAAGGAGGGCAGGGCTGCTTTCCAGTGGCGTAAATCCGCTTGATCCACTGTTTAGCTACTGGTAAAGAGCTACTGTTGCCTACTGCTCAGCACTATTGCATACACACATATACATACACATGTGCACACACACAGGTGCATGCATGCACACACAGGTGAGCACACACAGATATACACACATGCACACACACAAATGCATGTGTGCACAGACAGATACATGCATGCACACACACAAATGCATGTATGCATACAACAGATACACGCACACACAGATACATGTATACACACACAGGTATATAGCCACACAGATCTATGTATACATATACACAGATGCATGTATGCACACACAGGTACACACACATACTCACACGCATACAATCACACATGTATACACACAAGTCTCCCACATATACCAGCCCTTATTCAGACCTCTTGTTTCTCCTAGTTAATATATGAATGGGAGCCTAAAGGGACATTCCAGCCTTATACCAACATCAACAATTAGCAGTAAGGCCCAGTGCTTGTTAAGTAGCTTCTAGATGCCAGGAACTTTAGAATGTGGCTGTATTTGCCACAACAACATTCCATTAGACAGAAACAAAAACTAAATTTCAAAGGCAATATGTAACCTACATACGCTGGGATTGAAAGGGCACACACTGGTCAGAGCCCTGCCAGTTGACTCGAAAACAAAGGCCTTTTGCATCCTCCCAAGTACAGCCAAGCTGTGCTAGTGTGCTGCTTTGGATGAACACCTCGTTTCACCCTTGGGTCAGATAAAAGTCAGATCAAATAAGATAAAGACTGAGAAGCCGTGGCAGTTCTGAGATAAGCAAAGGAAGCATGTTTCAACAACAACAAGAAAAATCCATGAAACCAGACTACAACAGCCTAAACAAGATAAGGTTACCAAAGAGAAAAACAAGGCAACAAAAAGGTCATTCTGTGTGTGTGTGGTATGTGTGGTGTGTATGCGTGTGATATGGTAATATGTATGTGTGTATCTGTGGTATGTGTATGTGTGTGTGTGTGTATGTATGTGGTGTGTGTATGCGTGTGGTATATATGTGTGTGTCTGTGATGTGTGTATGTGTGTATGGTGTGTGTGTGTGTGTGTGTGTGTGGTATGTGTGTCTGTTTGTGTGTTGCATTTTTCATGGTTAAGAGAAAATTAAACATAAGTGAGGGAAGAAAAGTTTATCAATCAAAAGAGTAAATCAATAGTCTTTCACATGAAAATAAAACAAACAAATTCTGATAGAAACAGAAATAAACGAACATTTACTAGTCTTTCTGTGGCAGGCCTCATCCTAAGAGCTATAATACAGGATACTGACTCTTTCATTTCCCTGTCAATCTAGTGAGACAGACATCAGAATTTGAGGACACTTAGGGAAAGAAAGTGAGGTGGATGGGAAACTGGCTATGATGTGACTGAGCTGCACCACCAGTCCCACCATGCTGTGCCAAGCAGCATGCCCAGCGCCCTCACACATGAACTCACTGAGGCCTAACACCGGTGCTATGACACATGCATTCACTAGTATCACCAGTACTTCACAGATGCATCAGCTTCCTCAGAATTGTTCTGAGGAAAAAATATTGCACTTCTCTAGTCCAAGCTCTGAAGGGAAAATTAGAATAATATTCTACTTCATTTTTTATGACTAAGCAGACTACCTTTGCAGACAGCTGGAAAAGTTAACCTGCAAGCACTGTAAAGAGCCAAGAGCTCTTACCGTTAGCAGAATAATGCTTGGTGGTTTCATGGGGTACTCTGGTGGCAGTACTATGCGTCCATGATAAACTCCTCCATCAAAATCGGAATCTGGGGGCCCTCTAACTGTGAAGTGCCATTCAAAAAGGTTATCCTAAAGAAAAACAAGAACCCACAGGATCAAGAACATTGAAAAGTATTATCATTTTTATCAATGGTAACATTAAAAATGTCAGGTGAGGAAAATCAAAAGCTTTCTAATAGTGCTATAATAGTTTCTAGTGCTCAAAATGCCTCAAAAGTCACAGGTAAAATGTATTATTTAATGTAAATTTTATGTCTTATAAAAGCTAAAAAGTTTTTAAACAAATAATTTAAAGTGCCTGAGTCCTATTATACATTCATAAATAAGATTAATTTAATTAAACTATCAATTAGTGAAAATATAGTCAAATCATTAGTATAATTTTGAGTTATTTTAACAAACCTTTACAAAGTATTCTTCAGTATGTATAACTGGTTGGTAATATTAACAGACTGGCTATATGCTGTTAGACAGTTAGCAAGTTGTTTTTCTAACTGCAAAGTTCTTACACATTGTAACATGTGTATCTTCACTATCACTGTGGAAATCTGCTTGGAATCCTCCTTTCACAGATGAAAACACAAGAGCCCAGGACAGCAGAAACCCGTGAAGGATCTGAGTCTTCTTTCCATACAGTGTCTGAGATTCTGTTGTCTACTACACTCCCTCCCTCAGCACTGAACACCAGGCTAGCATCTGAAACCCTCGTACATAGTCCCTAAGTCAGCTCTGCCTAAGGAGCCTGACGAAAGACTAATGAAACACTCAGGAAACAGAAGAAAGTAGATCAATAAACAAACCCTCCATTAACTACTCAAGCAAAGGAAACGCAGTTCTAAAGCTGTCCTAATACTACAGTACTGCAATCCCGAGGAGGGCGGAGACAGACTGACCTCCAGAGGCTGAGCGTGGTAATGATCTGTTGGATCTTTCAATTCTGCGGCTTCTTTCATCAATCGTTTAACAGCTAAAAGAAAATCCATAAAGTGGAGATAGTTAGAATATACTTTTCCAAGTGATCAGCACAGACTAATTAAAAACTTCTAGCCAGGTGGAATGGCACGCACCTTTAATCCCAGCTCTCAGGAGGCAGAGGCAGGTGGATATCTGAGTTCAAGGCCAGCCTGGAACACAGAGAATAGACAGAAGAAAACAAAGGTCAGGTACCAGCTCTTGAAAGAAAATCAAGTAGTTTAAAATTAACCAAACGAAAAGCAGGTAGCCCTACAGATCTTAATGAGGCATTTTCTCAATTAAGGCTCCTTCCGCTCTCATGACTTTAGTGTGTGTCAAGTTCACATAAAACCAGCCAGTACAAATAATTTTTTTAAAGAAAAGAACTGGCCGGGCGGTGGTGGCGCACGCCTTTAATCCCAGCACTTGGGAGGCAGAGGCAGGCGGATTTCTGAGTTCGAGGCCAGCCTGGTCTACAGAGTGAGTTCCAGGACAGCCCGGGCTACACAGAGAAACCCTGTCTCGAAAAACCAAAAAAAAAAAAAATAAAAATAAAGAAAAGAACTGAAGTCCTCTTGTATTACTTTTCCTGTTGATGTAATAAATACCCTGACAAAATCAACCTAAAGAAGGGTTTATCCTCGTTCACAGTTCCTCGTGGTGGAGAAATCATGCATCAGCTAGCCGATTACACTACATCCACAGTCGGAAACAGTCCACGTTACCCTTTTATATCACTGTACAACTTCAGACCATGGGAGAGTGCTTCCCACAGGTAACACTAATTTAGTCATGTAGACTGAAGCATTTGGGTGGTAAAATGGGGTAGTGAATTACCCCTTTTCCTGAAGTTTGGGGGACCAAAAAATAATAATAAGGTGTATTGCATCTTAGCAAAGATTTTTTTTTTTTAAATCCAATCTTCTTTCCAAAAAATACACCTGCCAGGGCCTTCAGAGCCATCGTTGTAAATTACCAATAAAGTATAACATATGTAAACATAACAGAACCGCTCCCACAGTGACGACGCTCCAACCATATGGATATTACTCATAGAAACTAGAAGCTTTATATTTTTTTAAGTTTTTTTTTTAATCTAGGTAGTCTGCACTTAAATATCAACCATTTTCCTTTGCTTCTTTCCTTAAAATTTATATGTACCCAATAGATTTAATTAAGAAATGTATGGTTTTTATTATGCTGTATTTTTTTTTAATTATTGTTTATATTTTCAATTAAAATGTACAAAATAAAATTACACTGCTGGTCTTGTAAGACCAATTTTCCTAAATGTACCTATAACTACAGCAATTCATATATTTCAAGAAGTTGGATTCTGCCCATTTGTTATCTTTAACACTACCTTAGATCTAAACACTACCTTATTGTACATTTAAAGTATATTATAACAGTATGGTAGTTAATAAAACACTATTTTTTTCTTTTGAATTTGTTGTAGTCCAGTGCATTTAAAATACTGCAATAGTATGGATAAGAAAGTCTGGCTTATTTTTCTTTAGACTTTTATTTTTAGATTCTTGATTTCAGATGCTAGAATTGTAAATAAATATATTTACTTTTTTAAAAGAAAGACTAATCTATATAATGCCTCACAGGAAATACTCAGAGGCTAATTTCCTAGGTGATTCTAGGTACTGTCAGGTTGAAAATCCAATATTATGACGGTCAATTTGATGAGATCACCTGGAAGATAAGCTGCTGGTTATGAGCATGAGAGATTATCTTGATCTGGTTATTGAAATGGAAAGACTTGCCGGGCGGTGGTGGCGCACGCCTTTAATCCCAGCACTTGGGAGGCAGAGGCAGGCGGATTTCTGAGTTCGAGGCCAGCCTGGTCTACCGAGCGAGTTCCAGGACAGCCCGGACTACACAGAGAAACCCTGTCTCGAAAAACCAAAAAAAAAAAAAAAAAAAAGAAATGGAAAGACTTACCCACTGTGGGTGGCACCATTCCCTAACCTAGGGTACTGGATTGTATTAAAAAATAAAAAAGGAGAAAGTAAGTTAAGCATAGCATTCCTTACTTTCTGCACTTGACTTTAGATGCAACGTGACTCAAGCTCCTACTGCCATGCCTTCCCCACCACAATGGAATGTAGCTGTGAACTGTGAGACAAAATAAACCCACTCTCACTGCAACTGCTTTGTCAGAGGGTTTTATCACAGCAACAGAAAAGGAACCAAGACAGAAATTAGCCATTACATTTCCGTTTTTTAAACACATATAAAATATTCTGCTTCCTAAGGAGATGTATCTTTACAGAATGTCAAAGTACAAAGTGATGCCCAGGCCACTAGGGCTAGAGCAGTCTGCTCCTCCTGGCGGTCCATCTCTTGCTTCAACCCCAGGTCCTTTCTCTCTGCAAGGCTATTTCCTAGAATTCTCTGACTGTGGAGGACAATATCAGTCAGGGAAGAGAAGGCAGCTGTATTCCTACTCTTACTTTTATGAAGGCCATTTAGTCTCTGGATCAAGACTTTAGGCTCCTTGGGCCCCAGTACTTGCCTCTTCTTTTGCCCAGCTGAACTTACACTAAATTTAGGGCCAAACATAAAAATAGTTTTTTAATAGGCAATTGTCTTCCAAACATCAATATATCTTGGAAAGTCAGTATCTTAATATTATCAGTTGCCAAGATATGGTGAATTTTAGGAGGCAGTAAGCTAAAGATTTTCATCTAGGAACCCCAAATGATGCTCTCAGCTGCCTCTTCCCTGTTCTCAGAATGAAGGTGTGTCAGCAAAAGTTTAAGAACTAATGTTTCTGCTTACAAAGACGCTGCAAAGGTATTTACTTTAAAAAAAAATTAAAGATGGGCCAGAGAGATGCTCAGTAGGTAGGCACATGCTACAATCCTGACAACATGAGTTCAACCTGAGTCACACATGATGGAAGGTAAGAGACTCCAGCAAGATGTCATCTGACCTCCAGTTGAGTGTCACAGTGCCTACACACACACACTAAATAAATAAGTAAATAAATATTAAGAACAAAACAAAGCGAAAAAAAAAAAAAAAAAAAAGAACAAAACAAAGCAGAGGGCTGGAGAGATGGCTCAACAGTTATGGAGAACTGGCTACTCTTCTAGAAGACACAAGTTTGATTCCTTAGCAGCTGCATGGAGGATCTCAATCCACTTACAGGGGCTCCGATGCCCTTTTCTGGCATTCATGAGCACCAGGCTCACACACAGTAAAACAGACATATTCAAGCAAAACATTCCTACACATAAAAATAAAATAATTAAAACAAAATGAACAAACAATAATAATGTGAAGAATGTTTGAGTGGAGAGAGAAAAAGAGTAACTTCCTGCCTTAACAAGCTTATAGCGATTAGAAGACTTGAAAAACAAGTTGAAGACACTGTGACAGTGCTGACCAGATATGAATAAGTCAAGGACTACCTAGCCTACCTAAGGGAGCTGAGAAGGCTGAACCTTATAGAAGCTTGAAGAAAGTAATAGGAATTTCAGATGGGGTCGATGGAAAGTATTCCAAACAGAGGATCCCACAGAGATGAAGACAGACCATCTGGAGAGTGGGTCTGGTGGAAACACTAAGAAGCCTAAGAGAGGCAGGTGAGGGAGCTGGAAAGGAAAGCAAGGGTTAAGCCCTGACCAACCCTGCCCAGCAAGCTAACCAACCTAACTCTGAGCTGCTAAGCGATTACTGCTCAAACTCTGTTGATTTGAGATCTAGTGAGTATTTGTTTAGTGGATCTGATGACACAGTAACACCTTCACCACAGGGCAGAGATAAAGGATCTGACCAAGACTGAAGATGCCACCAGTGCGGAAGATATCTCAGTGGGAGACTAGTTTGCCTAGCATGCAAAGGCTTTGGGTTGGTGTGTGAAGGGTGGCAGCTTCCTGAGTGCTATGAATCCGTGGGATATGGATTTTAGGGAAATATATGAGTTTGAAAAAGGTTAGGATATCAATGAATTTGGTTTTTACAACTCATAGGGACTTTTTCAATCTGTGGGAAATCTGTAAAAATATTCAATCACATAATTCTATGCAGACCAGTTGACATGGTCTGAGTTCCTGGGAAAGTCTGATTCGTATGAAGCTTCAATTGATACCAACTGTAAGAACAGGATAATTCCCAGGCTTCTGGTAAAACCGAACAAAGTTACAATACACAGGACACAACAAGTTACCATTATCTGTACTGTGTTCTCTTAGATATTCCCAGCCTTATCTCTGAGATAACCCAACACTAGCAGATAGGAAATGAGATGTTTTGATTATTTCCTCTCACTGTCAGTAATCTACAAATAACAAAGATGTGAGAATAAAACAAAGTAAGCATTATCACCAGACTTCTTGGCATTTTAGCAAGTTCTATAGTTATCTAAACCACCTTCTCTATGAACTCAAAATCATTTACATCAATAGGAAAGACATTTTAAAGCTTTTAAAAGAATATCATCACCTAGAGGATAGAACTTATAAACAGATACAAAAGTCAACCAAAGTTCAACAAACTTTGGAAATTAACTCACTAGGTAGATCAGGCTGGATCTCACAGAGATCTGCCTACCTCTGCCTCGAAAATGCTGGAATTAAAGGCACAAATCACCATACCCATCTAGAAATGTATTAAATTTCTATGGTAATTACTTAAATTTTACCACAATCTTGGGTACCTATCAAGAAGGAGCAATTTGGGGCTGAAGCGAGGGCTCAGAAGTTAAGAGCACTGTCTGCTCTTCCAGAAGACCCTGCAAACTGACCCAGATGGCAGCTTACAGCTGTCAGTAACTCCAGTTCCAGGGGATTTGGCATCCTTACACAGACACATAGGTAAGCAAAAAACCAATACACATAAATAAAAAGATAGATAAAAGGGAGTCATTTTTAAAAGATTGAGCAATTTCCTGACAACATTTCACAGTGCGTTATTCTCTGGGCATTTGCATAAGTACATCTGCTGACCTAGAGCAACCGTCTAAGGAAGTACTGTACAATTTACTACAGTTTTATTTTAAAAGTCCAACTAATTTAGCCAGGTGGCAAACACCTTTAACGCCAGTTCTTGGAAGGCAGGGGCAGGAGGATCTCTGAGTTAGAGGCCAGCCTGGTCTACAGAGTGAACTCCAGGACAGCCAGGGCTACACTGAGAAACTGTCTCAAAAAAACAAAACAACAACGAAAGTCCAACTAATTTAATCATTCTGGCATCAAAATGGTAAAATTCAGGCATTTCTACTTTCTCTGACCTTTTTTAAATCTTCAGGTTTTAAGTGATGAGCTGAAAACAGAGAATGTGGCCCGTTAAAATTCAGCCATGTAATTCTTTCACAGGCATGGCCAAATTTTAAACAAACTTGGTCACCTGAGGACACTTACTTGTCAGCATTCAAGCTAACAATATTCTGTTCAGCCAATATTCTCAATATTCTCAGGCTTTTCGTTTATATATTTTAAATTTTTTTCCCCCGCACCCCTTAAATTTTTTTTAAATTAAGAAAATAAGAGAGATTCATAATACCAACGCTTTCCCATAAGGATATTAAATTTAAATTCCAAACTAAGAAGTAGTATTGGAAGGAAAACTTAAACAGTTGCGAGAGAGTTCTAGATCAATGACCATCAATAACCCTGAGGCTTATTATTCAGAGCTAACAGGAAGTGTTTTTTTTTTCCCTGACAAATTATTACAGGCTCCAGATATTTGTGTCACACCTGCCTTAAAAGATTAGACATCTGATAATGTTTTTTGCATTTTTTTAATGCACCAAAAAATAACTGGAGGCCAGGATTTTCTGGGGGCATTAACTGAAGAAATTCATATTAGCAATCCACTCCCAAAATCATGGTTAATTCTAAAGTATACAGTTCAACTAGTATAGTTACAGGACATTTTCTTTATGTCTATAAATTCACCCCCAAATACTGAAATGGGATATTTCAACCACAGATTCCTCAAATGTGAGTCAAACACCTAACAAAAAGTTCGTCAGCAGAGGCAGAGGGGATACGAAGGACGCGGGTACCGGCCGGCGACGTTCAGTAGACATCGCCTTTACACCTGCCCTTGGCTTGGCTGTCTCCAGCGCCTTTACACCTGCCCTTGGCTTGGCTGTCTCCAGCTTCCCTCCGCAGAGACAGGGAAGAAAAGGCCAGGAGCCACGGGGCGCCAGCAGATCGGAGGAACCGCAGCGGCCGCCTGCCCTGCGGCCTGCACCCCCGGACCGGCCGCGGCCTCGCGTAAAGCGCGAGCCCGGAGCAGCCGCGAGGGCCGGCGAACACGAGCCGGCCGAGGCGCCGCGCCTTGAGTCCCGGGTCCCCGCCCGCCGCCCCAGTCCGGCTCACCCGGGCTCTTCAGGTTGTAGCGGGTCTCCATGGCGGACCTCCCCGCTGCCGCTCTCGTTCGCGCCGCAGCTGCCCGGGTCTCGCGCGGCGGACGCGCCTGGCGAGGGCCTCCGCTGACACCGCCCAGTCCAGCCCGACCGCAGGCGAGGTGCGGGCCGCAGGGTCCGCCTCCCTGAGGGCCGGCCGGGCGCCGGGGCGTCGCCGAACGGGGCGCCGGGCTGCGGACGGCCTGCGGGGCTGACGTCCGGCCCGACGCGCCGCTGCGTCACCGCCAGCGCCCGGTCTGTGAAGTCGGCCTGACGTGGCAGTCGCTTCGTGGCGGTCGTTCACTCGGCGGCGGCGGTCCCGCAAGCCCGCCCGGGGACCTGGGGAGATGGGCGGCACCTTCGTCGGCTCTCGGCCCAGCCCAGGAGACCGACTCGCCGCGGGCTCTTCAGGGGTCCCCCGGAGCTCGCGGGAAGCTAGGAGGAACGGCGCAGCCCGTAGCGGCGGGCGAGCGAGCGGGCGGGCGGGCGGACGCGGCCTGGGGCTCCGCCACCGTGACGTGCGCCTCTCCGAGCCCGCAGTTGGATTCGGTGCCATGGACCGGAGTGGGCTTGTGTACCCGTGGCCCCTAGCTCCGCGGTGCGATTAGCTAAGGCACCGTTTTCGGGGTGCACCAGAACCTTCCAGAAATAAAACCAAGGGTCACCTGGAATTTTAGTAAAAGCACATAAATGGGACCAGGTCAGACTTGAGGGGGTACGGTACGTTTATCTTTTTGAATTGTGGAGGACAGAGGAAATATGGTTCAGAAGGATTAACGAGGGAAGAGGAGTCTCATGAAAGAAGGGACCCAGTAGAGATTAGAGAAGGTTATAGGTGGGATGAAGATGAACTAATTAGACAAATTAGTGTTTGTTTTATAATATTGTCAAAGTTAACAGGCTGTACATGAAAGTCGTAATGATTTGTCCCAGCTGACTGAAGTGGGACGGGGGAAAGAAAGATTTAAATGGCACCTTTTAAGCCATTAAATGTGATGTTTTGTGAATAGTAAACTAGTAATCTGATGAATAGAGAAGCATTAAGCTTTCATTCTTTGTGTTCCTCAAACTTAGCATCCAACAACTTTCCCAGCTCAGCAACCGGCCTCGGCCTCTAACCAGGCCTGCCTCGGGGGTATAGGATCTCATCCACCAGCCAGCCTGAGGGCACTTTCCCCTGAGGCTCTCCTCTTCTTCCGAACAAAGGAGATGAGGATGTTTCTATTTTCTTTTATTATTGAAGCCACATCACCACGTCCTTGGGGGCGGACCTTAAGTAAAAACATCAAATCTGTCACTGAGTTATGGGCCCATGGCAAAGCTTAATTATAATCGCTGCAAGAGAAAAGCCAACTCTGGTTTTTCTCTAAATAGGAACATGTACAAAGAGGGTAAATATGTTGATAAAAAGGGAGTAAATGCTACTTAAAGGTTACAAATTTCTTAACTGTTAACTGGGTGGGAAGAAAATTAATTTTCCTAGAAATGTAGGTTTGTCAAAAGAATACTTTGGGTTTTTTCAGAACAAATTCCTTCCTAGAAGAAAGTAAAAATTTATAGCAGACCAAAAAGACTGTATCCCAAATTAAATTTGGAAGAACTTTCATCTTATTCTTGATAATCCTGAAGATAACTTTAAAAAAAAAAAAAAAAACTTAAACCAGTCTCAGGAGATACCACAAAAAACAAAAGATGAAATTCAAAACACTTCAGAGTCTTGATAGCTTTGAGCTACAATGCCCATGTGTTCCCTTTCCCTAGAGAATGACAAAGCCTTTTGAGTGCGGGTTCCTTCCCCTTAGCATTGACATCTTAATACAGTCTCTACTGGATCAATTCATTTATTCTTTGTGAGTGTTGGCAGTGACACAGATGATCTTTATAGTTTAAGAAAATTGAAGTCTTGAAGAAATTAAGCAGTTCATTTAAGTTCCCTTCTTTATTTTGAGTACAGTGCAAGTTCTTAGCCTTGGTATATTTTACTGTTATAGTCCAGGTGAGAAGTTACAGGCAACCACACATATATAAGGCCAAATTACAGCTCTTTATTAAGCCAGCAACCAAGAGCAGGCTCTTGCCCCAGAGACTCTCAGCACCAAAGCTGAGAGTATAGCATTTCTAAAGAGAAACAGAGATGGCATTGTCAGGGTCGGGAACATGTTTGCATTTGTTTTGACTATATACCCAGCAAATATTTTGGTTATGTATCTGAGCCATGGAAAGTCCCAAATGTGCTGCCAAGGCAGGTGTGACTGTTGCAGGGGTTGGGGGAGGGGGTAGGAGCTGAAAAAGTGCCCAAGCAGACACAAAATGGAGCCAGAGTAAGATCAGGACAAAATGGTGTTACCTCAGTCATTTCACTCATTTCTTCTAGGTACTTTTCAAATACGTGACAAGAGAAGAAAGGGGCATCGTGATCCCATCTCCACGTTTCTTTTGGGATTCTTTAGTTTCCAATGCATGCCCACTGGCTTCTGGCTTGTAGCCAGAGCAGAGCTAGAGAGCTGGTCCCTGTAGTCTCTGGGAGGTGAGGCTGGTCTGGGTGGACCTTCACAGTCTGGGCTTCTTCCTTCTCAGCAGTGTTGTTTTCCTTACCTGTATTTGGTAGATCCATGGGGTGACACCTCTCACTTAGTATTTAGATGATTGTCCATAGGTTAGCCATAGCTGACTACCCCTGGGAAGCCAGGTGTGATGGCGCATGCCTTTATCCCAGTACCCAGAAGTTGGAGCCAACCTGGTCTACAAAGTCTACAGATCAAGTTCCAGGACTGCCAGGGCTACACAGAGAAACCCTATCTCAGAATAAAAACAAAGGGGGGTGCACTTTTTACAGAATTAGCTAACTACCTCTCAGCCATGGAATTAGCTTTTCCTCAAGAGGAGAATTGGTAGCCAGAGTAGTTACTTTGATGGGGTTTGTGTTCCATCACAGAGAAAGGGCATTACTTAGACCTGGAGATGTCCTGACATGCAAGTGTATTGTAATTCTAACCCATTTTATTAAATCATTTAATTAAATACACCTTAAGTTGAATATTATTTCACATTAAACAAAATTTAAACTTGTTTTAAGTTTCTTTAGGCTTAACTTTGACAACATACACAGAAGGTCTCTTCTCCAAGCTTGTCTCTGTAAATTAATTTCATTTGTTTAGAATGACTACAAACAGAATTCATGCTTAGGGCTGAAGTAAGCAGGTCAGATTCCATCTCCTAACCCAGGTTTTAGTGAGCTAAAACAGCGTATGACAAAAAAATCATACTCAAGAGACATTTGTTTCTCTGTAACTGAGAAATAGAAACGAAACCAACAGTCTCTGGGTTTGATACAGAAACAAAAGCAGACCATTGGCATAGGGTAAGGGAGTCCCAAGAATAAAAAGTCTATTTATATCAGAGGAAGCAGGCTTGAAGACCCAATAGCTAGCATAGCTTTTATCTACAGTCTCCTGCCCACGCAGGGCAGCTACCGGGTCTCTCCCACAGAACAACTGGCACCCATAGCCACTCTGAGGTGAAGTCTTGGACTCACAGGCTGCCAGGATGCCTTGGACTTAGTGGAGATGAGGGGGGGGGCTACTCTGCCCCCTGCCCACATTGCAGTTCCTGCTCTGGTAACTCCTACTGCTAGCACACACCCTGTGCCACAAGCTATCCTGCAGCAGCTGGCCCTATCATACAGGGCCTGCCCTAAGGGCTCAGGGAGCACTTTAGGAGGAGGGCCTGTGGGTATTGGCTCTGTAGGTTCTGGCTCTTTTGGAGACCATAAATGGGAACTGAGCAATGGGGTAAGAAGAGGGTCAGAGAGTCTGGGAGAAGTAGAGGAGGAAAAGGCTGGAGAGAGGGGCCAAGTGAGGAGAGAGAGAAACTTAGAGCTTGGGGTGAAAGGAGAGAAGCAGATGGGGAGTCTCCAGACAAAATGAAACACAGATGGAATCAGAGGACAGAGTTTGCTGGGACCACTAGTATAATCCCAGAAAGGAATTGGCACAACTCACGTAGCAGGTGACAAGAGCAATGGCTTTCTCCCTTAAAGGTGAGGTGCACATGGCAAGTTGGCTTCTGGTTATTAAGTCAAAGATCTTGAAGAACAGACCAATTTTCTTGTCCCTGAGACAGAACCAAAGGAAACAAGACATTAATAACAAAAAATGCTGTTCTCTGGGCAGAATCTGTCCAGTGACACAATTCGGCCAGCCAGCCATTAGAAACCCAGGTCTCCCAAATATTCATCAGAGTCAGAATCAGAATCCCAGATCCTCTATCGGTGTCCTAATATAGTGTGAGAGGACAAGGGGATGCCCAAACCTAAGAGCTTGGAAAGGGTATGTTTCCTAGATTTCAGTGCTACTTGGAGGGTACATTCCTTAAGATACCTATTCTTCAGCACTTAAAACTATTCTTATTTTTTTTAAAGGCTTTTTTCTTCTCTGGGCATGATGGTGCATCCCTTTAATCCCAACACTTGAGAAGCAGGCAGATCTGAGTTCAAGACCAGAACTCAGATCTACAGAGAAAGTTCCAGGATAGCCAGGTCTACACAGAGAAACCCTGTCTCAAAAAACAAAAAGAAAACAAACAAACAAAAAAACCCTGCCTTTTTTTTTATTTTAATGATCATATGATTATCATTCCATATTTGAGATATGAATACAAATATCCACAACCCTTCTCTTCAGAAATGGTCATGATTAATATTTTTATATTTTTCTTGAGCCATTATTGTAAAACATTTTAACAGTCCAAATCCTATTGCATATGGTCTTCTATAGAATATCTACAGTCAGCTAATGGATTACATGATTTGAAGCAGCAGTGCTATGATCATTTGCATGTATAGTATGAACTGGGTTATTTTATATCAGTATCTTCCTAGAGTAATATTTAGAAAGAAAAACATCCTAAACATTTTATTAGTGATTTTGAATATTTTGCAATAGGTCTTGCTCTTTTTAATTTTTTTAAAGAATTATTTACTTTATGTATAGGGGTACACTGTAGCTGTCCTCAGACACACCAGAAGAGGGCATCAGATCCCATTACAGATGTTGTGAGTCACCATGTGGTTGCTGGGAATTGAACTCAGGACCTCTGGAAGAGCTCTTAACTGCTGAGCCATCTCTCCAACCTCCCACCTCGCTCTTTTTATTTTTAAGGGAAAAAGAATCCACCTTCCATAGTTTTTTTATTTTCCATCCCCAGAATTGAGGTCTTTTTTTTTTAATGGTCACGTGGCTGATATTAACGTGACAGAAATGCTGTTTGGATTATTATTAGGCTCCCAAGTTTAAACTCTCAAGGACACCAAGTTCTTTTTTCGTATGCTGGACCTGCTATGCTTTTGGCTGCCATCTGGTGGCCAGCAGAGAGATCCAGAAGAGACAAGAGCTTTGTTTTCTGCCCCTGTGCTGCGCACAATTCTGGAGCGGGTGTATTTTAATACCCTGTGGTTAGGTGTTAGGCTGAGACGCCAACAGAGCACCCAGAATAGAAACCCTGGCACCCTGTGTTTGACAGGCACTATGTTTTTTCTTTCCTCAATGAATAAGCAAAAATAAAATGATAGCAAATTGATATTTACATCATCACTTTTCCTATGGCTTTTTTTCACAATCTTATGTGCATTGATGCTTGGCCTGCATGTATGTCTGTGTGAGGGTGTCAGATCTCGGAGTTACAGACAGTTGGGAGCTGCTGTGTGGGTGCTGGGATTTGAACCCTGGTCCTCCAGAAAAGCAGTCAGTGCTCCTAACCACACTTAAAGATTTATTTTCTCGGCGACTCAGTTTACTAATATAGTTGTGAGCTATGTCCCCCAAGAGTACGTATTAGGGATGAGGGAAGGACCCTGCTCAGAATCATGTTTTGCTTTTATTTACACAGACTGTACCACTTTTGTTTCTTTACACTTTGAAGTTTTGTTTTTTGTTTTATTAGTAAGGGGCTGGAGAGATGACTCAGAAGTTACAAGCACTTACGGTCATTGCAGAGGACAACGAGACCCAGTACCCATACAGCACAACCAGCAACAACTCCCAGTTGAAGGAATCCCACAGCCTCTTCTGATGTCAGCAAGCACCAGACATGTACGTGGTCACAGACAGACGGACAGACAGACAAAATATTCATACACATAAGTAAAACTAAAAAGAATGTTTTAAATTAATGAAATATTTGTTTGGTTTTTTAAAAATAAAAATAAAAACTTTGTTTTTAAAAAAAAAAAAAAAAAGATTAAAATCTGTACCCTCATTTCTCTCAGTTCGGATGGACCACATGGGTTTAGCAGGCATGCTCTCATCTTCTAAGTCTGGCTGTAAAGGAAACACCTGCAGCTGAGATAAAACCGCCCTTTGTGACAGGGAGAATGCGTCCAGATGTGCTTGCAGACAGCTGGGGTGCTTCTGTGTCGTCTTCTGCCTTCTGAAGAAGTTCCTCATGCAGGGTCCCTCTGCCACTCTCGTGTACCCTTTTCTTCTGTCCTGACCTGTCACTCCAATCTTACTGCCCTGGTCCCAGCCAGCCAGCCGCTGACTGATGCTAGCCAGCCACTGACTGAGGCTCGTGGTCTTCACACTAACTTGAATACTTATATCACTGCTGCCCCTTCCTCAGAGCTGTGTTGGTTCCTACTCATTAGGAAACTGTAAAGTAACAGGAAATAACTGAGTTCAATACTTTTAAGCAAATTTTTATTTTATTTCTCATCATAATAGCCACAAACTTAAAAAGTCCGTAAATACACGTCACATTCTTCACTCTGCAGACAAAGGTCAGCACATACCAGAATTATGGAACTTCCGAGTGTAATTCTGTGCCTCTGGCATTCCGAGCTGTAATTACCACTGTCTTTAGCACACTCGGATAACACTGTAGCTTTCCCTGGAAGCTTTACAATATGGCAAAGCTAATCCTGGGCTTCTGAAGTATCCCGCCTTCCCCAATGGCTCACTTAGCACTCATTGCCCCAGAGGTGTCACAATCCATCTGCCCTCTAGTGCCCTGTGAGGAAATATTGGCACCAATTTTATTTCCCTAGATGCTTGAGGTAGAGTTTAGGTGTAGGTGACTGTAAACAACATATGCCATATGTGAACGAGGAGCAAGTAGATGTTTTGGTCTTTCAATCTGTTGTTTTTGAATAAAATACTGTTAAGGGAAACAAGATGTTTTTAAAGTCCTAAAATGGTAGGAATTTTCTGTTATAAGTCACCCACCTCAGTCAATGGGTGCAAGGCAAAGATGGTTGATTACTCATTGCTGAGGGTGTGGCCTTGGGAATCACACAACGGTGGTCGTCTTTAGAAAGCTCTTGAGTAATTGTTGAGTTAAAAAGTGTAACTTATTTGTGAAGATCACTAGGATGTTGAAGAAAATAGAAAATAAGTCTCCTGGGCTGACGGTCACTTGATGGAACACTTGCCTAGCTAGCGTAGCAGTGCCCTGGGGTAGATTCTGGAATTAGGAGAAAAACAAGAGAGAACCGGATCCTAAGTGAAGCATGGTGGCACACCCGTCATTCCAGCACTCTGGCTGAAGGGAGAACACAACCTCTAGACGGCGCCTGTCTCAAACCACCACATAACCTACTCAATTTAAAGTGTGTCCCATCCTACCCACCAAGAAACTGTCAGGTCATTCAAAACGTTCTGATGATGGTGAGGGCACTAGGTACATTGAAAGTTTAATGGAGTCGTACGAAGAGGAAATTTATTTAAACATGTAATTTGTTATATAAATGCAAAGATCTAAAAATATAAATTGATCCTTCAAATGGACTTTATGTGTTACACACTTACATGTGTAACAGTGTACATTAAATGGTACTTTAAATAATATAGTTTGTTGGTTTTGTTTTTGAGATTTCTGCACGTAGGTACATGCACCACATGCATAGAGTCCAATAGAGGTCAGGAGAGAGCACTGGATTCCGTAGAACTTGAGTTGAATACTTTCTCAAATCTCATAATCAAGTTGGAAGACATGTGGTGTGTGTATATGTTTACACACTTATGAATATATGTATGTGCATGTGCATATATGATTATATAGAAGACTCAAGAATGCTTCCCTGGGTGATTATAATCCTAATAAAAACAATCTCCCTCTCTAGTGTGGCAAGCTTTTGGGGCTGCTTGGCAGGAATCTGACATTAGTCAAGGACAAGGAAATGGGCTTTAGGCAGGAATCTGACATTGGACCATGACAAGAAAAGGCAGGAATCTAATTTTAGGCTAAAACAGGGAAGTAATTTCAGTCAGGAATCTAAATCTTAGGCTAAAACTAAGAAGTAGGCCTCAGGCATGAATGACTTTGAGCTAGGACAGGGAAGTAGGCTCAAATATTTTGGTCATCCTGATAAGCCCTTAGAAACAGTGATCATGGGAGTGATCACGGGACTTTGCTTATTGCCTTGCTTGTCCCTTGACTATTTGCATTTATTGTATTGCTAGTTCCTTAACCTAGAACTAACCTAAATAGTTGCATGTAATTAAAAGCAAATTGGGAAAAATAAACCTGCCTTCAGTCTCAGAATTGGCTGGGGCCATGCTACAATGTTGTCTAATCGTCTTTTTTTATAATCCTCACTCCTGCACTGGACAACCTGTTGGCTGACTGGGTTGGCCTGGTCACCCTAGCTCTACAGGGAAACAAGATCTCAAGTATATTTAAAATACAGATCCCTAGATGACTTCCCAGATTGATTCAGGAATCTATAGTATTAAACATCCTAGGTGATGCTTAGGACCTAGACAATGAAATCAGGCAGAACTTTGTGAGTTGGTGATTGTTCCTTACACATTGAACCCCAGGTAAGTCCCTTTCTCACTAGATGGACAGACATACAGGGTTAATCTCTCCAGGTGAGCCACTGTACTACACTGCTTTATGGGGTAGGGGGAGCCAAATGACTCCCTTATTAAAAGGCTGAGTCCAGAATCACCACCTGCCTTGTGTACTAAAGGCTCAAAAGAGCTGACACACTTGCCAAATGCATGTGGGAAGGTCCTAAATTTGACTGATGCTAAAGAAAAGTGGGATTTAAAAAATGAAAACTGGGCACAACATCTTCAGTTCTACAACTCAGAAGGCAGAGGCAAGCAGGCCTCTTGAGTTTGAGGACAGCTGGACTATATAGTTCCAAGGCCAGCCAGGGCTATATTACTGAGACCATATCTAAAAAAAAAGTGTAAGTTCAGTTTACATAATGATTTATCTTCATTTGCATAAAATTAGAACTGAGTAATGGATAAAGACTTACTAAACAGTCAAGGGTGGTTGTACCAAGTTGTGGCCCAGCTGCAGAGAAGCTAAGGCAGGAAGATTGTTGAGCCCAGAAATCCAAGATCAGCTGGAGTGACATTAAGAGATCCCACATCAAAAGGTTTGTTGTTTTTTTTTTAAACTTCTCTTTTTATTAAATGGACCTAACATAACCAATAAAACAGTGATATGTATATATGTATATAGTAAACATCATCTTAAATTTCAACAAAGGAGACCATTCTGCTCCCAGAAAACTAAGCTCTGGGTACGTCAAGCCATGGGCACACAAACATGCTTTCAAGTTGGCAGTTAACATCCCTGAAGACTGTGTTACAATGTCCTCAACAGTCAAACAGTATGCTTGATTACAAACTACACCCAGCCTGTGTCTGTTGAGTGCATACTGTACTTTAATCAAGACAGCTCCATTGATTTGATAAATTGTTTCAGACACAGTTGGCATATAACCCATACATAATAGGACGCTGTGATTTTTAGTCATTTTCTATTTAAGAACCCAAAATATATCAGTTCACAAAATAACACTTGGTACTATTAATCAGCTTTTACTTCTACTCCTTCAAAACACTCTGTACAGGTCATTCACAGTAACCTCCATCTTACAGTTAACTAAAGACAGTGACTCAGTACAACTCTTACAAGAAGGTTGTACTTGACTCAAAGAGCAAAAGCCTGCCTGTTCTACAAATCCTCAAGTTCTCAACTCCTAAAACCGAACAAACATGTCCTATTGAAGCCACCGTAGGCAGGAGTTTTAACCTTCTGTTTATAGTCACGTTTGAGCATAAACACAGATCTACAGTGCATTAAGCTAACTCCCAAATCTAAGATAAAATACAAAACAAATATGGAGACATGTTGCAATTCTAGTCACAGACAGAAACTTCACCATTCAGACATCTCCAAGAGGTCATTGTCACACCAGGCTCGAGGCAGTCATCAGGATTGTGACTAAAGAGTGCGTTTATGATCAGGAACGTGGGCCCTACATCACAGGACTGCTCCTGCCTATCCTCAGAGAATCACATGCTCTTAAAGTGATAGGCTTTTAAGGCACATTTCAACAAAAAAACCATTCTATAACCAGCTTCAGAATGGAAGCGCCACTTAGACATGCTAATTTTATGTGGTTTACCAGTCAGGCAAGTGTCTTATCTTGAAACTAAAGTCTTATTAAAAACTCAATTCTTTGTCTATTCAAAGGGAAAATCTTTGTAAAAAAGCTATTAAGAAAGCGACTAGGGATACTAGCTTGGTAGAGTGCTTGCCCTCACATGCACAAAGCTCTGGGTTCAATTCTCAGCACTGGTTCAATCCAAGCGTGGTGGTGCATTCCTATAATGCCAGCACTTAGGGAAAGTGGAGGCTGACGGATCAGAAACTGGAGAGCATCCTTGGCCACTTGGCAAGTCTCAGGTCAGTCTGGGTTACCTCACTCAAAAAAAGCAAACTGTGCTTCTTACTCTCTGGTGTCTTTGTGGGGCACAGGAGGTGGGGGGTGGTGTTAGACTCTTAAAAGCAGCCAACCTCCATCCAGAGGCCGTCATGGAATAGCCCTGAAAATTAAGGAAAGCTCCCAGCTCCTACCATCTCATTCAAGTCTCTTCACAGAAATCATAAGGAAGGAGCCATGGTATCATGAGTACTAGAATCTCCTTAATAATCAGAGACTACTGGAGGCACAAATCTTACATTTCAATCATCTGTCTCCAGTTTCAGCTACTAGCTTAAAAGTCTAAGACCTGGCCAGACACGGTGGTGTTCACCTTTGATCACTGGGGAAGCAGAGGCAGGTGGATCTCTGAGTTCAAGGACAGTCTGGTCTACATAGCGAGTTCTAGGATAGCCAGGGCTACATAGAGATAAGATACACTCTCTCGAGCAATCAAGAATTGGGAAAGGGAAGCAAGAAGATGGGAAGAAGACACTTAAAAGAAGTGAGCTTCAGGGACAAGCTGCTTTAGACAAAGCTAGAGCCAGCTTTGACATCCCTAGCTGACTCTGCTTTAAAAAGAACCTTTTCTAATGCCATGCACACCTGACAGTGCTAACCCTTGGAATGGTTTGAAATAGGGCTAGATTTAGGACTCTCTGTTCCCTACCAATCTAAAAAAGCACGCATATAGCTAACTCTTTAGACTACCTTTTACCTACCGGCCATAGGCTTTCTGTGTCCTCTGTCTTGCAGAGCAAGCTGGTGACAGGCTGATCTTGGTAGGGACAGGAAGAGGATGTGAGGCATGTTGTCACAGATGAAAGAATGAGTCAGGTAACAAATGAAGCCACCATGGACTAAACTCAATGAAGATGAAAGTTCTGTTCCACTCCTGTGGTCATGAAGCATTAAAAACTGGTCCTGAACAAGGAGTCGAACACACGCAACTACACATGCATCTTTAGTCTCAGCAGCCTCTGACTACATCTGGGAACCCTCCTGGCCTGGTATTTTAGCCTCTTCAGCAGGTACAGTAGTGCCTCTACAGTTTTTCCCCCAACAAATCAATGCGATTTGTCCCCATCTCTTCAAACAACATTCATGGTTTTCTACACTGCTTGGCATCATCTTAGAAATCTGGTCCCAAAGTTTCATTAGAATAATGCACCAAAAAGAAATCACCCACCTGCATAAGGTGACTACTACCAAAGGTGTGTGTTGAGGTAAAGAATTTCATAAAGACCAGGTGAGTCGGAAGGCATGGTCATAGGGATACGAACGTGTAGGTAAGCTTGGTACTAATATTTTTCTGCAAAATTCCTGTTTTGTTTTGGGGTTTTTGTTTTGGGATTTTTTTTGTTTTTTGTTTTTTTGTTGTTTTTAGTTGGTTGGTTTTAAGACGGGATTTCTCTGTGTAGCCGTCTGTCCTGGAATTTACTATGTTGACCAGGCTGACCGAAAACTCACAGAGATCCATCTGTTTGGATTAAAGGCATGTACCACCGCTGTCCAGCTACAAAACTCCTGTTTTCACTTCTTACAGGGAAGTTCTTATTGCTCTTGCCTGGAGCTTCCAGCCCTGACCTGTTGCTGCTCCACTGAAAAACAATTTCCCCTTTGACAACTGGCAACAAAGAGTCCCAAATTTACAAAAAGTCTTTAGCAATATATTGGATTAATTTCCAATAGCCATATGGACTACAGTATGTGTGTCCTTGTCACCAAATACAGGAAAAGAGTTTAGAAAAGTCATCTTATCAAAGTTCACCTCAATGAGAAAAAAAAACATGAAAAAATGCAAAATATGTACAGTTCCTGGCAGTTCTCACAAGGGGTTTTTTCTATGAACATAAGTTTACATTTATGTAGTGACAGTACAGTGGGTCTCACTGTTATTGTACAGGTTTTTGCTTCAAAGTGCTTATTTTATTTTAAAAAAGAGTAAGGTTTATTTTCCTTAAAACATCTGAGTCAGGGTCCCAGCCCTCCTGTAGTGCAGTAGTTTAGCAGCCTCCTCACTGAGGTCTGAACTCAGGCTCCCCTACAGCAGCACTCTAGGGGTCCCATTGGGAGTAGCTCCTGTCTTCTTGGGCAGCCGACTCTGGGCCTTTCGAGATTTCACCATCTTCATTCTCACCTCAAAGACTTCATGGATGGCCTTCCGGAAGCAGTGGAAATTATAGTCAATAAGCCCTGCAGGAAGACAAACACTCTTAAGTAACACTAGAAACAATCTCTGCCGTTCGTGGCGTGCACCACCAGGGCATGCACCACCAGCAGGGGGCAGCAGAGGACCAAACAGGCCCAGGCTGCAGGAACTGCAGGTAGTCAGTCATGTGAAGTAGGTGTTGCCTAGAGAGTGTTCCAGAAGCTTCCAGAGTATTTCCTAAGGTGTCCATGGCTCAAAAAGATCTGAAAAACCACTGAACTGCACTAACTTAATTATTCAGATTAAAGGCTAATGGTAATTTAAGATAAATCTAGAGCTGTCAAGATGGCTTAGCTGGTATGTTTGCTATGTAAGTCTGATGACCATAAACACACACACAACACACACACACACAACACACACACACACACACGTTGGCTTCATAAGTCTGACAACCTAAATTCCCAAGAATCTATACATGAGTTCAAGGCCAGTCACAGCTACATAGTGAGACGCTACCTCAAAAATAATTAAATAAATAAGGTACAAGAACAACAGAGAGCCGGGCGGTGGTGGCGCACGCCTTTAATCCCAGCACTTGGGAGGCAGAGACAGGCGGATTTCTGAGTTCGAGGCCAGCCTGGTCTACAGAGTGAGTTCCAGGACAGCCCGAGCTACACAGAGAAACCCTGTCTCGAAAAACCAAAAAAAAAAAAAAAAAAAGAACAACAGAGAAAGACACCACCACACACACAAACATGCACACACATTAAACATGAGATGAGGGATTAGGGTTGGTGGCATATGCCTTTAATCCCAGTACTTGGGAAAGCTGAGGTAGGCTGAGGCCAGCCTGGTCTACAGAGTGAGTTTCCAGGACAGCCAAGCCTAATAGCGGGAGAAACACTGCCTTAAAACAAAGGAAAACAGGAGATGAAACTTTGAATGTGCCCATTTCCCTTCATTTCTTGGTTGTAGCACCAAATTAAACTCAACAACTAGTTCATTTACTATATTCTACAAAACCCACCTGCCATCTCAGAGTGTGTTTCAGGAAGACCTACTAGATCAATTTCTACTTAAACTTAGCTCCACACAGTCAGATGTTAAAATTAATGCTAAAGGTCAAAGAAGCAGCCGGATTTGTAGTGACATTTAATTTTAGAAACTTTGTAGTGGAAAAACCTGGCAGTACTTAACCGACCGAGGCTAGCTCCCCTTGGAAATGGACAAACAGCATTCAGTGTCTGAGCTGGGAGGGCACGGTGTCATTTCTATGGGGGACTCTGAGGTGTGTACAAGTTCATTCCACTCAGAGCTTACAAGACTGTCAGTCCTCAGACCAAATGTCAAAGGGGAGATGGATGAACACTTGGGAGATTATTTACTGTTCTAGCAACCTTTTTCCAGTTGATTGTAAAATTGGTTCAAAATAAACAAGTTCTCTAGCCTAGCTCCAATGTTCCTAAACTTTTGGTCCTGCTGCCAGCTGAGGTTATATATCTGTGTGTCCCTGTTCACCTTAGCTTCCAAAATCTACAGGAAATAACAATCAACAAGAATACGGGAAGAGACTATAATACGAACATGTGTGCACACACATTGAGCTCTATACGGAATGGAACTCAGTAGCCGTCTTGGATTCTCCTTCAAATCCATGGCCTCTTTTTTCACTAATTGTTATTCCATGCATATATGCATACACTTGTATGTTCCTAAACACAGCCTGCTCAGTCCACATAATGTGTGTTTTCAGGGCTACCGTCTGGCACTGGACAACCAACGGGTATGCTCTTCCCTGGGGAGGACCACTGATTCGACCCTTACATGATGGTGTTAGTCAGTATCAGTCACTCCTTCACTACGTGCGTCACGGCACCATCCCTGCTATTCCAGGGCTTACAAGTATGTGAATACTAAGCAGAAGCCAAATGCTATCTACCTCTAGTGCTTCCTTAATCAGGAGAGCAATGGTCACACGTCTCTCCTAACACCTTCTGTGTGACCCAGGCATGGGCCTCAACCGGCAGCACAGGCTAAGAAATCCTTTCCTGCTGCAACAGCCTGGGAACAGGGAAGATTCTGGATCTCCTGCCACCTCATCCCAATCATGGCTGCACACCTCGGGGATAGACCACAGGGTGTGCCTCAGGCCTGCCAATCAAGGGCCACACAACTAAAGTTGAGGCTCCGAGGGCATCCGCTGTCTACACACACACTCAACAGGCAGCAGAGGCAGTCTGGATTGAGGCCATTCTTTTAAATCACATCAAAACTTACCTTTTCTTTCAAAGCTTTCCTCTCTGACAAAGCAAACGAGTGCCAAGAACTTCGTGACCTCTTTTAAATAAAGAACTGTTGTGTTATTCAGTTTTATAATGGCTGTCGAGTCCTTGTCATATGGGGCACCTGCTCCATCTTCTTTGAGGCTAAATGGAGACAAAAACCAAAATGTATTTGACCTTCAACAAAGAACTACAAATGGCAACCTGGAGACAGACAACTGCCCCCACCCCCAACACATAGAAAACAATCACTCTAATAAGACATTTGCAGTCGCTCTTGCTCTCTTGCTCTCTTGCCTCTAGCTTCTCTGTCCCTCATCCCTCCCTCACTTTCCTTCCCCCTCTCTCCACATGGTCATGGCCGGCCTCTACTCCTCTACTTTTCCCCTTCTCTTCTCTTCTCTCTCCCTCCCTCCCTTCTCCTTCTTCTTCTATTTCTCTCCCCCAACCTTTGCCCTACCTCCTGAATAAACACCCCTCCCCCTTGGGGGGGAAGACATTTGCAGTCAAATCAAATGCCTAGTAAGGCACGTGTGGTACCTTTGGGCACAGACACAGAGGTGACTCTGTCAGTCTCTTACCAACACACTGAGTGGTTACTGTGGCAACCAGGCAACACTCTAGGTGCCCAAGGAATACAAGTGGAGGTAGAGGAGAATTATCAACCCACCAAAGCCAAAGGTACCTTGTGTTGACAAGGTTACAACAGTGAGGCTGCCAAAAGCAAGGTCAAAAAGACTTCCAAAGAGTCCACACAGACAGGAGAGGTAAATGCTGGGCTTGACTTGGGCCAGAGGGAAAAAACCTCAAGAAAACAGAATTAAGAGGCAGAGGTGACATACACCTTTAATCTCAGCTAGAGGGAGGCAGATTTCTTGAGTTTGAGACCAGTCTGGTCTACAGAGATCAGTCAGAAAAAAGAAGAAAAAAAAAAAAAAAAAAAAAGCAGCACCACAGGACTACTGGTACAACTTGAGCATAGTATATATTAGATAACAGAGTATGCTAGACATGCTGAATTTGCCTTATGATTAAACTGTAGTCCTGCAGAAAGGCATTCTTGTTCACAGGAAAGATTCAGGAGATCTGCAACTCACGCCCAAACAGTGCAGCCAAAACACCAATGACAGCCGTGTATGAGGAAAGCAAAAGCAAGTGTGTCCATGTGGTTAGGAATCCCCAAGAAGGACACAGAGTTCTTTGTGTACTTGAGCTCATTTTCTGCAGAGTCAGCATGTTCAGGTGTGGCCTACAGGGACAGAGCCTAGCTACCTAGTTTCCTATGTCAGCTTGAAGAGGCTGAGTAACTTGAGACCTCGATTTCCTCCTCTGTTTACCATCAGCATTTCCAAGTTTCCTACTGGAGAAATGACATGTTCAGCAGAGACCTATAGAACAAGCAAAATGGCCTGGCAGTGGTGGTGCATGCCTTTAATCCCAGCACTTGGGAGGCAGAGGCAGGTGGATTTCTGAGTTCGAGGCCAGCCTGGTCTACAGAGTGAATTCCAGGATGGCCAAGGCTACACAGAGAAACCCTGTCTCAAAAAACCAGACAAAAAAAAAAAAAAAAAAAAAAAAGAACAAGCAAAATGAAGGCAAACGCTAACATCACAGCCTTAGAGACCAAAACAGGACCCACTGAAGACTCTGGTGTGACTGGTTTCTCACAAAGAGAGTGTCTTAGTACCTTTGCCCTTTCTCTGAAACTATGTACATTTTCTAGTGTATTGTCCAAATTCATGAATAAGTGTCTAGAAATTTTGACTCAATTGGAATTACACTAAACCTTATCAATTTCACCCAAAAATTACTGTGTGATAAGCAGCTGACCATCCATACTTAGTTCTACACCTTTACTTAGTTCATTAGCACACACTAGCTGCCAGAAAAATCCTCTAAGCCAGACAGATACTGGGGAAAGGTAAGCTGGATAACAACAACAACAACAACCTGAGCAAAGTTAGTGACAGAGGTAAACCAGAATCTAAAAATCCAGATATGATAAACATCAAAGCTGACGCTTTCATCTTGCAGCCCTTAATAAAACGGGCTGGCGGTGTGGGGGGACAAAATATGAAATCATGGATAGTGATCTCATTACCCTAAGAATTACAATCAGAACTAAAAATGCAGCCTATAGAAATGTAAACAGCGAGGCTGAGAAATAACTCAGCTGATCAGGACACTTAGTCTTTCTAAGGACTGAGGCTTCATTCCCAGCATCCACATGGGGGCTCACAATCATCAGAAATTCCAGTTCCAAGGGACCCAACAACCCTCTTCTAAACTCTGAGGGTACCAGGCATGCACAGGGTACATACACATACACGCCTACAAAGCATGAAATACAAAGTTTCTAAAAGTACAAACAGTGGCTGTCTCTAGACAATAAGGCTATGGAGGCGTCTTGGCTTTTGTTTTAGTTTAGATCTAACCCAGGCCTCAGGTAGGTCAGGCAAGTGAACCAAAAGAATTACACGTAGAAATCTGTGACGTTTTGTAACTAAAACGGTTGCACAGCTCACCTTCTCATCCACAAGCAATGAGAACACACAAAGGGGTGTGTGTCTGTGTGTGTGTGTGCATCTGTGTATACACATGCATGTGAGTGGGTATGCTTACTTGTGTGTTGAGCTGCTAGCTCTGCAGAACCCACAGCTGAGAGAGCCCTGCAACACCTAAGCTCATCACCTGAAAGGGCAGTAAGACCTCGTATCTCAAGACCACGTGCTTCTGGGCTGCCTATGAGGACCCTCGTCTCTACCCACATCCCAACTCTTACCTTGCAGGTTAACTGAGCTGGCTCACAGCCGCTTCAGTAAAGCTCAGTGTCTTAGTCAGGGTTACTACTACTGTGATCTAACACATGACCAAAGCAACTTGGGGAGGAAAAGGCTTATTCAGTTTGCACTTCCATATCACCGTTCATCATCAAAAGAAGTCAGGACAGGGACTCAAACAGGGCTGGGCCCTCCCACATCAAAGACCAATTAAGAAAATGCCCAGCTAGCCAGTGGTGCTGCATGCTTGCCTTTGATCCCAGTACTTGGGAGGATGAGGCAGGAGGATCTCTATGAGTTTGAGTCTAGCCTGGTCTACAGGACAGCCAAGGCTAAACAGAAAAAGCCTGACTCTAAAAATGAAAAACAAACAAAACCAAAAAACTCATCAAAAGAAGGAAGGAAGGAAGGAAGGAAGGAAGGAAGGAAGGAAGGAAGGAAGGAAAATGTCCTATAGGCTTGCCTACAGCCCATCTTATGGAGTTATTTTCTCAGTTGAGTCAAGTTGACATAAAGCTAACCAGCAGTTCTTCCTGAATCCTGTGAGTTCTCAAAACACTAATATTCCACCATAGAAAAACTATCTCTGGCAAAGCCAGCTCCCTCTCTCTCCATGTTTGTTTTTAGTGGGTAAAAGTAAGTCTGATTAACATCACTTACCCAAACAACTCACCTCTCATGCATAATTATCATAGGGCATAATAATGATATCATGCATATAATTAAAAATGTGTTGTTCACTGTATGGTTCCCATAGCAATTGAAACTGTAATCAGACTTCCTCAGCTCCCAAATCCCATTCAAGACCATCCACTTAAAAATAGCAGATTACCACAGGGTGGGACTCTTGAGGGAGGTCTATATATAAAGCTAGATGCTTGTGTCTGATGACAATAATAAATTATGGCATGTACAACTGATCTAGGATCTATCAGGGCAGGAACATTAAAAGCCTACTAACCGTGTTTTCACTGTTACCATCTAGGAGGTGTGTTATGTGAACGCATGGGTTTTCATGTGCACGCGTTATGTAACACTGTTAACAGAAAACCTGACTGGGTGGGCAAAGAATTTTCAGATGGTGGAAGACAGAAATGGCTAAGCTTGAAACTCCTAGAGGCTGACAGAGTAGAGTGTCAGGTGGGGGTGACACAGAGAGAAGAGCGTGTGAAACACAGGGTCTGAGCACAGCTAGCGACAGGCTGACGACTCGCTCTGACTGTCCACAGCCTCGCAGGCATGCAGAGTGCTTCTATGTTTAGCAATACAACTCTCTCCACTCCATAATATTATCTTAAGCATTTAGAAGTTTTGGGTTCTCTGAATGTTAAGGCCATAACACATAAAAACTGGCAGAAGTCATTTGCCCAGTTTTATAATTCTCTGCCCACCTAGACAATCAACAATAATTTAATACCGAGCAGGTATTTTCTGTAACAAACAGGATAATGGAAACATTCTGGGTGGCTCGTGGATCTATTTTTACCCCTTGGACTGCACTGTGTACAGAATTTCCAGCATCAGGATCTGATCATTCAGACCAAGGTTCAAAGTCTAGCCTTTTCTTACTGACAGCAAAAGCGTGCCTTGGAAATGTCTCCATTCAAAAGTTCATTTCTTTATCTGTAAACAAGTATAGTTTAGTATAGTATAGTTCCTGTACATGGAACAGCTGAGAATTAAACTACATGATAAGCAGAAGAAAGCTTTAATCACAATTAATAGGCCTATTTAATTAATTTTAATTTATAGATCTCAGTCACTTAAAACAAAAGTATAAAAGTCAAGTGAAATACAAAAATTCCACAGAGAAGCTAAGAGAAGGAAAGCTGGTAGGTGCTCCTCCCCCTTCTCGATGCTATAGTGTAGGGGCATGTGAGGGTGGGGAGGCAAGAGTGGGTGGGTAGGGAATACCCTCATAGAAGCAAATGGGAAGGAGATGGGATAGAGGGTTTAGGGGAGGGGGAATCGGGAAAGGGGAAAACATTTGAAATATAAATAAAGAAAATATCCAATTAAAAAAAAAAAAAAAAAAAGAGCCAGGCGGTGGTGGCGCACGCCTTTAATCCCAGCACTTGGGAGGCAGAGGCAGGCAGATTTCTGAGTTCAAGGCCAGCCTGGTCTACAGAGTGAATTCCAGGACACCCAGGGCTACACAGAGAAACCCTGTCTCGAAAAACCAAAAAAAAAAAAAAAAACCAAGAATGGGAAAGAGGAAAGCATAATCAGAATGTCTAAAAACAAACAAATGCTCCAATGACAATAGAAAAAAAAAATCGTTACTTACCCATAGATACAAGAGATGTCAATCACCACATCAATCATGTCGCAGCCTAGCTCGTATGTCTGCATGTCCACCGGCGTGCTGTCGGTTGCAATATAAATCTTACTGACCACGTCAAATAGAAATGCTTTCTCAATTCCAGAATTCTGAAAGGGGAAGAAAATAAAAAAAGACATGCCTTGGGCTGGGGAGATGGCTCAGTGGTTAAGAGCACTGACTGTTCTTCTAGAGTTCCTGAGTTTGATTCCCAGCAACCATACGGTGGCTCACAATGGGACCCCAATGCCCCCTTCTGGTGTGTCTGAAGATAGCTACAGTGTGTGCATATACATAAAATAAATATTTCTTTAGTTATATAGAGAAAGAGAGAGAGATGCCTTCAGGTAACAACAAGCTCAGACTGCTTCATGGTTACACTTCAGAAAAACAATACTCCAGCCCACCATTTAGGGAAGGGTGGGGGGCATAGAGGGACAGGACAGGAGCATGGGGGCTGGGCTGGGTTAAAGCATAGAGTATGCCTCTGTGAAATGTCACAGTGAAGTTCTCTAATTTGTACAGTCAATAGGAAACCATTTTATAATAAAGTGATTTTCTTTATACATAATAAATAAATAAATCTTTTTTAAAAAAAGTAAATGATATCCTCAATGTAATATATAAATAAGCAAAAATTACAAGGGATTCTAGTTGTCCAGCTTTACTGCACTTTAAATTTACTGTCATAAATTTTATTGATGGGACTTGAAAAAGAAACTGAAGGCAGCATTAGCCCAAGTCATTTGTCTGAGGTAAACCACTCAGGCAGCGTTTCCTTACCCCTGGCACCATGGACACGGTGTTGAACCTGTGGTATTCAAACACAGACCTCACTGACAGAACCAAGGGGTTTTAAGGACATCTTCTTACATTTATTTATGTATTTGTGTGTGGCTGGGGTGGTTAGGTCTGCAACAGCAAACATGTGGAGGTCAGAAGACAACTTTGAAGGAGCTGGTTCTCTCCCTGTAACATGTGGTCCCACGGTTTGATTTCTGATGGTGAGACTTGGCACCAGGTGTCTCTGCTGTGCCAACTTGCTGGCCCCAAAACCAGGGCTTTTGCTCCATAGCTAAGGTGAGGAGGCTTCATTAATACTGATGCTTGCCTCCCACTTGAACAAGCAATCCAAGTGTACTGAGGAAACATACGTTTTCCGAGTTGAATCCTAAAGGCTCTAAAACATTACATAAGAGTAATCTTCAAGAATGATACTAAAGTGGCCTGAAATGTGGGCAGTTATTACAACTTTTGACTCTTGCCATGTTGCTCTCAAATTCTGCAAATGACCGAAGCAGGAACAAATCATCTACTTACTGAGATAAAGATGTTCAGCAGATTCTCCAGCGTCGGGAGCTGTGGGATCAGTTTCTGAACCACCTTACTGAAGGCTTCAAATATTGAATGATCGTATATGCTTGTCAGATAAAAGCTGAAAGAGAAGGCAACATTTCACCAGGCTGCCTCTGAGCAGCTGTCTTGGGCTCTTTCACTAGCACCAGTAATCTTCTGTACAGCTGTAACACACAAGCACTAGAATTCACAATGACCTCGCTCAAAACCAAGCATGTCCTGACAGGCAGCCTCCTCCATCCCTAGTTCCAGAAGGGTCATTCCTTACTGCCTGGCAAGCTTCGGAGTTTGGCCACTGTTATCCACTTGAGCATCCTTACGTGCTCCAAGAGTCTCTACTCATCCTCTCTACACGAGCCTCTGTTGAATAATCAGTAGCTTTGAAATCAGTGATATTGAAGCACCTCATTTTTTTCATCTTCCAATTTTCAAAATCAACAACACATATACTAACTATCCATCCGGTAGGTGGATGCATGTACTATCTATCCTACCCCACAAAACAAATGGAGAAATTTTCCTCTGAATTCCTATCCTAATAATTTTAAGTCTCATCTGTTCATTGTTATAAATACCATCCTATTAGCAAGAACTGTATTACTGAGCACCAATTAGCATCCTGGGTTAAGAGTCATGGGTTTTGTTTCATTGTTTCTCATATGCGATGAGAAGTTTAGCTTTGACAGCTTGTTGAATACAAAAGTAAAAAACACTACTTTTCACCAAAAGTTAGCATTTAGCAAGTGCAAAACATCTTTGACTCTATCCCATCGTGAAACAGATAAACAGGTAAATTGCCATCCAATGCTGTCCCTGCCAGCCAGTTCACACTTAGCCTGGGTGACTGAAACCAAAACCCAGCCTGGGTAACTGAAACCAAAACCCACTTGCTGCAATCTCTCTTAGGTCAGGACCCTGAGAGCTCTTACCTCAGGTGAATTTTTTCTAATCCCGCATCAGCAAGGTCATCGTTTGCCCTCTGGTGAATGTCTCTTTGGTTTCAATTTTGTGATCATCTGACAGACCATCTACTTTATGAATAAACACCTCGAAGTTGATATCAGTGTTCACCTTGTAGGCCCTGGTCACTGTGAGATGGAGCCTGGCCAACGCTTCCATGTAGTCATCCTGGAACAAAGTTCATGCCTTCAGTTTTGTTTCCAGAACTTTCCATACACACTCAGCACCTCGAAACACATAGCTATGATCGTTAAAAATAGTTTTCCCAAACTCCCAACACCCCCCCCTGCAAAAAAATAAATAAATTTTGGCTTCACAGACTCAAGGATACAAACCTAAGTTTGTTAACACAGAAGCTAAGAAAACACAGCTGGTTTGGTTAGTCATAGTATAGAATGTTGCTAGCTGTAAAGACAAGAGCTGGAGTTCCAAGAAACTGGACCAATACCTAAGTCCCCCAAAGGACAGGATGCCTCCTGGCTTCCCAGAGCTTTCAAGGACATGAAGAAGACTACAGATGGAGACAAAATAAGGCTGGGAAGGAGGGTGAGAGAGGAGTTTACAGTAATCCAAGGGAGTCAGCAAACCCCCACTGGCTTTTGTTAACTAAGACACATGGGAAGGAAGTCAGCCCAATCATGCTTATCTGTGTTCTACAGGGCTGCTTGGTGCCACACTGCAGACGTGTGGACTCTTCCTTGGGGACTCCCTCAGAAGTGCAGTCCCCAGAGCGTTCACTTCTGGCCCTGTACAGACAGTTTGAGACTCCTAGTCTAGGATAATTGTTTCAGACACCACAATACTATTTTCTCCTCCTTCCTACTTCTATATAATAAAATAATAAACACCCGTGTTTAGTAATCAAACTATTAGTGTCAGGAATGGTGGCTCACACCTGTAATCCTAACAGTGGGGAGGCTGAGACAGGAGGATTGTTTTGAATATCCCAGCCTGGAATAGTCTTTGAGATTCCAGTCTCAAAACAAACAAATGGGACTGAAGAGATGACTCAGCAGTTAAGAGCACTGACTGCACTTCCAGATGTCCTGAGTTCAATTCCCTGCAACACATGATGGCTCACACCATCTGTAATGGAATCTGAAGCCCTCTTCTGTGTGTCTGAAGACAGCTACAGTGTATTTGTATTCATATAAATAAAATAAATCTTTAAAAAAAAAAAAAAAAAGAATCAAGCTGTATGTATGTCTTTTTCATTTAGTGTTATGCCTAGGAGACGCATTCTGAAATTTTGCTTTATAGTTGACTTGTCACATGTCACATATTAAGACCTGTTGATGGAAATTCAAACATGTCCAATGACCTGTCAGTACAGGGATGAGTCTCGTGAACACACAGCTTGCCCCAAGAGCTGCTGTGAGGTCACACCTGAGTCTGTGACTAGTGTGTTCCCAATGTAGTCCTTCAGGCAGACTCCCATCTCAACAGGTTACTCCGATCTCTGGATTACTGCTAGTTCTCTTCTGTTTTCCTCTGGGCACCTGCACTCTTGTGCACACACACACAGAGACACACACACATAATTAAAAATAAGTAAATAAATCAGGGACTAGCAGGTGTGTTCGGGCAGAGTATGCATACTTTCCCTAAAAGACCCCAAAAACCTAAAATGCCATTAAAAGGAAGAAAATGTGGGGTACAAAAGTATGTCTGTGATCTCAGCTATCTAGCCACAAAAGGTACAAGATCACAAGCTTGCAGCCAAAATTTAGTGAGGTTATATCTCAAAGTAAAAATTGTAAAGGTTCAAGAGTGTGGCACTGTGGTAGAACACTTATGTGTAACATATGCAAGGAAGGCTCTGGGTTCACCCCAAGCACCATCACTAGAACAGAGGATTTCCCCAACATTATGTTCTTTTTCTTTTCGTGTCTGTGTGTGTGCGCGCGCGCTCGTGCATTGTATGTAGACAGAACTATGCATGTGTGCACATGCTCGTTCTATGACACTAACCTGATTCTGTGACAAGAGTCTCTCATCAAGTCTGGAGCTCTGCCGACAGCTAGCCAACCCGGTGACCACCTTGTCTGCTCTGCTCTGCCCTACCCGACAACACCAGGCTTCCCAGCTTCTGTTGACACCTGGGCTTTTGTACCCTGTCCCCAGAGGGCAGAGAGAGGAAGCAAGATGTTCATGCCTACAATCTCAACATTCCCTAAGAGGCTGAGGTAGGAAGGGTGCTGTCAGTCCAGCCTGAGCAACAGTGTAAGACCCTGACTCAAAGAAAGAAGAGGTAGGGGAAAAAGGAAAAAGGGAGGGAAGAAGGAAGAGAGAAGGAAAAAAGAAGGATCTTTCTCAAGCATTATTAGACTTTACTGTGACCTGCAGTAAACTTAAAAAAAAAAAATAGCACACACATTTACTAACCTAACTGAAAAGCTTGCTTAATGATTGGATAAAATAGCCTATTTAACAATAGCCAAGTATGGACTGGAAAGATGGCTCCGTGTTTAAGAAGACCTGCTGCTCTTGCCTGCGACCAGAGTCTTGTTCCTAGCACCTTGTGGGGCGGTTCACAACCACCTAAAACTCTACTTCCAGGGAAGCCAACACCTCTGGTTGCTGCAAGAAGAAGCTGCACCCGTATACACGGACCCACACATGTACACATGGTTAAAAATAAACAATGATAGTAAGTAAAAATAAGTAACTAAACCCATTTGGGGCTAAATTACAGCCCTATCATAAATGCCTTAGACAGTTTGCACTAGACCTACTATGGAGCACAGTATGGTATCTAAGTATTTACTAAGCCATCATCTTAAAATGATCTTTAGCTCTGGTTAGAATCTACTTTTTCACAGGTAGTTACTTAAACGGCTGCAGTAATACCCTGGGAGGCGTTAGGGGAAGACAGAGTTCCCTGCCCTGCACTGTGCACACATTAGCTGATCCCTGGGCCCCAAGCTCCCTGATTTACAGTTCCAGCAAACAGACAGGAGGGCAAGGGAGACAGGCCAGAAAACTCGTTAGTACACGTGGGAAGACCAGGAAGCTCCCAACAGACCCAGGCACACCAAGGGTCCAGGCACAAACTTTGGGTGGACCCAGACAGAGCGAACCCATCACACATCAGGCATGGCTCGATCCCTCTACAGACCTCCCCTGAAGGAAGAATGAATCCCTAATGCACTGAGAACCCGGTTCTCAGAGCCAGACACACAGTGCAGCCTCCTGCAGGCGATGCTTTGCTAAAGATGTTACTTCTGTATTTACACACATATCCTGGAAGGCTGACCGGACTACAGAAGCAACTCATTTCTGGGAAATCTCTAAACCCCAACTCTAGACTGGGTTTGGTATTCTTTGGAGAACCTGCTTCCTTTAGGCCGGGGAAAACCTCTAGCCTATACCAGAGTCTCAGGGCCCTCTAAGGCCCCAACCCCACTCACCCTTCCAGCACGGTTAGCCTGATCTTCCTTCTTCCCCTTTCCACTGAACGAGGGGCAAGGTCCCAATCAGAGGAGATGGTGAGATCAGCTAATGGCTGGAGAATGGGGCAAGGCCCCTCACCAGTCAGGGAATCCCTCTTCATTTCCTTTATAACTAATTTGAAGGAGGACTCAAACAGATCTGTTAATAAACTACTAAAAATAATTCTTATGACAGAAAACTAGATCTTGGGAGGATTTTAAATTCTTGAGTAAATGTTATGACAAAACCTGCATCCTCAGCCTATCTACGTGAACACATTTCTCAGTACTTCCAGCCACGGGAGCAAAACCACAAAAGTAGAGCTGGTTATCCAAACACTGATATGAAATGTGGAAAAAACATGAACTGTCCATCTTCCTAGGAGATACCTACCTCACATTTTAATAGTCATCTATAAAATACATAAAATAGTTACAGTGATCAAATATATACTACTACTAATAATAATTTGATTCAAGGGCTAAAGAAATGGCTCAGTGGTTAGAAGCACTGGTTGCTCTTTTAGAGGACCCAGGTTCAATTCCCAGCACCTACATGGCAGCTCACAACTGTCTAGTTCAAGGAGATCCAATGTCCTCGTCTGGCCTCTGCAGGTACCAGGTCACACAAACTGTTCACAGATACACACGCAGGCACAACACCCATACACGTAGTAAGATCAAGTAAAACTTTGATTCTGAAGAAAAAAAAAATTCACTTAGAATTTTCTCTACTTAGAAAGTAAACATTATAAAATTTTGTTGCAGAGGACCTGTCATTCCACACATCTGGGATCTGGCCTTCCTCTGGGAAGTTAAGTATGTTTGGGCTATGACTAAGCAAGAGCCCTTTCTCTGCTGCAAAGTCTGAGGGCTCTAAGAAATCCTGTTGGATAGGAAGGCCTACTGCAGATTTAAAAAACTTAAACCACCCACCCAGCGGGCCAGCAGGAATGACTCAGCCTGACAACCTGAGCTTGAGCCTCTGATCCCACAGGTGCAGGAGAGAAGACTGCAGAGCTAGCCTCTGACAGCCCCAGCCCCACCCCCTCACATAACCCCCCCCCCGACTGGGGCTATGGTGCACACATGCTTGCACACAGCTGCAGATGTATATGATATACACGCCAGTGTGTACACACACACTCAAACACACACAATTGTACCTGGGAGTCGATGACAAAGATCAGTGCACCTGTGCCCCGGAAGATCATCTCATAGTCAAATGTAGGGTCAAAAAAGTCAATCTGCCCTGGGAAGTCCCAAATCTGGAAGTTGACAAAGGAGCTGTTGGAGACGTTTCCCGCAGATCCTGTTGTGCTCTCCAGGAAAGCGTCTCGCTCGGGACATTTTGTGAAAGACAACTTTCTGTTGGACGACTTGCCGCTCCTCTGAGTCCCATGAGCAGGATCCTGGTCTTCACCGCAGTGCTGAAGGGATCACTGAAGTCCAAACTGGAAGAATCCCAGAATCAGGATAAGTGAGTTGTTCACGGCAGCAAATGGGGCTTTCCCCTCCACCTCAGAGCCATTCTTCCAACCAGTGCCACCGTTTACAACCAACCTGGGAAGGACCCAGGGGGAGATCACAACCCTGAAAACTGCCCTAACCCCTTCATACATGCGCGTGGGCACCATCTCAAGCAGACCTGCGAATACATAACAAGCAGAGGTTCCGGAGCTCACTGCCGAAACAGAACTCAGGCCTTCAGAGTATACAGAGTATTATACACTATGAGCAGATTCGGTAACCAGATGGCATGTCCTCCTGGGCCCTGAGAAACAGGACCAGACTCAGAGTTCTTATTCGAGAGTGAGAGAGCCTTGATTTTGGACCGCCCACCCCTCTTCATCTGGTAAGATAAGCACAGTTATTAACATTAAAATTTTAAATGGGGCTGGAGAGATGGCTCGGTGGCTATTTTTATTGTTGTTGTTTTCCCAGACAGGGTTTTTCTGTGTAGCCCTAGCTACCCTGGAACTTGCTTTAAAGATGAAGACCCAGCTAGCCTTGAACTCACAGAGATCTGTCTGCTTCTGCCTCCCGAGCACTGGAATAAAAGGTGTGAGCCACCACCACGCCCAGCAAGTGAAGTGGCTGCTCCATGAGGCCTGGAGTTTGGTTCCCAGCACTCATGTCAAGTGGCTTCTCTGCACCAGCTTCAGGGCATCCAACCTTTTCTTTTGGACTCGGTGGGCACCACAATCATGTGCACAAACCCACAGTCACATATATTGTCTATGCAAAATTTAAAAAAAAAATAAAAAATAGTGGTGGCGCACACCTTTAATCCCAGCACTTGGGAGGCAGAGGCAGGTGGATTTCTGAGTTTGAGGCCAGCCTGGTCTACAGAGTGAGTTCCAGGACAGCCAGGGCTATACAGAGAAACCCTGTCTCGAAAAACAAACAAACAAACAAATAAATAAATAAATAAATTAAAAAAAATTTTTTTTTAAAGGATCAGCTTTTAAAAGGCATAAAATGTTATTGATAATGATAATAAACATTTCTCAGGGCTGTTATGGTAGTTAAATGAAATCTAAGACCTAAAATAATTAAGACTCAAACAGGTATGGTTATATACACCTGTAATTGCTGGGAATTCCTTAACCTGGGAGGCTAAGTCAAAAGAATCACAAGGTCTGGACCAACCTAAGCTACACTGCATGAAGCCTCATTCAGCCAAGGATGCTGGGCCAGCTGGTAGTATTCCATACGCAAGACCTTACCTGAGACCACATACAGGTGAACTCAAAATGGACCAAACACCTCAACTAAGGAGCTAAAACTAAGCTCTCAGGAAGAAAACTAAGTAGACATCAAGGAGACCTTGACATGGTCTCCATGTCATGGAGACTGTGGCCTGTTTCTTAGCTGTAACCATAGAGGAAGGAAAGACACAAACTACACATCAAAACTGTAAAAAGATGGGCACTGCAGAGACAGCTCAGAAGTTAAGCATACTTGATGCTCTTGCAGAGAACCAGAATTCAGTTCCCAGCACCTAGGTCAGGAGTTCAGTCACCTGTACCTCCTCCAGCTCCAGTGCACCTGGCGCCCTCTTCTGGCCCCTGGATAACTCTACATGCATACACACATACAGTATAAAAAGAAAACAACTTGTTTGGTTGGTTGGTCCCCCCCTCCCATTTTTCAAGTCTGAGTTTTCCTCTGTGTAGCTGTCTTGGAAACTTGCTCTGTATGTGTAGACCAGGCTGCCCTTGAACTCAGAGATCTACCTGCTTCTAACCTCTCAAGTGCTCATGCCTGGCTGTGAGACCCAACAAAAACATGAATGTTCACTTCATAGCCAAAACCAGACAATAGAATTAATGCCCATCAACTTAATGAGTACATATAATGTGACATATTCATACAGTGGAACACTCGTGAGCCATGAAAACGGATCGGGGTGCTGATTCAAGCTACAACAGAGATAAACTTAAACCACTGAGCTCCATACTATAAAGGGGTATGTGGAAATACAGTATACAGAGTACAACTCAATTTAGGAATTATTCTAATGACATTTCTTTATTTACAGGAGGGTATGGTATGCCTATGGACGTCAGGTCAGCTTGAGAAGAGTCAGTTCTCTCTTCCTTCCTGTGGGTCCAGGTAGCAGACCAAATCCCACTTTAAGCAACTCATTCCCACCACGCACCTCCCCATCACAACCTCCCCACACTATGCACCTCGCCCATCACACTTCCTCTACATCACACTTCTCCCCAACATCACCTCCCCCATACCATGCACCTCCCCCACATCACCTGTCACACCACACACACACACACACACACACATCACACCTCCAACCATGTACACCCCACCCCCACCCCCTATCCCCAGCACCATGCCTACTGTCTTCTCTAGTTCAACAAGTGGCTAATGCTACAATGATACAAGTTGTGATCTAGGGAAGGAAATACACCTAAAGGCTCCTTCCTCATCAGTGATACATACACAGGACTGCTGTGACAAGTCTACCTCAGGAAATTAGACCACGGACTCAGGTCACACTAATGCCTTCCCAAATTGAATCCCTAAAAGGAAAGTACATTATAAATAGTAGCTGGACAAATAAATACACACATGTGGAAAGCCAAGCCTGAAACACAACTTGGTTATGAGAGATCCTTAAGCAACACAAAGACAGGCGGGAAGAAGAGCCTGCTGGCCCAGAGAACAGAGTGTAGTAATTCTTACTACAATGAATAGGGCTCAATTTTCCTTGCAGACATTTCCTTAAATGCTGAACGTGCATGAAGAAATGCCCAGACTAAAGTGACGATGACAGAGAATACAGGCTGGACAAATGGAAGATGCAAGTCCCCCAAAGGATCTGAACAAACCCCAACTTACAGAGACAGAAAGGAAAAACAGTGACTGTATCTTGCTCACAGGCTGATACAGATTCAGCAATCCCAGAAAGTGTCATGGATTCTGGATATAAAAATACTGAGGGGTCAGAGCAGACAGGATGAAAGGTGCACTCGACACCCACAAACACAGGTAAGGAGAGAGAAAACCCTGGAAGCTGTAAAGTAAACATCAGTGGCATCTGGATGCCACTCAGAAGTTCCACTATCTAGCAAAGAAGTCCCCAAAAGAGCAGGCACAGCCACGTGTGTCTATAAGCCCCGTGCTCAGGAGGGGGCAGCTCAAGGCCAGTTTGTACAATAAATACGAGGCCTTGTCTCAGAAAAACAAAAGACAGAAGGGGCTGGGTTTATAGTTCTTGCATAGAGAGGCCGTTGGTTCAATACCCAGCAAGGCAAGAAGCATCATAAACACACACACACACACACACACACACACACACACACACACACACAGAGTGGGGGGGAAGGAAGAAGGGAGACACAAGCTCATTGCAATTTTAATCATAAAACTCAAAAACTGAGAATAATTCAAATATCTAACAAAAGGTAAATGGATAAGCAAATTGTAGCACATCCTGCAATACAGAATTAAACAGGGGCTGAGTACGTGTCTAGAATACACAAGGTTCCAAGCTGGATCATCAGCATAGGAAGAAAGAGAGGCAAGACAGTTGTCGGTGCTCATAGATGAATCACTGATAAAGCTTCAGTTCCATCTTTTTCATAGAATTCTGAAGCAATGTAAACTAATGTACAATGGTAAATTGCACTTCACTGGTTGCCTGGGAACAGGATAGCAGTACCCCAGGTGGTGCAGGTCCTCTGGGCTAGCCTGGGGAAGAGCTGGAGATCTAACCGAGGACATCAGGGCTAGCAGCAAACATCTCTGTCAGCTAAGCTGTCTCTTCTACTGCTCATTTTCTTTCTGAATACAACCTTCTTTCAGTAAACAACACAACACATCACAAGAATTATATACAAGAATATCCACATGTAGTAAGTCTCTCTCACAAGCTACTATTGCTAGATGTGAGTGTAGTCTGTCAATTGAAGCTGGAGTGTCTCCTTTGGGGGTGGAGCGGCAAAGGAGACCTTTGTGTAGGCTTTAGAGGTATAGGATAAAGTAAGTGAAACGGACATGCAGCTGTCACCACATGTGGAGCTGGATGTATGTTCCTGCCTGCCAGAGTCCAACACAGACACTAACTGTAGAGCCGAGAAATGACAGCCAGGTCAGCAAGGTACCATCAGCAGGGGTCCCTAGAGACCTGTGTGATGATGCATTTATCACTTTAATTGGATGTCTACATATTCGCTGTGTGCCAGGGACTACTTTGCCACTTCCACAAACCTTTCCTGGCTAGTGATAAGTACCCAAGAGATCTGGGTAAGGAACCTGCCTCAGATCACAAGGCTGGATTTCATAGTAAACTCAACAGAGCCTCCACCACAGTAAAACCAAACCATCTCCTCACCATGTTCTACAGAGTGGCTTCATGTCAACTATACAGCAAACATCAAAGATTGTGTAAGAAAGAGAGAAAGAGAGGGAGAGGGAGAGGGAGAGAGAGAGAAGAAAGAGCAAGCCATGGCACTAAATAACAAATACACTTTTTATAAAAAAAAAAAAAAAAATCAGAAAACATTAGGGTGAACTATGCATAGAGTAAATACTCCTTAGAGAAATCCAGGTCTCTTTACATGTACATGCTGACCTAATATGCTTACATAATGCATGCATCCAGTTTCTTTCTCATCAAATGAGTACTGCAGACAATCCTCATAGCCCTCCCCTCTTCCTTCTTCAGTTACTTAGGTTTTACCCATAATCATAAACTTAACTGTGCAATCCAGGGAGACTTGGGGGAATGAGGCAAATATGGAACCGAAAGAACTTCAGTGAGAGCAGAGGTTATGGGGTTATTGCAAGCAGATGGGATGAGGGTGCTCTCCTCAGCTAGAGAGCATTCGAGTCCTTCACTCTCAGTCATGGTCATCTTCTTGCTAGTCTTATTCCTGGACCCAAAATGCTCCATGGATCCATGATGGCCATGCCTTCTTTCACCTTCCCTATGACTGTGTTTGCCATCCAGCTGACTAGCCTTGTCAGTGCAGATAAAAAACTGGGAGCCATTTGTGTTGGGTCCAGCATTCGCCATGAACAAGATGCTGGGACCTACATGCTTCAGAATAAAGTTCTCATTCTCAAATTTCTCCCTGTAGATGAGCATGCCACCAGAGCCATTATGATGTGTGATGTCACCACCCTGGCATATGAATCCTGGAATACTCTGGGAAAGGAAGTACCGCTATATCCCAGTCTCCTTTCTCTCCAGTGCTCAGTTTTGTGCTGTCTTTGGAACTCTGTCTACAAATAGCTTGAAGGAGATGTGGCCCAAGGCCTTGCCATCATCCATTTTGTCAAAGAACATGGATGGGTTGACCAAGTGTCAACACGGGATAGTGGTGTCTGCAAAAGCTTGAGACAGGATAACCTTGAACTCCCTGATCCTCCTGCCTCCACCTCCTAACTGCTGGTATTACAGGCTTGCGGCATCATGCCAGGCTTATGTGATGCTATGGATTGAACCCAGAAATTTCCTGCTTGCTAGGCAAGTACCCTACCAACCCCTTCTGTCCTTTCCAAAATTTGCTTAAGAAACCCCTAGGACCTGAATGGCATGGTAGGAAGAGCACCAGAATATTATATATGGGGGTCCAGAGTTCATATCCTTCTCCAAGTGCCCACAGAATGCAGCTCTGAGTTCCCCCAAATAGTTCCCCATCTCCATCATAACACTAGAGAGAGCTCCCATGAAGAAGGCAAGTACCCCAATCTCCTAGAGAAGGGCTCTCTACCAACATTTCCTGAGCATGCCCAGTAGGTGAGCACGAGACCGGTGAGGATAAATGGTGAAGGTTGGCAGGTGCAGTCTGATACCAGAGGCTAGCACACAAGAACAGACAGGGAGCTCCAGAGAGGGCTCTAAAAAAGTGGCAAATGGCCTTGGAGGCTGTTGCTGACACGCACGGGATGAAACATGTACAAGGGTACTGTTCTTATTTCATGCCCTGAATGCCTCCCAGTGTGTGGCAGGACTACAGATACAAAGAGAGACCCATCCCTATGAACAAGAAAGAGGGGTACAGAGACTGGAGAAGGTGTACAGTAACAACACGAAACTAAAAGGTCAAAGCTTTAAAGAGGAAGTGTGGAGGACAGAGGAATCATGGACAGAAAGGTTGTTCTAAGAGACCAGAGAAAGTTACAGGGATGGGAGACCAGAGTGCATCCTGAAGACAAAAGAAACCACAGCCAGGAGACCCTGATGCTATCTCCTCTCTAAACACTATTCTCACCCGCCCTCCCGCCCACTCAGGCCCTCTGACAGGACCCCGCAGGGTCTTGCCTCGCTTTTCTACCCGAGAGGCTTCCCCAGACTTTCCTTACTCAGTCCTGCTACACCATCTCCTTCTCTGACCCAATTCATACCCCATCACTTCCTGGTCAGAACCTAGGTCTTCTAAATAGTCCTCACTACACAATTCTCTTACTTTGTACATCTGTCTTGTTGCTTTCCTTGTGTGCTGTCTGTCTCTCTCAGGATACATAAGGCAGTAGCAGCCCTCCAGTCAATACCTCTGAATAGTTTAGCTGAAAAAGCCCTAACAGGTGTGGATGAAGACCCCCAGAAAGAAGCTGTGTCTGCAAAGACTGACTGGTTAGAGCTAGCTGAGGTGCTGGCAAGCAGCTGAATGCTCCAGCCCAGAGCCTAAGTGCATCTTTTTCTGTAGAACCGTTAGCCCCCTTCACAGCCATTACTTGCCCACTTCTGTGACTGGTAATAAAAACCTTTTGGAATGTATCAATTTCGCCTACTATTGGCTTCCATCAATCCAAAAGCTAAGACTGTCATCAGATAGCATCTGAGGCATATATGAGGTTCCCCCACCTTATGAAATCCTTCGCTCTGATGCCCCCGACAATGTATTTTTAAGATGTCTTGATTTGTAACTCTCTGTTCTGTTATTATAAAACTTTCCTATGTTAGGACATTCTATTCGGGGAGACCAAAATCTATGTTCCCTTGCCATAATCAATCATAGTTGCTCCAGAATAAACCACTTGAGGTGAGAGCTGTTTTATATGACAATACAGGCTAGCTCACCAATTCAGAGCTGGGAAGTTTAGCATTTAATCCAACATCCAGAAGGTGATCAATAAGAATAGAAGACACTGACATGGCTATACCCACTTTAGGAAGTTCCCTTCAGAACTCCAACTCCCAAGGAAGGGTCTGTGGAGGACTCAGACACCCACCACTCGAGGGGCTGGGGAAATAGTGCTTGTAGTGCAGCATGAGGACCCAAATCTGACCCTTAGAACTTGTAACAGGCCTGGCGAGAGAAAAAGATACTTGTGTCTGTCACTCTGGTTATCAGATTCTATTCAAACAATGGACCCCAAAGAAAAGGGAATTTCCCAGGACTCTCATGCTGGGAGAAGAAAAGGGTATCACCCAGAGGGTGAACTTGACTCGAGGAGATCTCATTTGATTCTAACACCTTGTCCAATCACTTTATAGGATGAGACCAAAGCCCAGACAAAGATGGGTCCATGGTGGATGGGGCCTGTCTCCCGTCATCCTAGTTCTGTGTGGAGTTGTGCACACATGCATACCTTTGGACCTTTATTTAGATTTTATTCACACTTCAGGACTCAGAAAAGACAGATTTGGTCGGGCAGTGATGGCACACATCTTTAATCCCAGCACTTTGGAGACAGAGGCAGGCGGATTTCTGAGTTCGAGGCCAGCCTGGTCTACAGAGTGAGTTCCAGGACAGCCAGGGCTACAGAGAAACTCTGTCTTGAAAAACCAAAAAAAAAAAAAAAAAAAAAAAAAAGGAAAAAGAAAAGACTTGGGAGCTCTTTGTCCCTCTTTACACCGTGGTCACAATAAATACATCATTTTCTGCTTCCCGCTTTTAATTTGGCTTATTGGTGATGGGTGGAGCCCAGGTTGTGACTCAAAGATGGTAATCCCCATGAAGTAGTGGGGTATAATGGTGTTCACTTTTAATCCCAGGACACAGGAATCAGAAACAGGTGAGTTTAAGGCCAGCCTGGTCTACATAGAGAGTTCCAGGACAGCCAGGGGTACATAGACGTCGTCTCATACCTAAAAAAGAAGTGGTGGAGGGTACGATGATTTATAATATCAGGGCTAGGGTGATGGAGACAGACCCCTGGTACTCATGGCCTGGCCTAGCCTAGTCTGTCTGGTGATTTCCAAGCCAAGTGAGAAGCCCTGTCTCAAAAGACAAGACACCCGAGGGATAACTGGTTGACCTCTGACCTCTACACACATGTGCATGCACACTCACAAATGGACACACACAGAGACACACACACAAATTCATGTCTAGGACTCAGCTGTTAAGAGCACTTAATGGCTCGTACAGACCAGGTTTAATTCTCAACAATCACAGGGTTGTTCACAGATATCTGTAACTCTAGCTCCAGGGGATCCAACGCTTTCTTCTGATTTCTGTGGGCAGCAGCACACACTCAGTGTACCTATATACATGCAGGCAAAACACTCACACACACACACACTCACACACACACACTCACACACACACACACACACACATACACACACACATACACATACACACACACATACACACACACACAAAGAAAGAAAAACCAAAGAAAATAAAGTTCCAGGACAGCCAGGGCTATACAGAGAAATCCTGTCTCAAAAAAAACAAAAACAAAAAAACAAAAACAAAAAAAAAAAAAAAAAAGAAGAAAGGAAAATAAAGGAAATAAACTTGATGTCCGTCTGACTGGGGCTTGGACCTGTGTGAAGTGGCTCAGTCCCTCTGCTCAGGTAAAATTAACCAGGGTCAGATTTTAACAGCAGATTTTCCCATCTGCTACCTAGCTCTGATCCTACCCAAATTTCCACATAGCCCATCTGATGAGCCAGACTGATGAAGACCCTAGTGGACTCTGTTAGCGTCTGTCAAGAGACAGCAATTAGAGGAGAGGGTCACTGGTCGGGATATTATCCGTCCTTAACATTTCAAAATTATCCAGTAGCCAGCAGAGCCCTGCCCAAACCTAAGCAGCTTTGCAAAAAGAAGATGGATTTGTGCCATGAGCACAGGGCTGACCTGTGGGTAATGCTCAGAACCATGACCCATTAGCCAGAACTGAAGGAAATGAGAGTAGAGTGGCCGGGTCCTCACCCAGCTAGCTCTTCCTCAGTGCTGCCCAGGCTCCTAGAGGGCAGTGGTTCCCAACCTTCCTGATGCTACAACCCTTTTAATACAGTTCCTCACCTTGTGGTGACCAACCATAAACTTAATTTCATTGCTATTTCCTAACTGTAATTTTGCTGCTGTTCTGAATTATAATGTAAACATCTGATATGCAGGATATCTAATATGCAACCCCTGTGAAAGGATCTTTCAGCCCCCAAAATGGTCACGGTCACAAATTGAGAACCACTGGTCTAGGGGTTCTCCCTGGGGAAACAGGGAAGTTCTCTGCATGAACTCTGGCTCATGACAGTGAATCCTTTGAGGCTGATCTCTTAAATTTGAGGCCAGGGTGTTCTACATGGCAAGCTCCAAGTTAACTAGAATTACATAGTAGACCTTGACTCAAAATCTTAAGATAAAAAAAAAAATCCTATGCAGAAACAAAATCCTAGCCAGGCGGTGGTGGTGCACACCTTTAATTCCAGCACTTGGGAGGCAGAGGCAGGCACATTTCTGAGTTCGAGGCGAGCCTGGTCTACAGAGTGAGTTCTAGGACAGCCAGAGCTACACAGAGAAACCCTGTCTTGAAAAACCAAAAAACCAAAACCAAACCAAAACAAACAAACAAAAAAAACCAAAAGAAACAAAATTTTATATAAAATTCTCTCAAGTCATACTAGTGAGGAACTGAAAAAAAAAGCATGACTGAATATATAAATATTTAATATATATTGTTCACTTATGACTCTAATATGTTGTTTTACCAAAGCTTCCCTATAAGAAGAAAGTGTTCTTAGGAACTTTTTAGAATTGCTTGCAAAATTCTAAGCTCAAGGCTGCTTTTCAAAAACCTCTTCTACACACTAAGAAAACAAGTGCCAATCCTTCTCAGATCTATAAGGAGAGAATTGAACCAGCTTCCCAGACCATTAATCCTGAAGTGGAAAGCCTATCTGATTCAGCAAAACTAGGGAGAGCCATTGTCACCAAAGAACTTTGTAAGGTTTGACAGGAGACAGGCTTTTTTTTTTTTTTTTTTTTTTTTTAATTTTTAAAGGAGAAGTGGCTGTGGCCATGAGTTTGGATGGGGGGCTAAGACACTGATATCCCTGGAGGCCCCAGGGCCCAGCACTAACAAGTCATGCTGCCTCAAATAAGGAAGAAGGCAGGGACTGACTCTTGAGGGTGTCCAGGAATAGCATGTGAACTCTAGTGCACTTATTAAAAAGAACAGACAGACACACAGAGACACAGACACAGACACAGACACAGACACACACACACACACACACACACACACACACACGAATAAAGGTAGAAACAAAAAAGAGGTGACTTAAGAAGCCAAGCTGCCCTGCACAGCCGTGGGGATGGAGTGTATAGTCTAAAATAAAGTGACACCTGGGACAGAGGCACAGAAACCTTTGAGAGACAAGACGCTCTTTCAAACTCAGAGCCCATCACTTATCTAGCACTTGCTTATGCTTCCCTGTGTTTCTGTTACACCACCCTATGCCTGTTCTAATAAAGCAGGAGCGATACCTAATAAAAAAAAAAAAGTACAGCAATGGGTGTAGTTCAGGCCTTGCCCTGGTGATCCTTGTGCCCCAGTCTTTGGAGCGCCAAGGCTATAGGCTTGGATCACCACACCCAGCTTATTAATGGCTAACAGGTAGGACTTACTGGATTCTGCAGCTGTATATCCTTCAGGGTGGATCAGCAGTTCACCCTGTGGTGACTCTAGTAACAATCCAAACTGTCATTTCCTCAGATTTCAAGGGGCACAGGCCACTGCGAAAACACAGACCAGATTTGGGGACACTGTGGTGAGCAGTCATCTTCAAGTTTCCCCTAAAAATTGAGCACTTCAGGAAAACCTTTACTCTGTGATTAAACGATGGGGAGCAGACAATGGGGTGTCTTTTCATTTTGTTCCTTGCCAGTTTTTTTTTTTTTTTTTTTTTTTTTTTTGGTTTTTCGAAACAGGGTTTCTCTGTGTAGCCCCAGCTGTCCTGGAACTCACTCTGTAGACCAGGCTGGCCTCGAACACAGAAATCCGCCTGCCTCTGCCTCCCAAGTGCTGGGATTAAAGGCGTGCATGCACCACCACAGCCCGGCTCCTTGCCAGTTTTTAAGGCACAGAAATTTGCTTTAGCAAATTTAGAGTCTAGATGTCAAAAATGTATTATTATCTACATGTCAAAAATGAATCATGAGTTGGAGAGATGGCTCACTGACTTCTCTCCCAGGTCCTGAGTTCAATTCCAGCAACCCCATGGTGGCTCACAACCATCTGTAATGAGTTGAAGCCCTCTTATCAATTTTATAGCACAATTACGGGTTCTGTCTGAACCTGGAGCTTGCCAACTTCTCTGCTGGTTCTAAGTAAGCCCCAGGAATCCTCTTCCCTCCCCAGGGCTGAGACTACAGGCACATAGCCCCCCAAAATGAATGCTAAGACTCTGAATTCAGGTCTTCATGCCTGCATAGCAATTACTTTACCCACTCTGCCCTGCCTCTGACCCTTGTTTTTGTTTTTAATAGTTTAACCATTGTCCCCTCTGGAGTTTTATCTGGGGCAACATTTGAACCAGAGAACTGGGCCTTACTGTCATAAACTACAATGGATGATGGGTTAAGAAGTGGAGACAGGCCGGGTGGCGGTGGCGCACGCCTTTAATCCCAGCACTTGGGAGGCAGAGGCAGGTGGATTTCTGAGTTCGAGGCCAGCCTGGTCTACAGAGTAAGTTCCAGGACAGCCAGGGCCACACAGAGAAACCCTGTCTCGAAAAAACAAAAACAAAAAAACAAAACAAAAAAAAAGAAGTGGAGACAGTCTTTATAGGAACTAAGCTGCTCTGAAAACACCCCCTGCAGTTCATGAATAAAATATGGAGTGGGAGCCAAAGGAGACAGACATTTAAGTCTCACCTCAGCCGGACGACATTTTCAAGCTTCATGGTACAACTCATAGGGTGTGCTCAGGTTCAAAATGAGACCAGAGGCCTCCACACATCACAAGAGAGGAGGGACAGTGGGTCCTGTCTTTAGTCTTGCACAGCTCCTGACAGACTGCCTTAACAAATGCCTTTCAAAATGCTTGTCAGATCTTATCCCACTCCCAGATTCCCAGCACCAAAGGTCACTGACCTAATGGGGAAAATTCCAGACCTCCATTAAATACAAACACTAAATTTCATGTGTCAGGAAGGGGGAGGGGAGAGAGAGCTCACTAGTGAGTTTCTCTTGTCATCTCCATCCTTTCTCAGACTAAATTAGTCCCTGTTCTTCACATTCTACCCCTTAAACTTGAGAACAGATAAATGCATACTTTACCAAAATTTAAACAGGAGTTTGTACTACAGAGACAAATGGTTCAGCAGTTAAAAGCCCTTGATGCTTTTTCTGAGCACCTATGCTGGGTGCTCATAAACTTCTCTAACTCCAGTTCCAGGAGATCTGACACCCTCTTCTGGCTCTTCTGGGCACATACATCCATGCAACACACACTCAAACACGCACACGAATGCACATAAATCTTAAAACCAGCTAGCCTTCAGAAGAACACCAAGCAGGAAGTCTAAATTCTTGCCGCCCCCACTCCCAGTCCCAGCTCTGGGGAATGGACTCAGTTGGCAGATTGTTGCAGGAAGTGCTGGCCGAGGAAGACAGATTTTCTGATAGTTTCTGCTTCAGGGCCTAAACCAGAGAACAGAGGCCAAAAGGGAAAGTGTTCAAAAGACAAAAGATCAGAGAAACTAGCAGACCACCTGTGTACAACAGAAAACAGAGCAAAGCAAGGTTCTACCGTATTTGCCAGAGCAGAAATTAACATGCACGATTCCCACCACATGACTACACTGTATCCTTTTATAGCAAGATTCCAGGATTCTGCCGGATTCGGGAACTCCCTATGGGGCTGGAGAATATTACCGAAGTCATCAAAACATAGCTGCAGGCAGGTTTGCCTTTAGAGTAACCGCACTGGGAGTCTCCCTCCCATTCTGGGCTCTGGAAAAGCCTTTGTTTCAGGAATTCTTCCCCTCCGGCAAGGCTTTACTTTCACTTCAAATTTTGCCAAATCAAATTTCAAAAGAGCCCCTAGGCGCTTCAATGAAAAAAAAAAAACTACAGGAAAATAAGCAGGTTCTGCCCCTTCCCTGCAAACTCTCTACTCCCCAGGATAGGATCAAATAACTGGATTTTCCCTCTAGAATAAGGTCTTCTTTCTCTCTTTAAACTACCACAATAGGGAACTACTGTGCACCTATCTTTTCAAATGCCTTGCCAATAAATACATGCCCATTCAGCCTTTCTCTGGGAGGATCTAGCTGTTAAGAGTCTAACAAATTCTATATAATAGTAAAGTGCCCGAGCAATTTAATTTAAAAACAAAAACAAATAAACAAAACAAAAACGTGGCTGAGCGATCCACTGTGAGACCAATTGAGGGGAGTGCGGATGCGGGAAGCGTAGAGGTGCACACACAAGTTTAAATACTAGAGAGCCAGCACCAGTCCTCTCTGGAGAAAAGCCAGTCAAAGGGGTGACTTGGGCCAGGCTCAAGTCTTAGTTCAACTTTCTGATTCACTGAAGTACCTGCCAGATGCAAAATCAAAACTGTCTTCTGAGAAAGGTATTGTAGAGAGAATTTAAAGTTCCGTTCAATGGATTCTCAATAAAAGTTCTTAAAACTCCCGTCACGGGTACTTTCATTCCTCAGTTTTTTCAGTATGAGACATTAAAGAGATTAATCCTTTCTCTGGGATGTTTACAACCTACTCGGAGAATGTTAACAGCCCCATTCAATTGACCTTTTAAAGTGACCTTCCTCTTTTGTGGAGAATTTTTTTTTTTTTAAAGAAAAAAAAAAAAAACATTCTGGAATCCTAAACTCAACTTCTTTGTGTCCCAGGAATGAAATGCAAGCAGCCCCCATCCGAAAGGCTAACTTCAGCTCCTTCGGCAACAAACAGTTAGCTTCAGTGGCCAAGGATTGCTCGGCCCGCGCCCACTCCTGGGTAAGCCACGAGATGCATTCAGGGTGTCTGGAGACCGAGAACCTCGCGGTCTCCGGGGAAACCTGGATACCACCTGCAGCGCGGCCCCGCCCCAGCGCCCGGGTCCCACGCCGCAGACCCTCCCGCGGCCACGGCGGGGAAGAATGACACGCGCAGCTGTGGGCGACCGAGCCGGCACGCTGCCGCCAGCTGCTTCTTTTAGCTCGACATCCGACCCTGCTCCCTGCCGCCCTCCCGACGCCGTCTGCAGCCCGGCCGCACCCCTCCCCCACCGCGGCGCCCCGAGACCCGCGCGCCCCGCATCGCCCCGCACCGCGCCCCGGGCGGGGACCGCGAGCGCACCGCCCGCTGGCTCACCTCCCTCCTCCGGCCCGCTGTCCAGCTCGGCGTCCGAGGACTCGGGCCCATCCTCGTAGCCCGCCAGCCCCACCAGCTCATCCTCCTCCTCGTCGTCGCCGCCGTCCTCAGCCTGCGGCTGCGGCTTGCCCAGCACCTGGCTCATCACGCCCACGCTTGCCTCCGAGGTCCCGCGTGGGCCGAGTGGCCCGCAGCGCCCCGGGGCCGCGCCTGGTGAACAAGGGGGTGGCAGCAGAGCCCTGCCCCCTCCCCGCCGCTGCTGCCGGAGGAGCCAGCCGGAGCCCGGCAGTTCTCCCCGGGAGCGCGAGGGAGTGACTGCGTGACCCGAGTCACCTGACGCTTGTCACACACTCACACACTCACATACACACGCAGCACCGCCGGGCGCGCGCTCGCCGGCCGCAGCCACCGCTTGCTTGGCAGAGCTCCCTCCAGGGCCACACACGTTCTCCCCCTAGAGAGAGTGCGGGTGTCCAGACGCGCCGGCCACCGGCCTCCGGGACTTATGCTCGCTGTCTCAGCAAGGGTGACCCGGAGGCTGCCCCTTGCGGAGGACCACCCGGACCCTGCAGCCCGCCTTCCGTCTCGTGCAGCCGGCTTCAAGCTTTCTACCCCACCCCACCCCCACCCCCGCCCCCGCCCAGTGGGCTGCCCCTCAACTGTGCGGTACTCAGGCCCCACCCCCAGCCTGCCAGGGAGTCCCGGAGCTGGGAGAAATGCTCGGTGGTGGGGTAGTTTCCATAGCAGCTGCCTCCTAAAAGTGTCTTTTAGTTCAAAGGACTTCCCACCAAGAATACTCCAAACTCTGCTCTACATAGACATGTTTCCGGAGAAATCACATGCCTCGTGACTTATATATAAACATGCTATACTAAATGATTCCTTTGCAACCTTCTGGAAAGCCTCAGGTGTACAATATCCTCGGGGCTTTTTATGCCCAACTGCTATTGTCTCACTGGTGTAGTCCCACGTGTTTTAAGCCTTTTGTGGGAGGTGAAGGGCAGTTCTCAGATTGGAATCGAAGTGATGTGGAATAAGGAGGTGCTTTCCTCCTTTGCCAGCTTCTCACCACAGGACACAGTGTAACCACCCTTTCCGAGAGTGGGGGGAGGAAGAGGGAGGGAAGGAGGGGGCAGAGTCACGTGCATGAGCTTCCTTCAGTTAAACAGCGGGCCAGCAAGGTGATCCGGATCCTGCAGGTGCCAGCAGCTCAGCAGGTGGTGATGTGGAAGAGAAAGGCAGCTCAGCCTGGACACTTGCGGCCAGGGGCAGGGCTTCCTAGGGGGTCCTCCGGAAAATCTGGGTAGGAATAGGGTTACTAATCCATGGCTTATGTCCTGGATTTCTTCTAACTGGGTGGCTGCTTTCCACAGGAAAGGGCCTAGCTTCTCTAAGGAGAGGCAGTAGAACTCGGTCTGCATGGTCAAGGTCGTTCCTATGTCACATACAAAGATGTGAACTGGCCGGGCGGTGGTGGCGCACGCCTTTAATCCCAGCACTTGGGAGGCAGAGGCAGGCGGATTTCTGAGTTCGAGGCCAGCCTGGTCTACAGAGTTAGTTCGAGGACAGCCAGGGCATATAGAGAAACCCTGTCTTGAAAAACAAAACAAAAAAAAGATGTGAACTGAAAATGTCTTTTGAGCGAAGAAACATTTTTGCAGAGGTATAAGCAGAATCCAGGGAGTAGAGACAAAGATTATCAGGTGGGAAGCTCACATCACCTCCAAATTTAGTGGGAGGAAGGGAAGGGAGCCAGTTCTGAAGGGCAGCCAAGCAACAGGCCTTATTCTATTCAGACAGGTAGCAGCCGCTGCTGGAGCCACGCCCACACACCCACACCCTACACTCCCACCCTCAGGCCAAGCAGATAACCGAGAGTACCCTTGTTGCTCTCCTCCTTCCTATCTCAGTGCAGTCTCCTGGAAGTGCCTGCCATTGGTCCAACACAACCAGAAACCCGTGGGCAAAGGAAGACTGAAACCAAGTGGAAGCCAGAGGGTGAACAGAGAAAGCGGACTCTAGTCACTCTCTCCACAGGAAGCGGCCTCATGAGAACACGTTTACCGCAGAGTTAATAGAAATATTAAATGAGCAAACTCGGGTGCACTCAGAACTCATTTCTCACCGGCGATTTTCCTTTCTATAGAGAAGAGAGTGGGCTTTGTGGTTCAGTTGCCGGGAGTATTTGTCTCTCCAGCACCGGGTCAAAGCACCGTGTGCTGGCCAACAGCAATTTAGCGAGATTGAAGCCAGCTTGAAATCCTTGAATCTCTGCAGGAAGCTGCCTGGGGAGGAAGGGAGATTTCCCCAGAGTAGCTGCAACTCCTTGCAGCTGTCCCAAAGCTAGCTTGCTAGTCTGTGGGGACAGACTAAACTGGCCTATTTCAAGCATCAGAGAGGTCCTTAGGACACCAGGAGAGGGCTACCTAGCAACAGCTCAACTTCAGACCTGACTACTAAGCAGAGACTGGTGAACCCAGAGTCTCCAGGGAGGACAATTCACATCCCAACAGTCTCACACACAGAAAACGTGTGGTGATTCTCTAACTTCCTTAAGGAGAGAGCTACTATGTATGCATGCATGTACGTACGTATGTATGTATTTGGATGACTGTGATTGTTTTTGCCTACATGTATGTGTGTGTACCACCTGAATGCAGTTTCCACATAGACCAGAAGAGTGTCGAATTCTCTGGAACTGGAGTCATGGATGATTCTAACACCATATAACTGTTGGAAACTGAGCTTAGGGGCTGTGAAAGAGCAGTCAGTGCTCTTAACCACGGAGGAGCCATCTCTCCAGCACCAAGACGAGAGCCTTCATGGGGAACACCAGCAACAGATCAAAACACCCTGATTTGTCTAAGAATTGGGTCATTCTTGAGAATAAAAAGGACCAACTACCATGTCATCTGTTAGGGAGACAGGCAGATCTTACAGCAATCTGGGGAGCACCTCTAATCTTTTAGGGACTTTGGCTTAGGCCAAACCTCAGTGATAGCTTTAAAGCAGAAAAGAATTTCAGGACTAGCAGATAGGAAGGAGAGCTAGGGATTGCTTTTCGTGACATTTTGGAAGGACCTGAAGCAGAGTCTCACCTACACAGCCCTAACTTGCTATCTAGACCAAGCTGTCCTCAAACTCGAGATCAGAGATCCACCAGGACTAAACATGTGCACCACAACAACCAACCTTTAGATACAGAGTTTCTTTTTTGTAACAGGGCCCTCAGACCATAGCACTGACTCCCTGGTGGAAGTTCCATTTAGGCTGTAGAGCTCAGCATGTAAACAGCACCACCTGCCAAAACAAAAAAGACCTAATCCATCAAAGTCCATAGTTCTAGGAAAGTCTCTAAGTGTACTTGTTAGGTCTCCAACCCCAGACAAACAGCCAACCAGAGTGCGTATTAACATATCAAAGCACATCCTGGCTGCCAGGTTCTTCCTGCATCCCTTGGCCCCTACCTGTATCAGGGTATCACTGTCTTGCCCTGCCCCCCACCCTAAACTTCTCTAGCCCAGGATCTGGGCTGTGCTGCCCTTCCCCCAGTGACTCTTCCCTATACAATCCAGCCATTTTGTTTATGCTGGCTGTTCTATCTTTTACCTTTCACCCTCCCAGCCTCTTGGTCTCCTGGTTTTTCCCTGCCCCTCCTACCTCTCTTCACATGGCCTGGCTCAGGATCATGCTTGCTCTGGTCTCTCCCAGATGTCCCTGCCTCTGTCTATGCTCTCCCTTTCTTCTACAATAAAGCTTCTCCTCCACCATACCTAGGAGCAGTCATGTCCTAACTTTTTTATTTCTCCTTTTCACCCATCATTAACCTTGCTTTCCGGCTTCTGTAGCTCTGCTTCTGACTAATTGTTCTTGTTAACTGAAATATGTCAACCCAGGACATGGTTTTTATGCTTAAAAGCTCCTCCTGAAAAAGGCTCAGAGCTACACTGGGATTCTGAACACCCAATGTAGTCACTGGTCAGCTAATAAAGACTTTCTAGTAGGTTAACCCCATGTCTGAGCAGTCTTCTCTGGTGGCTAACCCACAACATTTTTGTTTGTTTCTTTGTTTGTTTGTTGTTATTGTTGTTGGGGTCTTTTGTTTTGTTTTGTTTTTTTTGAAACGGTCTCACTGTGTAGTCCTGGCTGGCCTGGAACTCTCTATGTAGAACAAGCTGTCTGCCTCTGTCTCTGAAATGCTGAAATTAAAGAAATGCCTGAATACCAAGCCCAGCCTGAATACCAATTTTAAGCATAAAGTTTAAGAGAAAACAAGAGACTGTGTCTAGTAGCTCATACTTTTAGTCCCAGCACTTGGGAGGCAGAGGCAGATAAAACTCTGTGAGTTCAAGGCCAGCCTGATGTACATAGTGAGTTCCAGGACATCCAGAGCTACATAGTAAGACTCTGTTTCAACAGAACAAAACAAACAACAAACAACATAACAAAAACCAGAAACAGAGAATGAAAGATGGCCAGAATGAAAGACATATTTGAGAGCATGAGCAAGGGTGTTTCTAAGAGAACATCATTCTACATTGCCTGTAGAATAAGCAAAATGTAGGATTTAATGAGATTTAAAGCTGTTACCTTGAAATGGTTGCTGAGGAACCTGAATGGTTTCTGAGGGGCACTGACTAGAACTGCGATTGGTAAGAGCACAGAGATCCCAGATGGAAAGGTATCATTACATAAGGAAAGTTGAGCAAGCCAGTTCACTCAGTCAACAGGGCTTGAGGGAAGGAGGGAGTGAGGATAAAAGAGAGAGAGAAATAAAAAAGACAATTAGACAACACTGTAACATGACTCCAGCCGGTACTGAAGCAGGGTTTATTTTTTTCCAGTCTGCTTTTATACCATTCTATTTTGTTTGGTTGGGTTTTTGTTTTGGTTTGGTTTTTGGTTTTTGGTTTTTTGAGACAGGGTTTCTCTGTGTAGCCCTGGCTGTCCTGGAACTCACTCTGTAGACCAGGCTGGCCTCAGAAATCTGCCTGCCTCTGCCTCCCAAGTGCTAGGATTAAAGGTGTGCGCCACCACTGCCTGGCTTATACTATTCTAAGTACATGCAAAAAATAGGGTCAGTTCTAGGTCAAAGACAAAGTAGTCGTGGAACAAACAAGCATAATCAAAGGTCCCGTGATTACTGTATTCAAGGACTTAAACGATCAAGATACAAAGAACACCACGTTCCTCAGCTATATTCACTTTAGGCCTACTTCCTTGTCCTAGCCCAATGTCAAATTCTTGCCAAATTCCTAGAAGTTGCCTCAAGAACATTCCACAGGAAGTTATCATTGTCTGGTGAAAGGAATGAGCCCCACCCCCACCCAAACCAGCCACACAAACACTGATTTCAGTTAAGTAAAAGTAGTTTATTGAGCACACACCCGAATACTGGGTGGACCAGGGATATAGCTCAGAATTATCTTAACTATGACATCAAACATCTTTCTCTGTCTACTCATAAAGGAAAAAGTACAAAACCACAATGAGTCCATATGCAGGTACAGGAAGTGCAGCCTAGTGGTCAGCTCTGACCCAAGATATGTTAGAGATAACAGTTCATATTGACCTTTAATTTGATGGTTCCTACAGAAAGCTTTATGGAGTTTCTTAAGATTAACAAACTTCAGGACATACAGGACAGGACAGAACAGAAGAGGAGATATATATGACCCTGTTCTGAGTCAAGTTTGTGGAGAGCTTTTAGGGCCTCTTCTAGAAACTTGACAGGAATTTGACATGGGCCAGGACATGGAAGTAAGCTCAGGCAAGAATTTGACTTTGGGCTAGAACCCGGAAGTAGACTCAGATATCTTGGTCTTCCTGATAAGCCCCTAGAAACATTGATCACAGACTTTGTTTATTGCCTTGTTTGTTCCTTATCCTAGAACTGACCTTATTACTTGCATGTAATTAAAATGGTATATATATATATATGTCAGACCATAGCACTTCTCAGAAGGTGAGAGGTATCAGTCAGATTCTGGGGTAAGGATCTCTCCTCATCTCCTCATACTTTTCTCTTTCTGTCCTATCTCAGTCACACAAAAGTCAAGGGGAATTAAGTCCTTAATAACTTAATAAAAAGTTAGGTGTTTAACCCAAGCTAACTGGAAGAGTTAAATGAAGTCTTGGGATGCTCTCATTTAGCATTTCAGAGGACTTCTGCTGACAATAGTTGAAAAGGCAAGCTAGGGAAATACTTTAGTTGCTTTTCTTTGGCTGCTGTTGTCATTTCAATGCTTTCAATCAAGGGATGAAAACTTGGGACTGGAGAGAAGACTGAGCGGTTAAGAGCACTGACTGCTCTTCCAGAGGTTCTGAGTTCAATTCCCAGCAACCACATGGTGGCTCACAATGATCTATAATGGAATCAGATGCCCTCTTCTGGTGTGTCTGAAGACAGCTACAGTGTACTTAAATAGATGATAGATAGTATTTTTAAAAGAGATAAAAACATACATAAAGTATAAAAAATAAAACACAAGGGCATAAAAATCCTAGAAACAAGCTATTTCCGCCAGGAAAGTCTGAAGGAATGGTCCAGAGCAAAGTCCATCTTTTGGTCAGTGTGGAATATTTAATAAGTGCTTGCTTTAAGTTTGCCTCCCCCCAAAAAATCCTAGAAACAATACTGGTATTTTTTTAAAAAAATCATATATGTGGATATTTTCAGGTTTAAATATAAATTGACACGTCGTAGAAGAACCCTAAAAGCTTTTCATAAACTTTTCTGTGATTCTGCCCAGTGAACTGGCTGCTGGAGTGGCCACCTTAGCTGGAAAGAGTGTGCTCTGGAATGTCAGCCCTGCTTGGCTGTGGTGGCACACACCTTTAGTCCCAGCACTCGGGAGGCAGAGGCAGGCATATCTACATGAGTTTGAGACCAGCCTGGTCTACAAACTGAGCTCCAGGAGAGCCAGGGTTACACAGAAACATTATCTTGAAAACCCTCCAAACCAACTAGAGAGATGGCTCAGCGGTTAAGAGCAGTGGCTGCTGTTCCAGTGGTCCTGAGTTCAATTCCCAGCAACCACATGGTGGCTCACAACCATGTATAGGGAGATCTGATGCCCTCTTCAGGCAGGTGGATGTATATGCAGCAGGACACTCATATAAATAAGTAAATTTAAAAGAAAGAAAAAGGAAAACTCCCAAAAGAAAAACGAATGTCAGCCCAAGTCTCTTGGCTACCCATGGTTATTGTTGATGTAGGAAACTATGGCAGGTTGATAGATGCTCAGTAAATGGACACAGAGTAAGGGAAGAGGTGGGGAAGAAGAATTCAGAATGAGGGGAAGGAGGATTTTTCTATATAGAAACTTCAAGAAGTGACAAACACCAAAATTTCTACTCACTATGAGTGTCAGAAAATGCCAGCGAGATAAACTTGAGTTGCAAAACAGCAACTAGCAAGGAGATGACAAGCAAGAAAGGATAATCCACTAGATGTGGTGACCCATGGCTTAATGCCCCACACTCTAGACATGAAGGCAGAAGGAATTTGAGTTCCAGGCCAGCCTTGGCTACATATCACATGCTGTCTCAAACAGATAAAACACCTAAACATAGCCGGGCAGTGGTGGCGCACGCCTTTAATCCCAGCACTTGGGAGGCAGAGGCAGGCGGATCTCTGAGTTCGAGGCCAGCCTGGTCTACTGAGCGAGTTCCAGGCCAGCCGGGCTACACAGAGAAACCCTGTCTCGAAAAAAAAAAAAAAAAATGATGTTTAGAAATAAAAAACTAATGTTTTGTAGGCTTTGTCCTCCTACAGATTTGATTAACAAGTTCTTTTTTTTTTTTTTTTTTTTTTTTTTTTTGGTTTTTCAAGACAGGGTTTCTCTGTGTAGCCCGGGCTGGCCTGGAACTTGCTCAGTAGACCAGGCTGGCCTCGAACTCAGAGATCCGCCTGCCTCTGCCTCCCAAGTGCTGGGATTAAAGGCGTGCGCCACCACCGCCCGGCGATTAACAAGTTCTTATTTTAGCTGACTCTTCATTCTAGAAAATCCTCTCAACTTTTAGAGATATTGTTTCAGTGTTGGAAAAGATGAGCACTATGTATTTCCCATTAAATTGTGTATGAATAATGACACTGTTCCACTGTTTGTGTGAACTTCAAAGTATCCAGCAAGTGATATCATCTCCACTGCTTTAAAGGCAAGAGAAGTGAGGTCAAACAGCTCATCTCTGGACCACAGGGGATGATGGCAGAGTTGCTCTGGGACTCAAAGGCCCTGACGTGGGATGGGTTCCTGTTTCACGGATACAGCTAAAGTCATACTGAAAAGAAAGACCACAAGAGCTGGCTCCTAGTTACTCACTGAAGGCGCAGAACCCAGATAAGCACTCATAAACTGATTCCTGTGTTGGGATATCTTCTTGTGCACTGTGTAAAGGTTGTCTTTGCATTATTCAAGTGTTGGTTTCTACACCAGCAGATTGCTGAGCATGGTACAGACTTTGGTATTGCTATTCTAATTGCTCAGCACCTGTACCATATTTTGTAAACATACACTTCCTCTCACCTACTGATTGGTTTAATAAAGACCTGACTGCTTATAGAACAGGAGAGAAAAGACTGAACATTCGGGCAGAGATAGGAACTGTGGGAAGAATTGAGAACCCTGGGATTTACCACCTAGACACGGAGGAAGTTGGATGTACCATGACATAGGGAGAGGTAACTGAGTCACCATCCTCTGCACCCACGCTGTTATGCCTGCTCCCCCTCCCATCTCCATCCATTTCCCCTGAAAAGACAGCTCGAGGAGAAACTGAAACTAGGAAAATAGGCTGCCCAGTGTATCTTCTTGTTCCTGTTTTAGTTCCTGTTTTGTTCTTGTTTTGTGGAGAGTATAAAAAGGAGCTCCGCAGTTGAAAAAGCAGCATTTGGCCTTTACCAAATGACTCGCGTTTTCTGTCTCTTGCCCTCAGCCCTCCGCTGATCCAAACCGGGTCAGCTAAGTGGGCATAGCTGACAGGTAACGGCCATGTGGCAAACATGGACTAGTATAGACAGGGTTAATTAAGTTATACAAGTTGCCGGGTGGTGGTGGCACACACCTTTAATCCCAGCACTTGGGAGGCAGAGGCAGGAGGATTTCTGAGTTCGAGGCCAGCCTGGTCTACAGAGTGAGTTCCAGGACAGCCAAGGTTATACAGAGAAACCCTGTCTCGGAAAAAAAAAAAAAAAAAAAAAAAAGTTATACAAGTTATATAACAAGTTTTGGAAAAATCCTAAGCTATAAGGATCACAGTTCGCCAGCATCTTTTTACTTTCATCTTTTGCCAAGGACCAGTCTCAGCTTGGAGAGGGGTTCCCAAAAGAAGTGGTGTTTGAGTGTGCTTTAAAAAAAAAACTGGAGGTCCAAATGTGGGTACAAGCTGATGGCCAATATTTGTTCCAGACAGCTTTCCAGACAGCCCTCTGCTTGAGACAGCTCTCTCTTGCTCTAAAAAAAATTCTAAAAACTTTCTAGATAGCTCCTCGCTTACAGACCAAAAGCCCAATTTTTTATTTACGTATCAGTTCAATTGTTCACCCCAGGTTCCCCTTTGATTATTCCATAAATCAGCATACCCTGACCTCAGCCCCCTGATTCTTAGAAAAAGTCAGCATGTACTTTCTTTTTTCCTCTTAATATTGCAATGAATTCAGAGATCTGCCTGCCTTTTTAAACACAGACAATAAAATAGCTGGGTGGGATCCTGTCCTGAGATTACTGTGGAGAACTTTTGGGGCTGCTTGGCAGAAATCTGACATTGGCCAAGGACAAGGAAACGAGCTTTAGGTAGGAATCTGACATTGGGCCATGACAGGGAAGTAATTTCAGTCAGGAATCTAAATCTTAGGCTAGAACAAGGAAGTAGGCTTTAGGCATGAATATGACTTTGGGCTAGGACAGGGAAGTAGGCTCAGATATTTTGGTCATCCTGATAAGCCCTTAGAAACAGTAATCATGGGAGTGATCACAGGACTTTGCTTATTGCCTTGCTTGACTATTTGCATTTATTGTATTGCTAGTTCCTCAACCTAGAACTGACCTAAATAGTTGCATGTAATTAAAATGGTATAAAGGCAAATTGGGAAAAAAAATAAAACCCACCCTCAGCCTCAGAACTGGCTGGGGTCATGCTACAATGTTGTCTAATTGTCTTTTTTCTTTTTAATCCTCACTCCTGCACTGGAGAACCTGTTGACTGACTGGGTTGGCCTGGTCAGATTACCATTTCAACCACACCTGGGCTGAAACCAGCTCTGTCTCAGGCTGACCTTGAACTCAGGAATCTGCCTGCCTTTTTTTTTTTTTTTATATTATATATATATTTTTTTTTTTTTTTTTTTTTTTTTTGGTTTTTCGAGACAGGGTTTCTCTGTGTGGCCCTGGCTGTCCTGGAACTCACTCTGTAGACCAGGCTGGCCTCGAACTCAGAAATCTGCCTGCCTCTGCCTCCCAAGTGCTGGGATTAAAGGTGTGCGCCACCACCGCCCGGCTTCTGCCTGGCTTTGTATCTGTTTATTTTTGTATCTTTTTGACAAGTTGACTCATAGTGAAGCTGCCTCTGTTGTTGTAGGTCCATGAAACCCTTCATATAAGTCATATTGCATTCTTATATTTTACACAGTTGAAAAATGATATATTTTTGAATTCATATATTTCTTTTTGTTGTTGTTCTCTCTCTCTCTCTCTTGGTTTTTCGAGACAGGATTTCTCTGTGTAGCCCTGGCTGGCCTGGAACTCACTCTAGACCAGGCTGGCCTGGAACTCAGAAATCCACCTGCCTCTGCCTCCCAAGTAAGTGCTGGGATTAAAGGCGTGCACTACCAACGCCCAGCTTGAATTCATGTATTTCAGAGATATTTCCCATAGCCTTAAGGGCTATCTTGAAGGTCACAATGTTCTGCTATTTTGCTAAAACGTTAGATACACCCTTGTCTCCTGGACTCATGCTGTCTCGCTATCATGGAGTCATTAACTTTGGCAGAGAGGACATTCCCCTGAAGGAGGAACGTAAAATAAAATATGCACAAGCCTTATGCCTAGCAACCATCAATATTTGTGGAGGCCTATGCCCTACAGGCTCTGTTCCAGGGGCAGGAAAACATATTACTGTCCCTTCCACATGGCCAAGCAGGACTTTGCAGTCTTTGATATTTTGAATATGTGTTATGGGAGTTTCCTTATTCCCTTTGCCTTTGGGAAATTTTGTATGGGCTTTGGTAGAAGCTGTGGGTGCATACAATGGCAGTCTCTCTAAACAAAATGATTCTTTGGAAAAAAATCTTTACCACTGTGAAACCATATACCATGATAATTCTGCCTAATTCTACATAAGAATCACCACTGTGCCCCCCTGTTTGCACCAAGAATAGAGAAGTTCAAGATTTATGGTTCCAGAAACTCTTAGGCTCTTATACCTGGTCCCAAGATGAAAACATACAATCTAGAGGGAAAAAAATGAGCCCAGACCCAGAGTCTGAGGCCTTGGCAGTCAAGGGCAAGAATGTTCAGTTAATTCAGTAATTCAGTGCCCATTATTGATTCCTTGGGTATGTGACTTACAGGATGAATGGCAAAACCTGGTATGCCCCACAAGGAGCAGATTCTGTTAAGTTAGACTGGCTTGATTCCTCTCTGCCATATACTGGAGCATACATTGAAGGACATATTGTATGACACATTGGAAAAAGAGTAAGATATCAGGACCTTTCTTTTGGGGAGTATATGAGGAAAACAGGTACATATTGTAAGACTAAGGCACAAAGGAACACAATTAAGAAACAGCTCAGTGTTTATTATGCTACATGGTATATAAACACTGTATCACACACCTTGAGGAATGAAAATTGCTTTTACAGGCTTGTTTTTCAGGACTCAGTGTCTGGCACCTCCTGACCACAAAGGCTAAGAGCATACAGGAGGAAATGTAAAGGGGCAGCTAGTGGGGTTACTGGACCTTGGAAAACAATAGGGAGTTAGATGCTTTCTGAACTTATTGCTTTTGCTTCAAAGAAGAATACTGTAATAAAGTCGATTAGGTCTTTCATTCTAGATGTTGAAAAGTAGGGCTAGACTAGGCAAAAAATCATTTGTGAAAAGATCATGTATTTCTTGGAGTCATTAAGTCTGCCTTCAACATGGCCTATGATTTATCTACTCTGCAAATTTAGAGTTTAAAAGGTTTAGCCTTTTTTCAATAGACATACATGCTAATCCTCAGATTCACCTTCAGATGGTGTCAGTCTCCTTCCCTTGCTGACTCCATACCTCCTCTTCGGGACCTGAACCCTGCTGGAGCTGGATTCTGGCAAAGAGAAGAGGGCTGCAAACTTTCTGTCTTAGTTACTATTTTGTTGCTGCGAGAAGACACTGTGACCACAGCAACTCTTATAAAAGAAAGCATGTAAATGGGGCCTTGATTACACTTTTAAAGGGTTAGTATGTGATCATCATGACAGGAAGCAGACCAGTATGGAACTGGAGCAGTAGCTGAGAGCTTTACATGCGGATCCACTCACAGGCAGCCAACAGAGAGAGGGGCTGAAGTAAGGTTTTGAAATGAAACACAAGACATGGAGGAGTACTGATTAACAACTTGCTCCCAGGGGTGGCTCAGTTTGTTTTCTTAACCTAAGACCACCTGCCCAAGGGTGGTACTACCCACAATGTGCTAGATCCTTCCACATTAGTCAGTAATCAGGAAAATTCCCCACAGACCTGACTCCAGGCCAATCTGATGGAGGCATTTTCTCAACTGAAAGGCAATTTCCCTTTTCCCAAATGACTATAGTTTCTGTCAAGTTGACACAAACCAACCAGCACAGTTTCTACCACCATTCTAGATGTTTTCACTCCGTAACAGTCATGTGTTGACAATTATTTTTTATTTAATTATTTAATTATTATTTTATGTCTATGAGTATCTTGCTGCATGTATGTCTGTGTACCACATGCGTGCCTGGAAGAAGGTATCAGATGCTCTAGGACTGGAGTTAAGGATAATGTAAACCACTGCTTAGGTGCTAGGAATTGAACTTGGGTCCTTTGTTCTTAACTACTAAGCCCAACACCTATGTATCTATGTATGTATGTACATACGTATCTATCTATCTATCTATCTATCTATCTATCTATCTATCTATCTATCATCATCATCTATGGACAAACTCTTGTTATATAGTCCAGGTTGTCCTTGAACTCTTGGCAATTCTAAAGCTTTAGCCTCCCAAGTGTTTAGTAATATAGGTGTGCCTACTATACTCAGGCGATGGTTTTGTTTTTTTGTTTGATTGGTTTGTTTTTAACTACAAGGAAGGCAATGGGATATTCAGGTCTGGACTTTGAGAGAAACAGAGAGGTAAAGTGTGGGGAACAGATGAAGTCCTGAGTGAATGTATATTATTGATATGAGTGTAGGCATGTCAAGGACCCCACAGCCTCAAACTCATGGGAATGGCAAAGTCTGGTCCCAGTACAGGTGTTGATAGTGTACGCAAATGTATCAACTGGAGCTTCCTCCTTCATGATGACTGCAGCCTGAGACTCTCATATAAAGACTCCAACAAAAAGATGCCTTCTGGTTCATACTTTTTATAAGACACTCCCTGAGTTTCAGGGCTGCGGGTGGTGTGTCTCCATCATAATGCACTGCCTACCTGATCCCAGTGTTTCTGTATGTGTGTCTGTGTTTCTTCATTTCCTTCATTCCAGTTTTGTTAGTCCCAAAGTCTTGCAGGTAGAGGCAGTTAAGAATAACTGGTGAGGGCTGTAGAGATGGCTCAGCGGTTAAGAGCACTGACTGCTCTTTGCTCTTCCAGAGGTTTTGAATCCAATTCCCAGCAACCACATGGTGGCTCAGAACCATCTATAATGAGGCCTTGGGCCTTTTGGCGTGCAGTTACTCATACATTAAAAAAAAAAAAGAGTAGCCGGGCGGTGGTGGCGCACGCCTTTAATCCAGCACTTGGGAGGCAGAGGCAGGCGGATTTCTGAGTTCGAGGCCAGCCTGGTCTACAGAGTGAGTTCCAGGAAGCCAAGGCTACACAGAGAAACCCTGTCTCGAAAAAAACCAAAAAAAAAAAAAAAAAAGAGTAACTGGGGATGAAGGAAGAATCCGATTAAGATAGGTGTTTCAGAGTCTCTTTGCCGTGAAGAGACACCCAGACCAGGGCAAATGTTATGGCTTGTACACTCGGCCAAGGGAGTGGCACTATTAGAAAGTTTGGTCTTCTTGGAGTGGGTGTGGCCTTGTTGGAGTAGGTGTGTCACTGTGGGTGTGGGCTTTAGCACCCTCATTCTACCTGGCTGGAAGTCAGACTTCTAATAGCAGCCTTCAGATGAAGACCTAGAACACTCAGGCCCTTCTGTGTAGGGTTGTGGGTCCCGAGTGCACTCCACCACAGGGCACAGCCACTTGGGGAGGCAGAATGCAAGGAGTTTGACAGGAAGGTCTGAGGCACTGCCTGGGGATGGGAAAGCTGGAGCTGGCTCAGGAGTCTCTGGGCCTGCGACAAGCCTGGGGCCTTAGAGTTCTCAGACCCTTGAACATCCATGTGCCCTAGAAGTCGAGGAAGAACTGAGAACGGAATGTGGGCCCATGGGTGGATCTAGCCCGGGGCTGAAGGCGGGAGGAGGGAAGCTCTGGCTGGTCTCACCCGGAGAGTCCTTGGCTTGAAGGTGGCAATCTTGGTGGTGATTGTGGCTGGGAGCACAGAGAGGCCTTCTACAGGAGATTAGACAGCAGCTCTGTAGGTAAAGACCTTCTCCATGGCTCCCCACAGAGGATCCTGTTGAAAAAAGACAGTCTGTGATTCTAAATCATTTATTGCCATGGTGGAAAATGGATTCATAAAACCACACCCTCAGCCAGGCGGTGGTGGCGCACACCTTTAATCCCAGCACTTGGGAGACAGAGACAGGCAGATTTCTGAGTTCGAGGCCAGCCTGGTCTACAGAGTGAGTTCCAGGACAGCCATGGCTATACAGAGAAACCCTGTCTTGAAGGAAAAAAAAAAAAAAAACCCCACACCCTCCTCAGGGTGAGCCTAAGATTAAATACCTTTTACAGGGAGAAATGTCTGGGAAGGAAAGCTTGTTGACTATACTCTCCAGGCCTCTAGGTACCTCATTAGCATGGTGATCTTTGTCCTATGTGACCATAGAGCACATCTCTTTTATGTATGAAGCATGACAGGTGTAAGTCAGAATTCTGACAGGGAGCTAGGAGTCACATAAGCCTCAGGTGTGTGCCCACTGAGTCTCTGGGTCTTTTTTTTTTTTTTTTTTTTTTTGGTTTTTCGAGACAGGGTTTCTCTGTGTAGCCCTGGCTGTCCTGGAACTCACTCTGTAGACCAGGCTGGCCTTGAACTCAGAAATCCGCCTGCCTCTGCCTCCCAAGTGCTGGGATTAAAGGCGTGCGCCACCAACGCCTGGCGAGTCTCTGGGTCTTGACTTGCTCAATCTCACCAAACTTCCTGACAGGGTTTTACTTCCTACACTCCTGCACCATGTCTGCCTGGATGCTGCCATGCTCCTTGCCTTGATGATAATGGACTGAACCTATAAGCCAGCCCCAATTAAATGCTGCCTTAGCCATGGTGTCTGTTCACAGCAGTAAAACCCTAAGACAACAACTTTTATAAAGGACAGCTTTTAATTGGGGCTGGCTTACAGTTTAGAGGTTCAGTCTATTATCACCATGGCAGGAAGCATGGCAATGTCCAGGCAGACATGGTTCTAGTGTAGAAGCTGAGAGTTCTACGTCCTGATCTGAAGGCAGCCAGGAAGAGACAAGCTTCCACAGGCAGCCAGCAAGAGGGTCTCTTCCACACTGGTTGGAGCCTGAGCACTAGGAGACCTCAGAGCCCACCTACACAGTGACACACTTCCTCCAACAAAGCCACACCTATCCCACAAGCCCTCAACTCCTAAAGGTGTCACTTCTCATGGGCCCAGCATATTCAAACCACCATAATAGGGTAGCCTGAGAAAACCTCCCTGAGAAGGTGACATCGGAGTTGACTTCAATTAGATGCTAAAAAAGTGAAAATTGGGTGGAGAGTTCTACCCAGGAGTATATCACAGTTAGAAATATCGAATAGGGTCAGGGCTGAGTGTTAGAGGGAACGAAAGGTAGGCAGTGACTGAAGAAGAGGACAATAGGCATGATGCACAATAGTCTCTTCAGCTGGGGTAGGAATTTGGTTTTTATTCTAAGCGATGCCAGAAGCACTGAAGGGTTTTAAAGGGGGTGGACAAGCATGGCTTGCTTAAGAACAGCTCATTAGATAGACTGTTCCAAAGATGGCTGTAACCATCCATCCCATCCCACCTGTTCCTTTGCAAATGTCATTTTGCCATTCCTCCTAGTCCTCCTCTTGAATTTGGATAGGCCCTGTAACTTGCTTCACTAGCAGAATGGGGTAGAACTGACAAGGTACTACATAGGGAAGAGACATCATGGCTACTCCCTTTATTAACTCTCTTGACTCCTTGAGCCACTAATGAAGAGAAATTTTGTGCTATCCTTCCTGAAAACTCCATGGATGGAAAGGCCCTAAAAAGATGCCTGTAATGGTTATTCTTGGTTGTTAACTTGACTACTTCTAGAATTAACTGTAAAATGTGTAGGATATGGTTCTGATATTAGGTCCTGTTCTCCAATTGGTTCTTGATTGATCAATAAAAATGCTAGGAGCTAATATCTGGGTAGAAGGAAAGAGGTGGTACTTCTGGGTCCCAAAATAAAAAATGGACTATGTATTCTAGCTAGCTCATACAAAAGACACAAAATCCTAGTATTTTATTTGAAAGCTTTAAGCCTAGAATGGGCAGATTTTAAGCTATTCTAACTTACATCCTGGTCATATGTCCTTTGTTACTTGCTGTTTGATTCTTCCTGGGTTATTCCTCACTTCTCCTGACCATGTGGTCATGGTTCATTCCTAGTGGCCTTCTCTTTCTCTGTCTCCTTCTTCCTTCTCCTTCATTGCTTCTGAGACTCCCTTACTCAATCCTCAAGTCCTGCTTTACTGTCTCTACTGCCCAATCACAGGCTCTGGCCTTTTATTAACCAATTAACTTTAAATTGGGGAGCAAGGTTTAGAGAGCATCACTTTTTCTGTGTGAGGATCTGCTCTTTGTGGGCAACCAGGTCTTGGGTGCTAATATTCAGCATTTGAATACATTAGCAGTAAGTAGACTGTGCCACCAGACAGAAGAACTAGTAAGGCTGAAAAATTCCATGAAACTCAGAATTGAGAACAGTGGGACCAGCTTCCTGCCAAACTCCACCTTCTCTGGAACATATAACCACAGCACCCCACTGAGAGGACCATGACAATCAGTCACATAAGGAAAAGACCTCCTCCATGCAAATAGAGCATCACTAAGCATTCCAAATTGAGTCAATGGGAAGCATCTACTCCTGGATCCTACACTACTCCTCAATGTTTATAAAGTCCCTGTCTACACAGAATAAAGTGCACAAGTTATTTCACTGATAATTGACTGAGAGTGACTGTCTTTACTGAGCCGTAACACTTTGGGGGAAGACTTTTCTCTCCCAAAGTATTAATGGTTGGACCTTGGACCAGCCTGGCTGGCTGGACTGATGCCTCTGTTGCCCCTGCCACTGCCACCACCACAGTACTGCCTATGCCTCTGGTCATGGTAGTGAACAAGACTGGGACTCTGGCTATGTCCCTTCTGAGAGCTGTAACACTTTGGCCATTTCTTGACAAGCCCTGCAGAGCCCTGTTTCCACAGAGGATGACAAGCAGCACCAAACCAACCCCCAACAATTAACTAAAATCCAGGGACTGGAGAAATGGCTTAGAGATGGCTCAGAGCATTGGTTACACTTGCAGAGGACCTGGGTTCAATCCTCAGCACCCACAAAGCCACTCATTGTTGTCTATAACTCCAATTCCAGGGGATCTGATACCCTCACAGAAACATATATGCAGGCAAAACACCAATGCACCTAAAACAAAACAAAAAAAAAATCATTTAAAAAATATTAGAATTAAAACAAATATTAGAATTAACTTAAACCCAAGTGGTGGGGTACACCTGTGAGGGATTTGTTTTGTTTGTTTGGTTTGATTTGGTTTTAGTTTTTCGAGACAGGGTTTCTCTGTATAGCCCTGGCTGTCCTGGAACTCACTCTGAAGACCAGGCTGGCCTGGAACTCAGAAATCTGCCTGCCTCTGCCTCCCAAGTGCTGGAATTAAAGGTGTGCACCACCACCGCCTGGCTTTTTTCTTTCTTTCTTTCTTTCTTTCTTTCTTCTTCTTTCTTTCTTTCTTTTTTTTTTTTTTTTTTTTGGTTTTGTTTTGTTTTTTGAGAGGAGTTTTTCTGTGTGTCTTTCTGTCCTGGAACTTGCTCTGTAGATCAATCTAGCCTCGAACTCAAGAGTTCTACCTGCCTCTGCCTTCCAAGTGTTGGGATTAAAGGTGTGTGCCACCACCTCCAGCAAATAATTTTTCATAATTAAATAATTTGAAATGCAAAGACCTATTTTTAATCTGGTCCATTTGAGATGGGAAGATCCACCTTTAATCTGGGCTATACTCTGTGCCTGTTGCTCTCACTGGCAAGCCCATTCCTTCACTGGCTTTAGAGCATACTTCTTTGGGATTCCAGCATATACTGAAGACCAGCTGAGACATCCAGTCTAGACTGAACAACTACTGGATTTGTGATTATCCCATTGGTAGACAGCCTTTGGTGGACTAGCTGGACCATAGCTATAAGCGCTGTTCCTCTAGAGAACCCTGACTAATTCAGTGCCAGAGCATAAAAGTCAAGAGGCTCCAAAGCTCTAACCATGCCAGGCATCTTAGGTAATGTTCTATTGATGTAAGGAGACACTATGACCATGAAAACTTATAAAATAAACATTTAATTGGAGGCTTGCTTAAAGTTTCAGGGGGTTAGTCCATAAGCATCATGGTGTGGAGTGTGGCAGCAGGCAAGCCGGTTTGGTGCTGAAGCAATAGCTAAGAACTTACATCTTGATTAATAGGCAGTAGGCAGAGAGTCCTGTCATGGGATTTTGAAGCCTTGGAGTCCACCCCTACTGACATATCTTCTCCAACAATACCACATCTTTAAATCCTTCCTAAACAGTCTACTAACTAGGAACCAAGCATTCAAATACATGAGCCTAGGGGAGTCATTTTCATTCAACCTACCACACCCACATGGGGTGAGAGATCAGACTTCTGAATGACAATCTTGATTGGCCAGCCTAAACTTTTTTTTTTTTTTTTTTTTTTTTTTTTTTTTTTTTGGTTTTTCGAGACAGGGTTTCTCTATGTAGCCCGGGCTGTCCTGGAACTCACTCTGTAGACCAGGCTGGCCTTGAACTCAGAAATCCGCCTGCCTCTGCCTCCCAAGTGCTGGGATTAAAGGCGTGCGCCACCACCGCCCGGCCCAGCCTAAACTTTAATCGGGTGAGCATGTGTAGCTCATATCACAAAGCAGACTAACTTGCTGTTGTAGTTGAACCTTACATAACCAACCATAGGAATCATGAGCAAATAAAATGACTGCTATTTAAAACCATGGACATCTGGGGTGCTTGTAACATAGCAGTAGATAACTGGTGGACATATGCCAGCCCAAGTGAGGAAAAAATTCTGTAGGGAATTGTGTGGCATTATACCTGAGGAGACATCTACTTGCCCCAGATAGGGAACTAATGACAGACCAATGTATGGATAGTAACAAAATCCAACTTGGTGAAAAATAAGTTTTATTGGGGCTACATATAGGAGTAAAGATGAGAGATTATAGGAGCAGAAATGACTCAAAGAAAGCTTATGCTTGACCCGTGGGAAGTGGCACTATTAGGAGGTGTGGCCTTATTGGAGGAAGTGTAGCCTTCTCAGAGAAGTGTGTCACTGTGTAGGTGGGCTTTGAGGTCTCCTAGTGCTCAAGCTCTGCCCAGGGCAGAAGAGAGACCCTCCTGCCTGCAGAAGATAATTCTTTCCTAGCTGCCTTTGAATCAAGGTGTAGAACTCCTTAGCTCTTCCAGCACCAAGTCAGCCTGCATGCTACCATGATAATAATGGACTGAACCTCTGAAACTGTATGCCATCCCCAATTAAATATTGTCCTTTATAAGAATTGCCTTGGTCATGGTGTCTCTTCACAACAATTAAACCCTAAGACACAGCTGCATCACTAAAAACCCACCTGAGCATGGGTGACGACAGCTCACAAAATCTATAACTCTGGAGCTCACTGTGAAACTTGCAGGCAGCTCAACTGATGGAAAAGTGTCTCTTATAGCCTCTGGTGATCTGAGTCTTTCATACAGCTCACCTGGTTGCTGCCTCTTTTAGGGTGCTCTGCTTATCTCAGAGTTTTCTTCGCAGCTCAGCTAGCCTGAGAGCATCTCTTGGTCATCCTTACTGATTACGTAACCTTGAAGATGGAGGAGTCTACTGTATCTGGTCAGTTTCAGGGACTTCCTGATGCCTTTGACTCATTTACTTCCTGAATTGTACATGCTTTCTTGAAGGGTATAATGTTTTACCTCCCTTTAGAGCATTCTATTTAACTAGCTTCCCTCTAAGATGGTGGCATTATCTTGGATGAAATTCTTATGCAACATAGAAGATGTAAAGATTGGAGCAGCAATAACAGCTGAGCTTAGTGGCACACACCACATCCCTTTATCCCAGCACTCAGGAGGCAGAGGTAGGAGGATCTCTGTGAATTGGAGCCCAGTCTGGTCTGTATACCAAGTTCTAAGGCAGCAAGGACTACACAGAGATACCCTGTCTAAAAAAGAAAAACAAGCAAATAAAAAACAACAGCCCAAAGGTCACTGAGCTTGACCAAAGAGAATTAGAGAGGAGAAGAAACTGAGATAGATCTTGAAAAACCAAAAAAAAAAAAAAAAAAAGAAACTGAGATAGAGGCAAGGCAGATAAGCTAGATTGACGTGAACTGTCCCCACACTCGTGTGTTGGAATACTTGGCAGGCGTTTGGCTTTAGGGGCAGAGCTTGTAGGCTTCAGGCAGCTCCAGCTCCACTCTAGTCTGGACTCTTCCTGGTCAGTTCTAAGTAACAAGTTGCCACAGGCTCCCTTTGCCACGTTGGACCACAAGCCCAAATAAATTCTTCTTTCTTAAATTGTTTCTGCCAGGTATTTTTGCTACCATTGTCACAAAAAGCAAAACCATGAACAGGATTGGAGAGAAGACAAATTAAATTCTTGTTTTCTACACTTGATCTTAGCCAAAAGGCCGAGAAACGATGAAATTCTTGTTTTCTACACTCTAGGTAACTGCCTTTTATTACAAGGCAACCCTTCTTAAAAAAAAAAAAAAAAGATTTATTTATTTTATGTATATGAGTATATTGTTGCTCTCTTCAGACACAGCAGAAGAGGGCATTGGATGCCGTTACAGATGGTTATGAGCCACCAGGTGCCTTCTGGGAATTGAACTCAGGACTTATAGGAAGAGCAGTCTGTGCTCTTAACCACTGAGCCATCTCTCCAGGCTAAGGCAACCTCTCTTAATCAAGCTATAGTGACCAATTTTTTAAAAAGGCATCTATCATATTGTCTTTTTAAATTTTTTGAGATGAGGCATTATATCTCCCACGGCTGGACTCACACTCATTATGTAGCTGAAGATGACTTTGACTTTCTGATCTACCTGGCTCTGCCTTCCAAGTGTAAGGATTATAAACATACCCCTGCCACAACTGGTTTATACTGGGATCAACTGGATTATACCGGGCTTTCATGCATGCTAGGTATGTACTATAGCAACTGAGCTGTATCTCCAGCCTTTCTCTTTTATTTTAACTTACACAGTAGTGCGTATACACGTGGCAAATGCCTATGTGTGTTATAGCTCAGGTCCAACTGTGTATATGTGTGCACCTACACCGAAGTACACATGACATTGTATGTGTGGGTGTGGAGCCCCAGAAACCTACCTGTCTGTTCTCCCAGCACTTGGCTTTCACATGTGTGCCGCTGCACAGCTTTTTACATGGATTCTGAGGATCCGTACTCAGCTCTTATGCCGTGTGGCAAGACCTAATGGAGCCATCTTCCCCTCTCCCATGCTGCTTTGAGCCAGGTTGTATAGAATCATGGGAGTTAGAGGTGAGCAAGCCATCTTACAACCATGAGGTAACAGGATAAGACTGAAACCCATCGCAGGAATGCAGGCTACAGCGAGATGTCCACATGGATGATTTGCCACATGGCTGACTGGAGCCCAGAAGGGCTTAACCACCAATTTCTTTGTTGTTTTTTTTTCTTCTCCTGATGAGATCTTGCTTTGTGGCCTAAGTTGGCTTTGTAATCCTCCTACCTCTGGTCCAAAGTGCTATGATTAGCGTCATTATTGTTGTTTCTATCCAACATGAAGCGGTACTTTTATTTTATTTATTTTTTGGTTTTTCGAGACAGGGTTTCTCTGTGTAGCCCTGGCTGTCCTGGAACTTACTCTGTAGACCAGGCTGGCCTCGAACTCAGAAATCCGCCTGCCTCTGCCTCCAAGTGCTGGGATTAAAGGCCTGGCACTTTTATTTATTAATGAAAGAAACAGCTCAAATTTCAAATCAAGTTGCAGTTACTTTTGACACACCACAAAAGTCCCTCATTTTTCAGGTGTTTACATCATTGATTCTGCAATAGCACTTATAAAATTGTTACTGGGGGGCTGGAGCTGGTTAAGAGAAATGACTGCTCTTCCAGAGGTCCTGAGTTCAATTCCCAGCAACCATATGGTGGCTCACAACCGTCTGTAATGGGATCCGATGCTCTCCTCTGGTGTGTCTGAAGACAGATACAGTGTACTCATATACATAAAATAAATAAATCTTAAAAAAAAAATGTTACTGGAGCCAGAGGGATGACTCAGCAGTTAAGAGAGCTGTTATGGTTTGAACGAGAAGTGTCCGTCCCCCATTTGATGAAGCTCCTGAGAAGGTTGTGAAACCTTTAGAAGGCACAGTCCTGCTGGAAGAAGTATATCACCTAGTTATAGCCTCACCCCACTTCCTGTCCCTTGCCCCATTCTCCTCTTCTGTGTGTGTGTGTTTTTTTTTTAAAGATTTATTTCATTTATATGAGTACACTGTAGCTGTCTTCAGACACACCAGAAGAGGGCATCGGATCTCATTACAGATGGTTGTGAGCCACCATGTGGTTGCTGGGAATTGAACTCAGGGCCTTTGGAAGAACAGTTAGTGCTCTTAACCACTGAGTTATCTCTCCAGCCCCTCCTCTTCTGTGTTTAATTGAGATGTGATATCTCCACTTCCTCCTCCTACTGTCATGCCTGCCTGTTGCTATGACATTTCAATATTTTGAACCCTATGCCGGCGCGTGGTGGCGCACGCCTTTAATCCCAGTACTTGGGAGGCAGAGGCAGGCGGATTTCTGAGTTCGAGGCCAGCCTGGTCTACCGAGCAAGTTCCAGGACAGCCCGGACTACACAGAGAAACCCTGTCTCGAAAAACCAAAAAAAAAAAAAAAAAAAAAAAAATATTTTGAACCCTAGCCCTCTGAAATGATAAGCAAGAATAAACTCTTCCTTCTATAGTTTCTTTTGGTCACAATATTTTTTTCACAGCAGAAAAGTAACTAATACAAGCATGGGCCACTCTTCTAGAAGACCAGAGTTCAATTCCCAGCACCCACACTGGGTGTCTTACAACCTCTATGACTCCAACTATGGTCTGATGCTTGCAGCTTTTGAAGACCCTTCCCATACAGGAAACTTTACAAACACACTCATCAATAATTTTTTTTTTATTTTAAAAAAAGATACTACGGGCTGGAGAGATGGCTCAGTGGTTAAGAGCACTAACTGTTCTTCCAGAGGTCCTGAGTTCAATTCCCAGCAACCACATGGTGGCTCACAACCATCTGTAATGAGATCCGATGCCCTCTTCTGGTGTGTCTGAAGACGGCTACAGCGTACTCATATAAATAAAATAAAATTTTAAAAATGTATTTAAAAAATAAAGATACAAAGTCATTACTGTTGTTATTCAGAGTTCAGACTATCTTTCCTCTCAGCTGACATGTTTGTTCATTACATCCCTGGTTTGCTTACGCACTTGTTTAGAGATTGGTCTCTTTATGTTACTTAGGCTGGTCTCTACCTTCTTATGACCAAGGACCTTCCTTTTTCAGTCTTTCTAGTACTTGAGACTCTCAGGAAAGTTTGGGATAGTGATTGTAGAAATCTCTATGACTATGATTGTAGAAATCTCTAGTGAAGGTTCCATTTGGCCATAGCCTTCCCTGCATTCTTTTTATTCCAACTCTTCTTTTTTTTGTTTTTTTTGTTTTTTTTGTTTGTTTGTTTGTTTTTGTTTATGTTTTTCCAGACAGGGTTTCTCTCTGTAGCTGGGGCTGTCCTGGAACTCACTCTGTAGACCAGGCTGGCCTCGAACTCAGAAATCCACCTGCCTCTGCCTTCCAAGTGCTGGGATTAAAGGCGTGCATCACCACTGCCTGGCCCAACTCTTCTTCCTAGTGGGCTGCCTTTATGCTTTCAGCTGCTGCCTGATGGCCATGTGTGGCTGCCTGGGTGGAATCTTGTTCCTCGGGCTTTGATACTGATTCATCATTGTTGGGTTCTGTTCCACGTTTATTCGAGGAACACAAAACCAACGATGGCAGAAAACTTTTCCCTTTCTTTTTAAAAAAATATTTATTTTCATGTTGTGTATACATGCGTTTTACCTGCATACATGTATGTGCACCACGGGCACGCCTAGTCCCCGACAGAGGTCAGAAGAAGACATTGGGGCTTTTAGAACTAGAGTCATAGACAGTGTGAGCCACCAAGTGCTGTAAGTTGAACTTGGGTCTGCAGCCAGAGCCACGAGTGTTCTTAACCACTGGGCTGTCTGTCTCTCCAACCTCTTAAGAGTATTTATCTTACTATGTGCAGGTGTGTGTGCCTAGGTGTGTGTTTGTACACATGCATGTGGATGTCTGCAGAGGCTAGAAGAGGGTGTTAGGGTCCTGGGCTGCAGCTACAGGAGGTTATGAGATGCCCTAATGTGGGTGTTGGGCACATGGGTCTGAAACTTAGTGGTTCTTGACATGGTCATGCAATGTCTACAGAACACATTCTCTCCCTACGGTTAGAGTGGTCACAGCTTTTGGGATAACCTCCCCCATTCCAGTTGTTTGGGGCCCACATGAAGACCAAGCTGCATATCTGCTACATATAAGCGAGGAGGCTTAGGTCCAGCCCATTTATGTTCTTGGTTGGTGGCTCAGTCTCTGAGAGCCCCAAGGGTCCAGGTTAGCTGATTCTGTTGGTTCTGTGGAATTCCTATCCCCTTTGGGGACACGAAATCCTTCCTCCTGTGGGATATGTTCTAGATGAGCTGCTGTGTCTGGCCTCAACGGGAGAGGAAGCACTTAGCCTCTCAGACTTGAAAACCTGGGGGTTGGGGTGGGGTGGGGTGGGGGAATCCGCTCAGAGGAGAGTGGGAGGGAGGAGGGTGGAAGGATTGTGGGAGGAGGTGACTGAGAGGGGCGGGGCAGGAAGCAGGATGGAAAGTGAATAAGTAAAAAAAATTAAAAAAAAAAAAAAAAAAAAAAAGACAGATTGTTTGGCCCGCAAGATGGCTCAGCAGGTCAAAGCACTTTCTGCCAAGCCTGATGTTTTGAATTCAAACCTGAGGACCCACATAATAGAAGAAATTCTGCTGATTTCTTCAAGTTGTCCTGTGACTCCTATATGAATGCCATGGTACATGTGTCCCACTCCCACCCCCAACTCCATGTTGTAGACCTCTGGAAGCCTCACGGTCTGCAGGGAGAATGAAACACAAGTTAGCACCACCTTTGCAAGCACAGAGTCTAAACTATCAGCACTTGATCGCAGGGTTTATTTTTCTTTATTTTTCTTACATGTTTAAACATAGTAAAATTTTGGGGAAAGGTTTCTAAGGGACAATTATCACAACAAAGCTTTAGGCATAGTTACATAGAATCTCCCTAGTAAGCACCTGTGATCTTAACAATAGAAATGAGTTTTATTGACTGATAAACAGAGCTCAGGAAAGCCTAAGGAGGAAGGATTTGTAATAAGCATAAAAATAGAGTCTATTGATGGAGAATGCGAAAAACATGAGACCTCTTTCATAAGGATGAGTCACTGAGAGACAAAGTTTAGGATTAGTGCCTAAATAATACCCGGGATTTTGGGGATTCAGGAAGGCTGTTTCCTGCAAAAAGATTTCCAGGTTGTCAGACAACATTCTCTCCTGCCTTCAGGGTGACAGGGGTCAGTCATTTCCCTCTTTCGGAAAAAAATAGGTTCATGTAAGAAGTTTGATTTCTCCAGTGTTTTCTTTAAGCTGTGCCTCCTACACTCTGACTGGTCTCCCTGACAAACACACACATAAATAAATGTAACTCAAAGAAAGATATGTATATATTTATAACAGCTTTATTCATAGCAACCCAAAACTATGAACTCAAGGTTTTTCAGCAGGTAAATAGCAAAATAACAAGCTGTAGCTTACCCACATCATAACAATTAACAATAAAAAGAATGAACTAGCCAGACAGTGGTGGCACACGCCTTTAATCCCAGCATTTGGGAAGCAGAGGCAGGCAGATTTCTGAGTTCGAGGCCAGCCTGGTCTACAGAGTGAGTTCCAGGACAGCCAGGGCTACACAGAGAAACCCTGTCTCGAAAAACCAAAAAAAAGAAAAAAAGAAAAAACCAAAAAACCAAAAAAAAAAAAAAAAAAAAAAAAAAAAAGAATGAACTATACACAAAATTTGGGTGAAGCTTAAGAACATGTGCTTAGTGTAAGAAAGATAATTAAAGTCTCATCCTGCATGATTATGCCTTTATAACATCCTTTTTATTTAATATTTAGAAAATTTTTTATATTTATTTTATGTGTAAGAATGTTTTACCTGCATGTTTGTGTGCCTGGTACTCTGAGTTCAGCAGAGGACATTGGATCCCCCTGGAACTGGAGTTATAATGGTTGTGAGCCACAATGTGGATGCTGGGAACTGAATGGAGATCCTCCGCAGGAGCAGCAAGTGCTCTGAACCACCCAGCCATCTCTCCAGCCTCTTGGTCAGTGTTATATCTCAGCAATAGAAACCTAACTAAGACAGTGAGTCTAGAACAAATAACTGAATGAACAATGTAATCTACCATATACTATGATTTCAAATAAAAATTCTGCATATCTTGAGAACTCTAACAAACTGATTTTAATATGTCAGTGGGAGGGCTAAGTAAACTTGAGATCCCCATTGTTAGCATTCTGTCAAACTCCACCTCCAGAGTTACCTGGCAATAGCCAGGTATGCTCCTCCCTCAGCTACCTGGCAACAGCCAGGTAGCCCTGCCCCATTATAAAAAGGGGCTGTCTTGCCCCTCCTCCCTCTCTTGCTCCTGTGACCCAAGCCTGCAGGTTGTATCTGACTCTTTCCCTTTCCCCTCCCCCTCCACCTGGTCATGGCAGGCCACCACCTCCATCTCTCTCTGCTCTCCCCTCTGCCCTAAATAAAACTTCTCCTCGTGGAACCCTCTGCCGCCGTTTTTCTTTTTTTTTTAAATAACAACACCCATACTCAAGTAATAATGAAGATTAGTGGTGTTTGCCAAAGCCCCAGCACTGGGCAGTGTCTTTGTTATGGTTTCATTGCTATGAGGACACATCATGAGCAAGGCCAACATTTAATTGGAGCTGGCTTACAGTTTCATTGGTTCAGTCAATTATCATCATGATGGAAAGCATGGCAGCCTGCAGTCAGACATGGTGGTGGAAGAGCTGAGAGTTTTACATCTTGATCAGAAGGCAACCAGGAGGAGGTTCTTTCCCACTGGGTGGAGCTTGAGCACTAGGAGACCTCAAAACCCACCTACACAGTGACACATTTCCTCTAGCAAGGCCACACCTATTCCAACAAGGACACACTTCCTAATAGTTCTTCTTCCCATGGGCCAACCATATTCAAACACCACCATAGGTAGGCAGGTAGAAACAGGTAGATTTTGGGGTCCCTTGGCGCAGTTAGTCTAGATCAAAGAGGAAGTTCCAGGTTTGGTGAAAGACTCATAGAAGATACTTCACATCAACCTCTGCCCTTCATATCCCCTCCCCACCTCTCTCTCTTCTCTCTCTCTCTCTTCTCTCTCTCTCTCTCTCTCTCACACACACACACACACACACACACACACACACACACTCACACGCATGTGTGTGCACACACACAGGCTGTACTTACATGCAGACACACAAACACAAGCACAAGTATACTAAGTAACAGATATGTACTAGTGGAAGGAATCTCAGAAACACAATGCTGAATGAAAAATAGAAGTCACAGGGCAGGGATGTGGCTCAGTTGGCAGAGGGCTTGCTGAGCATGGTGTAAGTCCCGAGGTCAATCCCCAGCACTGCATAAAACAGGATGTGATGGTACACACATGTAATTCCAGTACTTGAGAAATAGGGGGTGCGGATGTATCAGACATTCAAAGTTATCCTTGAGCAGCCTGGGCTACATAAACATTGTCTCAAAAGAAAAAAAGAAGTTGTTAGGTGTTGTGGATAGCCCCAGCCTTGTATTTTGATCCTAGTTCCACTTTCCTGGGGAGGGGCTGCAGAGGAGGATTGAATCTGTACACAGTGTGTAACCTTCTGTCCAATTAAATTTGTAAAATAAAGGCTAGAGCCAGTGATTGGGCAGTAGAAGGGGAGGCAGAGAAAAAGGCTTAGGGGAGGAGAGAGTAAGAGGAATTTGATATAAGAGGTAGTCTACGGAGAAGAGAGAGAGAAGGAAATCGACAGAGGAGGGTGAAGGAGTAGGAAACAGATGACGGAGGAGACGGAGGTGGAAGGACAAGCACGTGGCCTGGATAAACTTCAAGTTATAAAGGGATCTCATAGCTGGGGAATAGAGTAGTGTAATGGTAAATCTGCCCAATCTAGGAGTGCAATTTATACCATAATTATTGAGTTGTGTTTTCCTTGACTGGTCCTACTTGGGTCGGAGATTTACCGCAACAGTTAGGTATCATAAAACTATTCATTTGTCAAAAGGTCAAAAACGAAAACCAAAACAACAACAACAAAAAACAGATAAAAAAGAACCATATAGAATTAGTAAGAGAGTATAAAGTTCAGGGTGAACACGAGAAGAACATGATTATAGAGGGACCATGGAAGGTTTCTTACAAAAACAAAAGCCAGTTTGTGTGGTAGCAAGCATAGAGGCCAAAACACTGCTGAAGGTTGAATCAACACTAACGTGAAAACAACTAGTGCAGCCAACTCCTTAAATAAATGTTGGTGGAAACAAGAGCAGATTACATGATCACCGAGCAGTGACCCTTATCATTCACAAAGTAGACATCTTTCTCACAAGCCTGAAGTGAGAATGTACAGAGGTTTGAATGAGAACGGTCCCCATAGCTCATATTTGAATATGTGGTCCCCAGTTGGTGGGACTGTTTGGAAAGAATTAGGAGGTGTGGCCTTGTTGGAGGAGGTGTCATTGGGAGTGAGCTTTGAGGTTTCAAAAGTGCACACCATTTCCAACTAGGTCTGTCTGATGAGTGTGTCAGCTACTGCTGTAACACCAGGCCTGCCTGTGGCCATGCTCCCTGCAGAATGGTCTGTAATTATAGGCCCTAACCAAACATTTTCATTTATGTTTTCTTGGTCACGGTGTCTTAGCACAGCAATAGAAAAGTAACTATAAGGTGGGGTGGGAGGGAGATTAGAGACGCCTGGCTGTGGCTCCTCCAACCACAGGAGAAAGAATGGAGCTGCTGGCTGGGAGCCGTCCTCAAATCCAGGGAGATTTAGGAGTTTTTTTCATTGGCTGCTCTAAACAGCGGCTCCTTGGAGATAAGATCTCCAAGACAGCTCAGCCACTGCCTGGAATTCCATTAATCAAAGTCTGGGTACAAATGCAGACTAATCAGCTCCCAAGGGAACTCACAGGTCTTGCAAGATGGCTTTTTGTGTTTTTCTGGGGCTTTTTTTTGTTTTGTTTTGTTTTGTTTGTTTTCTGTTTTTACTTGTCTGATTTGCTTTTACTGAACTGCTCCTTTTTTTCATCCAGTCCCTTCTACTCTTTTATTTCTTTCCTTTTTGTTTTTAAAATTTTAATGACTCAACCAATGAATTTCACTAAGATTGTTTACAAAAGTATGGTCCCTTCATAATGGGCTACAACATTGAAGAACCCCCAACCCCCAATCAACTGTTAACTGCATATCTGCATAACTGTTAATCCTTAGGGAGGGGAGAGGATTTCTCACTGTGGATAAAAGAGAAATAATCACTTTGAAATGTCACGTGTACATACTTTATGTCGGGAGCTCTGGAGTTTAGTTGAGACCTGCTTGCAGAGAAACCTGGAGCTCTTAGTGGGCAGGGACAGGACAGGCACCTCTCCTAACAGTTTCAGGTTGGGAGTGACAGGGATTGAAAACAAATTTCACCCAGAAGGGTTTTTCACACTCTGCTAAATAAACAGCTGCTGAGACTAGGAGGGGAGCGGGGAGCATTCCCAAACAGTTTCAGAGGATCAAGTGCTTAACTCTCTTCTAGGGTGGGCAGGGAGTGGGTTTTGGGGTGTTCTCCTGTCTGATGCTTTCAGGAGCAAAAGGAAACAGATCCTCTAAGGAAAAGGAGGGATTAGCCGGCAGTGGTGGCGCACGCCTTTAATCCCAGCACTTGGAGGCAGAGGCAGGCGGATTTCTGAGTTCGAGCCAGCCTGGTCTACAGAGTGAGTTCCAGGACAGCCCGGGCTACACAGAGAAACCCTGTTTGAAAACCAAAAAAAAAAAAAAAAAAAAAAAAAAAAAAAAAAAAAAAAAAAAAAAAAAGGAAAAGGAGGGATTATGTTACTCTTTCCTTGAAAACCAGCCCCCCATAGAGGTTATGAAAAAAATTTGTTTCACCATAAATTTATCCCCAGCCCAGGTAAGATTGAAGCTTCATGTTCACAGTTCCACCTGCTGACCCCTCCACCTCTGTGAGCAAAAGGTTCCGTCATTCATTCATCAGCATATCATTCATTCGTGTGTGTGTGTGTGTGTGTGTGTGTGTGTTCGCGGGCGTGCGTGCATGTGTATGTATATTGGTGCTGGGAATTTGAATTGGGTCCTCGCACTTTAGCAGCAAGTACTTTACCCACTGAGCTCCCAGCCTGTCCCATGAGATTTTCCTTGAGTAGAATGACATTCATATAAGGCTGGGAGTGGCATTGATCATCTGAGCCTGGTCACTGAGGCTGCTATGAATTTGAAATAAACACAGTCTTTGAAGTAACCTTTGGCTTACATTAGGCTATAGGCTTCCCATTCTCCTAATTCTCTCAGTAAGTTTTTTCTTTTCTTTTTCTCTTCTTTTTGAGGCAGGCTTACATAGGCCAGGTACTGAAGACATTTGTTGGAGTGTAACCTCCTAGTTTATGCTACCCAGGGAGCTCTTCTAGGTACTGAAAAAGTAGCTGTGGCAGAGAGAGACAAAAACAGTCAGGACAACAGTATGTAAGGCGTGCTTGGAACCCACGGGTGAGGACTGATGCCCCTGCTGGTCCGGGCAGCAGCGGGAGAGAGGATTTCCGACCCTCGGCAGCAGCTGCCTGGGTTTCCATTGGCTTGCAAGTGGCCACAGGTGGAGGCTGGGGGGTTCTCCGCTCAGTCCATCCATTCGACGCGCCTTGTGCCTGATGCTGCTGAGGAAACAGCCCTCAGAGCCGGTCCTCTGCTGCCCGAGGCGTGAGTCCCCAGCGGGCGCCATCCCGCACTGTGGTTTGGTGCGGTTTGGGAGGGCCGTGGTGCAATGACCAGCGGGCCGCTGAGGGGCGCTGTAGCCCTGCGGACAGCCGGGCGGGGCGTGGCCTGTGGGCGTGGCCTATGGGCGGGGCGACGGGGCATTAAGGCATCCAGACCACGCGCGGTCGAGCGTGGGGCGAGCGGCTGCGGGCAGGGAGCGCAGCGGCCCGCGAGCTCCGTGCGGAGCGGCCGGCCGGCGCGGGAGCAAAAGGTACTGGGTTGTCCCCGGCTCCTACGAGTGCTGGTAATTCTCAGGGAGCGCTCTTAGGGACCCTGGGAGGGGACTCCGCTGGCAGGGGCCGCGCTCCTTGCTGGCCCTCTAGCTCCCGACGCTCTCGATGTGTCGCGCGTGTGGGGAAGTTCTTGCCTTGCAAACTCTTCCGCAGCCCAGGGCAGGGGCAGTTTCCACGGTCGTTCCGAGCCAGCTGGTCCCGCGGGCCTCAGGGCCTTTCTTGTGCGCGGTCTTTCAGGTTCAGGCTTCTCTCACTTGCCTAGGGCATTGAAGTGTGGTGCTTCCTGTAGATTTGGGAAGTTGGAGAGAAGGGGATTATTATTGCTGATCCAAAAGGAGTTGTACTTTGTAAAGCTGGCCAAGAATGTTTTGTTTTCCCTGAAGTACACTGAGAGGATTCACGTGGTGGTAAGGTGTGTCTGTGTGTGTGTGTGTGTGTGTGTGTGTGTGTGCGCGTGTGCGTGTGTTTACCACTTTGATGGCATGAGACTGAGTTGTGAAACAACCAGTTAGGTGTGTGACTGGAAAACCCACATCTTTAAGCCTTAATATTTAGAACTGTGAACTGAAAGCGAAGTTGGCATCATGGCATCCCATGCCAGGCATCCTTCCTGTGAGGCTCTTGGCTGGTGGTAATCATGTGTATTAAGTTGATACAGATTAAATGTAATGGAAAGAACTTGGGTAATGACCAAACACACCCAGGTGCAAGTTTGACTCACAGTGTTCTGATTGCTACTGAGTAACGGATTCTAATCTTTAGAATGATTTTGTGCAAGTAGTTGGCATAATTAACTTCCTTTGTTACCCCTACTGTGTGCTTAGCATATGGCAAGTGAGTTTTTTGTTTTATACTAAGAATACAGTGGCCAGAGGATGACCCATTTGGCAAAGACTCTTGCTACCAGACAATTTGGATTTCATTCTCGGAAGATGGGACAAGGTGGAACTGACTCTCACAAGTTGTGTCCTCTGACCTCTTCATGGACATATCACATTCATCACATTCATCCACACACACAACATAAATAAATAGTATCTAAAAATGAACTAGGAATTTATATTACCATTGGGAGGAATTTCTACCTTAGAAACTTGCGGGAAGGAGCAGGCAGAGAAAAAAAAAAAATGAAGGAAAATTGAAGACCAGTTGTACAGTGTTGAGAAGTCTAACCAAAGTTGATTTTTTTTTTTTTTTTTTTTTGAGACAGGGTTTCTCTGTATACCCCCAGCTGCCCTGGAACTCACTCTGTAGACCAGATTGGCCTCGAACTCAGAAATCCACCTGCCTCTGCCTCCCACGTGCTGGGATTAAAGGTGTGCATCACCACTGCCGGCTCCAAAGTTGATTTTTAAAAGAATTGAAACTATCACAATAAAAATGCTAGGCTTAGGGGGCTGGGGAGATGGCTCAGTAGCTAAGACCATTGGCTTCTCTTCTAGGGAACCCAGGGCCAATTCTTAGCACCCATGTGGTAGCTCACAACTTCACAACTATCTGCAATTCCAGTTCCAGTGGACCCAACACCCTCACAGACATACATGCAAAACACCAATGCACATCAATAAGAATAAATAAAATTAAAAAATGCTAGGCCTGGTGATACATACCTGTAATTCCAGCCTTCTGGAGGCTGAGGCAGGGTCATTATTTTGAGGTTAACATGGGATACACAGCAAAATTCTGACCTCAAGACAAAACACTCAACCTTGTCTGGCAATTTCCTTGTTTTACTTTGGTAGGACCAAATGTTAACCTTAGCCCATTTGTGTTTCAAAAGCCTATCTTCCATACAAAAGCCAATAGCTTGTGCTATAACTTAGCAACATGGCACACTTCTAATTCCCAAAGTCCTCTGTTCCACCCAGAGAAGATTCTGGTGCCGTCTGTGAAATCTTGCTCTGAAACATGAAATACAAGAATAACTAGTAGGCACAAGTACCCCATCACCCAGCTGAGGAGCCCACCAGTTACCATCCTCCCCACCCCCAACTCCCATCAAATCACTGTTCTGGACGTTGTCTTAATTTCCCCTTTGCTTCGCATTTCCACAACAATTTAGAGTATTCTCAAGTTAAAAGCAGGATATCAAGAGTAAACCGGAAAACCTCCGATAGCTTACCAGCTGAGCGGGAGACCTGTGGTGAACTCAGGGCGTGTTCAGTCTGTGTGGAGAATTTGTGTCTTCAGCTCACTTAGAGGCTCTAATTTAAAAAGCTTTCTTGAGTCCTGAGGAATTTGGAAAACAGTAATTTGTGTCCTTGTGTCTCGGGGAAAGGTTTTTAAAAGAAATACAGCTCTCAAGTGAGCATTGTTAGGGCTTCGAAGGTTGAAACTGAGAGTGGTCTTTGAAAACACCTTTACCCCACAACTCTCTTTTCTTAGTGTGTCACTATTATTTCTTCAAAATAAATACAGTTCTCTTTAGTGCGGTTTGTTTTTTCTTTTCCATGAGAAAGGGTCTCTGTGTGTAGCCAACATGCGGAGATCCTCCTGCCTCTGGCAGACAGTTCCTTCAGTGACCTGAAGTTTCGGATGAAGGAGAGGCCCTGGGGTTTTTATTGTGTAAGGAAGTTTGTCGTGTGGTATTTTTAGGTTGAAATAGGTAGGTGAAAACAACTGGGTATTTAGATACCTCTTGAAAAAATGATGCATGTAAAAGTTCTATTTATTTAATTAAAAATATTTTTGAGATTTTTATTTCAAATTAAATAAAAAGTTTGGGGGAGTGTCTTTGCCTTCGTGTAAATCTGTGTACCATGTGTGTGCAGTGCCCGTGGAGATCAGAAGAGGAGACTGGAGTCAGATGGTTGTGAGCAGGTGGCCGCTCTTCCTTTGAAAGAGCAGAGACTGCTCTAGCCCCGGAGCCATCTTTCCAGCCCTGTATTATTTACATGAAGGCAGGGTGTTGCTATGTAACTATCCTGGCCTCAGATTCACGGCAGTCCTCCCTCCTTTCTGCCTCAAGTGTCTGGATGACAAATGGTGGCATCGGCATGCCTGTCATGTTTAGGTAGCCAGTCACTAGCAGGATGCCTGTGCTTGTCCTGTGTCTCCTCAGGACACTACCCCTCTCACTTCCTGTCCAGAGCAATTTTTCCAGAGCGCTTTATCAAAGCCAGCTCTGGAAATCCAGCTTTGCAAAGACATGCTATTGAAGGTACAGATTCAGAGTCCCATGTCGCCTTTCTCATCCTCCAACCCCTACCCTGGTTTCTCTTTGTAATCTGGCTGTCCTAGAACTTGATCGGTAGAACAAGCTGGCCTCGAACTCATAGAGATCCAACTGCCTCTGCTGGGATTAAAGCTTGGGATTCAGTGCTTAAGCTGGGGTCAGCCCTGGGGGATGACATGTTCAGTCACTGTGTTGGCACTCAGCTTGTCAAATGTACTAGATAGATCACTCTTGTGAATTACAGCTGCAGAATACCCAGCCAAGGGTACAGAATAATACCCCAGCCTGGAAGTTATGGTTAGTGATGTGCAGACTCTGTGATGTTGCTTAGGAGGCAGCACACCTGGAGTGGTCAGATTTACAGGGACAGATTTACAGGGTTTTGGTTTATAGCAGGCAGGGAGAACATGCTGAGAAGGTATGAGCTCTGTGAATCCAATGGTATGTTTGAAGTTGTTTCTTTTTAATTTTGAGATTATAATATGATTATGCCACTCTTCCCCTAGTAGTATTTTAAAATAAAATTTAAGAGTAAACATTTCCGTTGATAATGCCAGACTGTACCAAGGCACTGAGTTCAGGGACAATGTAGGGTGGCCAGAGAAACTGGGATGACATCATCTGCCTCTTCCACCCCCTCCTCAAACCCAGGCAGGGAAGAGATGTAAAACGTAGTTGTGTTGAAAGACAAGGGTCTCCAGTATAAAGATGGAAGTCCCCACCCTCTGTGCTGGGGACTGAATCTAGGGCCTCCATGTGCGAGCCAAGTGCTTGGCCACTGAGCTGGAGGGCTAGCCTCTGAAATTAAGTAATTTGTGCTGATGATGGCTACTTTGGCTGCCTTTGGTTTATTCTTTGTTTCAAAGTATTTGTACAGTGTATCCTGCTTTGTTCAGCATGCTGTGGTTAGGGGAGCATTTCATTTGCATATTGTTAGAAAGAGTGTGAAACACCAACTAGCATTTACCTAAACACTGTTCCTGAGGCTGAGACTGCAACTTCTTCCTTTTTTCCCTTTTCTTTCTTTTTTACTTATCTAAAATGGTAAAACTGTAACTTGCAGGGTTTTCTCACATATATGATTCTTCTCTATTCACTTTCACATTAGAAACCTTTTAAATAAATTGTACTTAAACACTTCCACCCAGGCATGCATGCTGTGCATTGTAATAAACAGTTCTAGAACTCAGTGGCCTAATCCAGGGAAATATTTATCCAGTAAAATTGGTGGTTTACACAAAAGCAAGTTGATTATTTCAGACTGGGTAGCTTTCCTGGGCAATTCTTCTTCAGATCAGTCAAGAGTCAAGGTGCTTCCTTCTTTGTGATGGCACTGTCTTGAATTCGTGGCCTGAAAGTTCAAGGCAGAAGAGAGTGTGGAGGCTTACCACACTTGGCCAGAGCCAGCTACATCGCTCTCCCTGAATTCAAAGAGTACCAACCTGGGCAGCTAGGCTGATGGATGAGTGTTTTGTAAATACAGGCTAGACTTCACTTTGGAGGCTGAAGCAGGAGGATTGAGAGGATTGGCCATGGATAAGACCCTATCTCAAAAAAAAAAAAAATACTAACAGACTGAATAAGCCAGTCTTTTTACTGGTTAATTAAGTGTAACTGCTTTCATATGTGTTTCCCGTTTTCAAAACACATACTATCACTTGGTTTTCACAGTGTGGGTGTGGATGACATCTTCATATAGTACATAATCATATCATAATTGCTCTGTGAGCAAATAAAATGGGATTACACCATCTAAGTTGAAGTATTTATTAGTGACCGAAGAATATTGGCTTTATTCAGTCATCTGACCATAGAGAATCGTACATTTAAGAAAAGAGGAGTGAGGCGGGAGATTAGCCCAGGACAAGAGTCTGCATGTCTCAGTGGCTTCTTAAATGTTATCATCACAGCTTAAACTACTTCAGACTGCTGGGAGGCAGGTAGTGTGAGACGTGTTTCACCTCAAAACAAAAAGGCATTAGCATGGGATGTGTCACGTACTCACAAAATATATGTGTCATCGTTTTTACTTATTTGCTTTTTATAGGAAACTAAAGGTATATAGTTTGGTCCTTCTTAATTGCATGAAGTAAATTTGCTTCAGGAAGCCCCATTTAGCTCTATCTAGTATCTGATAGTTAAATATGGGGCATGTGAAAGATCCTGGTACCCAGTCAGCCAAAGAGAAGTCTCAGTGACGTTCACCAAGCGCAGCATTGCTTAATTTACCCATTAGTAGTTGGGGTCCTGCTGTTATACCAAAGAAATAATTAAAAAATTGAAATCTTTTGTGAGATGGACTATTCCCTAACCAATGGGCTTACAGCCCTCAGCATCCCGAGTGGCTGGCTGCTTAGACAGGTACTCTACTAATGGAGCCACCCATGTATAGATGCATGGGGAGAAGAGTTCTAGTTCATGGTGCCTATATGTGTGTAGGGCAGAAAAAGTAACTTTACTTCTGCCTCTCTGAGCTCTCAGGAATTCTGTGATGAAAGACATAAGAAAAAACCTGAAGCTTAACTGCATGCTACTGCTTCTTCTGCTTCTTCTGCTGCTTCTGCTTCTTCTGCTGCTTCTGCTTCTTCTGCTTCTTCTTCTTCTGCTTCTTCTCCTTCTGCTCCTTCTCTGTCTCCTTCTCCCGAGACAGTGTGTCTGTCTCTCTGTAGCTCTGACTTTCCTGGAACTCACTTTGTAGACTGGAGAACTCAGACACAGAAATAGGTCCACCTGCCTCTGCCTCCCAAGCCCTGGGATTCCAGGTGTGCGCCACCACACCTGGCCAGCCTGCACATTTTATAGATATGCAGGAGGAAACTTGGGGTGGCAGAGAATGGTGACTTAAGTTTGTTTTTTTTTTCAGGGGGGAGGCGACACAAAGGAAAAGGATTTTAATATTTAGGGCTCATAATTTGGTGGAGGGCTAAAGCTTTAGCACTGTTTTTCGACGTAGATTCCTCTTGAGACTTATAAGAAGCTAAAGTGAAATGCTTTTCCCAGTAAAGAGGGCTGGAAGCACATGGTAAATTATGTTCTGGTTTTCCACAAGTCTGGGAGGACAGGGAGCTTTTCTTGCTTGACTTAATGGATTAATGATATGCTAGATCTGGGGCTGGGTGCTGTTGGGAGCTGGTAAGCCCCTGGGTGAGGATGGGAGGGGGCACACTGTATCAGAGGTTCAGCAATGATAGTTGTTGGACTAATCTAACTCCTCCCTGCTTGTTTTATTTTTTAAAATTTGTTTATTGGCCTAAACATAGTTGTTATAGCAGCTCTGGATTGGCTTCTTGCTTCCAGCACCACTGTCATCTTACCCACTTGATGGCATAGCTCGGAACCTTTGGGAAGTACCCAGTGACATCATTTGTGGCATTCTGAGCACAACAGCGGGGTTTACCCTGTAAGTTAAATCACTCACCACCGGAGCTCACCTGCTGCTTCCCTCAATTAATGGGAAAGTTGGTCCTGAGGCTTCAGAGAATGTTGGAGCTCAAAATGCCTCTTGATGCTAAAAGTGAGCAAGTTCGTGAACAATTAGTACTATGGCCTAAGATATCCAGATCTTTTGAAAATCAGGCCAGAAGGTTTCACACTCAGCACTGGAAGGAGGGGGTCTGAGGATCTGAAGTTTATGATCATCCTCAGCTTCACAAGCTCAGAGAGAAACCCCGTCTCAAGAAATTAAATGTAAACGTCAGAATCAAGGTGAAAGCCCAAGAGTTGGAGTGTAAGGAAGAATGATCGTAGTGGGTGCTTCACAAGCAGAGGGTGCTTGTTCATCTGTTTGCCATGCTTTTGTCTTAGTTGGTTTTGAGACAGGGTTTCTCTGTGGAGCCCTGTGCTGTCTTGGAACTCACTCTGTAGACCAAACTGGCCTTGAACTCAGAGATCTGCCTGTCTCTGCTTCCAGGTGCTGGGATCAAAGGCGAGCGCCACCGCTGACACTGGTGATGCTTTTAGCCCCTGGGTTATGAGCTACCTGATTCTTGGCTTGCTCATATGGCCTTCTGCTTCCTTCTGGGTGCTGATCAAAAACTGGAAGGACTGTGAGATCAGTAATGGACAATGGGAACCCTCCTTGTGTCTGTTGGGTTTTTATATAATGCGGCAATAAAAAACATGGGACCCGAGAAAACATGCTGTGCAGGGTAGTTTCTATGCCAACTTGATACAAGCTAGGGGCATCTGGGAAGGAATCTTAATTGAAAATTTTTTTCCATAGAATTGGCTTGTAGGAATGTCTGTATGGTATTTTCCTGACTGATGGTTCCAGTGACTCAGGTCATTGTGGGCACTGTCACCCCTAGTCTGGTGGTCCAGGGTTGTGTACAGGTTGTCTTCCCCAGGTTGCTTTGGTTGTGATGTTTCATCCCAGCAATAGAAACCTTAAAACACACACACAAACAAAAAATACACACATAGAGAGAATAAAAACTCTGAGAAAGAGTCAAAGGACCACATAACTCAATACTTTACGTGATTGCTGATGTAGAAAAGCTCTGTTTCAGAGCTGGGGCCAGGCTGGGGGTGTGGCTCAGTGGAGGAGTGTCTGCTAAGCATCTCTGGAGAACATCCCCTGCTCTACAAAGAAACCACAGAGGGGGCGCTGGTGAGTGGCAGCATTTTGCATCTTTTTTTTTTTTGGTTTTTTTTTTTTTTTTTTTTTTTTTCGAGACAGGGTTTCTCTGTATAGCCCTGGCTGTCCTGGAACTCACTTGGTAGACCAGGCTGGCCTTGAACTCAGAAATCCGGCTGCCTCTGCCTCCCAAGTGCCGGGATCAAAGGCGTGCGCCACCACCGCCCGGCAGCATTTTGCATCTTATCTACCCCACTGAGATAAAATCTGATGCTCTACACACTGAAATATAGTAAACATTGTCATCCAGGAAAGGCCTGAGAGCTAGTTAACTTCCTGTTAGGAGACAGAGAGGGGGATTGAACTCACAATGCTTGTTCATAGGAACCTAAAGGAGCCTGCAGATTAACAAAGACTGTTCTTTCTTTCTTTCTTTCTTTCTTTCTTTCCTTCCTTCCTTCCTTCCTTCCTTCCTTCCTTCCTTCCTTTCCTTCCTTCCTTCCTTCCTTCTCTTTCTTTCTTTCTTTCTTTCTTTCTTTCTTTTTTTTTAAAGCAGTGAGCTGCTTCTGACCCACAATATTTGATATATGATAAAAATTACTAGAATTCAAATTTCTGTCATTGTTGGGCAGATAGGAATACCTTTGCAGTTTTGTTCTGGAAGATTCTTGTCTATTGTTATTCAAATGGTAATATTAGGTCCTTCCTCTTCTCCTTCACAGTTAGACTTGCTCTCTTAAAATACTGGAATTTCTTTACTCTCCATGACTGTGCCCTGCAGAAGCCATTTGGAACAAAGCATAGTATCTTTAAAAAGAATATTCATTATTTTGACACAGCAGAACCAGTTGTGTAGATCTTCTGTGTGACTCAGTCTTTTTAAATCCTAAATTGACAAATTTTATTCTTCCTTTGGTGAAGAATGTTGTACTAACCATTTACTGGCTGTCTTAAAAGTGACCATGTTTTTGTGTGTCTGAAAGTAAAGCAGAAAATCATGCCCAATTTTTGCTGCAGACCTCTGTGCTCCTTGCTACCATGCCCTCCTGCCCCACCGTTGGATTTACGTAAGACAGGGGCAGTTACTCTAAGAGTAAAAGAATAAATCCTACGCAGCATTTAGTGTATGCTCTGGATCTCCCAGCCAGCTGGATGGGGTGGAAGTCAGCATCCCGGTTTCATACAGTGTATCTCTGATTAGTGTTGATGGAGGTGTGTTCAGAGTGCTCCCCAAATCTAAGCAAACAAAAGCCACATTATACCCGATGGGCTTTATATTTAAAAAACAACCCCAGAGGTTGTGAGAGGGGAATGTTGTGCTGTAGTTCTGATCCAGGAAGAGAGCCCAAGTATTGATTCTAAGCTGCTCTGAGATCATCATTGTATAAAGCTGCCAGACTCTATTAATTAGGGCAGAGTGGATTGCTGCGCTTGGGCAGGGAGGCAGACTGCGCTCTGCATGGCCCAGTCCCTCCACTGAAAAACAAGTAGACTTTTTTTTTTTTTTTTTTTTTTTGAGGCATTTGCTCTTGGCCTGTTTCCTCCCTCCCCTCCTTGTAATTAGCACAAGGAAAAGTGGTCTCCTTGTAGTTAGCATTAGTAATGTATCTGAGAACCCAGGTCTCCACATTCAAACCTGACTGAGTTGCCTTTCTTGAAAACAGACAATAATGATGCCCTTTACAGGAATCTGTTTCACAAAAACCTGGCTGACTTTAAAGAGAGGAGAGCAGAGCTGGCCACCAGCAGGGCATGGGTCTGATTTCATGTCTGAGGGCAGGCTTTGTGCCCTCTGCCAACTACTGCCCCTCTGATCACTGGGTCTGATGGTTTAGACTGAGCCTCATTGACTGCTCCCCTGCTCCCGTGAATCTGAGCCACAGTGACATTGTTCTTGCTCAACAAACTACTCTGGTCTGCAAACAGCTCACCCTCTGCCTCCACAGGTTGCTGCAGGCTGCCCTAACCCTGACCCCCACTCCCCCCACCCCCACCCATCACACTTTATATAGTGTGGAATCCCAGGGAACTGTGTTAGCACTCATGGGGGGAGGGGCAGAGCTGCTGCTCTTGCTCTCCGGTCGGTACATTTTTCTGACGAAGCTTTAAAAATCCATTTACTGTGTGGAAATAAAGAAGCAGAAAGACTCAGTACCATTTAAATGTTAGCAGCATTAAGGACCGACTTGTTTTACTTTTTAAGAAAGGAGTGGTTTAAACAGAATTTGACTGTTTTCTCAGCAGGGCACTTGGGACACAGCAGCATCCTTTTTTTTTTTTTTTTTTTTTGGTTTTTTGAGACAGGGTTTCTCTGTGTAGCCCGGGCTGTCCTGGAACTCACTCTGTAGACCAGGCTGGCCTCGAACTCAGAAATCCGCCTGCCTCTGCCTCCCAAGTGCTGGGATTAAAGGTGTGCGCCACCACCGCCCGGCATTCCTTCCCTCTCTTTCTTCCTCCCTTCTTTCTGTCTTCCTTTTCTTCTGTCTTTCTTCTCCCTTACTTAACTCTCCTGTCTTCACTCCCTTTCCTCTCTGCCTCCTTGTCTCTCTCTTGTTTTGGGGCAGGGTTTCACAGTAGAAATCAAGCTGGCCCCAAACTTGTGACAATTGTTTTGCTGCTGCTTCTTGAGTGCTGCGATCACAGGGCACACAACAGCACCTAGCTTGCTATAATTTCTTTTTCTTTTTCCATTGTGTACATGCATGTGCATGTGGAGGCCTGATGTTGATGTCAGGAATCCTTCTGGTTCATCTTCTAATTTATTCATTGAAACAAGGTCTCTCAATCAAACTCTGAGCTTGGTGATAAGGCTTAGTCTTCCCCAGCCCCCAACCCATAAGTTCTGGGGATCTGAACTGGGTCCTCAAAGTTTAGCAAGCACTTTCTTCATTGAGTCATCTCCCTAGCCCCTTGTAATTTTCTTCAGTTAAAATATATCAGAGCTGGAGTGATGTACACATGTGTACAGTTAAATAAAATACATCTAGAATCTCTTAATTGCTTTCCTCATTTATGCTGATAAATTCTCTTTATCTGTTTTGAGTGAACATGTAGGATCTTCCAGCATTTATGGTAGCCTCATTCCCATAGTCAGGTCTGTCTTTTTCCTCCTCCACCTCCTCTTCCTCCTCCTCCTCCTTCTGAAAACTGTATGCATTTATATTTGTTTGCATTATTGTGGAGTGGGATCTGATGTGCCATAGCAAGCAGGTAGGCATCAGAGGACAGTTCTCTCCCTACCATGTGGGCCCTGGGGAATCAAACTCGGAGTTGGCAACAGTACTTCTAGCTGGAGCCATCCCACCGGCCCTCAGCTTTTCCTTGTATAACTATATAAATCTTATTCACTTTTCACATTAAAGTTATCCCTTCTTCCTCTTTGTTACTTGGTCAGTTACACAAACATGGCCACCATGTGAACTGGAGGACAGATTAAGAGTGACCAGTTACAGTGAGCTTTGAAAGGAGGCTTGTAATTGGCCACTGATCGCAGTGTGAGTGTATTGATTAAGGAGTGACCTGTGGCCTGAAGAGCTTTCTCAAGGATAAGACAAGGAGTGAGCTCTGAGCCATTATACCATTGCTGGGGGGTTCAAGTCAGGGCCTCACGAATGCTAAGCGAGTCCTCTATCACTGATACATATATATCAGCCTTGCCTGCATGATTCTAACCTCTAGTTATCATTTCCTTATATATGTTTTAGAATCCTACTAAGTGTGCATTGGTTAGTATTGTTAAATGTTTTGTTATATTTTCTGTGTATTTTATTATTTTTAATCCACAAGCTTACTGTTTGTCCAGATGATGTTTATTTATTTATATAACTTGACACAAGCTGTTTAGTCTTTCATTAGGTTCTGTGTGTGTGTGTTTGGGGGGGAAAGGAGATAGATGTGTATACTGGGGATGAACCCAGGACATTATTTATGCAAGGAAGGACTTCCCAACAGAACTGCATTTCTGTCCCTTTTTGTCCACTTTTGGAAGCAAAATATTTGTATTTGGGTACTAGAAATAAAAGTCAGCCTGTCTAATTTATCAGTTAAGTATAAAACCACAAGCCTTCAATAACAGACCTGTGCTTTAATATGAGCTGCGATAACAGAATAAATAGTCTTATGAACTGTACTGGGGAGGATTATTAGTCTCTGAAGTTCAAAAGCTGCCATTGTTCCCCAGTAAGATAGTCTCTTCGCTGGTGGTGACATTGTATCTAGTAGTGTGAGCACCTCCTTCCACTGGCAGGGACTTCACTTCCTTTTGACCTGATTAAGTGTCCCATGTTAGAATAACAGGCAGCTGAAACTTGCTCTACAGATCAGTGGTGTTTTTTCTGTAAGCTAAAACACCTCTTTCGTCCCTTGCAACTTGATCATACATGCCTCCTTACAGAAATCTGAACCGTGCTGGAGTGTTATCTACAAGCACTTACATCTGTCTGGCTTTTGTTTGGAAGCCAGAGCAGAAATGTCACATGATACACAGGAAGAGATCGTGTGATCTTGTGTATTCATTTGTAACCTGCCATGGTTTGCCAAGAGTCTTTTGTGTGTTAATAACACCTTTTCTAGAACTTACCTTGCTTCCATCTAAACTACTTTGTAACTTTCCTTCGGGGTTTTTTATTCTCAATTTTGAGTTCAGTTTTATTCTGTCTGTATAGATTTCAGAGGGCTTGCTGGCAGGACACACCTTGACTTTAGAGGCAGAGAAGGAATGAAGGAATTGTGGGGAATGAGAAGGTAGCCAGGGAATGCTGCCAAGCAGTGTGAGATTTCAACGGTGTATTTGTGGGTGTGTCAAGGAGGAAGTAGAAAAATTTCAGAGTCAGAGTGAAATCTAAAAAAGACAGCCTGTTAAGACAAAAAGGATCATCTTCCAGTGATCTTTGAAATCTCAGGCCCACATGGATCTTTAAGAATGTGTGTTGCAGGGGCTGGAGAGACGGCTCAGTGGTTAAGAGCACTGGCTGCTCTTCCAGAGGACCTGGGTTCAATTCTCAGGACCCACATGGGAAATCATAGCTGTATATAATTTCAGTTCTAGGGGATCTGACATCTTCATACAGACATACACTCAGGGAAAACACCCATGCACATGAAATAAAACAATAAAAACAGAATGTGTGTTGCAGCCCAGTGAACAGGCATACTTCTCACCTTTGTGTGGGGGTGGGGGTGGGGGTGGGGGTGGGGGTTGGGGGGAGGCGGGTCTGTTTGCTCTGAGACAGGTTCTCTCTGTATAGCCCTGGCTGCTCTAATGGAACTCACTCTGTAGACCAGGCTGACCTGGAACTCAGAGATCTCCTGAGCGCTGGGATTAAAGGTCACCATACCTGGCCAGTTTCTGCACTCTTAATCCCAGCACTCAGGAGGGCAGTGGCAAGTGGGTCTCTGCGAGTTCCAGGCTAGCCTCATCTACAGAGTGAGAACAAAAAACTAAAGGAGGAAAAAAGAAAGAGGAGGAGGAGGAAAAGGAAGGAAGGAAAGGAAGTCCAAAGACTTTGGAAGACGGTGTCAGTATGAGACTCAGGCTGCCTTTGAACTTGCCGTATATCCTCATTTGCCCTCAAACTCTGGTTCCCCATGCCTTCACCTACCAAGTACTGATATTACAGGTATGTGCCACCATACCCAACTTTATATATTTTTAATCCTTATGCTTCTTTTGCTTCTATCTATGTGTAGATTGTCTGAGGACATTTTTCTTTTGAAGTTTTTAGGTGCTTGCAAATTATGAATTTGTAAGAGTTTTTTTTTTTTTTTCATTGAGTCTTAATTGACTTTTAAATGATTCTTTTCAATGAATGGAGTTTTAACACTTGTTGAATTAAGGTTGGTCAATTAAACTTCATCCATGTAGTCTCTAGTAGAAAAACTACAGTTAGTATTTATCAGGTTACAAGAGGTATTATTTATAAGTACAACAAAAACTTCGTCTTGAATGTAGTATTAGTGAGACAATTCAATTTTGGCATTGGCCTTATTTGCAGAATACAGTCACCATGAATCATGAATTTCAGTTGATAGATTGCCTGTTGTTTTAACCGGTCTCTCAACTGGACATTATCTCTGTATTTAGACTCTAACAGCCAGTTATGTGCTATGTTTAGCAGTAACTTTCGTTGTAGATATATCAGAAGTCAAGATGGAAGGGCCATAGACTAGTGACATAGAGTTTGGTTCATAATGCTTACTCTCATAATGCTGTCAGCGACTTGAAAGTGGGGTTTTAGAAAGATTGGAATAGTTGCAGAAGATTTCTCTTTCACTGGTGTCTCTGATTGGCCTGCCGACAGCGTTCCCAGCATCCTCTGCTAGATAGTATGCCTCTGAGCAGCTGCCAAGCAAGTGTCGAAGGTGTGTGACCTGAAGTATGGTTTGAAGCTTTTCTCTTGCTTTCTTTTTTTTTTTTTTTTGTTTTTTTGAGACAGGGTTTCTCTGTGTAGCCCTGGCTGTCCTGGAACTCACTCTGTAGACCAGGCTGGCCTCGAACTCAGAAATCCGCCTGCCTCTGCCTCCCAAGTGCTGGGATCAAAGGCGTGCGCCACCACCGCCCGGCCTTTCTCTTGCTTTCAAACACACCTTAAAGTGTAACAGCTGTAAGACCACCCCGTCTACTCAGTGCTGATGGCTCTCCTTGGAGCAGTGGGGCTCACATTCCGCCTTCCTTACTCCCTCAGCTTCCCCTGGTAGACATTACTGATGAGCAGAGATGCTTCCATATATCACAGGTGCCCGTGGCCGTCATGTGCGGTTCTTTTTTCTCTGGGGCAAGCCCAGAGCTGTGTATATGCGGGTGAACACCCTGCCACTGAGCTCCACCCAGCCTTTCCACCTCCTCTTTTGTGGTATTTTCTGAGTCTTGTGGTGGGTGGGTGATGTAGATGTCTCAGTTTAGCAAAGCATTCAATAGTCCCTTGTTCTCAGCATTCTGACCAGTTATGAGCCTCTGCAGTAACCACTACAAAGAAGCTTCTCTAGAAGTTAACTGGACACAGAATGTCTCTCTAGAAGAACATAGCTTCTCTGCTGAGCCCTATAACCTCCCCAGCCAGGGGCTTTTCACCAGGTTTACAGAACCATGTGAACTGTATCCTTTGGAGCAGGCTTCACATTTAATCAGAAAGTGGTTGGTTACCCCGTTACCAGACTTACCATGATTGTACCAGTGGGTACATCTTTTTTTTTTTTTTTTTTTTTTGGTGTTTCGAGACAGGGTTTCTCTGTATAGCCCTGGCTGTCCTGGAACTCACTCTGTAGACCAGGCTGGCCTCGAACTCGGAAATCCGCCTGCCTCCGCCTCCCAAGCGCTGGGATTAAAGGCGTGCGCCACCACCGCCCAGCCAGTGGGTACATCTTGCATGACAGTTTGGTAGTAAGCGTGCAGGGTCCATAGCTCATGAAACTGTTAATGTTCAAGAAACTTGTATTAGTAACCTCAAGCTCCAGGAAAGCTAGGTATCTGGCAGAGCCTGCAGCTCAGTTCTAGCTTGATTTCTCTATGTGCTGTGAGGAGAACATGTGCCTTCTTCAGCAATAGGGGCTTACCATCTAGTTCAACACCAGTGGCAGTTGCCTTTATTGCTTTGGGGACTTCAGATCTGGATGATTTTACTTAATTTAGTTAAATATTACCTATAATCTGTTACCTATAATCTTTCATTTAAAAGAGAGAAGAAACTTCAGGGAAATGTCTAAAAGTTTTGTTAATCTGTATGGCAGAAATCAAGTCCTCATTAATATTCTTTATAAACACTTAAGATTTGCTTGTACATGGTTAAGATATTGTCATTTGAACTTGGAATTTTGTTTCAAATTTTATTTTATTTTTCTGAATGACTATAGTTTTTCTAGATAGCCTATAGTGTTTCTCTGGCCATTCACATTTTTTTTTAGATTTATTCACTTATTTTATGTATACGAGTACACCATTGCTCTCTTCAGACACACCAGAATCAGGCATCAGATCTCATTACAGATGGCTATGAGCCACCATGAGGTTGCTGGGAATTGAACTCAGGACCTCTGGAAGAGCAGTTGGTGCTCTTAACCACTGAGCCATCTCTCCAGCCTGCCATTTACATTTTTAAAATTATATTTTGAGGAGTTTGATGGTTTCTTAAGATATAGCATATAATTTTGTAAAAATTTTCTTTGAAAGTTGTTTCTTCCTGATTGTCCCTTCTTAGCATCTGCCTACCCACATCCACCCTTTTACCCTCCTAGTTAAACATTTATTTATTTCACTTTAAGAAAAATGATTATTGTCTGGGATTTACTTGTCTTTCATAATGAGGCCCTGGTGCTGCCTCTTGGGCTCTGTGTTTTCTTTAGAACTGATAATTACCTCTGCACCCCTGCACTCAGCCCAAAAGTCAATTGCAGAGGGAGAGAGGATGCACAGGAAACATCCATTTATAGTGTGTGGTGTGTGAGTAAAGTTCTTGATGCTAAAATAGCATAGACATCATCTGGCAGTCAGGTCCACCTTGGCTTGAAGCAGGCGCACAGATGCTGTAACTGTCAGGCTTTCAATACTCGTGTGGTTCCAACAGTGGCTGGTGCTCTGTGTGACTGTTTCAAAGTCCAAGGGTTTCCGTTGCTCTGATAAGACGCCGTGACCAAAAGCCACTTGTGGAAGGAAAGGGTTTATTTCTTCTCACAGCTCTCAGTTCACACTCATCACTGAGGGAAGTCAGGGTGGGAATTCAAGACAGAAGTCTAGAGGCAGGAACTGAAGCAGAGGCCACACCCACTGGCTTGCTCAGCTTGCCTTCTTACAGTACTCAGGCCCAGGGGCGGCACCACCCACCGAGATCTGAGTCCTCCCACATCAGTCTTCAATCAAGAAAATGCACCATAGGCTCGCCTACACACCAATCCAGTAAGAGCATTTTCTCAGTTGAGCTTCACCCTTCCACAATGACTCTGGCTTGTGTCAAGTTGATGTAAAATTAGCCAGCACAGTCTGTTTACAGCCAGCATTTGATTCACAACTTGGCCCTTAACTGGGTCATATTTTAAAAAACTGATTTGTTTTGCTATTATTTTTTAACTATGTATAGATGTGTGTCTCTGCATGTGGGTATCTGAACATGAATGCAGGCGCTCTTAGAGGCCAAAGACACTGGATCCCTGGAGCTGGAATTACAGATGGTTGTGAGCTGCCTGCTGTGGGCTCTGGAAACCAAACGCTGGTTCTCTGGGAGAGCAGCCAGTACAGTACTCTTAGTCACTGAACTATTTCTCCAGTCAACCCAAATTAATGTATGCATGTATGTCTTTGCACCCCTTACATGGTACCCCCGCCCCCCGGAGACCCAAAGAGGACCTTGGGTCCCTGGAGCTGGAGTTAACAAATGGTTGTGAGCCACCATGTGGGTGGTGGGACTCAGAAGAAGTCAGTGCTCTTAACCACTGATGCATCCCTCCAGTGCCCTGTGGTTTTTGTTGTTGTTGTTGGCTTGAGCTTTCCCTGCTTCCTGGGTCACATCTCTTCAACCCTATGTCCACCCAATAGTCACTGGATCATATGTATGAGGCGTAAGAGCAAGACAAGCAGCACTCACCCGTGGTCTCTGCTTTAGTTCCTGCCTCTCGGTTCTTGCCTTGAGTTCCTACTTTACCTTCCCTGTAACCTGTAAGCCAAGAACTAAAAAAAATAAAAATAAATAAAAATTAAAATAAAAAAACCTCTTGCCTCACTCAAATTACTTTGGCCATTGCTTTATCACAGCAGCAGGGACTCAAACTAGGATACCACCCATCCCTGTACAGAGAAGTGGGACCCACCTCCCTGGAGGATGGTCGTGTCTGCTTCCAGGCGTCTACTTCCTTAACTGCTCTGTGTGCTTGAGTGAGCTGTTTGTACCTTTTTTTTTTTTTTTTATTCACTGAACTTTTTCTTTTTTCCTTCTTTCCTTCCTTCCTTTCTCTTTTCCTTCCTTCCTTCCATCCTTTCCCCCAAGGGTTTCTCTGTATAGCCCTGGCTATCTGGACCTTACTTTGCTGGCCTTGAACTCAGAGATCTGCTTGCCTCTCCTTCCTGTGTGCTGGGATCAAAGGCGTGTGCCACCACCTCCTGGCTTAGAGTTTCTTTTAAATCAGAAACTTCAGAGTAGATTCTTTCTCCTAACCTGGCATTTTAATTTCAAATTCAGACATGTTGCACATTTTTGTTTTCTCTTGCCTGTGCCTTTTAGTATGTAATTGCCATTGTAGGTTTGGAGAACTTACTTGAAAGCGTATCTTTGTCATACTTTTAGAAGTTTTAATTGCTACTTCTTTTCGTGTGTATGTCTGTATTCATATGTGTGAGTATATGTTCATGTGTGTACTTATGTAGGTCAGAGGTCAACCTCAGGTGGTGTTCGTCTCTAACCATCAACCTTGGTTTTTGAGACAATCTCTCTCTCTCTCTCTTTGGGGCTGGATCACTTAACTGGGACTTAGTACTCACTGATTAGGTCAGATGGTTGGCCATCAGGCACCAGACAACTTCCTTCCTCCATCTTCATCTTTGCTTTTTCTAGGTATTGAACTTGGGTCTCTATGTTTGTAGGTAAGCGTTTTACCAACTGAGCCTTCTCCGAAGCCCCTTATCCTCCATCTGAGACAACCTTTATGTAGTCTAGGCTGACTTTGAATGCTCTGTGTAGCTCGGGATGGTCTTGAATTCCATATTCCTTTGCCTCCTGAGTTCTGGGATTGCAAGTGTGCACAATCTATTTCACATAGATCTAGTTGCACATATGGCTTTTGCTCTGTGGCTGTTGTCTCCTTAAGAGTCACCACTGTAATTTCTGTTTGTGAGGTAGAGAGCTGACTTGCTTCAGCTGAATCTCTGTTAACAACTGTACTGGTATGCATGAGATCAAAACATGCAGGGTTAGCACCCTGGATCCTGGTCTGTTGCCAACAATAAAGACATCAAAGAAAAGAGTGAAACCAGGTGACACATCATAGTTGTCTTTCTTTTTTTTTCTTCTTTCCTTCCTTTACAAAGTGTTTTTTTACCAATTACTCTTGGTCTCTCTCACAGCCTTTCTGAGTGAAACTGTCTGCCTGTGCCTCCTGCCAGCAGGGCAGCCTCCTGGTTGGTGGTCCTGAGGCTTTTATGTGTGTACACGTGTGAAATGTGTTTTGTAAAACAGACTTTGTGTAAAAATTGTTAAGAGATGGAACTTTTAAAAGTTGAAAAAACTGTTGCCAAATTGTCACCTAGAAAGGGCATCCCCACGTGTTTCTCAGCAACGTTGCCAACGTGATGCTGAGCAGGCAGGAGGTTTGAGTTTGCTTCCCAGAGCCCGAGCGAAAAGGCTGATGTGGTGCGAAAAAGGATGGCATCTGAATGATAAATACTTCCAGCCTCCACATGCAGCCGTACACCCACACATCTGATTACACTCGGGTGTGTGCACCCAATTAGACACTCGTATGTGCACATACACACAGTAAAGGAAGGGAAAGGCTACTTGAACATACTCATTGCAATACTGCAATAGTCAATTTGATGACCTTCCTGGCAACCTGAGTGACTTACAGGCAGGCGGGATCCCACACAGGAAGGATGAGGACAGTAGGAGACTGACGTGTTACTTATGGGTTGTTTATTTCTATAAACCCCGCCCCCGTTGTATGTGTGTATGTGTGCAGGTCCCTGAGGATGCCAGAAGAGGGTGTCAGATCCCCTGGAGCTAGAATTACAGGTGGTTGTGAGCAACCTACATGGGTGCTAGGAACTGAACTGGGTGTGGTCTTTTGCAAGGGCATTAAGTGCTCTTAACCATTGAGCCATCTCTCCAGCCCAAATTATCTCTGGAATTTTCTACATAACTATTTTTATTTTATTTTATTTTATTTTTTATTTTGGTTTTTCGAGACAGGGTTTCTCTGTATAGCCCTGGCTGTCCTGGAACTCACACTGTAGACCAGGCTGGCCTCGAACTCAGAAATCCACCTGCCTCTGCCTCCCAAGTGCAGAGATTAAGGCGTGCGCCACCACCGCCGGGCTCTACATAACTATCTTCGAGTGCTTTCTATTGCTGTGCTACAACACTGACCAGATACAACCTAGGAAAGGGTTATTTGGCTTCAGTACCCCAGGTCACAGACCACTGAGGGAACCCAGAGCTTGAACACAAGTCAGGCACCTGGAGGCCGGAACTGAAGACTGTGGCTGACTTTCAATTAGCTAAGTAGCCAAGGATGACCTCGGGCTTCTGGTCTTCTGCCTCCACACCCTGAGTAAGGAGATTGCAGACTTGTGATACCATACCCGGTCTTTCTCGGATTGAAGAGCAACCCCATGGCTCTCAGTAAACATACTCCTGAGGCCTAGCTGCTCAAGTAAAATTTATTGATGAACTGACTTATCGCAGATCTTTTTTCTTTCTTCTTCTTTTTTAAAAATATCACTTGGAATAACTTTTTAAAAGTTCAATTTTTTCCTCTTTTTAGACTAAAATTTTACTTCCTAGGGTCAGCAAACATGAAGGAGGGAGGTCTGAACCGAGTGGGTGTTCTGACTTGGTGAGAGAAAGCTTTGTTAGGAAGGGTTACATTGTTGGCCTTAGCAGGGATTATCCTGAGGATTTCATCTCTGAAGTGTGTGTGAGAATGTTCTGCTGCTACAATGCGTTACAGGTACTAAGGACCTGATTTAAACCCAGGTTTTAATATTGCCTTTCTTGTAGAGTACCCAGTAGTTAATATTCATCAATAAATTTTTATTTAAAATTTTGGTCTAGCCCTTACTTATTTTAATTATGCGTGTATCTGTGTCTCTATGTATGTCTACCTGTAAGTGCAGGCACCCAAGGAGACAAAGGTCAGTGTGACTCCCTTGGAGCTGGAGTTACAGGCAGTTGTGATCTGCCCAGCGTGGATGCTGGGATACTAACCCAGTCCCCCACAAGAGGAGCAAGTGCTCCGAACCACTGAGCCATCTCCCAGCTCTGTCTCTTATTCTATCTCTCCCTTCCTTCCTTCCTTCCTTCCTTCCTTCCTTCCTTCCTTCCTTCCTTCCTTCCTTCCTTCTTCCTTCATATGTTGTGTATTTGTTTATTGATTGATTGATTGATTTTCAAGACTGGGTTTCTTCATGTAGCCCTGGTTGTCCTGGAACTCTCTCTGTAGACTAAGCTGGTCTTGAACTCACAGAGATCCTTCTGCCTCTGCCTCCTGAGTGCTGGTATCAAATGTGTGTGCCACCACTGCCCCTATTCTGTGTCTTATTTTATTTTATTTTTTTTGGTTTTTCGAGACAGGGTTTCTCTTTGTAGCCCTGGTTGTCCTGGAACTCACTCTGTAGACCAGGCTGACCTTGAACTCAGAAATCCGCCTGCCTCTCCCTCCCAAGTGCTGGGATTAAAGGCATGCACCACCACTGCTAGTCCCTGTGTCTTATTTTAAACCAAGACAAAACTAGACTAAAAATGGTGTCTTGAATTTCTTTTTTTTGTGTGTGTGTGTGTGTCTTGAATTTCTATGATCAGTATAGGTTATTATACCCTTGAGGGGAGGGGCTCATGGATGAATGTGGCAATTACTACTGTGGATTTAGAGATTCCTTACCCCAGCTCCTGGATTTGCTCTCAAATTGGACTTTGAGACAGCTCCAACCAGCACAATCTAAGAAGCGTTTGGTAGACGCCAGGGCTGGGTCTTGGTCATTTGGGCCTTGCTTTGTCTTCTACTGCCTGAAGGTCACACATGGTGTCAGTTGAGTGTCCTTTTAAAAAAAGATGCCACACTGGCCAATGACTTTTTTAAAACTTTGCCTTTTCTTGGTCTTGATTGACCTCACCCTTGTGACCGTCCTCAGTCTCTGCGGGTACCAAGTGCACACCTCCATGTTCATCCTTGTGAGGGCAAAACGCTGAGTTGTCAGAATGCAAACATTCCAGAAGCACACAGTGATAGAGATCCAACCTTACACAGATAGTCTGTGACTCTAGACAACCCCTGTGCTCACCGCCATTTCAAAAACAACAGTGACCAGCACTAGTAGCAATAAATGATATACAAAGTAAAGGAAAACAGAATTTTTCTCCTACTAATAAAATTCTCAAATATAAAACCAAATGTCAAAAAAGCCTGATTAGTTGGGTGTGGTAGTGCAGACATTTATTCTCAGCACTGGGGGAGGCAGAGGCAGGTGGATCTCTGTGAGTTTGAGGCCAGCCTAGTCTACATAGGGAGTTCCAGGACAACCAGCACTATATAGAAAGACCCTGTCTCAGATAATAACAGCCACAGCTTGATTAGTGCTGAGCTCTGCTGGTGGCGACTTGGGAAGAGGGGCTCTCCCACAGTGTGCAGCTGACAATATGTGCTGTATTTAGAGGACAACTTGTCAGTCTTTATCCAGGTTTTATATGGTTTCCTGTTGACAGCTGTTCTATATCTGTAGGGATTGTTTGTAGAGCCAGCGTGTCAGCTTAGGCTTACTGTGGTGGTTTGAGCGATAAGCCTGCTTCCTGATGAAGTTTAGTGAAATCAATCCAAGCTAGCTTTGTACCCAAAATAGTTCTAGGGTACAGTGTAGGCACAGACAGTTCTGATTCTTTTACAGCATAAGTCAAGATACTCTTTCCTGGGAGGGAAAGATTTCTGCCATCGCCTATCCCAGGATGGAAATCGTCCCATTCAGAAGACACTTTCTAGAGACTCCCTTCTGTCTTGTGCTAAACAGGTCTAGACCAGCAGGAGACCCTTTGAAACACTGTTGAAGCCCAGTTGATCACCAAACACTTTTAAGGTAAATTCTATGTTAATCCCAAAGATGGGAGGAGAAAGACTATGGACCCAAATCATCATGGCCAAATTAATTTTTTTTTTTTTTTTCCGAGACATAGTTTCTCTGTGTATCTCTGGCTGTCCTGGAACTCACTCTGTAGACCAGGCTGGCCTCGAACTCAGAAATCCGCCTGCCTCTGCCTCCCACGTGCTGGGATTAAAGGCGTGTGCCACCACTGCCCGGCATGACCAAATTAATTAAAGCAAGCTTTTTATTCCTGTGCATAGGCTGCCCCCCTAAGGTGGGTTTAAGAGGTCAGCATTAGATGTGAGGAAGACAAGGTTTTTATAGTTCAAGGGTAGGAGGTTTCCAAACGGGGGATTTGGTGGGCAAAGTATGTGGGGTTACAGGAGCAGAACATCATAACAAGTTAGTCCTTCCTGAAACAGTATGGTTGCAAGATGGCCATAACCAGGTAGTCACAGATGGTCATTTAACTTTTTGAAACAAAGGTAGAGTTACAAGATGGTTAAAAACAACTTTTTGAAACAAATACATGATTGCCATTCCTGGAACAGGCAGAACAAGACCATTTGTAGTTACGGTTACTGGTGGGGTATAGTCCAATCCTTGAGAAATAGAGGTTTAGTCAGAAATAGGAATGATCCTAGTTTGTCTTTACTATAAGATGGCTTTTGGGCTGGAGAGATGGCTCAGTGGTTAAGAGCAATCACTACTCTTCCAGAGATCCTGAGTTCAACTCCCAGCAACCACATGGTGGCTCACAACCATATCTATAGTGGGATCCAATGCCCTCTTCTCTTCTGGTGTACTAAGACAGCTACAATGCTCTCTCTCTCTCTTTCTCTCTCTCTTTCTCTCTCTCTCTCTTTCTCTCTCTCTCTCGGTTTTTCTGAGACAGGGTTTCTCTGTGTAGCCCTGGCTGTCCTGGAAGTAGACCAGGCTGGCTTCGAACTCAGAAATCCACCTGCCTCTGCCTCCCAAGTGCCGGGATTAAAGGCTTGTGCCACCACTGCCTGGCGAGCTCTCTTTCTCTTAAGCCTAAAATGGAGACAGGCTTGTTCTTTAGCTGTAAGTGGGCCAAATTACATCAGCAACATTTTGAGCAATGGGGGAAGAAAGAAGTTTAAGGGACTCGCATCCAGCGTCTCAACCTTGCTACTTTCCAACCACAATCAGTGAGTCATGGATCTGTGCTTTGGAATTTCAGAAGTGACGAATGCTGTGCAGTTTCCAGCACTGAAAGTGTGGCCTTATCTAAACCAGGCTGTATCACAGATTGTGTTGCTTTGTAAATCAATATTTTTATTCCACAGTCAGTTTGTTTTTGCCCTTCTCTGTGTAGCTGTGTCTATCCTGGAACTCTAGACCAGGCTGGGGTTGAAGGCCTACGCCACCACTGCTGGCCAGAGTCCGTTGGGAAGGTGGAGCTCTCACATCGAGGACTGGTACTTCCTGACATCCAACTCATCTCTGCCAGCTGTCCTGTCTTGCTGTCTGTGGCTCCCTGCAGGAAAGCCCCTCACCGCCTGCTTAGGAAGTCTCTGTTGCTTGTGTAGATGCTATCACCAGCCCTTTCCTCTGCTGGTTACAGCCCCTGAATAAATTTGCCTTTGTATCCTTAATGGATCAAGGATGTGCTCCCCTCCTTGTGGGTTCAAATCATTTCTCCCTCACAGGACAGGACTTTAAGGATTTTCTCCCTTCTTGCTACCATTCCTCCATGAGAGCAGCACACAAGCTATGTACTCTTTTCTGTCCCCAACTCCTTATTCATAAAGAAGACACTTCTGACAACGTAACATACTTAATGTTGATTCCTTTGCTTTTGACACGTTTGTACTACGTTGACGTCTCATGGTTACTTAGAAACAAACTTGACAAAGTAACTGAGTCCAGTCCTCTGAAATCTTTTTTTTTTTTTTTTTGTCTTTGCCCCTCCCCCATGACTTTTGGATCGTGTATGTCCATGGTTTTTATCTCAAGTATGCAACTCTCCAGTGTGACTCCAGGACAGTTTGAAAAGCCCGCTGGCTCATCGCTGACATATGCAGCACTGTGGGGAGTTTGCCAAATGCTTGCTGGCAGCCGCTGGCTCAAGGCTCCTTGGATGAGGGGGAACAAAACCCTGGACGGGGATGCCAGACAGGGTAGTGGAGCAGCAGGTGCTGGTTTGCGTATTGACATGTAAATGGCAGAGCCCTCACCCCTCTCCTATCCCTGCAGACAGACAAGCTGCTGCTACTAGGGCACACAAAGCAGACTGGAGGACTGCTGTAGTGCCTTTGTGCTGGCTGTCCCTTGTCCCCGCAGAGCCTAGCGAGGTCGGAAAGAAGCCTCCATTGTGAAACTCCATTGTGGTCTGAGGCTGGAAGGGAGGTTCTGCAGGCTGTGTGGCTAGAACTGCGTTTGGGAGTGCCCTTTCCTGGCTGTGGACAGAGACTCTTGACAGGGTTTGAAGTGAAAATGAGACCTACTAGGTAACTATTAATTTGATTTGATGCAATCGAGAGAAACACATTTGCATATATGTTTAGCAAATGAGCAAGGGTGGATGCCAGGTTAAAGGTATTCTTTTGACATGAACCGGAAATTTGTAAATAATGGTTGTGTTTGGGGTGTTGTTTCTTTACTGTCTTATGGGGGAGGGAGAGGGTATTGATTCTGGCTGGGGCTATGCTGGGGACAGTCGACTCTGCCTAGATCCCTCTTCCTGGGGACCCTGCTCCCCTCCTCACAGGGCCTCACATTACAGCCCAGGCTGCCTCAAACTAGAGGTTCTCCTGTCTCAGCCTCCTGCGCAGCTGGGATTGCAGGCCTGTGCTGTGCCACGGAGCTCAGCTTGCATCCCTCTTTCTGTCCTGACTCTGTCCCCTTCTCACCTTTCCCTCTCTCCCAGTTTCTAGTACTCTAGAATGTGCACTAGTGATAGATAAGTTGTGTACTTTGCTAAACTCCTGAAAGATTGTCATTGTGTCAGAAAGCCAGAGAAGTGAAGGGAAATCATATGCTCTTTACAAAGCATAAATAGGGCACAAGTAAACTAGTAGATGTGCTGAAAAAAACTCTGTGACGTGTGTGTATGCATGTATATGTGTGTGTATGTGTGCATGTGTGTGTATGCATGCGTGTACATGCTTGTGTGTGTGCACACACACAAAGGGGTCAGAGGTCAAGGGCAGGTATTTTCCTTTGTTATTCTCCACCTTATTTTTAATTTAATTTAACATGCATGGGTATGGCATGAGTGCCTGGTACCCTCAAGGCTCTAAGAGGACATTGGATCCCTTGGAACTTGAGTTACAGACAGTTATGAGCTGCCATGTAGGTACTAAATCCCAGTCTTGTGGGAAAGTAGAAACTATTCTTAACTGCTGAACCACCTCTCCAGCCTCTGCACTGTATTTTTTGAGACAGGGTCACTCAACCTGGGACTCATCAGTTCAGCCAGATTAGCGGTCTAACTAGCCCGAGGGACCTTCCTGTCTCCTTCCTCAGTTGCTAGGATTACAGGTGTGTGCTGCTGTGCCCCACTTTCTACATAAGTGCTGAGAATCTGAACTTGAGTCCTCTTGCTTGTGTGGCAGGCATATACGACCCCAGGCTGTCTCCCCAGCCCATGGAAGCGCTGAAATTTTAAAAAGAAAATCTCTCTCTACAACTTCTGTGGAAGAGTTGATGCAATGCTGATCTGAGATTAGACACAGGAACTATACAATATTTGGTACTTTCATCATTTGGAAAAGGGGAATGAATGCCTGTGGGATGCTTGGGGCTGATTGTGTTTGTTGTCCTTTAAGAACTAGAGGGATGCTTTAAAATATACACTTAGATTTCATATTCAGAATGTCAAGTACTATGCTGAGACAGTTTCATTATTTATTAATTCTGTTGTTCTGGGGACCAAATCTATGCCTGGTGCATAGCAGGCAAACACTCTATCACTGAGCTATGCCCCCAGGTCAGTGGGATCTTATAAGAAGATCTTGAGCTCTGGGTGTGGTAATCTGTAATTCCAGCAGTTGGGAGGCCAAGGCAGAGGGCCTGAGCTTGAGGCTCACCTGTCATAGCAAGACCTGTCTCAGAGAAAAAGAAGGGAGAACTTTGAAGTCAAACCTATTGATAAAAGGAGTCTCATATGGAATCATTACTTGGGCTTGTTATAGAAATGATGGCTCTTTAAAAAGAAGAGTTTTGTTAAGAAAACACCTCCTCCCTTCTTTAGCTCTTCCTCCGCCTACTCTGTGGGTAGACACAGTAGGAATTCAGTGCATAATGCATCTTTAAGCTTTGAATATTCTGACACTATTTTACTCTTTTAGAATAATTATAGTAATGCAATCCTGTGCTTACGTTCCAGAATATCCATCATGAGACCAGGGAACGGCTCAAGCCATAAAGCCTGTTATTAAATGTGAAGTCTATTTTTAATTTTCAAGCGCCTTTGGCTCCCACAAACATAGTTTGGGGAGTTTGGTGTGGTGGAAAGAACACTAAGCTGTTTTGAGACATAGACTCAGTTGATACCTAGGTGGCTCTACACAAATGACTCTGGGCTGTATCGATGAACTGGCCCAGTGGGTTTCAACTGGACTTCAGTAGAAACATGAGGGGACATTTTAGTGTGTAGGACCCTAATGCATGTGGGCACTAAATGCTAGGCAGTTGAAATACCCCGGAGAGTGCTGCTTCGACTATTCCAGCTCTGTTTCTTTCCATTTCATTAGTGGTACATGGCAGGTATCCAAAACCACAGAAGCCACTGAACGTGGCATCTGCATCTGGCACTTGGCATTCATCACAGTGCTGTTTAGAGTGGAGTCACATAGGTGATGCTAAGTCACCACACTCGGGGCCACAGCAATTCGTATGGATAGCTTTGGACTTTCCTTCATGACCTCACGTTCTCAAAGGGAAGGGTTGGATTTATTGTGGCTGTGGTCTCCCTGAGGGCCTAGCCTCTCCACTGTAAACAAAGGGCAGCTGTATCTTAGGCTCCCATCCTCATACCTCATTACCAGCTCTGCCACTTACTAATTGGGCATATTATTTAATGGCTTAGTGTCTCCTGTAAATTGAGTGGAATGCTAACACCAATGGTACCAGTGTTTTATTTTTAAAAATTATGTATGGTGTGTGTGTGTGTGTGTGTGTGTGTGTGTGTTGTGTGTGTGTGAGTATTGTAGTAGAGTCAGAATTTGTCTCATTTCCTTAGAGAAACTAGTCTCTGCAACAGGAAAATTCAGCTTGGCTTCCTTCTATCTTTCTACACACTCAGGGATCTCCCCTTTTCAAACACTGAAGTATAAATCCATTTAGTGTTCTGGGGAAAACATACTTGAGGAAATGGATTAAGAAATCATATACATAAAATGCTTTAGAGTTAAAAAGCAAAGATGGCCCACGGGCCAGACATTCTGTCAGCATGTGAGCTCCTCCTGCTGACCAAGAGTGGTCTCTGTAAGGATCTGATCTGGCTGTACTGCCTGTGCTCTTTCCCCAGCCCAGTTTGATGTCTGTCTGTCTGTCTGTCTCTCTTCTCTCTCTTCATACAAGGTATGTAGCCTGGCTATTCTGGAACTATGTAGTCCAGGCTGGCCTCAGACTCACAGAGGTCCTTCTGCCTCTGTCTCTGCCTCCCAAGTACTGGGATTAAAGACATGTGCCAACATGGCTGGCTCAGTTTAATTTCTAGACATATCGAAGGAAAGAAATTTCTTCGCAACATGTGACAGGAAAATGGTGTGAAATTAAATAAATTATAAAATGAGAAGCTAGCCCCTTTATTTTGTGTGGTGTAAAAAATAACACTTTATTATATTCCTTTGTACATTTGCTATGATGAATTTGTCTGGGTCGGTGCACACAGAGGCTGGGTTCATGCCAAGCCTTATGCTGCTTGCTGCCACTTTCTGGATTGTGACTCAGTCCTCACCCAGGATCTACTGTGTGGCTGAGACCAGTCTGCACTCCAGGTGTGACCCAGTGTGACCTTCAGCTGTGCCCAGTGCAGTGATGGCCCAAGAGGCGTGCTTATGTGTTGTTCTCAGTGGCCAGCTCACCCATCTGTGTGACAGAAAGCACAAATGCACTCATGGACATTCAAGCCATGAGTGTATCTGTGAGAGACTCAGGCAGATGATTCGAAAGATGTCCAGTCTGTTGGGTTCTCATCAGAAACAGTTTTCATGCCTTTGGAAATACAAAATAGGCTCCAAAGACACACTTAGGAGAGACTGAGGTGGTTCAGGCTCTGTCCAAGGTACTTTGGATAATCATTGACATTCTGCAATGAAGTAAATATTTGCTATATTCTATTTTTTTTTTTTTTTAAGATTTATTTAATTTATGTATATGGATAAAATGTCGCTATCTTCAGACACACCAGGAAGAGGGCATCAGATCCCATTACAGATGGTTATTTGTTTTTTTTTTTTTTTTTGGTTTTTTAGACAGGTTTTTGTGTAGTTGGTGTCTAACTGTGGTAAAGTGCTCGAACTCAGAATCCTCTCCGCTCCCAGTGTGGGATTAGCTGTCACCATACAGATGGTTATGAGCTACCATGTGGTTACTGGGAATTGAACTCAGGACTTCTGGAAGAACAGTCAGTGCTTTTAACCGCTGAACCATCTCTCTAGGCCATATTTGCTATATCCTTATTATGTTGAGTTGAATACCAGAGTTTTCACAAGAACAGTGGCTTCCAAAGTTGCCCATGATCCACAGTGAGAAATAATAGTTTTTACTAGTGAGAGTATTTTATATATAATATATATATGTGTGGTGTGTGTGTGTGTGTGTGTTGACACAAAGTAAAACGGGTGTTTTCCAGTGTGCAGAGCAATGTTGGTGTGTTCCAATTCATTCTTGAAAATGCTGTGTGTGTGACCTGTTAGCTTATTTCAGTGGCTTACAAAGGATCCACGACCCACAGCTTGAGCCTACGCTACAGGCGGGGACTTGTGAATGTGGGCTGACCCACAGCCCCTCCCTTTCAGCATGGAGCACAGTTACCTTCTCCCCAGGGCTGGGTTCAGAGCAGATTGTACATGCTCAGCACACACCTTCAGAGAGGTTTGGGTGCCTCAGAGCTGAAGAGGAGTCAGTGCTAAGCCACTTGGGATGGCTGTCTGGGTATTTGAACAACTTTGCAGTAGAAGATCAGTCCTTCTCTGTCTAAGAGGAGGGTTTAAATGAAGATAGTAATTGAGTCTGAATGCCCCTGAATAATGTCTTTGTGCTCTCCACAGAGCAGAAGAGAGTGCCATTCAGGAGGCCATTTGCTTGTGATACTGCTATAGACAGTGAGTGTCCGTCTGACTTTCCCAGTCTGTGGGTCCTGACGACAGAGAGGTTTAAGTTAGAATGTTTACTAATCACCTGTGCCTAAAATGTTATCTTCAGAAGTTTGTTATTTTGAATCTCTTCAGTATGTGGTCTTCCAGAACGCTATCTATCATAGCAGAGTATGCTGTATGATTGGTGATACAGGTTAATCTGCGTTTTATCTGACAGACATCTGCCATTGCATCCCTTATTATCTATATGTGTTGTGGTGAGGTGCTGGGTGTACAGATGGATAAGAACGGATCTTGCTTTTGCCATGCTCAGGTGACAGTGGGGAAGACAGGTACCAAAGGCCATTGTGACAACAGAGTGCTGGCTACAGGGGAAGTGGCAGCCTAGAGATGACACGCTAAGGAAATACAGGGAGCTCAGCTATGAAGTGCATATTGGGGTGCGAGGCATTGGGGGCACTTAGCATCGAGTGGGAGCAGGGCCTGCTGACACCTTGTTTTCAGAGTTCTGCCCTGCAGAATGGGAGAGAAGAAATTTCTGTTGATTCTAAGCTACTGAATTTGAGCTAATTTCTCATGAAGAATCTTGGAAATCTATAAGCTCTGGCCTCCATAGGTAGGAATTATATACACATAGGAGGGTGATGGGATTTAGATCAGTTGGCCTCAAATAGCTTTACATTTTTTTAAAATTACATTTTCATCTATTTCTTTGGGGAGAGGTCCAGAGCACATTGCAGTACACCAGACAGCCTGCAGGAGCCTGCTCTCGCCTTCCCCCATGGGGGTTCTCTCCTTCCAGGTGACTATGGTTTACAAACTTAAAAAGTCACTCAGCCTTACAAATTCAAATGCTTTACAAGTTGTCTCTTTAAAAATATCCACTCTTTTAAAATCCAAATTCTCTGTAAACCCTCCCCCAATTTTTTTTTTTTTTTAAGTTTAAAGTTTCTCACCTGTGAGTTCCTGTAAAATCAAAAATAAATTACTTTCTTACTTCAAGAGGGAAGAACCAGGGCACAGTCGCAATCTGAACAAAATAAAACTATGACAAGTTAAACCCAACAGTTTAGCTAACAGAATGTCCAGTGTCTGGGATCCACTCAGATCTGGGCTCCTCCCAAGGGGCTTGGGTCCCTTATCTGGCTCCACCCTCTGCAGCACACAGCTTGTCTTCTAAGCTCAGGCAGGCTCCACTGCACCACTGCTGCTGTTCTTCGATAGTTATCCCGTGGTACTGGCATCTCCAAAATGCTGGGGTCTTCTGCAGTTGGCCTGAACTTTCACCAATAGCCTCTCATAGTACGGAGCCTCAGCTTCTCTGAATGACCCCTTTAATCCTGGGCCTTCAGCTGCTATAACTGCACCTTCACCAATGGCCTCTCCTGGCCTCTCACAGTGCCAAGTATCAGCTGCTCTCCACAACTCCCTCATTCCTTCAAAACCAGTTCCACCTGGGTGATTCTTATACTGTCAAGTTTGGCTATGAGTATGAGGTACAATCTTGACTGCCTCTGGAACACAGCTTCTGTGTGCTGACTCTGAGGAAACACTTCCCAGAAGATGTCACCTCAGTGATACTGTTCTCCTCTTAATCACCAATAGTTTCTCATCTCTAGCCAACCAGCATTGAGTATCCCAGCAAAGGAAAGGTTTAACTTTAGCAGTTCTGGTCTCTTGTTAATCATAGCTGATTCTTCTGCCCCAACTAGCCAGAACTACAGATTCTTCCCAAAGAAATTCCAGTAGAATCTTTGCTTCCCTCTGACACTTCAAGCCAGGCCTCTGTCCTCCTCAGTGCTCTCAGCATTCTTACCTTCCAGGCTTCCACAGAAGCTCGCGAGCTCTCAACAGTCAGTGATTCTCTAGCCCAGAGTCCTTCCTCAGTCCTCCCCAAAACATGGTCAGGTCTGTCAACCTGACCTGACAGCAACGCCCCACAACACCGGTACCAACTTGTCTCAGGGTTTCTCTTGCTGAGATGACACACCATGGCCAAAAAGCAAGTTGGGGAGGAAAGGGTTTATCTGACTTACATTCCACATTATAGTCCATCATTGAAGGACATCAGAATAATCCCTTACAGGGATCTCTGGAGTGAGCCCATGGCCCTGGAGACAAAGCCTTGGTAGGGAGGGGTGACAGAGCTATCTAGCCTGTGCACAGACTGTGAGGGAGTAGCAGGAGAACCACCTCCACAGAGCTTGTCGTGCGTGACTCCTTGCCTTAGTGCTGGTTTGACTAACAGCTCGTTTATAAAGGATCATTTGACAGGCCATTGTTCCTGGCTCTTAGGTAATGGCTCTGAGCATCAAATCACCGGGGAAAAAACACATAACTTTTTTTTTTTTTTTTTTTTATTTCCCACATGGTTGAGGTCTTTTGTGTGTACAGAGACAGTATAAACGTGTCCTGATATTGGTCCCTGAAGAGATCTTCCCTGCAGGGACACTGTCATTATTCACTGAATACAATTCTGCTATGTGTACTCCCTGTTGGGTTTCCTGTTCATTTCTTTGGAAGGTTGCTATGTTTAGTCACACCTTTAAATCTGGGGAGAATTACATACTCCTCAAAGAGACCAGCACACGCCTCTTCCAGAGACTCATTAGTTCAGATTCAAGAGAATTCTCCCCTGTAGAGGAAGCAGACCATTTGGTTCCTTTGCGTTCTCTAATGAGCTGGGATGAGTGCACTGTGGAACCTAACTGGATTGTATTTCTTAGGTTGAGAAGCAGCGTGTGAAGGTGCTGGCCCTGTCAGTCCTCACCAACACTGCATTTCATGTCCTGCTTTACCCTTCAAATTCCATGAGTGCTGGTGTCTGATGGTTTCTTACGGTCACTTTCCATTATGGAAATCAAGTTTGTTACAAAAATATAAAATGGTGGGTTTGAATATATTACCCCTAACACCTCAGTGAGCTGTAAACATTACCTCTTATTTCAGTTCACACATTAGCTTCTCACTAAAGCAAAAGAAAAAAAAAATGTTACCCCCAGAGCTCTGAAGACCAGAAATCCACATCCAAGGTGTTGGCAGGCTCTGCCCTTGCAGGTGCTCTGGCCCTCACCTCTTCAGTTTCTAGTAGCCATAGATGTTTGTTGACTTGAGGCCATGTCATTCCAATCTCTGCCTCTATTGGTACTTCTTGTATCTGTGCTCCCAAACTCTCTTTTCCTTTGTTTAAAGAAATTTTGTTTTACTTTATATATGGGTGTTTTGCCTGCATGTATGTTTGGCACCATGTGCTTGCCTGGTGACCACATAGGCTGGAAGAGGGTGTTAAATCTCTTGGTGCTGGAGCTACAGACTGTTGTAAGTCACCATGTTCTCATGTCTAGCAGTTATGGAGCTGGGGTTAGAACTGGCACCAACTCTGGTCCAGTGTGTATGCTTGTGTGTATCTCCAGGCTCTCAATAAGGATGGGAAGGGTGCCAGGAGCCAACAGTGGCCACCTAGGGCTTTTGGACATCTTACGAAGCCCCTTTCTCAGGTATAAAATGAAAAGGGTAGAGTTTTCATTTCTCCAGCCTTAGGAACACTAAAGGAGAGGGATTACCAACCCTTAACTGCCTGCTTCCTCCCTCGCTCCCTCCGGTCTCCCCACCTGTCTGTCCTAAGCAGTTTCATTTGTGGTGTTATCTGAATGACAGTACCTTTTGCAGGAGGACTTGTGGGGTCGTCTGTACAATAGCCTGCTGAGCTAATTCAGGGCTGTGAGGAGGTGAAGTGAATCAGAGACAGGCCCTGTGGACAGCCAGTTACAGGAAACCAGCTGCTGTTACTGTGTAACCAGAGCCAATCACAGTGTGACAGGATGGGTGGCACTGTGTCTCTCCCTTCCTCCTTGTGGAATACGCTCTGGGGAGTTTGAAATCCTATTGTTTATCCAAGTGACAGCAAACAAACTTGTACTAGGTTTCAATTTTGGAAAATGTATGTATGATGTATGCAAAGAAAGCATTTGTCCCAGCAGACGCTGGTGTTTATCAGTTGGTCAAGTGTTCACATATGGAGAATTTAGGATGTCCTGTTTCTCTCCTATTATACCCTTAGCCTCAGATCTCTTTATTTAAAAAAAAAAAAAAAAAAAATGAGACTTTGGGTGCTTCCCTTACTAACTGGAAAATTTACCCTCAGTGATCAGTAGAGTGTTTAAAAAACAAACAAAAAAATTACTTTTAATTTAGAGTATTTTTTTTACTTTTTTTTCCTCTGAGATAAAATACTGTGACCAAGGCAACTTATAGAAAGAAGAGTTCATTTGGGGTTATAGTTCCAGAGGGAAGTGCAGAGTGGTGGTGGAGTGGTAGTGGCAGGCAGCTGGAGCAGGAGCCTGAGAGATGAGTGCTGCAGCTGTAGGCATGGACTTGAAGGAGTGTGTGGAAATGGGCCCCACAGGCTCACAGGGAATGGCCCTATTTGGAGATGTGGCCCTTTTAGAGTAGGTGTGGCCTTGTTGGAGGACGTGTGTCATTAGGAGCAGGCTCTGAGGTTTCAGATGCTCACTCTAGGCCCAGTGTTAGTGTCCTGGTGCCTACAGATTCAGGTGGAGAACTCTTCAGCTACTTCTCCAGCACTGTGTCTGTCAATGTACTTCTCTAGATGATGGCAGAGGATTAAATCTCTGAACAGTAAGCCAGCCCCTAACTAGATGTTGTCATTTATAAGAGTGGCCATGGTCATGGTGTCTCTTCACAGCAGTAGAAACCCTAAGACAGCAGGCGGCCTGGAAGTAGAGCAAGGTTGTCCTTCCTCCAGCAAGGCTCCACCTCCTAAAGGCTCTACAACCTCCCCCGGGGAGACAGTGACTTTATTGGAGACCCAAGTGTTCTTTATGTATGCCGATGGAGGACATTTCTTATCCAAACCACAATATTAAAATAGAATTTGAGCTGGGCTCAGTGGCTCATGCCTGCAATCCTAGCACTAGGGGAAACAGGCAGAGTGAAAGGGGAGGCCAGCTTGGGCTACATAGCTGCCCTCCCTATCTCAAAATAACCACTGAATTTGAAACCGCTTAGAAATCAGCAGCAGGTTGGCTCAGGAAGCCTCACAGCCACAGGATTGTTAGAACAGGGAGCAGAGGCATGGCAGGGCTTAATATCGGGGAGCAAATAGAGATACAGCATCAGACCCAAAATAGCATGTCGGGAGGGGGGGGGGCTTGAAGGGATTGAGACCTTCCCTCTGGTATGAAGTTCATTCCAAGAGGAAGAAAGATTTCCTGCAGACTACAGTGGTGCCCACTGCTGTGCCTGTCCTGGGGAATCTCAGAGGCAAAGGGAGTAGTGTGCTCACTGTCTCCTGGATCCCACCGCTTCCCAGCCATGAATTCTGGCTCAGGGAGATGCTTATCACAGTCCATGAGATGGCTCATCCCTCTTCCCGTTGGTGCTGGCCATCCTGTGCTCCAGTGATGTTTTCCATGTTTCTAGAGGAAAGAAGCTGAGGCTCCTGCCACTTAGACAGTTGCTGGCTCCTTGAGGAGCAGCTCAGGGGGATTGGACTCTAGAGCACCCAACCCCTTTAAGGAGAGGCTCAAAAGGCCATTTTGTTCTCTTTCCTTCTTCCTTTCTTCTCAGGGATGGAAGCCAGGGGCTGCCGTATGTCTTCAGTAGCAACACCTCTTGATGTGCCCTGCAGGTGTGGCTATAACCATGGTTTCAAAGATAATGTCTGCGTGAGAAAAGTTGCATCAGGAAGACCTACATTAAAGAACCAGAAGTGTATGCATGTGATTAAATAATGAATAGTGACTGGAGCAGAGGAAGCGCTAACTGTGCTGCCAATTGCTTTCTTCAGTAAGCCACTGGACTTCTGAGCATTCTCACTGCCACATAATTGGGGCAGAGGGCATAAAGGCATTAATGGAAAAACGGGATAGGAAAACACATTGTCATAGTCTCATTTTATTGTTATGAAGAGGCACAGTGACCAAGGCAACTTATAAAATAAAGAATTTAATTGGGGCTTGCTTACAGTTTCAGAGGGTGAGTTCATGGTGGGAGATAGGCAGGCATGGCATTGAAGCAGTAGCTGAGAGCTCACATCTAATCCACAAGTTACAGGCAAAGAGTGTGATAATAGGCTTTTAAAGCCTCAAAGCCCACCCCCGGGATGACACACTTCCTCCAACAAGACCACACCCCCTAATCCTTCCCAAACAGTTCCATTAACTAGGGACCAGACATTTAAACATACAAGCCTATGGGGGCCGTTCTCATTCAAACCACTGTAGGTCACAAAAAGATTAAGTTCTTTACTACTTTCAGGAAAACAGTGCTGCTTTTAGGACATTTGGGCATTAACAGTAAAGAAGCTAGTGCTGCAGGACTGAGCACCCTGGTTTCAGGTTTCTGAGGACTTCTATTGTATTTTGACTTGTTGGTGCCAGCTTGTTTTATTTCAAGCCACCATAAGTCATCAAGGTAATCAGGATGTACTCCACAGAGCCACGACTGTTCCCAGCTCAGAGAGGCCACAGCATGTACTGTGTTGAAGAGATGATACACCAGGCCCTGGCTTGCAGAGAGACCAGTTCTTAGGGGAGTGGCTTTTGCTGCTTTTTAATTATGGAACTTAGGGTAACTGTTACTTCTGGACATGAAAGTTGGCTTTCTGTACATGGAACATATTAGAAAAACAGGACCTATGCTTGTCCAGGTGCTTTCCTGTATGGATAACATTCTGAATTTTCCTCAAGAAGAACACATGTCTCTAAGAGCACATGCTGTCTCCAGTGAATGGAGCTCTGACCCACATGTGCATGGAGGGCAATGTCTTCCTAGCAAAAGCAGCACCAGATCAGGTGGTGTCAGATGTCATGGGACACATCAGCTTATTGAAGTGTTCCTTTGGCATGCTCTGACAGCTGCCCCAACTCACAAGGCCTCTTAGGAAGGAAACAAAACATAATGAAATGCCCGTTGACTATTACACCACTCTTTTGCATGAAAGAAAACGACGCCGGGTGGTGGTGGCGCACGCCTTTAATCCCAGCACTTGGGGGGCAGAGGCAGGCAGATTTCTGAGTTCGAGGCCAGCCTGGTCTACAGAGTGAGTTCCAGGACAGCCAAGCTACACAGAGAAACCCTGTCTCGAAAAAAACCAAAAAAAAAAAAAAAAGAAAGAAAATTACATTTCAGAAACTGGAAGAGTATCATTGAGAATAGCATCATTTGAAGGTGCTTGAGGATAATCCAGTACTATGTGCACCTGGTCTGATGTGTAGAGTTGTAATTACATTTTACACCCTCTTTTTGTTTGTCTCGTTTACAAGGTATCTTTGTGTTGTGTCTTTGATATGCGAGAACAGATCTTCACAAAAGGCCATGATTGAGTGTAGAGATGACTTGCCCCAACTCTTTCCTTAGCCAAGTGCTGGAATTACAGGTGTGTGGCACTGGAATTACAGGTGTGTGGACATCTGGAATTACAGGTGTGCAACACCTGGTACAGTCAGATACCTCACTCCTGTGTACTTGCTGTTGGCATTAAATCATACTCATCTTTACATTACTTTTTGTTGCATTTCTTTTGGCTATTCGGTGTTGGTGATCCCCCCACCACCTCTGGCCACCACATTTCTTTAAAGAAAGAATGAATATTAGAATAGTTGCCATTTAAGATGAGCTCTGCCTGTTGACTTGAAAAGATTTTCCCCCTTCAAGGAGTTTTTAAAATAACATTGTTCTGGGTGTGGTGTCACATGTCTTTAATCTCAGCATGCAGGAACTGGAGGCAGGTAGATTTCAGTGAGTTCAAAGCTAGCCTGATCAACAAATTGAGTTCTGATCCAGTTGGGGCTACATAGTGAGATGCTGTCTTTTTTTTTTTTTTTAATTTATTATTATTATTATTATTTGATTTATTTATTTCATGTATGTGAGTACACTGTCACTGTCTTCAGACACACTAGAAGAAGGCATCAGATCCCATTACAGATGGTTGTAAGCCATTATGTGGTTGTTAAGAATTGAACTCAGGACCTCTGGAAGAGCAGTGAGTGGTCTTAACCACTTAGCCATCTCTCTAGCCTGAGGCCCTGTCTTAACAAAGAAACAAAAATAACAGTATCTTAACTAAATTGTCATTGTAAAAATAGCCTAACCATAATTGTCTCCTGTAGAATAACCATTTCACATCCCAGTAGAGCTATAAGCAGAAACAAATCCAAACAGCTGTCTGCTGGTGACTGTCACCCTTGTCCTTAGGTGTTCAGAGCAGTCTTGGCTGATACATACCTTAGGTGTTCAGAGCAGTCTTGCTGATACATACATATATTTTTGTAAAGAAAAAAAAATCAATTTATTTTAGGTTTATTTTATGTGTATAAATGTTTTGTCTGCATGTATATATGTGTACCATGTGTGTGCCTGGAACCCATGAAGGTCAGAAGAGAGTATCAGATCCATTGGAACTGGAGTTATGAGTGGTTGTGAGCCATCACGTACGTGGATGCTGGGAATCAAACCCCAGGTCTTCTGCAAGGCAACAAAATACTCCAAGTCACTGAGCCATCTCTGCAGCCCAGTTGATAAACGGTTAAACCAGATTAAGATTTGATCCTTGTAGGGCTAAAGAGATGATGGTCAGCCATAGCAACTTCAGTCAGTGGTGATGCTTGAAGTTGCTGAGGGATAGCCAGTGCCCTTATAGCATACGCAAGTGAGGTGATGTATTCAATATAACACACTACCAACATGTACATTTAATATATACACTTTTAACTTGTCAGCCACACCTCCATAAGCCTAATTGAAACAAAATCAAGTCTCCACCCCTGACATACACACACACACAACACACACACACACACACACACACCTCTACATGGAGAAAGCTTCTGTTCACTTCCAGCTTCCCAGTTTTGTGCAAGTGCCTCTATCTAGTCCCCATTTAAATCTCCAGCCTGGGATCTAAAACCGTGGATGTCAGCTTTCTGTCCCCAACATCTAGGAAGTAGGTGAGACCAGCTCCTCCCACGCAGCTGTAGTGAATACCATAGGTCTACAGTGAGGTGCTGGCCAGTGGTAGGCGGATCCCTTATGTGCACAGCTTCTGTATAAGCACCTAGTCTGACCGTGGGTGTTGCCCAAGCTTATCTCTAATGCACACAGTTTATTTGGGAGTAGCTAGCTTTCACTGTTAGTTTACAGTCTCTGGTGTATGTATGATAAAGAAAGTGAGCTCTAAATCACTGATAGGCAGGTTTTCTTTTTAAAGAAAATAATGGGCCTAGATTTACCCCAAACTGTTTTTATGGTTCATATCATTACATACAACACAGACTGATTGTGTTATCTGTCTAGAAGTGTACTCCTAGTGTTTGGCACGAACTGCAATTCCAATGCACTGTTTTCACATAACATATGCAGAGGTAGGTATCAAAAAGAGATGGAGTCGCAATTGGCAAGGCAGCATCTCTTTGAAAACTGGAGGTTTGGATAAACTAAGCCAATGAGCGCATATGGAATACTACTTTACGTAAATGTGTACCTTACCATGTAAATGTCTATAGTGAATGAAGGTATCTACTTCTATAATCACAGACTGTCTTCCTTGGTAGGGTAGCAAGGAACGTTTTGAGGTGCCAGGACTTCAAATATGCTAATTTCTACACTTGACCCGTACTCTAGCCCCCTTCATAGCCCTTCTATATCATTCTGCACCAGAGACCTCCTTGCAACTCTTGGACTGACCCAGTTTTATGTTGTGCAGCCTGAACTTGCCTTCAGTGTGCGATTATGAATATTTTCATACATACAGTAAAGTTGGAAGGGCTCCCTAACCCCTCAACAGGGTTTTACTATGTAACCTTGCTGGCATGGAACTCATTTATATAGACCAGACTAGCCTAGCACTCACAGAGAGTAGCCTGATTTGCCCCTGAGTGCTGGGATTAAAGGTATGTGCTATACCATCGCCAGCTAAAAGCTAACAGGCTTTACAGTAAGTTCCTGTATGTGTTCTACTAAAGGTGTACCATCATGACCCACATCTGTATAAGCAAAGGGGCATGTGGAAACAACTCCACTAAAGTTTCTGTGAGTCAGAAGTCCAGGAGTGGCATAGCTGAATGGCTCTGGCTTAGGACTAAATTGGGGCTAGAGAGTCCACGTCTACAGGAGCTGACCCTGTGTCTACCGATTTTAACATTAAGACGTAACACAGGATGCTGTCGATAGTAAGTGACCCTGAGATGCTGAGAGGCAACCTTCCCAGAGCCCGTGAGCATGGGTCCAACCTCACAGCCAGGAGATATGAGCTTGAGCACAGAGAGACATTTGTGTGGAGCATAATACAGAACAAGAGCATTGCTCAGACACACCTGGAGGGGCAAAAGGGCTGCCTGTGACAGCATTGGTGGTCGTCTGGGACTTAGCTACTAAAACTGACATCATTGACTTGAGTGTCCACATTTGAAAAACCCCAGCACTGAGAGATGTCTTTTCCTGCATGTGTGTACTTTAGTATAATCAACATTTTAAACTTTATTCGTATAGTCTTCAAGCCTTATTCTATTAAAACTTAAAAAGTTTTGGAGCATGACCTCCTGGCTTTAAATTTGTATTTCTGTACCAGCCTGGACAGCAGATCTTTAGGAATGACGCCCCCCAGCCCCACTATCCTGGGAGGGTGACAGCTACTGTCCCTTGAACACTGAAGTGCAGCCCCACCATCCCAACCACTGTCCCAGATGTGTAGAGGTGGCTGGAGCACTCCTGAGGGCTGACGTAAGCAGTTCTCATCTGTCTGGGTGTGGACCACTGTCTGTCCATTTCCATCTTGTCTTGAGAAATAAGTGCTCGCACATCCTCCCAGGCTAGGAGAATTAAAGCAAACCTAGGGTTGGGAGGTGTGTGTGTGTGTGTGTGTGTGTGTGTGTGTGTGTGTGTGTGTGTGCTTCCCAAACAGCTCTCACTGCAAATGAATGAGAATCATCCATTAATGGTAAAAGGCTAAACAGTGTGAAATACCACTGCAGCCAAACCAATGATGGAGTTGAAGTCCCAGTTTTCAGTGCACGGGAGCCTTGGAAATGCCCTCACCCCAAAAAATAACAACAAGGAAACTAGAAGCTAAGGAATTAGCCCACTGCTCCAGGTTTTGGAGGCTGGCCACACCACACTGAAGAGTCCTGCTTCTTGCACACGAAAGGCTGTGGTTTACCTGTGCCTACTTTGTATGTGTGGCGTCTGTAACGATATATTACACAGTGCCTGCTTGTTATTTACATTGCAAAGGCAAAGCATTGCTTTAATATCTTTGCCCTAATAATAAAAGTTATGCGATATTTAGGACATTAGCACCTCCATATTTATATGAAGCCCCTTCTATATTTTTTGCAGTTAGAAATACACTCAGATGATAAGGTGATTTTTATTTCTCCATTGTGTGGATAAGGAGACATCTGAGTAGACATTGATGCTGTAGATTGACTGTCCAAAACCTTCTAGATCTTTACACTTCCCAGCCTTCTGGAAAGTTCATGAGACTACTACTTCTAGTTAGAAATGTCTTGTGTCACTTCTGGGCTGGATGTGTGTGTTCATCCAGCTCATGTTCTCTGTCTGTTGGTTATTGGCAAGGCTCCAGATGGTGGATGCTCTGTCAGCTTGAGTCAGAGCGGAAACAGCTGCCAACCCCAGGTGATGTATCCTTTGAGTGAGTGTTACCACAGCTTAATTTAGCACCAGAGGGATGTGCTGAATGCTTTAAAGGGCATGTCAGCAGACAGGTTGCTACTGAATGTTCTTTGCAAACGGTTGCATTAAAAAAACCTGTGTAAAATATTGTTGCAGATGCCAACACATACAAAGTATGCACAAAGTAAACCACAGCCTCTCTCATCCAAGAAGCAGGACTCTTCAGTCTTGTGTGGCCAGTCTCAAGGCCTAGGGCAGTGGACTAATTCCTCAGCTTCTAGTTTTGATTTTTTTTTTTTTAATTACTATTTTTTTTGTCTTTGTTTTGTTTTGACAGCTCTGGCTGTCCTGGAATTCACTCTGTACACCAGGCTGGTCTTGAACTCAGAGATCTGCCTGCCTCTACCTACTCAGTGCTGGAATTAAGGGTGTACACCACCATGTCTGGCAAATCATTAGTTATTTCTAAAATAGCAGACTATCAAATGAGATCAAATTATATACCATAAAATCTACTGCCTTTCAGTGTATTTACAGTTGCAAAGCCATCATCGTAACAGACCGTTTCATCATTCCCCAGTGAAACCCAGTGTCTACTACAGTAATTTCCACTGCCCTAGTCAACTAAAAACACATAGTTTCTGTGTTTGCCTTTTCTGAACATATGTGTGTAAACAAGGCATGTAAATGATGTATTTATATGCTAACAAAGCTGTTATAGACTAAGTTACTTGGAGGCCAAGATCCTTGCTTCATTGTGCTGAAGCTCTGCTGCACTGCACATAGTAGGTGTTCAGCTCTCTGTAGGGTGAATGGTGTGGAAGGCAGTAACTGAGTTTGGGGGTGGGTATAGCTGGGAGTTGCCTAGATTGTCCTGAATGAAGAGGGTCACCTCTGTTCCCTGTTCATCTAGATTCTAGACATTTCTGTCTTAGCTTTTTATGTGATGTGAACATTTAAATAGTAACCTACTGTAGTGTGGAGTCATGAGTGGGCCTACCATAGCCCAGCTGCTTCATCTGTAGAGCCTTCCCACAGCTACACTTACCTCAGGCTCTCACCAGATTCCTTTCTCTCCAAGGAAGCCTGACTTCCTGTCCAGAGATGAGTAAAGCTCTCAGAAGCACACACTGAGGCATCAGGAAGGCCCTGCTGCTTGGAGTGGTGTGGCGGCCACTGCTGTTTTGCTGGCCCGTGCATCTCCTGTCCTATCTGCAGACCCAGGCCTGAGTCACCAGGTGCTCACTTCAGTACTCACCTGGGGTTTTCAAGACCACAGAGGGCAGCGTAGACAGGTGGTTAAGAGGTGAGCCAAATGCTGCATGCAGCAGGCTGAGCTAGGTGCAGCTACTGCCCTTTGTTAGCTGTGAGGTGGTGGGGACTCCCCAGCTGTTCATTTTCTATCTGGAAAACATGTGAGTAAGTTAGTGGTATGAGTAGACTTTTGAGGGCTTTATAGAGTAATGTTCATGAAATTCTGAAAGCACAGCTTTAGTAAAGTTATGTGGCTACTTTTAATATTATCATTAATTTGGTCTCATTGCTGATGTCACTACCTCCTAGGGAAGGAAAATAACGGCATTCATGTTTGTCCTAATGATTTTGTGACAAGTAATTGGATCCCCTTGTCCCCATCATCTGAGAGTGGGGTGGGTTGACCAGAGAGAACATGCCTCCCAGTCTGGCCTCACGTCGGGTATGAAGGAAAGGTTAGCATGATTGGAGTTCTAAAGAAATGAAGTTGAGAACAGTTCCAAGGTCACATAAGAAGCCTTAAACGTCGAGGTATAGCTGTTATAGAGGGGTAACAAACACCTTACACTTTTAATCATTTTTACTCCATTCTCATGCTATTTTTAAAACACCAGTAAATTCCCTACTTTTTTTTTTTTTTTTTTTGGTTTTTCGAGACAGGGTTTCTCTGTGTAGCCCTGGCTGTCCTGGAACTCACTCTGTAGACTAGGCTGGCCTCGAACTCAGAAATCCGCCTGTCTCTGCCTCCCAAGTGCTGGGATTAAAGGCGTGCGCCACCACCGCCCGGCAAATTCCCTACTTTTTAAAAGCTGATCCTGTGGGTTGTACCCAGGTCTCAAGACAGACAAAGCAACGTGGAACAGGTCTCTTTGATGTGTATCAACCTCTGTACTGCACCTTCTCCACACAGTACTGTAGGGTAAATGTAAGCCACATGTGCTGTGAGCTGGGCTCAGAGGCTCTCCCTGTGATCCCACCTACTCAGAAGGCCAAGGCAACAAAACAAAGCAAACAAGACACCGTAGTGACTGCCCTCATTTAAGGGCAGAGGTCCTGGCTGGTGGGGAGCTAGACTTGCACTTTGTGAGGATCCCTGTTTGTTGGGGGTGAACTGTGTCCTCCCAGTGCTGGTAAAGCCCCCAAAGGAGGATTTTAGTAGTGGCAGAAAGGCCCAGCAACTAGAGCCACAGCACACTGTGCTTTAGTGTCCATTATAATCAGAGGCAGTGATGGGAGAGAAGGTCAAAGGTCATACTCCTCACTGCCTTTTAAAGGAGTTGTTTTCCCTCAAGAAATCCAGGTCTAAAAACTTAGGGTCCACAGCATTTTTTTTCTTTTAGGTTTTTAGTTAAAATACACCAACTAGAGTTAAGAGCCCTTGTGACCTTGTACAGACTCAGGTTTGATTCCCAGTGCCTACATGGTGGCTCCCAACCACTCGTAACTCCAGTTCTAAAGTATCTAACGCCTTTTGACCTCCATGGGCACCAGGCACACATACGGTGTACAGACATACATGCAGCCAGACAGCCACACACTTAAAAAGATTCCAGCTGGAAAGGCACAAGTCACATGCATGGATCAGGAATGATTGTGTTCACGTTAGATGTGAATGCTGTTAACCTTCCAGAAGCTTCCTACCCTCCCTACCGAGCAAGCTTCCTCTCTGATTTTCAACACACAGATTATTTTATATATTTTCCAGTACTGTAGTGGGTGGATCATGCCACAGCCTTTCTTTAGTTTAGGGGGATGCTTGTGAGATTTGCTCCTGTATCTGTGGATAGTCACAGCTTCTTGATTTATATTGCTATATAGTATAAATACACTGTAAATATACTATAAAGCACAGCTTATAACTTTGTTATTAATGGACATTTTGATTACTTTGCAGTTTTAAAATATCTGTATTTCCAACTTTGTGTACAGTTAAAGCAATTCCTAAACAAGTTACTTTTGTTTCATTTCATCATGGGACAGAAAGCTATTCATGTTTTCTTTACGTATCTGTGAGCATCACATAAAGCAATTAAATGTTTCCTTCTGTGTGGCCAAGGGATTCAGAATGCGGTAATTATTTCTTTAGCTTACAATGTAAATTATAATGTGATTGGAAGTGTTCATGTTCTGGTGTGTGAAGTATTATTACCTGAACTGTCTCATTTCAGTTCCTGAAGTAACCAGACCATAAGTGGAAATACTACCTACATAAAACACTCCCGGGAGCCTGCCACAGTTTGTGGGAATAGATTACATGATTTTTGTGCCTAAGTAGATTGCCAGCAACTTATTTTACAGTTGTTATTGTTGTTCTGATTTGTATTGGAACATCATTGTTTAAATGTGCTGTGGTGTATGTTTCTGCATTTTTTTTTTTTTTTTTGATGTTTTTCCCAGAACTGGAATTGATTATTGCAGAAAGCCTGTCTGGCCCGACCAAACAGCTTCTGAGGTATTAGCTATGCCAACTCACAGTGTGAGAGTTCTCACCCTTCCAGACATGGTCCACCTTGGGGATTTTTCGGCATATAAATTTTGAGCCGCTCTTAACTGCGGCGGGGTGAGGGGCTGGTTGTTTTATTTTCTATTCCCTTGACTTCTGAGCACCTTTGTGGGATTTCTCAGCTGTCTGGTACTTGTCTTGTGATGCTGCTGGTTTGCAGCTCTAGATTATCTTCCTATTGGTTTTTGAATCTTTCTTTGGAAGAGACCAATTGGTTTTGAATGGCTCACATTGGACTTGACTGTTTTTGTGGTACTAGGCACAGAACCCAGGGCTTTTTATATGCGAGCCAAACAGTTTCCCTGCTAAGCTACATCTCCAGCCTCTTAAAAGATTAAAGATACTTTGTGTGTTCTGAACATGAAACCTTGTATGTTAGCTATGGCTGTCTCTCTCTGGCTTTTCTCTCACTGGAATGACTTGGGGCTGGATCGTGTTCCTGGAGTCGGTTCCTGTTTTCTAGGTGACTGTCGCCTTTCAGAGATCCCAGATGAGGTCTGAGTATTTCTTTAGCAAAGCCTTTTTTATTCTATGTTCTTGAACTCTCAGGCAGCAGGTTCCAGGAAAGGCCATGCTGGCTCTCTGCTACACACAAACCTTGTTTTCAAGCTCTTGGACGAGTAGGTCCTCGCTGCCTTAGGACCTACTGGTTCCTATAAACTATGGAGAACGGGTTTCAAACATTTCCTTCTATTTTTAGACTAGCTTAAGGAGGATTGGCAGTAGGCCATCCTTAAATGTGTGACAGATTCAGTAGTGACTGGAAGTGTTTTATTACCCAATCTCTTACTTTTTAATGGTCTGCTTAGGTTTTCTGTTTCTTCGGTGTGTGTGTGATTTTGCCCATTTCTGTAACGTCTTCAGACACACCAGAAGAGGGCATTGGATTCCATTACAGATGGTTGTGAGCCACCATGTGATTTCTGGGAACTGAACTCAGGATCTCTCCAAGAGCAGTCAGTGCTCTTAACCGCTAAACTATCTCTCTAGTCCTGGAGATCTTTTAAAAATTGTTTTTATAATTGTTTGCTTATGTGTGTGTTTATATATTCAGGCACATTTGTAGAGGTCAGAACACAACCTGCAGGACTCAGTTCTCTCCTCCTACCATGTGGGTTCTAGAGACAGACACATCAGACTTGGTGGCAAGCACCTTTGCTATCTCACTGGCCCAAGTTGACATGGCTATTGAATGTTGTAAATGTCTCTCTTAGGACACTTTTGCTGTATTCAATAGTTTTTAATATTGTGAGGGTATGAATGGATAACAGTCAATGTCCCATTACAAACAAAAGTAATGTTTAACGGATTGAAGCCTTGAAGCTCATCTAGAATGTTTTCCTGAATTAGCAAGAGAAATAACTGGTCATAAGCCTCTGCTTTTCTGGGTGTGTGTGTCGTGTGTGTGTGTGTGTGATATGATTGGACACATCCACACTATTACATCTTTCACATTATTGTGGGTCCAAAACCACACAGGAGGTGGTTCTCCAGTTATATCTGCTTTCATGACAAGGAGCTGCTGTCACACTGTGTGTTGGTTGTCATTTGACATTAAGTCCTTTCTACATTGTAGGCTGTAACCCATAGCTGAGCCCATTAGGTCTCTAGGTAGTTAGAGCTAACCTCCAAAACAGGACTCATTAGTTATAAACAGGTATGGGAGGATGTGACCAACCCACTGGATGAATAGCATTGATTCAGTTGGCTTCCCCTGACCTGTCTTACCTGCACTGGTATAATTATAAGAAATATAGCCTTTGGATTATTTTGCAAACTCAGGTTCCATGTCCCCTCCTCTGCCATTTGCACCAGCCTTTTTATGGAAGCCCTGTTGGTGGCAGTGTCTTTCTTGTAGTTTGTACAGGAGCCCTCCTCCTCTAAGATTATTACTCTGTATGGGTTCAGCCCCTCTGGTTCCTCTGTAGGCTCTTCGCAGCCTCTTCAGACCTGGAGCCAGGCTCATCTCTAGATCCATGGGTTTTTATGTGTCGCAAAGTTACCCTGAGTGACCATTGTGAACCTTCAGGGAAAACACAAGCCTACCCTCATCCCCACATCAGCAAAGGTGATGGGCCAAACCATCTTCCCTGGCATGACATCTTTCCATAGCAGCTTAGAATCTACTCTGTCCTGTGACGACCAGTCCTGTTCTGGGGCAGTGAGGTCATCTTTTGTGTGATTCTTAAAAATGAGTAAACGTAAATGAGACCTTATTTAAAGAATTGTTAGTGTATTAGCAGTGTATTCCATCTTGAAGTGCTGAGGACAGCCCATAGTGGCAAATGCATCCAGGCAGTGAGCTGTCTGGTCTGTAGCCTTCCTTGTGAGCAGAGGCATAAACAAAGTAAGACCAGGTGTCAACAGAAATACTCACAAACTGCTTTCCTAAAGGAGATAAAAAGAACATCCATCCACCAGAGAGTCTTGTGATTCCCTGGGGCGAAAAAATGACAGGCTGAATAGGAAAGAGAGGTGTATTGCTTTACTGTTTGCCTAGCTTGCTCTCAGGAAAGATGAACTCCCCTTGTAAAGAGGAGGTGTTGGTACAAAGCACGGCCATCACAAGCTTGTATTGACGCAGTCTGTGTAGCAGCAGGACAGCAGGACAGCAGGACAGCAGGACAGCAGGACGGGGACACTGGGACAAAGGCATTGGCTTGTACAGTGCCCTAGCCAATGGTCTGGGCACACATAAGTGTGACCGAATAGGGCTACCATAGTGGGACTCTGTGGGTGATGCAAGATGTCCCATGGAAAAGATGGTATAGTGTTTATACCTCTGCTGCATTTAAAACCTTGTGTCCAACATAAAATAGCTCATAACACAGATATTCCGTACAACACACAGGGGCAGGCTGTTGTAGGAAGATCCTACAGGTATCGCAACAACAATTAGAAAAACAAGGGAGAGATGTCTGTTTCCCTACCAATTCTTTTTGGCCTCATTTACATAATTTACACTGTGCTAGGGGTTAGTATAAGTCGAGTGGTAGAACCAAGGTAGAATCTGCCACTGCCGGAAGGTGCCATAGGTTTGCCCTGTTGTTCATAGCATCAGAGCCTTCACTGTTGAATGGGACTGGCATGGGCTACACCAGTAGTTTCCCAACCCTCTCTGAAGTTGCCTTTGAACATTGTTTATGAACCGCATTTGTTAGCCCAGTGGATTTCTCTCTGACATCTTGGGCATAACCCTGGCACTGCAGTGCCAACCATCCAGGGGCTACAAAACACTGCTTACTTTTAATTTGAAAATCCTGTGATGTATCATGAGCAAAATGCCCTGTTTTCCCATGTGACTAACAACAGGTCACTACCTGCTTTCTCAGGACATACAGCTTCCTTAAGGGCAGCTGTGAGAGCCACAGCTGAAAGTGGCTAAGATCTATATTGAAGACAATCTAATCATGGCCTGATTTAAGCACTTAGAGGAACCACTAAGTCTTACAAGTCTTGCTAGCATTTTCAAAAGTCGGTTGTTTTTTATAAGTCCCTCCCTGTCTGGGGTCAACTCTCTGAAGCTTATTAGGACTGGGTCACAAAGTCTGGGTACAAGTTTTCTGGGCCCTGGTGAATCTCAGGCAGCAACAAGATTCTTTCATCTTTCCTGAGTTAGTGTCTCCATGCCCTTAAGGCAGCAATGCTGATTGTTGATGGGCTTGCAAAGGATGCCATAAGAGGTTGCCAACCCCTCTGTAATGCTCTATGCCCAGGAACATGCCTGCAGTTACAACAATTCCACGGGCTAAATTACATTATGCCTGGTCCTGACAGTTCTGTAAATCCTATTTTGAAATATAGGCAATCCCCAGGGTTGAGGCAAGATTTTACCATGCTTAGTCAATCAGAGGAATGCCAGGCATCGTTACTGAGGATACTCAGTAAATCCTTGGCTATCCCGAGCTGTAGGCTCATGGCCCATGCAGGTTTGTTTGATCTCCTTTAAGGATGTAAATGGCACAGTCTCATGTCAGCACAGCATTTGCTCTGGGTTATTTGGCTCAGGTTGCTCAAAATATGGGAAAGCAGTTAAAACTATTAGTGTCTTCCCTGTAAACAAGGCCTACTGGAAAGAGTGAAACCACAGTGTGTGTGTGTGTGTGTGTGTGTGTGTGTGTGTGTGTGAGACCATGGGTTGTGCTGCCTGGTCTTTACCTTCACTTTCCTTGGTGACTCTTCATCTGAAGTATCAGCAGGTCAGGGCAAGTTTGACTCACAAATTGAACTTCTCTCTGTTCCCTTGGGTCCCGGGGATGCTGTGAAAGCTGTGGCTATGTGCGTGTTGTGCCTCACCTCCACACACATTATCTATGCCTATTTCTAGAGGACAAGGGGTTGGTCCTTCAGGATCTGAGGGGCAAGACCTAGAGCCACCCAGACACAGTCTTCCCTCCTGTTAGGTAGCAGCAGTGGATCCATGGAATCACAAATAAGATTCCACAAACCAATAGTGAAAATGGGCACACGCTGGTTCTTCAGCCCTGTGTCTATCCCCTAACTCTTCTGTTGTTTCGTACGAAGCCAATCCTAAAGTCCCTTTTCCTGGAAACCAAGGGGATGTCTCCCAGACAGAACTGAGAACTGGTGGAGTAGCAGTGTTTTCACCCCGCTTCCAGAGTTTCTCAAAATCTCAAAGTACTGACATAATTGGCCATTTCTAGAGTCTATTGTCCCAAATATCTTACACCTGATGCTTAGAATTTCATGCCTTCTCTGTTTGTTCCTTTACCTTCTCTTCCTCTACTTTTTTTTTTTTTGTTTTTTTTTTTGTTTTTTTGTTTTTTTTTTTTTTTTGTTTTTTTGAGACAGGGTTTCTCTGTGTAGCCCGGGCTGGCCTGGAACTCACTCTGTAGACCAGGCTGGCCTCGAACTCAGAAATCCGCCTGCCTCTGCCTCCCAAGTGCTGGAATTAAAGGCGTGCACCACCACCGCCCGGCTCTTCCTCTACTTTTATTTCTTCCTGTTCCCTTATTTCTTCCTTTACCTGTATAAGCATAGTTGTCTCAGGCGCGTTCCCTCGTCTAACTGATGGGAGTTCCCTATATAGCCAGTGTCTGTATTCTTGTCCCTGGTTGGCACCACTTACGCATCTAAGACAGCTCCAGGGACAGATGCAATTTGGAAGAGGAGAGAGTGAAGATAGACAGATGGACACACAGAAAAGCTGGGATCAGGTGGAGCAAGATCTCTGATGGAGAAACCAAGGCATCTGGGAATCGGCGGGTTCATTATAGAGTTGAACGGGGAGGCGGGGTGCGGTTATTACATACTGGTAAATGAGGGGTCAGGGTTTATAGTATACATCTAAATCAAGAAGACAGGGTTGGCTAATCTTGCACTAGCAGTCTCTGGAGGGGAACAGTCATTAGGTCCTAAATATCAGGGTGGGAAGGCAGGGAGGAGAAAGCTATGGTGGATATTTTTTTTGCTATCTGTCTAAATCTGACCCCAGGAGGAGGGAGCTTTGCCATCTTCCCATGAGTCTAAGGCATGGCCTAAGGCATGCTGTTGACATAAGCAAGCCTTGACATGGCCAGCTCATGTCAACAGCAGACATTCACTCGGGACTTCACACTCAGGGGTTCCTCTACACTCCACATGTTAGAAGGACATTTTGGTTGGAGAATGAGTTCAAGATGTGTCGTTTTCCTGATACCCCATAGCCCAGTTGTGTCCCCTGTTATGGAACCCACAGCAGCATCAGGGAGTTGTGAATTCCACAGATGGCGGTACAGTGGTGCTGTATATGCTTGGCTGTGGTGTATAAGCATCATGCCGAGTAGCAAAGACTGCAGAACTGTCTCAGCAGTTAATACAGGGAAGCCAGGAAGGGTTGGACAGTGGGGTGGGTTCTTCTAAGTGGTCTTTAGTTGCAATGTTAGTGGTAAGGTCTGTGCTCAGCATGAATAAGGGCACAGGTTCAATTCCTAACATCCCCCAAACTTAAAAAGCCCCAAATGTCTTCTCCCTGCTGTTTAGGTAACTTTTTTCCAGATTATTAATAACTTGGGGTGAGCCAGATGGGTCTGTCTGTTATCAAGTGGACAGATGAGCTAAGAAATGTTTCTTTGGATTTTGAACTTTGGGCTTTAGTATGGAAAAGGCAAGCAAATGCTCTTCTGGCTTGATAATGGCTACAGGATGTCAAGAAAATGACACATTTTGAACTCATTCTCCAACCAAAATAATCTTCTAAAATGTGTCGCGTGTTGGAAGCCCTGAAGCTTCAGTACTTTAAAAAAACCCAGTGCTTTTAAACACTGCATATTTAAAAGTCAGACAGTGACATCAGACTCAGTCATGGTAGTGGTCACTACTACTTTGTCATAGCTTGGAGCTATAGGCACACAGACATGAAAAACACATGTCTCCCCACATTCTTGTCTTTGAAAAATCAGTTCTTAGAGAACCCTAGGAGATAACATGCTAAGAGAGGGAGCTACCCTTAGTGCTGTTTGTGTTCAGAACCTCATGTGTACAGTGCCTGGTTGGTTGTTTCTTTGACCTTTTCTCTCCCACCCCCCAACCCCATTTCCCTTTTTGTGGTGCTGAGGATTGCACCTAGAGCACGCCAGGCAGGGGCTTATCACTGCCCCAGCCCCAGATCTTCACTTTTAAAGAAAGAACATATTTAATTTCAATATTTACTCAGTGTCTACTATGTGCCAGCCTGAGGCTGTAGTGGCTCTTGCCTTCTGGGAGTTCACAGTTCATCCCAAGAGAGACATTGAACAAATCTAAGAAATGCTTCCAGGTGCTGAGCAGTTAATCTGGACTGATGGGTTAGGGAGAGCCTTCCGGGAAAACAACAGCTAGACTCTGGCTTCAAAACATAGTGAGTATTGACTAAAGGAGGGAGGATTCCTTCCTTAGGGGAGGACTTGGGAAGACCAAACGTCATGAGATAAGAGTCCAGAGTGACAGCCGGGCAGTGATGGCGCACGCCTTTAATCCCAGCACTTGGGAGGCAGAGGCAGGCGGATTTCTGAGTTCGAGGCCAGCCTGGTCTACAGAGTGAGTTCCAGGACAGCCCGGGATACACAGAGAAACCCTGTCTCGAAACCCCCCTCCCCCAAAAAAAGAGTTCAGAGTGACAAGACTGCAGCTGTATCAGCAATTGTGGTGCACCGGTGAAGGTTTTCAGAGAAGAAAGGACACGATTACACTTACTTAGTATTTAAATTTAATATTGTGTGGTGGTAGGAGTTTGAACCCAGGGTTTTGAACATGCTGGGAAAGTACTCTACCACTGAGCAACACCAGATTTATGTCTTTAAGAGAGTGTGAAGGAGCCAGAGAAGATGCTGGAGTCTGGTTGGTAGGCTGTGGTGGAGGCCAGAGGTCAGTGAAGTTTTGTTCATGGCAGAATATTTCCCTCAGGACTGGGCTGGTAGCTGTGGGCTGTAGAGGAATGGATGGGTCAGATATCTGTGTAATTCTTCATTACACAGATAATGTTTTTATAGAACTTTAGAGAAAGCAGATAATCGCCCAAAAGAACATAAGCATTTTAATTTTCTTCCCTGGAATAAATACTATTTCTGTTACAATGCACCTCTAAAATGCACACTTATTATTAGGAGCAACTGTATATTAATAGTCAGATATGTGTTGTTTTATGAACTATACTTTGAAAAAAAAGATTTATTTTTATATGTCTTCAGACACACCAGAAGAGGACATCAGATCCCATTACAGATGGTTGTGAACCACCATATGGTTGCTGGGAATTGAACTCAGGACCTCTGGAATAGCACCCAATACTCTTAACTGCTGAGCCATCTCCCTAGTCTGTGCCTGGCTTTTTCACATGGGTGCTGAGGCTCAGACTTCAGTTTTCATGCTTTCATCAAAGCCATTTGCCAACTGAGCCATCTCCTTAGTCCTCAGCAAGGGGCCTTGAAAGGTTGTTCCTGAGCTGTTTATGGAACATTCTGAGTGGTCATAGAATGAACTGCCAGATAGTGTCCTGCAGAGTAAAGAGAAATAGGACAGTGCTCTTAAGACTTGTAGGGGAAGTAAGTGAAATAGGGGCAGCCGATGTGTCTGTGGTCCCAACACCAGCAGTGCTCAGGTAGGAGGACTGCAAGCTCCAGGGCACCCCGACACTATTGCAAAGTCAAACCAAAGCAAGAGCTCACCAACCAGGCATGGTGGCCCATGCCTAGAATCTCAGCACATGGGAAGTAGAGGATCAGAAATTCAAGGTCCTTAGCTACATAGTAAATTCGAGCTATGTTGTGTTGTGGATAGCCTTGGTGGTGTTTGTATTTTGATGCTAATTCAGCTTCCCCAAGAGGAGCTGCCTGGGATGAGGAGTGAATCATGTATTCAGGACTTCATGTGACCCTTGTAATGAATAAAGAAACCAATCACTGGGCGAGTAAGCAGGACTTCCAGGTTGGACAGAGGGACAGTGGAAGGGGAGAAGAGAAAGCGGTGGAGGATAGGAAGGAGTTGGAAAATGTAGAGAGCAGAGACACCATTTCAGGTGGTGAATCCGTTTGGAGCCGTTACCAGAGGATTTAACTTAGAATGGGTCATAAATTAGGATGTTAGTTGTTGCACCCAGCGATTGAGTTACCATTCATTCTGAACTAAGTTTGTGTGTTTTCCTTCACATGGTGGCTCAACTGGGTTCCAGAGAGAGAAGTACGGTGGCAAAATGTGGATTTGCAAGAAGTGCACACCAAAAGGCTGTGGGAATTAAGGCTGGCATGGTAGCAACCCGCCAGTGGGAATTTAGCGAACTGGGTGGAGAGATTTTGGAGCTCTGAGTCAGAGTCTCCATGAGATGAGAACAGACCAGCCATGCCTGCCAGTTCCTGGCCAGCCAGCCCACCAGGGCCTGCTGGCATAGAGTGGATTGTGTTTTTTAAAATTCCTACTACACAGTTTCGACATGTTTATTAAACAGGAGGACTTTAAGTCATCACATCTGATTAGTTCCTGATACAAAAGCTGAGTTCCAGAGAGGTTAAAGGATTTGTCCAAAATTCCAGTGAAATGGCTACAGAGAGTTGGAATCTGTGGTCTGGCTCCTGATACCAGCTCAGCTAAAACCTACATAGATTTATTCTCTATCCAGAAGAAGAAATGAAGGCTGCCGATAATGCTGGTGACTCAGACCTAAAACTTACTTGAATAAAAAGAACCAGGAGGCTCTAGATCCCAGTGACTAGTCAGGATGAGGAACATGGCATGTGGCAGGGAGCAGCTTGGTCAGCACCTGGGTTCGAGGCACCACACCAGTCACAGTGTCTACCATTGCCCTTGAGAAGAAACTGAAGGCCAGAGGGAGGTGATGTGCTGAGGTCCAGCCTGCAAACCTTCCCCTGGATCCTAGTTTTTATGGCGTGTTTCCTGTGCTCAAAGTTAACTGGGGTCACTTGTTTCTCTCTGAAGACTGCCATGCCTCTAGCCGGTCCTGGCTCTGGATGTTCTATGTGAAGCACATTCTTTCCTAGACTGTCCCTGAAGCAGTGTCCACTCCATTCCTCTGCCTATGGCAACTTTGCCCAGTTGCACTGAGGGCCTGGGGTGGGATCTCCCCGGCCAGTGCTTGTGCCTGGTGGTAGTTGGTCTCACCCTCCCCATTCTGAGCCACAGTGTGACTCATGAGTCCCTGTCCTGTAAAGATGAGTTCTTTGTCACCCCCATGCAGCAAGGCAGCCTCCAAATCCCTCCTATCCCTGGGAGGAGTCCTTGGACAGTCTCGGTTACCCCCTGAGAGCTGAGGCAGCTGCGATTTGGAGGTTACAGGACAGGGCAAGGCCAGGGCAAGTTCCAGTTCCCCACCCAAGGCAAATCCATCCATGGTTGCAGTGATGGGCGTAGCATCCACATGCATCAGGCCTTGGAGCTGCTGCTGGACAAAGATCCCGGCTTCTATATCACTCGTCTTTCAGGTCCATAGCTGCACAGAACACATGCTTTACTCCACTTCTGAAGAGTAGAATGCACATTTGCTGGTCTTCTTGCCACTGGGCCAGGGCTTCCAGCAGCTGACTAACAAAATCCATCTCAGGTCATTGTGGCATGAGATCTTTTTCATTAGGATCTTAGTGGTTCTTTGACCAGAATCTGCCAGGGTGCACACTTGGATCTTGTGTGTTTCAGCCATGGAATGGAAGGTGCAATTGAGGGCTCCTAGGGACATCCAGGGGGCAATGCTTGGGGCAGGGGACCCTCTTTTTATTTTTATTTTTGTAAAGAAAGAAATTTGAATAGGGTATGTCATCCTGAGAATGTGATGGCTTTTCCTGATGGGTCATGAAGTTGGGACTTACATGTCATTCCATGTTATTTGTTTCCTGACCATTGTATTCATGCTCTGTGAAATCTGTGGAAGGATTCTGGCTTCCTGGGTCAGCAGCACACAGTGGTCTGCCTGGTCTGAGAAAGTTGTGGGAATACCATTTCTTAGCTAGAGACTTGGGCTTCGCCCACTTAGTCTACCTTTCTGGACTCCAGCATCAGCTCAATAGTGGAGGCATCTGAACAGGAAGGCCAAGCCTAGAGTGCCAATGCCCTGTGCACCCCCCCACCCACCCCCACCCCCGCTTCAGATAGCAGCCTGTAATAGGTCAGGGAGGCAAGGGTTCAGGGACAGCCCTGCTCCAGGCCAATTGTCTTCATGTTTTCTCCTATTCTTGTAGTAAGATTCCCTAACAAAGGCAACTTGAAGATGAAAGGGTTTCATTTTGGCTCACAGTGCAATGTCCAATATATTCAGGATGAGGGAGGTCAGGGCACAGAAGTTTGAGGCAACTGTCATCCATGGCTAGGAAGAAGAGAGCAATAAATACCTACTGTTCTCTTTCTCCATGTATACAGTCCAGGATCCTTGCCAGGGAATGATGCCATCCACAGTGGGCAGGTCCTCTGGTAATTTCTCACAGGCATGCCCATATGTCTCCCAGGATATTCTGTGTTCTGTCAAATTGACAATTAAACACTAGCCATCACAGCAGACATTTCTAGACTAAGATACAGAATGATGGTAGGCTCTGGCTAGCAGAGGGGAGAAGAAAACAAGTCACTGAGAGCTGGAGCTACCTCAGTGGTCTGCTGCTGTACTCTTGTCTTTGTAAACTACCATGTATGCTGTTGCAGGTGTCAACAAAGCGGACAATAAACGCACTGTAGGCTGTAAGGTTTGCGTTAGGCAAGGCTCATCTCTTCCCTCTTTCTTCTTTAAGACCAATTGCTTTTTGTTAGGTCCCAAAGAAACTCCCGACACAAGGCTAGCTGTAGTGCCTATTAGCATACCCAATCGCATGGTGGCCTCTAGGTTCTCTCAGCAAGTATCTGTCACCCTGGCTGGTATACCCTGTCTCCTATCCTAAATTTCTCCAGCTCAGGGGCTTCCCTTCCCTCCCCACAGCTACTCTTTCCTATATAATCCTGCCATTTCAGCTACATGCTCTTTTGGTTTTCCTCTTGGTCCTCTGCTCTGTATCTTGGCTCCTTCTCCTTTGCTCCTCCTCTCTTTTCTTCCTCTCTCACTCCTACCATCTCTCTCTTCTCATGGACTCTTCCAGATGCCTCTGGCTTTTCTCTCCCTCATGCCTACAATGAAAAGTTTCTACTCAGCCATTGCTAGGAGCAGTCATGTCCTCCTTTCAGTCATTTCTTAGCATCGGCAAGCAGCTGCTGTCACGGGAGAGGCCTGGGATGTCTGGCTCATGGTGAGTCAAAGGACAGACTTTGCCTCCAGAGACTGTCATGGAAAAGACAAACAGAGAAGGCAATTCAAAAACGGCCTTCCCTGCTGTTGGACCAGTTTATCACTGGATGACCTGCAGACAGTATAGAAGGTAGTCCCGTGCATACAAAGGTACAGAATAAAAAATGACAAAGCCACAGAGAAGCTTCTTGCAGTGGGCAGCAGTCAATGAAGAGGCATATAGCTGACCAAAGCGCTGAAAATGGAGACAAGAATGTGTGAAGTTACTATGCTGGCATTTCCAGCACTTATAAATCCTTAGCAATCTTTATTAATAATCCTAGAATAAATTTTCTGTCTCTGGTGTCTGATAATGGTGTAGCCTGTTTGGCTACTGTCTTAGTCAGGGTTTCTATTCCTTCATAAAACATCATGACCAAGAAGCAGGTTGGGGAAGAAAGGGTTTCTTCAGCTTACACTTCACATTGCTGTTCATCACCAAAGGAAGTCAGGACTGGAACTCAAGCAGGAAGCAGGAACTGATGTAGAGGCCATGGGGGATGTTACTTACTGGATTGCTTCCCCTGACTTGCTCAGCTTGCTTTCTTATAGAACCCAGGACTACCAGCCAAGAGATGGCACCACCCACAGTGGGCCTTCTCCCCTTTGATCACTAATTGGGAAAATGCCTTACAATTGGATTTCACGGAGGCATTTCCTCAAAGGAGGCTCCTTTCTCTGTGATAACTCCAGCTTGTGTCAAGTTGACACACAAAACCAGCCAGTACAGCTACCAAGCATGTTTTTATAATAAAATGAGCCTGTGGATTGGTTGACTGTTAAATGATGTCAGTTTCTATGGTTTTCACTCAAAGCGAGTGAATTCAGCATGTACAGTCCTCCCCAGGAGAGGTCGGTTCTCTCAGCTCAGCTTTGCACGTGTAGGCCATCTGCCCAGGCTTTCTCCTTAGAAATGGCTTGTCCTGGCCTTCAGCACTCCCAGTTGACAATCCTTCCTCCAGTCTGTCTCTAGACACCCAGATTTCCCTGTTGCTGTTTTGCAAACTTTCACTTCTTCGGTGGCATCTTCTTAACTCACAAGCAGCTAGCTTGCTCATGAGTGGTTTTGTGTGTGCTCTGGTTGCCATGGGCTCAGTTTTTAATTATCCTAAGTGGTTTGAATGATCTGTCCTATTCATCTTTCCCCACAAGCCCTGTTTCTGACATGCAGAACCAAGATGATTGAACATCCATGAAACGGAAATAGGAGCTTGAGCCTCCCACTGTCGTAGAGCTGTGCTCCAATCTTTTTATCTGTAAAAATGTTGTATCTCCGGGAGGGAATGACAGTAGCTGTCAGCTCTCAGCAGTTCTCTTTGCAGGCTCTGAAATATGCTTCCTCAAGTTGCAGCTTGTGGCTACTGCTGAGGAGAGGATGGGGTGGGAGCCCCCTACCTCTTGATGGTTCTAATCCTGCAGGGGAATGGGTGCTCCATGGACCATTTTCCGAGTGGGGTATGGAGTCAGAGCTCCCCAACTGTTTAGTAGTCGGGGTCTCCAGAGGGGCAAAATCACTAGGAGCTTCTTGTTCATACAGCTCTAGGAGACTCAGAAGGCTCACGTATTTACAGGGATTGAGAAGTGGAACCATTTGTCACAGTAGACTGGAGAACAGACCAAGGAGAGCCTGAGAGTTCATGTGGAGAGTCTAGCTTAAGTCTGAAAGCCTGAAAAGTAAGCAATGTAAAGCAGAGAAGATAATTCTCAGTACAGTGGGACACAGCCTTCAACCTTCCTCTCTCTTCCTGTTCTCTTGGCTCAAGATGGGGGCTAGAGGAATTAAACGATGCCCACCCACATGGAGAAGTGTCTTCTGCTTTACTGGGAGCAAAAACTCAACAGCTATTCTCTCTGGAACCACAAATAATTTTGCATAAGTTATCTGGGTTCCCCTTAGCTTAGTCAAGTTGACACACAAAACTAACCATCCTAAAAAGTCTTTGTTTTTAGATTTTTAAGTTATCTTTAATTATGTATCTCTGTGTGGTTTATGTACCCATGGGAGCTAGAGGTGGCTGATCCCCAGGAGCTAAAGATACAGCAGTTATGGGAGGTCTGATGAGGGTGCTGAGACCTGAACTCAAGCTCTTTAACCACTGAGCCGTCTCTTCAGTCCCTCTGAGTACCTTAATGTCACTGAGGAAAGGGGAAGTAAACAGTTACTTGGAATCCCTTTTTGGTTTGGCCTGATTCTGTGGTGACGTTACATAAGGAAAACATTCTGTGTGTGCAGCAGGGAGTTGAGTAGCCTGGTTTACTTTCAGAGGCACAGCACCAGGGAGCCTGCTTTGTGCAGCTCCCAGACAGCTTCTGTCACCCCCTGGCAGCTCTCCAAAATAGAGTCAGTCAGGGCCAACGGGTGGAAGCCAGGTCAGAGCAATAGAGGGACGTATGCCTGGCCAAGAGGGCTTGCTTGCTTTGACACTTGTCAAGAGAAACTGATGCCGGAAGTCTTAGCTTGTGGAAGTAGAAAGGTCCTGGGAAAAGCCTCATCATGCGAAAGTCAAAGAGTCGCTTCTGGAAAATCTATTTATCACATTTCTACATTTGAATGCCAGGAATCAGACTGTTGAGGGGCTGAAGGGATGGCTCAGAGATTAACAGAATATACTGTTCTTGCAGAAGACCGGAGTTCAGTTCCTAGCACCCACATCGGGAAGCTCACAGCTGCCTGCAATTCCGGCTCCAGAATATTAGCACCTCTGGCCTCCTGGTGTCTCTGCACGTACATGTCCCACACAGGCGTGCAACACACCTGCAGAGAATTAAAAATGAAATAAAATCTTTTGTAAAAAGGCTGTTGTGTTTTGTTCTTCCCGTGCATGCACAGAATGCAGTATTAGGCATCCGTGGGAGGTCTTGTTATCCTCAGTGTGCCTTAGGAATATATGTGAAGGATTCAAGATGAATCTTTGCTGCAGCGTATCCTGGAGAGAACTGTGCGTCGGCCGGAGGCCTGAGAGATGCATCCATCCATCTCCCGGGGCAAGAAGGTTGCTCCTGCATGAGACTCCAGCCAATGTATCGGATCTGATCCTTGCCTTAGCCTCTGCCTTCACAGTTATGCCACTCTTAGGCTGCAGAAAGGAGAGAGCAGAGTCAATAGAGTAAAACATAGGGACAAATGAATATGTTCTGGTTGGAAGAACAGTTAAGTCTTGTCATCTTTCATCCTAGGTGACATCCTAGATGGCTTTTCCAGTGAGCTACACTACCTTTGCACTCCAGGCCTTCGGCCATGCAGTTTACTCCATGAGTGCCTCTTTGTTTGGCCTGTTCTGTTTAATCATGTATCCACTGAAATCCCCCTTCCGTGCAGGGCATCTCCCTGACCTCCCAGGGAGGTTGTTTCCCTCGGGTTTGCATCACCACAACACCCTCTACCTCCCCTTCATAGCACACCTCATAGGTACAGCAACTTGATCAGAGGCAGGCTCCACCACAGACGTAAGGATTAATGAAGACAGAGAGATTCTTGGTTTTGCTGTTGTGTCTGGCATTTCCGGGTTGCTCAAGTATGATTCAGTGAATGTGAGAGGCGAATGCTTACAAGGTGCTAGGTTCTTCCCTTACATAGAAAAAACACCGTGAAGGAAACATCACTCACACGTTCACACTTACAGACTGAGGTCCAGTCAGCTGCTTGAGACTTTGGCCAAGGCCATGTTATCAACCTTAAAAAGGCTGGACCTCAAAAGAATTAATAAAACTGCTAGCCAGCCTGTATAGTGCCCATCAAGGGTGAGACATTGATTTGACATCTGCAGCGACCTAATGAGATTGGCAGCATTTAAATGTCCACAGTGTCCAACAGCTTGGTGTTGACTGTCACCCCGACAGAATCTAGACTCGGGAGGGAGGCGTGGGCATGCCTGTAGGAAATTGTCCTGAGTGTGTTAGCTGAGGTGGAGGATCCTGTCTGTAGTGGGTAGGTCCATTCCCTGCCTGGGATCCTGGATCACATGAGTGAAGAAGAGCAGCTAAGTAGTGGGCTGTGTTCACTGCCCTCTGCTTCCTGCTTGCTGACTGACATGGATGACAGGCTGATTTAGGCTTTTGCTACATTGACTTTCTCCACTATGGTGTAATTCCAGCTCCAGGATGTTCGTGCTGACCTTAAACCAGGAGACAGAATAAACTCTTCTCTTTTAAGTTGCTTTTGTCAGAGTATCTTATCATAGTAACAGAAAAAGAAGCTAAGGCAGGATGTTTTGGGTGTCTTGGGAACCTGGAGTCTGCAGCTTGTGAGAAGGCTTTCTCGGTACCCTCTACTCTTCTGGACCAAGTTCTGTTCTTTCTTTCTTTGCACCAGTCAATAGGAGTAAGTTAGCAAGCCTGCTGGCTAATAAGATGTCCCATTGAAGGACAGAATGCTCCTCTCTCTAGGTTGAAAGACACCCTATTAATTACAAGGAACCTATTGTCTGCAATCACCATGAATGTGTGGTTTTGTGCGTGTGTATGTATGTGTGTGAGTGTTTGTATGTATCTGTGCATGCATATTTGTGTGTGTGTGTGTGTGTGTATCTATTGCTTCTGTCTGTGATTGCTAGATTATCCTCAAAAACTGCCATTGCTCTCTATGTCTCATAGGTTACTTGGGAATGGGTAGTGTCAATACAAAAACCAGTTTTTTATCTTAAAGGATATACTAGATCCTTTATTCTAGAGCCATTTTGAGTGTTCATGGCTTGAGGATATAGTTTTAGATTACCAAAAATGTCATCTTCCAATATGAAAGCAGTTTCATGAGGTTTTAAAGTTTTATAGAACAGCTGGGCAGTGGTGGCACACACCTTTAATCCCAGTACTTGGGAGGCAGAGGCAGGCAGATCTCTGAGTTTGAGGCCAGCCTGGTCTACAGAGTGAATTCTAGAACAGCCAGGGTTACACAGAAAAACTTGTCTTGAAACAAAGTCATAAATCAAGGCAAATTTAAAATACATTGGTGGGTACATCAGAAAGGCAGTTATAACAAGATGGAGGAAGTTTTTCTATAGGCCCAAGGTGCTATCTGATGGCATTCTTAGCTTTTGGATTGGTAGAACCTAGTAGTCTGCTAAGCCAATAGATTCTAAAAGTTTTTTATTAGTCACAGATATTAGTTCCAACACAGAAGGGCAAGGAATGACTATCTGGAAGGCTAAAACTAGCCCAAGACAAGGCAACTGGCCTTTTGTACCTGCAGATTCCAGTCTCTGCAGTACTGAAATTCTAATCATCCAACCAATTTCTGCAGACACAGCTTCTTTTCAGGAGTTTTCGTCATGATAGGGGAGCTAGCTTCTCAAGGACTTGGGGACAAGTTGTCAGAGAGTGTCAGTGATAAGATTGGACTTTCTGGGATTGGAAGATAGGTCAGTTGGTAAGTGTTTGGCTTTTGAGGAGTAGGACCTGAGTCTGATCCCAGAACCCACGTAAAATATCTGGGTGACGTAGCACACACTTGTAATTCCAGTGCCTGGGAGGGAGAGACAGGCAGACCTCTGGAGTTCACTGGATACTAAGCTGCCGACCAGTAAGAGATGGTGTTTCAAAGAAAGCTATGTGAATAGTGCCTAAGTAATGACGTGTAAGGTTGACCTCTGGCCTCCACATGCATGTGCATACACATGGATCCGTATACATGTGAATCTGCGTGTGTGCACGTGTACACACACACACACACACACACACACACACACATTTTAAAAAAGATTTAATTTTATGAAATTCAACCCAAGTGTAGGTTTGTTGTTTGTCTTATTTAAGAGTAGTTTTAATTTTACTTGCTTGTCCATACATATATGCAACACATACATCTGTAGAAGGTATGTCTACCTTCCCTCAGGCCATATCCCCTGAGCCATCACATCAACCCCTAAAGGTACATGGTATTACATTGCTTCTTTCGCCAACACTACCTTTTATTTTGCTGATGACACGGGGTTAATATTATAGATAGTCATTGTTCTGTCTAATATGCAACGTTTACAAGTCACTTCTTTTTCTTGCAGTACTAAGCAAGGCAACCTCTCTACCATTCAGCTACATCCACAGTCCCTGTAACAAGTGTGTCTGTTTTGAGCCTATATGTCCCTAAGGTTTACTCGGAGTCCAGCTGTTCATCCGGAATGCTATGGTGAATAATGTCTAAATGGCTGTTGCGTTGTAGTACACTATTAATTCCCCAGATGATGGGAAGGACTTTTTCCTCTGTTCCCAGTCACATATTAATACTGCAGCTCGATGTGACTACTGGGAAAGAGTTTAATTTGCAAAGACAATTAGGCAATTTCATGGCTGACTTGAAGCATTTGTCTCTCTGGCCACTGAGTTGGTTCTGGTTGTCACCCTAACATCCTCCCTGCCATCCAGAGGAGAGACGAGTGCGAGGAGTACGGGCTTTTGGCTTGTCACAACAAACCAAAACAAACAAAACAAACCAGAGCAAAAACCTATTTGCAGACAGAGGTCTTTTCTTAGCTTGAAGAAGGGACATAGAAAAATAAGTCGGCTGGGGCCGAGTGCTGCTCAATAGAGTTTATTGTGATAGCTAACCTTGGTTGTCTAGTTGACACACCAGGGAAGAGGTGAGGATTTGGCTCCATCAGATTGGGCATGTCTGTAGGGTGTTTTCTTAATTGCTAACAATGTAGGAGGGCCCGGCTAATTGTGTGCTACCCCTGGACAGGCGGTCCTGGGAGGCATTAGAGTGTTGGTTTAACCAGGCTCAGTGGTATAGGCCTGATACAAATGAAGGCAGATCTCTATGAGTTCTAGGCCAGTTTGGTCTGCATGGCAAATTCCAGGCCAGGCAGGGCTACATAGTGAGACCTTGTCTTGGAAAAAGAAAAAGATAGGGGCTGGAGAGATAGCTCAGAGGTTAAGAGCACTGACTGCTCATCTGAGTTCAATTCCTGGCAACCACATAGTGGCTCACAACCATCTGTAATGGGATCTGATTCCCTCTTCTGGTAGGCCTGAAGACAGCTACAGTATTCTCATATACATAAATGTTTTTTTTTAAAAATCAAATGTGCTTCCACTTCTAAGACTGAAGAGAATGGCATGTCCTTGCTTTTGCCTGGCCGATGCTGTGTGACGTGATTTTGAGGAATACAGTGGTCATTTACATCAGTCTTCAGGCTCTGCTTTTGCATTCTTCTCTCACTGCCTCATATCCAGTTTGTTCTCTTGACAAATGATTGTAAGTGTGCTGCTTGGGTGTTCACTGGGGGGCTTACCAATGCTTGTGAACCCGGACAAGCTTCCTGATGTCCAATGCTCTCCAGGGCTGGAGCTGAGTAGAGGAGCCTGCATATAAGCATGTAACAAGAAGGAAGGCCAAGCGGATTGACCAGGCCATGTGTAGTAGGGACAGGACCTGCTCCACCTGGTAAGCTGGTGCTACAGTCTTGGCAGGCAGTAGGGCGGGCCTTGTAGATCCTGGCAAACTCTTAGTAGGACTGTCTGGACTCCAGCCTGCTAAGTGGGACATGCAGTTTCTTTAGGGAAAAGAGACTAAGAGGTTCAAAGTCTTAAACAATTAAACAAGAATACGGTTCCCAAATCACAGCCTTAATAAAGTTCATTAAAACAGAATGTATATTTAAAGCTGCCTAATGATTAACCTTATTGCAGTGTAAGTACTGATAGCTAAATTCCTTCCTGAGGCCTAAGGGCATCTTGATTTAGGAAGTGGGAATGGATTACACACTTTGGCTTTTATTAACTATTAGGAAGTAATAAGCCACGGATATCTATAGTATAAAACCAGATAAAATGCCCAAGTTTGGGGCTAGAGAGGTGGCTCAGTGTTTAAGAACACTTAGTATTCCTGCAGAGGACCAGGGTGTGGTTCTCAGCACCAGTATTGGGCAGCTCACAGCTTTTAGAGACTCCACTTCCAGAGAATCTAATGCCCTGTGACCTCTCCACAGGTACCTACACACACACACACACACACACACACACACACACACACACACACACACGGTGTGCACAATAAACTTGTACAGGCACTCATAAATACACATAAATAAATAAGAAAAGTAAAATAAGAACTCAACGCAGCACGCACACACACAAGATCAGTGCAGAAGCAGACCTTGTGTTTTGTGTTTTGGTTTTACTGATGACTGTGCTGTGGTACATAGATTGTGGGGCAGTGGACCGTGCCACCAGACAAAACCTGTTAAGGTCCAGCAGATTTAGGAACCTCTGCAATTCTCATAATTGAGAGCAGTAGGTGTTGAAATTTACTCCTGGCCGGGGTCCTGTCCTAGAACACGTGACCACGACACCCCATCGAGAGGACTGTGACAATCAGTTACATAGGGACTAGACTTGAGTGCTCCCTGCAGATGAGGCATCCCTAACATCTCAGACCAAGCCAATAGAAAACATCTGCCTTTAGATCCCAATCCTTCCCCAAATGTTTATAAGGTCCTAGCCACAAGGAATAAAGTACACGAGTTATTTCACCAAAGATCATCGAGAGTGCCTGTCACATCAAGCTCTAACACCCCAGGGAAGAGTTATCTCCACCAAAGCTTTTGTCACTAGACCTCTACTTGGTGCAACCAGCTGAGTGCTCGAGCCTACCATAGCCACTTCCTGCTCGGTGGTCCCGACCTTGGCCCCTTGCCACCCTCTGTGGTCTGGTGCCTGCCACCGACACAGGGGCAGCAGTGGAAAAGAGGCTCAGAGAGCTGCAGTTCTTTGGCTAGTCAGGCCAGGCCAGAGGCCCTGGGATCCCCATGGATAGCGCCTGGTAGGCAGACCGGCAATAGATGATCGTTTGTCTGAACTCTGCCTTGAGCCAGATCATGGAATACACAAAGGTATTTTTTTTTTCCTACTGCAGTGAGAACCCTGACAACAGAGTTTGCCTACCTGTGACCTAACAGAGAAAGCTGACTCCTTGACTAGGAAAACATGAGACCCACAATGGCCCCAGCAATTGCCCTGATATCTTGCAGCCTGAGTTCAGGTGGACCCCACCTCCCATCTGCTGTGCACTCCTGAGGTAGTAGCCTGACCTCTGCTTTTAGCTGGAGATGTAGGTGTGATATGGCTAGCCACTTGGGTGGTGGGGAGGATTCCAGGGAGATCCCCCACAATCCGTGCCTCCCAGGAAAACTCAGTAAATGTTAGCTCCTTCACCTTTGGTGACCTCAGGCCTGGCAGCCTTTGCTGCTTTGTGCTTTTCCGGATGTTCTACTCAGTGACACAGTGAGAAACATGCACAGGGCTCGGGAGAGCTATGTGGCTGCTGTCTGGGGCCATCTTTGTAGAGTTTTTGCAGAGCTCCACTGCAGATCTCTCAGTGAAAGCACTGCTTACAGTCTTTTGTCTGTTTCTACTTAATATTTATTGGACTATGTTCTACATATTTTATACATTTTGAATCTGTGAATAAAAATTTGAAACGTATTTTTTTAATGTTTTGATTTTTCTAGTACCATGTTTTACAAATATTTCAGAATGTAACAGAATAGAAATGATGCTGATAAAGCAAGACAGGAATAGACATCCTCCAGGAACTGAGTGTTCTGTCTCACTGGGCTTGTGTACCTAATAGAAGTCCTCCCCTGGGGTGGCAATCATCAGTGGTGAGCCTGCTTCTTAGGTGCTTCCAGGAGATGTGCAGTATCCAGGTGCTGCTGCTTCCTCCCCTCCCTCCTCCTCCTCCTGTCTGCAGAGATCCAAGGGTAGCTTGCAGGAGCTGATTCTCCAAGGTGTGGGGTTGGCAGTAGGTGTTTCCCATCTCTGTCACCTGCTGATGACCAGGACAAGGACCAGCTAACTCATTGGAAGGTGCACAGCGCGACGTCCTAACACTTATCCCTTCCTCATGCGTCACCATGCTGCTAGAGCAGGAAGTGCGATTGGAAAGACAGGCTTGATCACATCAGTGTTGAGGGGTTGCTGGTGTAGGACCCCCAATCCTTCTGCCATTATCAAAATCCTTCCTTGTTCTGTACTACTTTTCTGGATGCTTCACCAACTGTTTGCATGTCTATTCTGTGGTGAAGTATGGTAAAGGCAGGAATAGTAGATAGGCTGGGCGGTGGTGGTGCACGCCTTTAATCCCAGCACTTGGGAGGCAGAGGCAGGCGGATTTCTGAGTTCGAGGCCAGCCTGGTCTACAGAGTGAGTTCCAGGACAGCCAGGGCTACACAGAGAAACCCTGTCTCGAAAAACACAAAAAAAAAAAAAAAAAAAAAAAAAAAAAAAAGAATAGTAGATAGAGTAGGCAGGTCTTCAACCTCAAAATTTTAACTGTTACTATTTGGATAAGTTCTGAAATCTGAAATTACTTAAAATCTCTAGAAAAAGCAATTAGGAAAAGTTATTCCACAGCCCAGCAAAAGTTTTCTCACAAGAATTCCTTTTATGCCCACCTGCCAGCCAGGGATTTGAAATCAACTTGTATACGTGAGAAGTTGACCCCGTACCAATCATGATATGTCAAGAAAGAAGAAAAGACCCAATGGAAATTGTTTCATTCTGGACAGCTGGGAAAAGCTGTCCATATTCAAAGTTCCATATTCAAAGCTGGCTTTTAGAGAACATTAGTAAGAAAATACTCTTGTGATCTGTGTTACATACCAATGATGGTTGCTGCTGATTTTGTCAGATCTGTAAAAGCCAGAGACAGTGAATTTACCACAAACCAAGGTGATTACCCATTGATTGTTCAGTTTGCTGCTGCTGATACAAGACTTTTATCTGATGTTGCTCTGATAGTCTCCCTCTATGCAAATGAAATAGATATTAACTGTGGTTGCCCTCAGAGGTGGGCGATCTCGGACGATTATGGAGCTTTCTTGATCAATAAGCCAGAACTAGTTTGAGATATGGTGAGACAAGTGAGAAACCAAGTGGAAAGCCCAAGGTTTTCAGTTTCCATCAAGATAAGGATCCATGATGACCTGGCAAAAACCATAGATCTTTGCCAGAAGGCTGCAGCAACAGTAGTGTCCTGGATTACAGTCCATGGGAGAACAGTTGAAGAAAGACACTAGCCAGTCCTCTGTGATGCCATTAAAATGATAAAAGAAACGCCACTGGAATGCTATCTGGGACTACGTTGATATCGCTCTTGAACTTGGAGCTCCTTTTATGTGTTTCCATCAACATCTAATGTACATGATGGAAAAGGTAACTTCAAGGCAGGAAAACAGAGTATTTAATGCTTCTGTCAAGCAATCACATCAGCAGTCTTGGATTACCTTACAGACCATTATGGTGATGATTTAACTTTCTAAGTCATTGTAGTATATACTTTTTACCTACATGGAACCCTATGAGGTTACATCCTCGTATTTCTTTAAGTCCATGGCTTTTAGCATCAGTACAACAGCAATCGCCGGGGCCAGACATGGCTGCACATGTCTTTTACCCAACCACTCAGAAAGCTGAAGGAAGAGGTTTGGAAATTCTAGGCCAGCAAAACTTTATCTGAAAGAACAAATGGAGCTTTTCCATAACTGACGACTCAGACCTGGGCCTGCAGAGATGGCTCTCCAGTTATCCTTGGCTGCTCTTCCAGAGGACTTGGATCCAATTTCCAGCTCCCAAGTGACTGCTCACTACCGTCTGTAACTCCAGTTCCAAGGCATTCACCATGCTCGTCAGGCCTCAGGCACCAGCTAAGCATATGGTGTACAGACAAACATACAAGCAAAACACTCATACACATAAAACTAACAACAACAACAATCAGTCCCTATAGTCCTTCCTCATGGATTCCAGTTCAGTAGATTGTGAGCAGACCCAGAAATTTTAAAGAACTCAGGAGTTTCAAACATCCAATAGTCCCAGACCAAATATTGTAAAACTCTGCTAATCTTTACGAGTGTGGCGGATGGGTGGGTGTGGAAGTTTTACTAAAGGTATTCTGTTTTTAAGTGTTTTAAATAAAACTTTTCTAATAACGAGAAAAAAGAATAAGAATTCCTTTTCTGTGTTGGGGTTGGAGTTTCTAAGATAGGGTTTTTCTGTGTATCCCTGGATGCCCTGGAACTTGCTGTGTAGACCAGGCTGACCCTGAACTCTAATGAGATCCCCGGCCTCTGCCTTCAGAGCACTGGGATCAAGGACGTGGGCCACCACTTCCGGTTTCTTTCAAGTATCCCTAATGAGAGCCTTTGAACTTCGGTTTCTGAAAGTGGTAGCACTTCCTGCTTTACACCTGTCTCATACATTTCCATTTCTGGACATTAAAAAGAATGTTATCTTTGCGCAGAGAGTAGGATATTTATTTCCCACAGTGAGTAACTCTTAATGGCTCAATTTCGAATTGCCAGATGTCTGTTTGTTCTTGGGATGTTTGGTGTTTTACATTAAGCCTGCTTGATATTGGACAGAACTCAAGTCACTGAATTACAGAAATACCAGAAAAAGTAATTAGGAAAAGCCATTCCATTGCCCAGCAAGCATTATCTCACCAGATGAGGGCCAGATGTTGGATGTTGATTATTGCTGCCTCATACAGGAAAGCAGGTTGCTTGGGATAAGTTGACCCAATTGCAATCCATCATTCCCAGGACAATACAGAAGATTTTGATTTACGTAAGGAAAGTCCTTCCTCTTCTCTGCAATGTCCTCACTCTTCATCTTCTGAACCATGGTAAGGTTCTGTCAGCTTCTAACCCTTGAGGACTAGAGTGTAACCACATGGTGCTTCTCTTGACTCCTGGACCTAGAGTGAAACAGCTTTGGCCTCTGCCTTATCTGTCACCTGGACTTCATAAAGCCCCTCTATTACTGGAGAACTATATTTTAGGTCCTATGGTCTCAGAGTCAGCCCAGACCACCTAATAGTCTTTAAAAGACCTGCCATTCTGGTATCTGTAAGTGCTGGCTGGTCCTTTTCTAGAAAGATCAGTGAGATCATTGTTATATGACTGTATGGTGATGTATATATCACAGGGCCCTTCCTCAGCCTGTGGATTGGAGCAGCTGATGTCAGCTTGTTTTTTGCTCTTTTTGTGTGGTTTGTAGTTCCAGAAAGAAGCAGAAGAGGAACAGGCTTGCCTGCTGGCAGCTTTCCCCTTATCATTGGCAGTTACAAGATTAATGGCAATGGCTGAGATACCGATTTTTTTGTTGTTTTCTTTTTGTATCCTGACTATTCTGAACTTGCTCTGTAGATCAGGCTGGCCTCGAACTCACAGAGAATCTCCAGTCTCTGCGTCACAAGTGCTGAGATCAAAGCTGTGCATCACCTGACTGACTTTATTTCCTTCCTCCTTCTTCCTTCCTCTTCCTTCCTTCCTTCCTTCCTTCCTTCCTTCCTTCCTTCTTCTCCTCCCTCCCCCCTCCCCTCCTTCCTTTCCTTTTAAAAAAGATTTTTTTTATGTATATGAGGTTTTTTTTTTTTTTGGTTTTTCAAGACAGGGTTTCTCTGTATAGCCTGGCTGTCCTGGAACTCACTCGGTAGACCAGACTGGCCTCAAACTCAGAAATCCTCCTGTCTCTGCCTCCCAAGTGCTGGGATTAAAGGTGCCACCACTGCCCTGCTGTATATGAGTATTCTATTTGCATATGCACCTGCATGCCCGAAGAGGACATCAGATCCCATTATAGATGGTTGTAAGCCACCACATAGGTTACTATGAATTGAACTCAGGACCTCTGGAAGAGCAGCCAGTACCTCTTAACTGCTGAGCCATCTCTCCAGACCTAAGAGATACCACTTTAAAGCATTCTTCTAGAGAGGCCATTACAGCAGTCACTTGGGGTTTACACATAATGCATTTCAGCAAAAAATTAAGGTAGGTATAGGAGGCAGTGGTTGATCTGGTGAGAGTTGAGCTGTGGAGGAAGGGATTTCTATCCCCACACCTTTCTCCTGCCAGCTACACTGGGCAGATTCAAGGTCTGGTGGCGACATGCCTCATCTCTGGCGTGCAGCCCTGGTGTTGCTTGCATTTGAACAGCAGGAGTAGTGTGGGGCACCAACACACAATGTCGTGTTCCCGTGACATGTCTGAGGTGACAACATGGATGGGCTGTGGGAACACTCGGGCTGTCTCCTCAGTAATGGCTAGCATTTCCTTGTTTGAATAGCAAACCTGCCCAGCTTAGCTTCTTACATAATTTTATATAGAAAAGCACGTTTTATTGGGTCTGGTAGAACCATGGAGTATAATCTAGCAGTGTCAACGATTTCCTGACTAAGAGCCAGGCCCTAGTCTTTCTGTCATGTTGATTTTGTTGGACAGTTTCCGTGCATTATCTTCATGACAAACACTTTACTTCCCTGTTTAACCTCACAGCATCCTTACTAATAATTCTTTTGTCATCCCCATCCTGCAGAGCAGGAGACTGAGGAACAGATGACTTAAACGCCTTGTCCTGTTTGCTTGGCTTGCTACTGCAGTACTGAACTTCTTTGTTAAAACTGAGGGGTAGTTTACAGATGGAACTCCTCCTTCTAAAGGATGCAGTTGGTTGGTTTTCAGTGCAGTTACGAAGGTGACTCATCACCACTAATTCTAGAAGGCCTTTATTTTCCCAAGAGAAAGCCCTTAGCCAATGGCAGCTGTCGCCATCTCCTCAGCCTCTCTCCTGGAAGCCACTCCTCCTCTGTCTTTGGATTTGCCTGTCCTGGAGAGGTAGTGAGGATGGTGCATACAGCATGTGATTCTCTGTCTGGTTCTTCTAGTTAGTTTGCAGTTGTAACACGAGCTGTTAGTCTTGTATCTTCTGTGGATGAGTGTTGTGCACTGTGCTGTGTTTGTTGGTTGACAGTTGAGTTGTTTTCTCTCTGGTGGCTGTAAGTGATGCTGCTGAGAACACTTATGGACTGGGTTTGTATAACTGTATGACCCTAGTTCACTGGGGCCTGCGAGTGGCATTGCTAGGACAGTTTTTTGCATTAACTACACTTTTCCTTGAAAATGCTTGAATGTCTGCAGATTATAAAAATAAAATGTACGGCTAGAGAAATGGCTCAGAGGCTAGCAGCATTTGCTGGTCTACCAAAGCTTTGTGGTAAGCCCCAGAGAGGAAATGCAGTCAGCTATCAGAGTATCCCAGTCCCAGCATCCATGTCGGGCAGCTCATAATTACTTAACCCTGGCTCCAGCGATCAGACATCCTTTTGTGGCTGCTGAAGGAAACTGCACACTCATGGAACCTGTGCAGACGGGCACACACACATTTTAAAAGATAGTCAATCTTTAAAAAAATCAAATGAATGGAGTGGTTTCTGAGGTGGCGTTTTAGAGCTGTCCTGTTACGGGTACAAAGGTTCAGCTGCTGGTTTTCCTATGGAGCTTTGTTGCTTTGATTTTAAAATCAGTGACAGAGTTGTATGTAAGCATTGCACAGAAGCTCTAGACCCGAAAGCATATGATTTAGGTGGTAATGATTCTATTTCTGTTTCTGACATCCTCTCCCACCATTGGAATATATTCACATAAATACTTAGCCTAATCTGATAGAGTCACCAACTAAAGGCATTATTCTTAGTGTCCCCCTCTTTCCAGCTGCTGGACACTTGATGCCTAGGTTGTATCTTGTGTAGCACTTCCAGCCACAGGGTGGTGGGAGGCCAGTGGAAGAAAGACGTCCATACTAGAACCTCATTCTGGAGAGGGGCCTATGGACCCTCCCCACCGATGGGTCCTTCAACTCTCAAGAGCATGCAGGAGGTAAGCCCCAGAGACGAAACTCAGTCAGCTATCAAAGTAAACCTAAATTTTCTTACTGAGAGAAAACAAAGCCTCTTTCCATGAAAAAAAAAAAAAAATCACAAGAGTGAAGATTCAGGGTTACTCTCCCACTGTGTGAAGAACTGGAGGTTTCTCATCTCCCAGGTTGACCTGAAATTTGTGATTTCTTCAGGTTCTCTCCTGAAGACTCTCAAAGTTGTTGAACTAATTAAATGTATTTTCATTGTAGAAGTAATTTGACTATGGTAATAATTAGACTATGCTGACAGAAATGACTATTTTAAGTCTGTTTAAAACTCTTGGGAATGGATATCTTTGGGACTAACTCTGGGCATATAATAAGCAATTTAAGGTCAGTGCCATTTCTATTAACACTGGCTACAGTGATTCAAATTAAGAGTCTTTCCTTGCAAAGATGCGGCAGAATTTATGTTTTTCACAGACTCGAGAGATTTTTTTTAAAATTTATTTATGTATTTTATGTATATGGGTGTTTTGTCTGCATATATGTCTGAACACCAGAAGAGGGAGTCAGATCCCATGGGACTATAGACAATTATGGACAGTTGTGAGTAGCCACGTCGGTGCTGGGAATTGAACTCAGGACCTCTGGAAGAGCAGCCAGTGCTCTTAGCTGCTGAGTGATCCCTCTAACCTGATGTGGCAGAATTTCAATTTTCAACAGTTCATGGTAACTGTTGTGATAATTTGGTATTTGTCATGTGTTTTGTTACTGCCTGTGATTCATCTACATCTAGAACTTAAAGCCTGGGCGATATGTAATTTAGAAGCCAGCCTTAGCAAGGAGATATCTATGAATAACCTGGCTAGGAAGATGCTGAATATGAGCCTGAGCTGACTTCAGGCAGGGAATTCTGGGAAGCCCTCTACCTAACTCTGCCTTACCTTCTTGAGGGCCAGAGCCCAGGTCAGAGAGCATCTTCCAAAGCATGTGTACCCACTTGTCTGATTATCAGTGCATGATGATGTGACGGGAGGACCACAGGGCCTCCCTGATGGCTCTGTACTTGTCTTCATCTCCATCTCTGTCAGGACACCTGATCATCTGGACTGTGTGCTCAGAAGTACTGAGTCCAATACATCCCTAGTGCAGCCCCTTGGATTTATTAACTATAGTTGATAGGATAAGGGATCCAGGCAGAGCAAAAGTTGGAAAAGACTTGGAAGTCAATTGGAGACTTTAGCTTGCTGCTAACTTCATGTTCAGATGCACCCCTCATTCATGGGGTACCTTCTCTGAGCTATGTGTGGGTACTACTGTGTGGGTTATGCAGCTACCCTATAAAGTCAGTAGCTGCTGCTGCTAACTATATAGTTAACTCTATTTACTATACAAGAATGTTAAGCCCCAAGGAAGTTCGTTATGTAACCTGCCCAGATTTGAACAGTTTGTGGGTGCACTATTTAAATAGACCCTCTTTCCTCCTGCTGTTTCCATCCTGCCTCAGCCAACCTTGGCAGAGAAATGAGAAGTTGGATCTAACAGTCCTCTGCTAACATGGTATGATAAAGTCTACACATTTTAGGTATTGACGTCTCTCAGCAGGAGGTGGACAGTATTAGCATAAAGTCACACCCTGCTGAGTCAATTTAACTTGATTTTCAATAGTATTTCTTCTATGGGCTTCCTCAGGGGACAGAGGCCTCCTTCAAGGCCTGAGAGGACCACAGGCCAGGGAACCCAGGAGCCTCAGCTCCTCCAGGCTGGCTTCTGCTTTTCTGTACTGCTGTGCTTTCCAGAAATGGTTGGTTGCCTCAGACTTTCTAGGCCTGGATCCCTTTTTAGAAGTCCCCTGTATTTAATCCTCTCTTAAGCTCAGTGTGATTACCTCCCACCCTCACCCCCCCCCCACACACTGTTCTTCCCTCCTGGCCCCAAGTCCCCTTGGCAGCGTGACTTCCTGTAATAACTGTAAAAGCCACATCTGTCTGCACGCTTGCCTTTACCAATCCCCTGTCCTTGCTCATCACTTAACACTGTGCTTCCTGTCTCCCTGTTTGATGTTTAGACTTCATCCATAATTAATGTCTGTTTGCACACACACACACACACACACACACACACACACACACACACACACGATAGGCTACCATTGTACATGAGGGAAAGCATCTGGTCGTCAATTCTCCCTGCAAGTTTCAAGATACATCACCCCTGGGAATACAACCAATAGACTCTGTATTCTACCACAGAGGCACATGGGCACCCATATTTATTGTTGCTGTATAGGAAGTGGACTAGTCTAGATGTCCATCAACAGATGAATGGATAAAAAAAAAATCAAAACAAAATGAAACATGGGCATGCTTTGTGAGAGCCACTCCACATTAGTAGTTATCTGGAATACGGAGTGTGAGAAGACACTGGAGAAGGCGCTTGTCTCTGTGAGGCTGTGACTCACCTGGGTAACACAGTGCTCGTTTGTTCCTGCGCTAGGTGATAGGCTGGACACTTGGGATGACAGTACACAGGGGAATGAAACACGGTGAGTGTGGAAAGACTCAGAGGCTGAGAAGAGCCATGTTGTAAACAGGAGCAAGGCTAAGAATTTCAGCCTCACAGGCTTCTCTGTTTGTAGGGGAATATTCACGGAAACATGGTCTAAACCCCAATTATTTAATATTAATTAAGTATAATTAATAAAATAATAATAAAATGTAACTATTATTTGTATAGTATATTATTATAGTATGGTATATATTGTTATGATTGTGTAGTATAATTATTATAATAATTATTACTATTATCACTTGTGCTAGGGATCAAATTCAGGGTCTCAGTATACTAGACAAGTGTTTTGCCACTGTGTTGTATGATTAGCCATTATCTATTTTTTCTATGTATGGGTTTTGATACATGTGTGTCTGTGTATCACATGCATTCTGTGCCCTCAGAGGTCAAAAGGGCGTTGGATCCCCTGGTTTGGAGTTATAGTTATGAACCATTGTGTGGATGCTGGGAATTGAACCTTTCATAAGGCAGCCTTGTCACCCTCTCCTGTAATTCTGCACCTTATACCCCAGAACCGTCTCTGATCAGGGCAGTCTCTTTTCAAGGAGAGGCAGATAGAGAGGGTTTTTGGAGCAAAAAGTAGTAAGAGAGGCTGGCAATAATGACTTAGTCGCAGTCCAGTTTCATAATGCTACAATGAGGTTTTAAAGCACATTCCTAGCGAGGTGTGGGGTGCACACCTGTAATCCCGGCGCATGGGTAGTAGAGGCTGGGCAATCCAAAGTTCAAAGCTACCCTTAGCTGTATAGTGAAATCGGGGTAGTCTGGGCTGTATAAGATCCTGTATCAAGGAAAAGTTGGGGGGGTGGACAGGGAGAGAGAGAGTAAGGGAGGGAGGGAGGGAGGGAGGGAAGGAAGGAGAAGGAGAGAGAGAGAGATCAATTGATCGATCCAAAGTAAATGGCAGAGCTGGAATTGCTACCTAGTATGAATTGGGCTGTGGGAACATGGAGAACAAAGGAGAAATGGAAGAATCTAAGAGGAGGCTACCCTTGAATCAGATATGAAGGAGAAGTAGTTTGGGGGTGGTATACAGAAAGTTAGAAGCAAAAATAGCACAAGGGTGCTTTCAGATACTCTAACTACTCCGTAGCCAAGTTGGAGAGCAGGATGTGGGGAGGGTTGTCAGAAGCGGCTAGAATTAGAATCTGGGGGCAGATCTTAATAGGTTTGTGAATCCCTGGACTTTGGAGGGATGTGTACCTGACAGTTATACAGGTATAGCCAAGGAGAAACATGCCCACATGCACATTGTTAGAAGAAACTTAAGAAAGGAGGTAGGCTGGACTAGAGACAAAGAGACCAGTGTAGCAAATGGCTTAATGTGCGAGTTCAGCCCTGGAATCATCAGAGCCTCTAGTCTTTATGTGAATACTCTCACAAGTTTGACGGGTCCACAGTTAGAGAAGTCCACAGATAAAGACAAAACATTGGCACCGGGAGCTAGGGAGAAGGCTTGGTGTTAGGTGAGGTGCCTGCAATGCAAGGCCCTAAGTTTGGATCCCCAGTAGCCACATAAACACTGAGTGTGGCAATATGCCTCTGTCACCTCAGCTGGGGTGACATTGAGACAGGTGGTGGATGCTCAGAATCTACTAGCTAGCCAACATAGCCAAACTGGTAAGCCACAGATTCAGTGAGAGACTCTGTCTCAAAAATAAGGCGGAGAGCTACAGAAAGACAGCTGACATTAATTCTGCATACACATGCATACACACACACACACACACACAACGCACATACACACGGGGGTGGGGGAAGACTGGCTACCACCTGCAGAGAGACACACGGTGAACAGCACCTTCTGTGTGTCAGCTCGTGGTCTGTTTATCTTTGCCATCTTGAAGCAGATGGAAGTAGAAAGCTCCGTTTCTCATCACCTCCTAACAGTGACAGATCTGATATGCAAACATGTCTGTCAGAGGCTCACTGATCTGAGACCTGGTGAGCGGACAGAGAATGTGACTCTGTGTCAACTCAATGACTGAGCCTTCCTGGGAGTCAAGTTCAATGTGTCCCAGCAACTCTGTATCCGGGTGGTATTGGCTTGAGTACAGTTTTCTTTAATGGAAGATATATTTGAAGCCAAAACATACCCACTGTCTGAACCTTGAATATGAGTGTGCTCTGGCTTCTCCTTCTCCTGAGGTACAGACCCCTTTTATGGAAGCAGATTTTCATAGACAAGCTGAAAGCTGCTTTATTCACTCAGTGCACCTTCTGTGTTCAGGTCATCACAGATAGGGGCTTCAGAAAACATTCTCAGTGTCCAGTTAAAGAGCAGCTATCAGGGAGTACCGAATCCAGGCAGTGCTGTCAGAGAAGACAGAACAAGGACCATTTGAAAGTAACCTAGTAACCGTGCTTATCTCTCTGAGCACAGCTGCCAGACGTCCTTCAGTGTGCCTACATCTCCAGCCAGCGAGGTGTGATTGCTAGCATGCACAAGGAAACAGTCATTTAGAAAGCCATCCGAAATAAATGGTGGAGCTGGAGCGGATGCCCAGGTGTCTGACTGCAAAGCTCTATTCTTCGTTTCCGTCCCGTACTCTTTCAAATCAGAGCATTGGGTGATTTGCTGCAGGGTCTCGGCGAGGGGAGAAGAGGAAAGGAGAGAACGGTTTCAGATGGGGGAACCAGGTTGACAGATGAGCCCTGCAGCCCCTTATCAAGGTAGGGACATAAGAAAAGGAAGAGATTTTGAAGGAAGGATGTTGAGAAGGAACATCCAAGTAAGACTTCTGTTGGGTGGCTGGGTGTTTAAATATAGCGCCTTAGAAAAAAGTGAATGAGGCTGAAGAAGTAGCTGTGGAGAGATCTGTTTCTAGGCAGCAGAAGAGGGTGTGGGCAGCGAGGAGGAGGAGGAGGAGGAAAATGAGTAGAGAAGAGAGCCAAGAACCTCCAGATCCTGCAATGTTTAAGGTCCCTGTGAGAGAAGAGCCCTTCAGTGAAAGAAGAGAGTCCTGGGGTAGGTAGGAAAACATCAGGTCACAGACACTAAAAAGGGAGGACGGTCGATGGCGGAGGTGGCAGTGCCTGATGGGATGGAGGAACTGTATAAGGTAGGAGCTAAGAGGATGTCGTTGAGCCTGGGGTTAGATCAGTGTAAGAGCAGCTGCTGCACCAGGAGGACCAAACAATAGCGTCTTACAAAATTCAACCCTGCTGTGTGGTCTGAGAGGTTTCTGAACAACCCTGGCGTTCCCTGAGTGAGATGACCGTCCTGCATCATGTTTACAGAAGCTTCATGCATAGCAGTCAAACTTTGGAAGAAACCAAAATATCCTTCAGTGGATGGAGTAGCAAACTCTGGTACATCCATGCAATGGAATATTATTCACCACTGAAAAAAAATTGGCTATCAAACTATGAAACTATACGGGAGACGGACCTTAAATGGTTATTTCTAGCATGAAGTAACCAGTCTGAAAAGGTGACAGAGCTGGAAGCAGACAGTGGCATTATGGGAAAGACAAAGCTGTGCAGACTTGAAGAACAAGGGGTTTTTAGGGAATGGAGCTATTGTGTATACTTTAACTGCAGATGCAAGTATGGGGCATAAAAGTTTTCCACTGAGCTCTGTGACAGATAAGGAACTATGTAAAGGGCTGAACCCTATTGGAAACCAGGGGCTGGTCTTTGATTCGCAGAGATCCACCTGCCTCTCCTGGCATGAAAGGCAAAATAACTGAAAAGAAGAGAAAGCAAGCTGTGTGCATACCACCATGAGCAAAGGCAAGCCTGCTGTTAATGAGCAATGCCCATGTTTACAGGAGAGTCAACACCTTAGTCTCCTCCTGCCTACCAACTTCCACCACCAGGCAGGGCAGTTTCCTTGACATGGTATGACAAATACCATCTCCCAGTTGACCAGTATCATCTTTGGTCATTGTCCTTGAATTAAAAGCTCTAGTGGCAGTTGCCACTTTCTCCTTGTCCATAATTCTGCAGCCCTTCGGACCACTCTACCTGTGCTAGCTCTTCTTAATGCCAATGTCTGTCTGCCCTACCTCCAACACTTGGCTGAGCTCCTTTCCCTTAGCCACTAAAGAGGAGTGATTTCTCTCCCAGTGTCTGCTGTTCTCTTTGCTGTTACAGTCAACGGATAAATACTTAAAACATCACAAAGTAAATAAAATCCAAACAATTGACCAAAGCTCTAAAGGGAGGCAAGTGTGATTAGGGCATATGGACGCTCTTGGGGAGGTTTTGTTGGTTTGGACACATTCCTGTCTTTTTCTTGAGCATCTGTGGGTTTACCTAGAAGGGTTTCAGGGTGGCAGCTTCCAGTGGCTATGGTGTAGGCCAGCTCTTTGGTGCTGATGAGTATGACTAAGGATGGCCTCCAGCTCAGCAACTCTTAGGTCCCAGGAGCTATGATCCTCTGTTGTGTGCAGAAGGAGACAGAAGACTTGTATATCTTTTTTTTTTTGTTTGTTTTTTTTTTTTTGTTTTTGTTTTTTTGTTTTGTCTTTCGAGACAGGGTTTCTCTGTGTAGCCCTGGCTGTCCTGGAACTCACTCTGTAGACCAGGCTGGCCTCGAACTCAGAAATCCGCCTGCCTCTGCCTCCCAAGTGCTGGGATTAAAGGCGTGCGCCACCACCACCCGGCAAGACTTGTATATCTTACTCCTGTTTTCTCTGAGGGTTGGAGCCACGACCTGCTTCATCTGGAAAGGACAGGTTGTCTAGGTAGTGTGTCCTTTCATTCTTACAAAATCTGCAAGTCCTGTAGGCCCTGTAGCAACTGGCTGTTAGTTTTTCTGTCATTTATGTAGTGAACAATAAGACCAGCTATGTTCTATGCACATTGAGAGGCACTGCAGATGCAGGATGATGGGAACAGGGCTCAGCTGGAGGTACAGAGACCAGCCCAAGCTATATAGCATTTTTCACAAGGGATGCTGTAGAGTCACTTGGGCCACCATCACACTGTAGCCTGAAGGACAAATCAACAGGAGAATCTTCCTTCAGTTCTAGAGGCTAAAAGGTGTAGATCAAAGTCTAGCAGGATTCAGTTTCTCATGAAGACTCTTCCTCAGCTGCAGTGGCTGGTTTTCCACATTGACCCACCTAGAGGTGAGGGAGGTCACGGGGAAAGAAAGTACATTTGGCACTTGGGAGTTTTGATGTCTCTTCTATAACAACACTTCCCCATCATGACCTCATTTCATTTTAATTGCCACTTGTTTTCAGTGACAGTTACAGTGGGGTTTAGGGTTTGGTCCATTGCAAGAAACTGTAGAGAGCTGCAGGTGACATGATGGGAACATCTTGTTTGCTGTGGTAGATGGCATCTGTAGGGACGGCCATGGGCTGAGTTTTGAGCACAGGTAGAGTCCCCTGCTATGTGATGGGCAAGCACAGCCCCAGTTGGGAGGTGCTGGTGGTCTTCAGTAAGCAATCATCCTTCAGGAGAACAGGAGGTCACTACAGCTCTGGTCCACCATGTTAATGAGTTTTACCTCTAAGCAGCCTTTTTAAAAAGTGGAGCTGTGCCACCCAGGGATCCTGGATAGTGGACACTTGTCACCCTGAAGTAGAAACTTAAAGGTTCTTTGGAAAGTCTGTTATATTGGATGGTGTTTTGCTGGAGCAAACATGTGAAGGAGTGTTTTCCCAAGTGAAAGGATGTTTTGCTAAAGCAAGCACCTGAAAGGACATGACATGAAGGATTCTTCGCTAAAGACTCAAATGTATTGGTCCCTTTACACTGCATAGTTGAGTTCTTTTTGTTGGAACTCCAGAGAGAAACACACCAAAAAAACTTGTGGTGGTGTGCTGTGGCTTCTTGCTGCTTCTGAGGACTCTACTGAACTGGACTGCTGGTGTATGTCCATGAAGTGGTTTTGACTGGATTGAGCTGCTGCTGCTGACCTGTGAACTGAACTGCTGATTTCCTGACAACACAGATGGGAGTTGCTCCAAAGAACCATTTCTAAACAAGTCCACTTCCCTTATATCCTTTCTTTTCGACTACACTTTTTACACACACTGGTGTGTGGTAGGCTAGAAGAGAGGTTAAAGTGTTTAAGAACCATCATTAAAAATAGGGTTTGAAAGAATTAAAGTTACATCACCCACCTTCTATAACAACAACTTGTGTCTCCTGCCAAGGTGGTTGTTGATTGATTCAGCAACCATCAGAGTTGCCTGTCCTTGCAACAGCTCAAGAAACAATTGTCCCTTCTTTTCAATGGTGGTATGAGATGAGGCCTGAAGAGAACCTCTTTGCTCTGCCACCTCCTTCTTTATGCCGACAACCTTCTGCAAGCAGGATGTCTGTCCCGTACTTGGGCTTACGGCCTCAGGAGAAGCAGCTCTCATGGTTCTTTGAGACAATGGACTTTAAACAGGTTGCTTTGTTTCTGGCACCCGGTCTTTTGGGTCTTTGTTATGACTTAGTGGTGGCCAGGTTAGTAGTTTCTTTAAAGTAGGAATCGAGTTATGTTCATCTTTGTTATAATCTCACATAGTCCCCAGTGGTGATTATAGTAGTAGGGTGTGGTTAGTTTTGGATGAACTAGTATGAAAATTCTCTCTCTCTCTCTCTCTCTCTGTGTGTGTGTGTGTGTGTGTGTGTGTGTGTGTGTGTGTGTTGTGAATATATATATGTATAGAAAGAAAAGGGAAAGACAGTGTTATTGTCTCTTGGCAATTGTTCCTCTGGTATATTTCCACATTTGTGCAGTGCATAGGCCAGAGTCCACAGTCTGACCTTTCTGTGCCAAAGTGCAGAAGCTGGCCCTGTGGCCACAGGGACTGCTGTCCTGAGGGGAATAAGAGTGAGGTGTGAGGCAGGATGGTGGTCAGAGGATTCGTGACCAAATTATTCTCCCCTTTCTAATCCTATCTTCACGTGGAAAATGTGGTGTCTGGGCTCAAGTCAAAAAGAAAGCCTAGTCTCCAGTGAGAGTTGCTGTTGCCTGAGGAAGTAGCCGGAAGGCACACCCCTGTGATGCCTAGAGGAGCAACCGTACCTGCTTCTGCCTCAGAAGGGGCTCTCCACTCCCCACGCCCTGCCCCTGCTCCCTTGCGCACACTGTGGAGGAGTTTACCAGCAGATTGGGTGTACAGACATCTCAGTGGCTACTCGGCCAGACCCTGTCTGCACTGCTGATGCTGCAGTCCCTGCATGGGACTCCGCTCAAGCCGCTTGTGTCTGGATTGCTGCGGAGGATGCCAGCATTTCCCCAGCTGTTTCTGTGAGGATAAGAGGGTCGTCCTCTTATTCTTTCCCGTGTGCTCCCTCCCATTCACACCGGCTGCAAACTTCACCGCTCACTCACCCGGTCACCCGAGCATCCCTCTGAAGCACACTGCTCAGCTGTGAATCGCTCCGACTCTTGTTGGGCAGGGTTACAGGTCCTCCGCTTGTAAGAGAAAGCAGTCTCATAAAATCAGACTCTCCAGCACTCAGAACAGTGGCAACAGAGCAGCATCTGGAGCTGAATGGATGCCTTAACAGGTCGGTGATGCAGTGATCCTCGGCAGGGGAAGCTAAGGAACGAGGCTTACAATTGCTGTAGGTAAATCCAAGCCAGCCACCGGGAGCAGAAGCGCCAGGAAGCTTATGATCTCCCCAGGAAAGAATTGGCTGTGTTTCCAGAAAGAACCCAGAGGACAGCTCCATGTGTGAGTAATCTCTCTGGTGGGAAAAAGCTAGCTATTCTAAGTCTGTGCTCTCTAACCAGCGGTCTGGTGGGCTGAGCTCCGGTGGGCTCTGCACAATGCCTGGCTGGGACTTTTCTTTGAAAGGCTTGTTTCAAGTAGTGTATTGGGAGGAGGTGAAATGTGGTGGCTTTCAGATATTGACTGGCACCAGGAGAGTTGGTTGTAAATCATCAATAAAGAAGAAAAAAAATCAAACCTCATAGATTCTTTGCCATCCATAGCAAAACAGAATAACAACAAAAGAAATTGCCGACTGGGGAGCAATGAATGCAGAAGGGGTAGAGCTGAGAGGGAGGAGGCCGTGGGTCTTAGGAGCTCACCCCCACTGCTTGTGGTGTACTCTCTGGACTTACTGCGCTGTCTGCTCCCTTCCTGCCTGAAGAACAGGCAGCAAGTTTGCCTTTAAGCGGTTCCCTCCAGAGCACAGTGAAAACGGAATACCATACCATGACAAAGGACGTGATTGACAGGTGTGAGGCAGACAGATTGCTCACTTCCAGCAACAAGGCTCTCTTGAATGGTGGCTATCTTTACTGGAAGAGGAAGCTCAGATCTCATGAGAGGGCATAGCTATGACAGCCAGGGCACAACAGGTTAGCAGTGAAGTCTAACTCATAGCCTGCGGGGTGGTCACACCCTTATATTTCCTCCCCCCACCCCCCTGAGTTTTCCATCCTTCCCTATGCCAGCCTGCCTCCATCTGGCCTAGTTTGCTGGTTCCCAGACAGGGAGCAGAGCATCCTCTCACTCCAAGTGAGGTCAGGAGGGAAACCGGAAGAGAGGAGACTCAGCATCTGTGGTCCTGTGCACTTGCCCTTTGTGTAAAGCATCTGCTGGTGTAAGTCCTAACAGTGAGATGATCCCTGCACTGAAACCGAGGATGACTTTGATATGTCCAAGTGTGAGAGGGTGTGTTAGCTGCCGGTAAGAACTGATGATAACCTAGGGTGGTGGTATTGCTGCTCATCTTGCAAGCAGTTTTCTGTGCAAGCATGCTGGGGGTGATGGGGCGTATCCAAGATCTGTTGTAAATGACCACTGTCTGTGGGTGTGTGGGTTCTATCATGGGGAAGTAAAGAGGGTCCTTAATGTAGCTGTAACAGAAAAGCAAAACACAAAATGTCATTGATGGTTGGTGAAGATTTTCTCATCAATGGGGTGTTTTTTTGTTTTTGTTTTTTAAATAGTGATGGTAGCTGTACATGCAAAGGGCAATTTACCTGGTAATTATCTAAATGAAGCTATCTCAGCCTGCAGCTGTAACCGTAAGAACTTCTGGCTTTAGTCTTATTATCTGAGAGGCTGCATCTGTTGCATGAGACTGCTGTCTGGGATGGGAGTGGCAAGCAATTTACCAGAAGCTGGTTGGACCTCATGTCTGTTGCTAAGGGGGCTGGATTGCTGTGGGAATGGGAGTAGTGGGGGTGAAAGTGCAGCTGAGCTCCTCGCCCTTTCAGGCAAGCTTTGGAGTAGACTGGGTGGAATTTAGCAATCAGGCCGTCTTTGACTCAGATACCCTTTGCAAGAAGGGTTCTGGAAGGGAAAGCGTACAGATAAATAAAGCCCAGTGCACAGAGATAGCAAATGGTTAGATAGAGGAAGGACCTGCAGATGGGAGGGAGATCTGGGAGCTGGTGGCTAATGCTGTGCATTTTTCTGCATTTGGCACAGAGTAGTTTTGCAGTATTTGAGTTGAAGGAGAAACAAATCAGTGTAGTTTGCGTGAATGGAATGCAGCCCCCTGCATAAGAGGAAACAGTTCACCCTGTGTTCATAAAGACAAGCCTTCTTCGTGTGTGTGTGTTGTGTGTGTGTGTGTGTATGGTGGAGGTAGACAGGTAGGAGATAAGCCCCAAGTGTGTTCTGTGTAGCTTTGGGCCTTCCAAAGGCATTTATAGCTGTTTCTCTCACTGCTTTGAGTATTAACTCTGTTCTTTCCTTGGGCTGGGAATGGAACTTTGCAGCTGCACACTTGCCTGCCATGTGAAAGGCCCTGGACTTGATTCCCAGCACAGGAAGGGAAATGCACATCTCAGGGCTGACTAGCTGAAGCACGGTGCTTCCGTTGACCTGGTGAGCAAGAGCAGAGTGGCCTTGCCAGAGTTCCTTTCTCTCTTTCCTTATTATCTTTTGCCCGTATTGGGGGCAACAGATGGAGAACAACATGAAATGTGATGGTAGAGGTTGGGGGTAGGTAAGAAGTATCTAAAATTACAGTGTTTGCATCTGCCTAGATTTCTTTCTTATAATGAAATGGTTGGGCTCTGTTCTGTATATGAGACTCTACCTAAGGTTGAATGACTATCAAGTTTCTGGAAGCCACTGTGAAAGATGCCAGTATGTTCTTGAATACCAAAATATGATCCGATTTGAAGAGTGTGGTCTTCTGTGTGTGTGTGTGTGTGTGTGTGTGTGTGTACTTACAATGTGGTTTCCATGGAGACGTCAGGCCAGCTTGCTGCAGTCTGTTCTCCCCTTCCATCATGTGGGTACAGGAGCTGAGCTCAGGTTCTCAGACTTTGCAGCAAGTGCCTATACCTGAGCCATCTCCCTGGACACTACAAACATGTTTTAAACACAAAGACTCCCTCTTGCTCCCCCTGCCTCAGAGCCGAAAACAGTACCCTGACTTGGTTTGTTCTTTTTTTTTTTAACCTCAAAACTGGGGGGGGGGGTGTTTTGTTTGGGGGTTTTTTGTTGTTGCTTTTGGTTTTGGTTTTTCAAGACAGAGTTTCTCTGTGTAGCCCTGGCTGTCCTGGAACTCACTCTGTAGATCAGGCTGGCCTCGAACTCAGAAATCTGCCTGCCTCTGCCTCCCAAGTGCTGGGATAAAAGGCGTGTGCCACCATTGCCTGGCTTTGGTTTGTTCTGAAGATATTACCAGGGCTGCTTGAGCAGAGTCTAAGTTCTGTTAAGGCTCTGCCCAGTGGTTTGGGGGCCGTTTCTTTTCCTCCCATTAAGCCAGGAGGTGGGGGGGATGTTGTAGGGGTTTGTTCCTAAACTGGCAGTGCTAGAGCTGCCTGCGCTGAGGGAGGGAGGCATCAGCTTCTTCACGTGGGGAGTGGTTCCTCAGTTCAGAACTGGAGTCAACCCTGGGCTCTGCTCAATTCTCCATCTGCTCCAGAACGCAGGAGACTGTTTTGTTTACATAAAGTAAATCATATTTGCTGGGGGAAGGGGTGGGGATGGGAGTGCCTCCTCAAAGAGACACTCTGCCTATCAGGGTCTCTGAGTGCATGCTTGCCATGGTGGATTCATAGGAACCTGGCCCTCAAAACTAAAGGTTGATCATACATAGTACATGTTGTTATGTATATAACCAGGAGCTATCTAGGGACTTATATCAGACCCCTCTTTTTTAAAAAAATAATTAAAATATAATTGTGTCATTGTCCCACCTTTCCTCCCTCCACCCGTGTTATATCAGGCCTCCCAGTTCTGCCCGTCTTGTAGAGAATGATCCAGAGGAGGGAGGAAGTGGAGAGGTTGGCACACTCTGCTGCCTTCCACTCTGACATGCTGTGCAAGTGTGCTTTTGGCTTCCTGTCTCTTTAGCTTCTCTCCCCAGTGCTGTGCAGCAGAGGAACACCTGAGGTCAGCAGAGGTGTGGTCTGTCTGTCCTCGTGTGCTGAGTGGCACTGATGGCCGCTTTGTTTTGTGACCCCCTAGGACCTGAAGATGGAGTAGTAACAAAGGCACCCCCCCGTGATTCTGCGCACCTTCGCTGTGGACTCCAGCCCCAGCCAGAGGCTGCATGTGGAGCTGAAGAAACTCATCTACTGCTTTCCTGAGAGCCCCTTTCTCCTAATTCATGAGCCAGCAGGATGCGGTCGCTGCACTCTCAGAACGCCTGCTCATAGCTGCGTACAAAGGCCAAACAGAGAATGTGGTTCAGCTCATCAACAAGGGTGCCAAGGTAGCGGTTACCAAGGTAACAAGGAAAAGTGCCATAGCTATTCTCTGGGAATAGCTTACCTCTTGTTGGCTGCAGAACTGTTGTTTGGTTCATAGTTTGAAAAGAACTGACTTTGGTAAAGGAATGAAGTCTTGGGAAGTAACAAGAAGCACTGAAAATGTTTTCATTGTCCTCTTTCAAATGGAGAGTTTGTAATTTACATTTGACAGTCAAAAAAAAAAAAAAATCACTTACGACTTTTCCAACCCACATTTGAAGTCAGTGGACAAGATGTCTCTTTGGAGAAGTTCCTACTCAGAGGCTCACTAGACAGTGAGCTGAGGTTAGAGGGTGGTAATCATATTAGGCAGGCCTCCTAGCAAGGTGGACCAGCCTTTGGTCAGAAAGCCCCCACTGTAGTCTCATTGTCTGATCTGACAGCTTGGACTAGATGCCTGTCATTACTGCTGCGGGCTTTGTAAGACATTGCTCATCCCTCATCAACTAGCAATACAATGGCAGATCAGGGAACAGTTGATTGAAGGCAGTCTTATAGCAAAGCCCCCCAAAAGGTACGTCCTGGCCAGGTGTGTTTGTGCCAGCGTTCGGGAGATCATAAGTTTAAGGACAACCTGGGCTACATAGATAGTCTCAAAAATAAGCAAAAAATAAAGTAAGTCACTCCGTTCACTGTTGAAGTAATGCTGATCCAAACATAGCCAGCTTCTAGTGCTGCTGTGAGTACCGTGAAGCCCCCTGGAAAATATTCTATTCTCATCCTGAAGACATTTCTGTCCAGGTAGAAATGTATCTTACATCTTTGGTGCCCTGGTCCAAAAACTCTCCTGCCTTCCACTCCATAGAGAGCTGCACAGATGGAGATACGGTTTCATTTCTTCACATGGCATCATCTGTTAATCTGACATTCTAGATCAGATGTTGGTGAGCCTTCAGTCTCCATCCCTCTGAATTGCATACTGGTCTTGAGAGAGAAAATCTTGTCAGTTACCCATGGAACCCCAGAGATCTACAAGTGTAGCCTGAACCTAGTATAAGAATCCTTAACTGCCACCTTCCGTGGCCAAGCCAGGAGGTGCTTGCTACCCATTAAAGGTAGCAGGTAAACCAGGCTAGGATTTGACTTTGCTGTGTTTGCAAACTGTGTGACTAGCTTAACTTTTCTAAGCCTCAGTTTCACTATCTGTGATATGAGAATAATATCAACCTTTCAGGGCTGTTACAATAACAATAACTTAGTCAAAGCATTTGCCACATAGGCTGCCAGACCTCATTCTTTTTTTTTTTTTTTTTTTTTTTTTTTTTTTTTTTTAATCTACAGCTTTATTGAGGTATATTTTACATGCCCCAAGATTAATCTAATCAGAAATTTCCAGAATACTTACACCATAGTAAAGCCGTTGCTCCTGCTAGGATTGAACTGCCCTTCTCATTCATATGTGGACAGAACTTGAGGGTAATTGAACCGGATGAGTCTTTATGATGAGATGAGTGTCCCTGCGTGTCCAGGACCCACCCATGTCTGTGCCTTCATCTGCGACTTCCTTAGGAGAGAGTCATCTCTGTTGTGGCAGCCTGAGAGCACCAAGGCAACCGCACTCTAACTTTAGAAAGCTCCAATTGCCCAGTAAAAGTCTATATATCCATCTACTGTCTCCCCAGTCTCACCCCGGCTCTCGGTCCATCGATCTCCTTTTGGTTTATCAGTTTTCCTTTCTTAGATATTACAAAGAAATAGAATTATAGGTGACCTGGTTAATTTTTATGCCAACTTGACACAAGCTAGTCATCAGAGGAGGGAGGCTTTATTGAGAAAATGCCTCCATAAGACGGGCTGTAGGTAAGACTGTAGGGAGTTTTCTTAATTAGTGATCCATGTGGGAGGGCTCAGTCCACTGTGGGGTCATCCCTGGGCTGGTGGTCCTGAGTTCTCTGAGAAAGCAGGCTGAGCAAACCATGCAAGCAAGCCACTAAGCAACACCCCTCCAGGCCTCTACATCAGCTCCTGCCTCCGGGTTCCAGCCCTGTCCTGACTTCCTTTGAAAATTAACAGTGATAGGGAAGTGTAAGCCAAATAAACGCTTTCTCCTAACTTGCTTTTTGGTCCTAGTGTTTTATCACAGCAATAGGAACCCTAACTAAACACACAGCTTATGGTATTCTGTCCTGATGTCTTTCATGTATTATCAAGAGTTATTCATGTCACAGTGAATGGTACTTCATTCTTCTTATGGCTGAATAGTAATACATAGGAAGCATACATAGAAACACACAGTATCTGCAGGTAGGAAGGGTAGACAACATTGAACAAAGGGGTGATTAATGTCCCTGGTGGGATGCGGGGGACAGCGTTGCTCAGAACTGTATGCAATTTCAGACTTCAGAATTCCTTATCTCTTGAATTTTCCATTTCTCATTTCAGATTGTGATTGGCCCTGACAGTGGGTTATCATAGGGAGTGAGATGGTGGATAAAGGAGCATTGCTACCGTCCTTTAGTCAGTTGATTGACATTTCCGGCTAGTTTAGGGCTATTATTAAAACTCCGTCACAGACGTGAGCATCTGCATACACGTCTGTGTGGGCAGTTTGCATCTCTGTTGGGTGAATATCAGGGAGATTTGCTGAGTCACATGATAAATATGTTTAACACTGTAAGAAAATGCCACACCTGGTTTCAAAATGGGTTTACAATTTCATGTTCCCACCAGATTTGAGGGTCCCATTTCATATTTTACCTATGTGTACTATATCCTATTGATTGTTTGTGGCAGTGTTATCTTATTACTAAAGCCTAGGCTGGCCTTAGAAGAACACATGGGCAGTCTTCTTTCCCCCAGCTTTCCACTGGGATTACAGGTATGATCCACCCTGCCTGGTCATGATTTACTTTTAAATGTAGCTTCTTTTTGACTTACAATGGAGTCATGTCCCCACAAAACCATCAGTGTTTGAAAATATTGTAAGGTGAAATGCATTTTCTACACCTAACCTATTGACCATCTCAGCTTAGTAGGACTGCACACTCGGGCTATCCTCTGCTCTTTCTGGTCATGTAGGAAACTAAGAGTTGTGGCTTGCTGTCGCTTGCCCAGCATCCCAAGAGGGTCCCATACTATTTCTGGCCTTAGAGGAGGAAAAAAAAATCAAAATTCAAAATGATTTCTGGTGAATGTATAATTACTTTTTGAATCAGTATTGAAGAATTGTAAGTTAAATCACCATAAACCAGTCATCTTTTTACATATCTTTACAAAAGTAAACTTACGCACCCTGGTGGTGATTGTACACACTTTTAATCCTAGCACTTTGGAAGCAGAGACAGGCCTGGTCAACAGAGCAAGTTCCAGGACAGCCAGGGCTATGCAGAGAAACCTTGTCTCTAAAAGATAAAAAACAAAAGAAAACCAAAACAAAAAACCAAAGAAAACAGCAACAATTTAAAAAAGCCAAAACCAACAACAAAAACAAAAAAGGCACAAAGAATTTAAAAGCTGTATTCTATGTGCATGGGTATTTTGCCTGTATCTGTATGCTTCCCTGCATGTAGTGCCTTCAGAGGCTACGAGTGGGTGTCAGGTCCCCTGGCACTGCAGTTACAGATGGTGGAAGACTCCCTTGTGGTACTGGGAATTGAACAGAAGTGCAGACAGCGTTTTTAAACAAGTCGTCTCTCCAGAGCCTGCTAGAGGCATCCCAGTTCCGCCTCAGCTGAGCATTCTCTCTCTTTCTGGACCTCACTCAGACAAATGCAGTGCTCTGGCTTCAACATACAGGAAGGACTCTCAGGATGAGCCAGTAAGCAACAGACTTCATTAAAAGAATATCCTAGATGACATGGCTGAGCAGAAAGATGTCCAGGGAAAGAGTAAGAGATCTCTGAGTGTGGGGCATGGGCTTCTCGAAGGAAACTGTCCTCAGGTGTCTCCATCTGTGTCTTTCTAAGCTACATGGCTCAGTAGCATTTACAACAAGGTTTAAAGGTTAAAGTTTTTCCTTTTGTAAGCAAAACTGTAAGCTTTGTGAAGGATGGTGTTTAAATTTAGAATGAGAAGAATGCCAAAAACTCAAAGGTAAAATACATCATTTTGGCCCCAGGTAAGCAGTTTATTTACTGTCTTTGACATCTCTGTCTGAGAGGTCGTTAGGAGAGCATGCCTTGGGGCTCCTCAGTGTCTGAAGTGTGCTGAGTGTGTCAGCAGGACAGGAGAACCAGGCCGAGGGCCGAGGGGCTTTTCCTTCCCAGAAATGTCTTTCACAACTCCTAGCTGTTTCCCTTCCTACCTGCTTGGTTCCACATTCTTAGAATATATGTGTAATATATATTAATTGATTGATCAGCTTAATTTTTAAAGTTAGGTTTTAATAATTTAAGTTTTCAATACTTACCATGGCAAAAGAACAAATTCACATCTTAACCGCTTGTAGGTGTGAGTTTCAATGGCCTATAGACATTCACACTGTGACCCAGTGGTTGCCACCACACTTTGTTCGTCTCTCCAATGGAAGCCATGATCTCATTAAACACTGTCTCCTCAGTCCCTCCTGAGCACATGGAACTCCTCTCTCCTTTGAGACAAGGTCTCGCAGTATAGCCCTGACTGGCCTGAAACCAACTCACAGCATGGCTACAATTGGGTTTGAACTAGAGGCTGCATTCACGGCCACATTTGTGCCCATGTCCCCAACTGGAGCCTGTTACTCTTCTTCGGGTCTCTTTTATAGTAAGTGGCAGCCCTGTGTGTCCTCCTGTAGGCATTCTGTTTCCTTCTTGGTTCCTGTTGTCCCTCCATTTGCCTCCTCAGTGGGCTGGCCACTCATGCTCCCTCCTGAATTTTTTCTTGATGTCTTTCCAGTTGCTGTACTAATGCTATAGGAGATGCCTCTTAGAAAACACAAAGGTGGCATTATAAATGATGGAATTCTCTCCAGAGTTAGCTCACATAAGACCTGTCTCTGCCCGAGGCCTCATTTTATTAGCTTGGCATCCACAGGTATTTTATTGCCTGGATCAACCCTCTGCATTACTTCTGATACTGAGTATGGACCATAGGCTTAGTGTTAAAAGCAGTGAGGAACTGTAGGGTGGGCTAGCTTTCTGGGAAGTTAAGAAGCTCTTCCTGGGATGCTGTGGTTTTCTCTTCCTCTAAACATATCCAGATAAATTTCACCAAATTGTGTGTTTGGTGAAACCACAATTGAGAAGAAACTAAGACTTCATTCACAAATGAACATTTATTATTTAATGAAAATCACTGGCCCTGGATAATAGTATAGGGATTTGATGACTAAGAAACAGGAAACAGCTCTGTGTGTGTGTGTGTGTGTGTGTGTGTGTGTGTGTGTGTGTGTGTGTGTGCGCGCGCGCAGCGCACAGCTGTAACCCCAGCACTCTGAAGATAGCAAGCAGATTGGGATTTACACCGCTGACAAGGTGCAGAGAGTGAGAGACCTTGGACAGTCAGTACAAGTGGGACTATCCAAGCCCTCCCCTCAGGGCTCAGGGAACCCTGTAGAAGAGGAGGCAGGAAGATTGTAAGAGCCCAAGGGGTTAGAGGACACCAAGGACTCAGGCCTTCTAAACACAGCAGGGCTGATGCACTTGTGAGCTCACAGAGACCATGGCAGCGTGCACAGGGCCTGCACCGATTAGCCAGATGAGGTTTCAGTGCTAAGAGGAGACTTGAGGCTGTCTCTAACCCAGAAGCTAGCTCCAGTTGACAGCTACACAAAAGAAAAGTTTGTTTTCTCCAGTGCAGTCTGACTGGGAACACAAACCACACTTAAAAGCAGGCCCATGCGCAGCAGTAGATGCCAGCTGAAAACAAACAAAAACCTCAGTGGTCAATGGTATTTTTGGAGTGGTTTGGGTTTTTTGTTGTTGTTGGGTTTTTTTTTTTGTTTGTTTGTTTGTTTATTTTGGTCACATGAAACTTGTGCATTTTTTTTAACCTTGCTGATCTCTTGCTTATATAATCATGTTTTCCGATTTTGTGGTTTTTTTAATGAGCTTTCTGTGTGTACATGTGTCTCTACATGTGTATGTGCATCTCGTATTTTTTTCTTTTTCTCTGTTTATTTTGTCCTATTCTGATTTTGTTTGTTTTGTAAAGAAGGAGAAAAATGAGGGTGGGTTGGTGGGGAGGAAGTGGGAGGAAATGAGGGAGGAGAAACTGATCAGAATATATTGTATAAGAAAAAATTCTATTTTCAACTCAAAAAAGGAATTATCAGATTCAAGGTCGGTTTGAGCTTCATAATGAGTCTCAACCAAAACAAAAGAAGACCTAGAACCCAGGAGGCTGTGTGCAGGGTTCAAGGTGCTCCTTAAGGTAGGCATGATGGGGAGGGGCAGTGTTGAGGAAGACTGCCTGACAGCTCCTTAAAGAAGCTCTGCAGTTGCACGCTTGTGTGTCTTCCATACTAGAGGACATCTGCAGGTGATACAAAATCAGAGACAAGATGCCAGCTCTGAGGTGGCTGCCTGGGCTTCAGTCCTTGCCCCTAGTTATACCCATGTGACACCTGCCAGTGGCTTACTCTCACCCTTCCTTGGTGTTACGCCTGTGCGTACACTATATCTGTATCTGTAACAACAGTCCGTAGAGCGTGGTGGTGGGAGGGGCTAGAGGAATAAGAGTCCACAGAAAGCACTGGGAATGATGTCTGGTATATCGTAAACTGCCAGCTTGCCACCCTCCTTCCCCCCTGTCTCTCTCTTTCCTCCCTGTATAATCTTCTGTGAGTCCTGCTCCCAAGACCAGGAAATATTTGTGTGTGTTTCCAAAAATATGTATGCAAGTGAAAGCAGGTCTAAATCACTTAGAAATGTAAATGGGCCCATACTCAGCATAGTGACTCTTTATAGGCTATTTAAGAGCTTTACTGTGTGGATCTACTTATTTGGTGGAATGGCCCTGTATCTGCCATTATGTGGTTAGACTGGAACCATTTGAGCAGCTGCCTCCTGTGGAGGCCGATTATTTGCTCTTCTTCATGGTATGCTGCGGTGTGCACACTTGGATGTGTCTTCCAGACACAGGCCATCTCGACTGAGCAAATTCCTAGAAAATCCCTGGAGCGTAATGGGGATCTGTTAAAATTATAATGATCCCACTAGAGGGGCACACTAACTTAACTAGCCTGCAGAGAGATTCTGGGAATAAGGTAAAGAGACAGGGACTCTACAGGCTTCCCATAACAGCTCTAACAAGCTCCTACTGACAGGGCACCTGGACAAGGGAAATGCCTGTTTTAGACTTTTGGCAGCCAGAGAGTGAGAGCGAGCTGTTGCAGGCTGTGCCGTCTGAACCTAGGGGTGGGCTATTCCTGCTTATTCTTCCTGCTGGTAGTTGGTGGCCCTTGGCTTGCAGGGGTGACACCCATCCCCCTCCTCTGTCTTCATATGGGTTTCTCTCTGTGATATGTGTTACCAGAGTGAATAATATCGTCACTTAAGTGTTAAGGGCTCAGATCACATCTGCAAATGCTAAGTCAAAGTCATGATCACAAGGACACAGGGCATTAGCAAAACAGAGAGGGGTCGGAGTAGAGGTAACTAGCCCAGAAAGGGCAAGAGGGGAGTGCCTGGGGATCTTAGGGTCAGCGCTCTGAGAGGCATTATCTGAGTAAAAGTCTGGCTGTGGTTTGCAAGAGACCCCTGGCTGTAGATGAATGGCGTACTATCTTTCCCCTAAAGCTGGGACACCTCTGAGGGTGAAGGGCTTTGTTACAGTTTGGGTAAGTCCTCCAGAAACCCATGCTATAAAGATCTGATCTCTGTGGCATTATGAAGAGGTGATGTTCACCCCACCAGGAGAGCAGAAGACCACTACCATACATTTTGAGCCAAATTTGAAGCAAGCTTTATTAAATACTGGCCAAGGTGATGCACACTGACCAGGCCCATACCCAAACCCAGAATTCCTAGAGAATGGCCATGAATTACATTAGTCTTAAAAAAGGCAAAACTCACAAGGCTCCATACTTCCTGCCTTCAGCCAAGAATACATCCTGGTGTACTGCCTGCCTGTGTACCTCCCATTGGTGCTCGTGCATGCATGTGCGAGTGTGTGTTCAAGTACATCCTGGGCAGTTGGGGTAACCTGTCTTGTTTACAGAAGTAAAATCATGTGGCTTGTTATCTTACATGAACAACTGCTCCCAGCATTCCAGGAAGTCATCTGTCCATGGGCAGGTGGGGCTTATAAATTAGAGGCATTTTGTTTTATAGGTCTTTTTTTTTTTTTTTTTTTTGGTTTTTCGAGACGGGGTTTCTCTGTATAGCCCAGGCTGTTCTGGAACTCACTCTGTAGACCAGGCTGGCCTCGAACTCAGAAATCCGCCTGCCTCTGCCTCCCAAGTGCTGGGATTAAAGGCGTGCACCACCAACGTCCGGCTGTTTTATAGATCTCTTAAGCATAGTAATTAAATTTTAAAATATAACTTTAGCCCTCACTGGGGGGTCTGGTAGGAAGTCTTAAGTCATTGGTAACATGCCCGAAGGGGACAGTGGGCCCTAGCCCCTCACCTTCCTGTCTTTTGTTCCCTGGCCACAAGACAAGTGGTTTTGCTCCTTCAGGCTCTGCTGAAATTTCCTTTCTTATCCCCAGTGACTTCGTCTAACCTTAGACTGGAATCTACAGAGCTGTGAGTCAACAGCCATCCTTTTTTCTTTCTAAGTTGGCTATCTGAGGTATTTGTTATAGTAACAGACCACTGTAGGTTTCTGTTAGTAACTGCACAGGCACAGTACGTGTAAACCAAGCTGCCCCTGAATCATAGGCCTGTGTGATCACTCTAGTGAGAAGGCACCTTTTCCAGGTGGGACTTCCGGTCTATTTCAGTTTGGGGATTTGTGTTTCATGAAAGGACTTATTTACAAGAAATCAAATGTGTCAGAGGCTTGTTTGCCAGCCTGTGGGCTTGTATTCATTTTCTTGAAGTCTCTGGTCCCTGGGGTGGGGGTTGGAGGGGTAGATAGTGGGGCTAAAGGTTGGTGGTTAGATAAAATCTTTTATTGAGAACTTGTGCTGTGTATAGCATACTTTTAGAACTTCATGAATGTATTTAAAGAGAATCTTTTACATTTATTTATTTATTTATTGTATAATTTACATGTATGTGTACGATGTCTATAGGTGGAGGTGTGTGTAGAGATCAGAGGGCAGCTTTCAGAAAACATAGTTCTCTCCATGTGGCTTCCGTTGATTGAACTGATTTTAAGTTTTCAGGCTCGGTAATAAAGCATCCTAAAAAGAATTTTAAAGCTGTACTTGATATTGTAAGCATGTAATCCCAGCTATTCAAAATGCTGAAGTAGGAAAGTGGCAAGTTCAGGGCTAGCTTGGACTACAGACGAAGTTTAAAGCTAGCCTGGGCACCTTAGTAAGGTCTTATTTCAAACTGCAGAGTAAAAGCAGATTGGAGAGATGGTTCAGTGGTTAAGAGCACTGGCTGCTCTTCTTTTTTTTTTTTTTTTTTTTGTTTTGTTTTGTTTTTTTGAGACAGGGTTTCTCTGTGTAGCCCTGGCTGTCCTGGAACTCACTCTGGAGACCAGGCTGGCCTCGAACTCAGAAATCTACCTGCCTCTGTCTCCCAAGTGCTGGGATTAAAGGCGTGCGCCACCACCGCCCAGCACTGGCTGCTCTTCTAAAGGTCCTGGGTTCAATTCCCAGCAATCACATGGTGTCTTACAACCATCTGTCACCTGTAATAGGATCTGATGCCCTCTGTTGGCATGCAGATGTATATGCAGATAAAGTACTCATGTGCATAAAATAAGTAAATAAATTAATAATCTTTTCATGAATACAGAGAACAAAACAGGTCTGGGGAGGGCTCATTTGGAGAATATTTACATGCATGTGACCCTAAATTCAATCCGCAGTACCACTTCTCCCCTACACCAAAAAACTGAATTATGTCCATCTTTAATAGGTAATGATCTAATGCAGAGAGCACTAATGTTGGCTAGTCTTTGTTCTGTGCTGTTTCTTATAATTCCCCTCCTTAGACATTCCATGAACAGACATGCAAACAGATACAACTATATACATTTTCCATTTTACATAAATTGTAGGGTATTATGCATTTTCCCTTCTCCCACACTCTCCTCCTTTATAAAAAAAAGATTTATTTATTTTTATGTGCATTGATGTTTTGCCTGCATGTATGTCTCTTTGAGGGTGCCAGATTCTCTGGAACTGGAGTTACAGACAGTTGTGAACTTACAGACAGTTGTGAGCTCCCATGTGGTTGCTGGGAATTGAACCCAGGTCCTCTGTAAGAGCAGTTAGTGCTCTTAAGTGCTGAGACATCTCTCTAGCCCTAGTCCCTCCCCACCTTTTAAAAAATTGTTTATTTTGTCTTTTTTGAGACAAATAAGTTCTTAGTATGTAGCCTTGGCTGGTCTGACTCTGTCTCTGGAGTGCTTGCAGTAAAGGCATGCACCACCGTGCCCAGCATACATGCCTTCATTGGTTTATTCAATAATATATGGTGAAACCATAATTGGGGTATCTAATCCTGTGTTGGTGGGTACATAGATTATGCTGATCTTTTGCTTTTGCTAATGATGCTGTAGTAACTCACTTTGGTTTGAAGTCATATTGCACAGTGTGCTTCTATGTGGGGTAAATTTCTCCAAGTGCTACTGATGGTCCAGAATGTGTGTGCCCTTGGGATTTTGAGAGCCAGAGCCAGTTGTCCAATGTGCTGTGCCAATGGATGTCCACAGCACTGTGTAAGAGAACACTGGGCTTTCTTTTTGAAGGCTCCTCCCGCCTCCATTAGGACTCAATCTTACCTTCCTTGCCTTCTCTTCTGGAGCTAGTGTAGTTAGTCTGACCTCTGACCTCTGTTTCTCTTCAGTTCAGCTTGGGTCCATAGCATTTCCTCTGGGAACTAAAAGAGCAGAGGAGTAGGCTAAGAGAAAAATGGATGCCGATCCCATTCTCTTTCCCCCTCTTTGCCTTTTATTTACAACTGGAAAGCAGAACTGCTTCCCGCGTCCACATGCGATGTGGGCTGGGGACTACATTGGCTGTTGCCACACCTGGTCCCCTGTGCTCTGTGGAGCAGTATGTGGAGCAGTATACTCTTCTGGGAAGACTACAGGGCAATGAGGCTATAGACTTGCATGCCAAGCTAAATAAGGTGTCTGACGAGACGGGGATGCTGGGCATAAGCCCCTTGGTCTTGTGCACAGCCAACAAGTGCTTGTTTGCTCATTTATGCTAGCCCTCAGATATCTGCTTTGCAACAGGTATTGCAATGAAAGAAAATCTCAAGTGGAAAAACTTAGGCTTCTATGTATTATCAGAAATCACTGGGGGAAATGGATTTATGGTGGTAGTTCTGAGCAAAAATTATAATACAGTGTTAAGATTTTATTTAATGTATTAATGGTGAAACCATTGAGAAGTTACAACTAGTCCAAACAATAAGTGGAAACTTTTCAAATATATAGGTTATCAGTAAAGTGAAAATACTGGCCAGTATTCACAGGGTCTTCACAGTGTATCGCTACCAGTCACACCGTGGCTTATGATTGGACATCTATGCCACCTCTGGCTCATTGACTGTAGCTCTCACCTTATATCCCAACACAGTCCAGGGCTGTGAAGTCCACCCATCTGTTGTCTATCCCCACAGTCTATCTCCAGAACTTTCCCATCTCTCCATACAAAAATTCAATCTGTGTTGGACACTAACTCTTCTGTCCCCTTCTGTCTGGGAGCCCCTACTGACCACCATTCTACTTCCTGTCTCGTTGAATTTGTTACCTGTCTTAAAGTCTTTCACAATTCCTATTAAGCATGGAGAAAATGAATCACAACTACCTTCTCTGTAAGCCCGGTTAGCTTACAGCCTCCCCAAGCCTTCACTTCCTGTGTGAGAAGTAGCCATGATTCCTTTTGGTGATGAAGTGAGGTAATCCAGGCACAGTGCTTACACAGGGTGATCTAGGAGGAGGACAAGGTTCAGTGTTCTCAGAGGTTCCTTTGGGTCAGTAGTTCTTAGTATTGGCTGCAGGTAGCAACATTTGGACAGCCCTAAAAAATAATAATAATGCCCAGGTATGATTCAAGAGTCTCTGGGATATGGCCTGGGCTTGAGAGCATTCAGAGGGAGAATACTCTCTGCTCTAAGAACTTCTCTTGTGTGGGGAGTAGGGTTGCACAGTCTATGGAGTTTGGTAAACATCACGGAATACTGATATTCTGAATGTCCTCATTCAAAACAAGGAGTTTAACAGGAAATAGATACTTCAGTTATGGCAATGCAATATGTGCTGTGAGTTCTTATGTGGTTTGCCTATGGGAAAAAGCCCAGAAGACTATCTAGTCAATAATGGAATGATAACCACTACCTTACTCTTCTGAGGGTCCTGATAATGTAGACATCATGAGGACTCATGCTTCTAGCAAAGATAATGTAGATCCTTTAGGAGATGCTCAGATTGAGGGGTATACTGTAAAAATTTACATGAAGGAGTTGGCACAAGCCTTTGCCTGGACTGAGGACAACAAGTCTCAGGACCTAGAGATGGACCCCTCCTAGGCTTTTCTGGGCTGGATACCCTTAGTAGTAGGACTTAGTTAAGTGGTACTCAGTGGAGCTGGAGATGGCCTTGTTTGCATTCCAGCTCTGGACAGGCCTGGTAGAGAGATGAGCTACTGCCTGGGTGTTCCGTAGGAGGCCATACGTCTCCCTCCACTGTCTTTAGTTAGTGCTGCTCGCTCGCATTCATTGCCCCAGAAGACTGCACAGAGAGCCTCCATCTGCACATCTAAGTGTTCCGTAGCCCAGAGAAGTACCATGCAGTTCCCCAAACCATGTAGGTCCTAAGTCCTGAACTCCCAGGCAGCAGGTCTGTAAGCATTTTATTTATTTCTCATGAGCGTATACTTGATATGGGGGGGTGGGAGTGGGCAGTGATGGGTGTCACAGCATGTATATGAAGGTCGGAAGGTAGCTTTACTGAGTCCTTCCCCCCCAAGATTTATTTATTTCAGTTTATGTCTGAAATAACACACATCAGAAGAGGACATTGGATTCCATCACAGATGGTTGTGAGTCACGATGTGGTTGCTGGGAATTGAACTCAGGACCTCTGAAAGAATAGTCAGTGCGTGATCCCTTCAACTCCAAAATGAAAGGACATTTCTTTTTCTTTTTTTTTAATTTTTTTTTTGCCGGGCAGTGGTGACACACACCTTTGATCCCAGCACTTGGGAGGCAGAGGCAGGTGGATTTCTGAGTTGGAGGCCAGCCTGGTCTACAGAGTGAGTTCCAGGACAGCCAGGGCTATACAGAGAAACCCTGTCTTGAAAAACCAAAAAGAAAAACAAAAAAATTTTTTTTTAAATTTTATGTATGTGAGTACACTGTTGCTGTCTTCAGACACACCAGAAGAGGGCATCAGATCCCATTACAGATGGTTGTGAGCCACCTGTAATAACTGGGAATTGAACTCAGGACTTCTGGAAGAGCAGTCAGTGCTCTTAACTACTAAGCCATCTCTCCAGCCCCTACCGATTCTGTCCTCGTCTCCCACCTTTCCAGGAGCCAACACAGGTCGCCAAGTTGCACGGCAAGCCTCTTTACCTGCTAAGCCATTTCATCAGTGTGCCTGATGAGTCTGAACTACTCTACACATTATGTTACATGTTGTGGCCCAGTGTGAGCATCAGAATTTTAAAGTCCTCCCTTATATTTGTATCTTTCTGAACAAATACAAGCCAATCACAAGCACACTGGAAGATTCCCAAAGCAGCAATCTGCAAGCTAGTGCTTGGTGAGCGTTAGACAGCAAAGATGCCAAGAACACTGCTTCCTCAGCTCTGAGCCCTGTGGGCCTTTGGCCACAACAGGCCTGGTGGTGATGGGGAGGCGGTGGAGGTGGCGGAGGCGGTGGAGGCAGTGGCGGCTGCGGCGGCCAAGGAGGATGCTGATGAGTTCTCAGAGTCCTTCTTTGTTCTATCTTTCTTCTTTTAATCTGTGATGACCTCAGAAAACAGATTGAAGAGTGTATTTAGAGACTGAAATTCCTTTCTCATCAGGCCCATTGCTTCCAGCCCGTTAGCTGTTGTATGTTTTAGGCTCTTCCAAGTCAGTGATTTAGGGTATGTGGTTGAATGGGTGGTAGTTAAGCCTGGTTTGTGTAGAGCCCTGGTTTCCATTGAATATAGCAATATGGGAAAAAAATCCTATACAGCGATCAAGAGAAGTTTACTTTGAGCTTGCAAGTCTTTTAATAGAAGTATATATATAGAAGTTTTAGTTTAATAGAAGTATATATCCAGGTGTTTTAGTTCAGGCCATGTATGTACTGTTAAACAAAAGACAGTTGTTTCTCACCGCTGAAGGTGATGTGAAAATCAAGGTAACTATGAATTTGGTTCCTGGGAAGGACATCTGGTTTGTAGATGGCCACCTTCCCTCTGTCTTCACAAGCTCAGGGCAGAGTGGGAAGTCTTCATTCTTCAAAGGCTACTGATACCATTATAGACTGCCCTACCTGAAGACCTCACCTGATATTACCTCTCACATGCCTCGTCTGCAGACACTATGACACTGAGGGCTAAAGAGCATCAGCATCTGGATTTTGGGGGAGACCCAGACATTTGGCTCATAACAGACTAAGGAAGAGAAACTGTACAGTTGTCCCTCCTTATTCTCAGGATCCACATCTGTGGATTCAGCCTACTGAAGATAGAAATGCTATTTGAGACTGTAAATTATCCACATCTGTAGATGGGACTCTAAGCTTTGTAGTATCCTCATTTATTTTAAAAAAGTTCAGGAGATGGAGGGAATGAGAAATATTAACAAGGAATTGAAGCTGACTATAGTGACTGACACATGCCTTTAATTCCAGTACTTAGTAGGCAGAAGCAGGCAGATCTTGTAAGTTCGAGGCCAGCCTGGTTTACACAGTAAGTGCCAGACCAGCACTAGACCCTGTTTCAAAATACAGTAGCAATAACAGCAACAAAAGAAATTGTACTTGTAACATGTACTGGACATGACTTTCTATTCGTGCCATTAACAGCACAGCAACTCTTTATTGTTGGTATTGTAAATAGTCTAAAAAGAGGCAGTTTGCAGTATACCAGAGGGGTGTGGCGCTCTATGCCATTTTTTGTATGAGACTTAAGTATCTGCAGAATTTGATACCCTTGGAGGTTTTGTATCCAGTTTCCAAAAGATACTGATAAAAGACTTAATGATCATATCAGCAGATATAGAAAAATGCATTTAGAGGCAGCACTTAAGAGGACTTATTCTTCCAGAGGACCCAGGTTCAGTTCCCAGAACTGAAATGGTGACTCACAACACCTGTAACTTCAGTTCCAGAGAGTCTAGTGCCTTTTTCTGTCCTTCATGGCCTGCACATATAATACACAGAAATATTCATACATGCACATGATATGTATCACACACACACATATATATAACACACACACACACACACACACCATATATATGCACACACACATATATGTATGTGTGCGCATACAGGCAAAGCACGCATACACCTAAAATAAAAATAAATGAAATCTTTCTTTAAAAAGAAAAAGCATTTGGCAACATTTTATTCCCAATTCAGCAATTCAAACATGAAGAGTTTTCTAGGTAGGATAAAGGGCATCTTGAGAAAACAAAGTAGCATGACAAACAGAATGCACCCTCTGTTGGCATCGGGCTTCACGGTGAGAAAGGAAACGCTTCCCTTCTGAGACCACTCCCATCCCACAGGATCCTGGAGATTCTAGCAGTAGGGGAAGAAAGGGAAGCGTACAGGCTGAAAACCAATCTACACGTGAATGGCAGTCATGATTGTGGAAAACTCTGAATCCACTTGGTGCCTCTGATTCTTACACTTAAAACTAGGTAAGACAATAAATGTTCATGTTGTGTGTAATTCACCACAATAAAATACATCACACATAAAACAGTTGACCCAAGAAGCAACAGACCATACAGATGGTCCAATTCCTATGGGATTTCTGATATTCCTGCTCTGCCCCGCAGGTGAGCCATGGTGCCCAGGCCAGCACAAGAAGTTCTTACTCTTACTCAGCACCTCTCAAATTCTTAATCTTACTTACTAGAATACAATACCACTGAGAGAAGAAGGCCGTGCAAACAGGTAGGTTTGTTCCAAGAATGCAGGCAGAATTTCAGGGCTCATTATGCCAACAAATTAAAGGAGGAAAACTTCCTATTGACAGTTGCTGAAAGGGCGGAAACTCTCATTGCCTTAAGAAGATGGCCCTTATCCTCCATATATAGTGTATCATGCGCTGGGTCACCATGCTTTGTCCACTGATTCATCAGTTCCTTGAAGGGTAGTCTAAGTAGCTCCCATTGAAGGGCGTGTGCTGATGATGTCTTATCGCTTAGCATCCGCTGTACTCTAGGAGATGATGGAATCCTGAGCAGCCAATTCAATTCCATAAGCCATTTGTAATCACTTTGCTGGTGGGAATTTTTAAGGGAAGCTAAAATATGAAGATTACTGTGTCACCACAAAAGGAATTTTTTTTTCATTAATGAAATCTAATTATTAGAAATAATTAATTACTGAAAATATGCTTCAAATACTCTCTCCAAATTATTGGTGCTTATTGTTATTCTAAAGGGCTGTTCTAGTAATGGTTGTCATTGCCTGGTCAGGAGTCATCTTCCACTCCATTCCATTCGTCCTGTTGTTAAACAGTCCTTCAGTCTTGCTGCTTTTTGTCACCTCTGGTCTGGTTAAGATATGATATGTCACTTGTCCAAGTAGACAAAGCCTGTTTCTCATAAGAATAGAAAGCTCTGGAACATTGTAGACCATGAGTTGCTTTTAAATGTGAACTTTCATTTTCTCCCTGTTCTTTACCCGTGCCGTTTCTTTCTAAAGGAATTCATAACTTTGTCTCATTGAGTTGTAGGCCCAAGAAGGACTTGAAAGTCTTCTGAAGAAAATGCAAATAGTTCTGGGCATTGGTTGGGACTCTCAAGGTCAATGGTTAGATCCCCCTGGGACACTAGGAAAGTGGTGCATGCCTGTAATCCTAGCACACGGAAGGTGCTAGCAGGGGGATTACAAGTTCAAGGCCGGCTACAGTTAATTTGAGGGCAGCCTATGGTGACTAAGACCTTAACTAAAAAAAAGAAGTTGTCATTTTCCCATCTGAATATCATGTCTTTAACACATGTCATGTCTTTCTTGAAGAGCTTACTTACTCTGTCTTGCCACAACTTCCCCTCTTCTTAATGCTGTGGATAGCAGAGACGTACTCACCTCCAACCAGGGCTGCATGGTTCTTATCTGGTGTGTTTCTTACACCCCCTGAGGAAAGGATGCACGGACCTTCTTTTCTTCCCATTATAGTGTTTGTTCTCATGTGGGCCATACTATCCATCTGTCTATCTCCTTAGAGCAGCCCCAGTTACAATGGCTTAATTGTTTTTATTTCTCTGAGCTAACGAGTCTCTCCAAGTCTCTGACTCTGGGCAGATGGATATCGTTGAGTGAAGTTCTGTTGCTGGAATCACTGAGTGACAGCCAGCACCCACGTACCTCACTCTCTGAGTGTGCTGGTAGAGTGTTCAGGTCACTCACGAAGCTGCACTGCTGCTCAGAAAGTCTGCCCATTAGTAAAGAACACCTAAGCAGGAGCTGTGGCTTGGGTGGATGAATGACCCGAGTCGTCACTTGGGGATGATGGAATCTTCATTTACCTTTTTCTATAGTTGTGATTCTCAAGTAACCCTGAGTCACTCGAGGCCTGGGCCTTCTCAAGGAGTTCTCAGTGTCCGCCTCTGAACGTCCAGGGGAAAGACACATCTGCTTCCTTTGATGTTTAGTTGCCTTGGTTACCTGTCTGTGTCATCCTCATTGGTGGGAGACCACTATCTCAGGGGAACTCCTCCTTCTGGAATGTCCCTGTCAGCCCTCCCTGCTTCTCTCACTGGAGGACAGGGATCACTTTGCTCCCCTTTCTAATCACCAGTGAGTATAATTTATGGGTTACCTGCTGGAAGGGAGCCGCTCTGGTGTCCCAGTGCATCAGCTCTGTGGATGCCCATCACACCCAGTGTCCCTGACTGTTGACAGTGGGGCTGCTTTTCTGTGGCTGTTATTTGACAGCGTCTCCAGGCTGTGTTTACTCTTTGGCCGCCTGAAGGGAGGCAGCCTGAGCCTTTACCTCACCTTGGCTGGATGAAGGAGAAATGAGAGGTATACCTCCTCTCAGTCGCCTGGCCTGGGTGGCCCATCCTGAAGCTACATCTGGGAACCACAGAACGGTGATAGATTTTAACCCTTTGGTGGTTATATTTTAGATTTATTAAAAGATTATAGGTAACTTGGGACCTGGGAGATGACTCAGTGGTTAAAAGCACTTGCTCTTGCAGAGGGTCAAGGTTTGGTTTGCACCATTCACAGCCATCAGTAACTCCAGTTCCAGGGGATATGGAACTCCCTTCTTGTGGATGCCACAGGCACCCAGGCAGGCAAAATGCTTATACACATGAAAATAAAAGTAAATGCATTTTTGTGAAAATTTATAGGAGCCAGGCAGTGAAGGTGCATGCCTTTAACCCCAGTACTCAGGAGTCTGAGGCAGGTGGATCCCTATGAGTTTAAGAGCAGCCTGGTCTATAGAACGAGCTCCAGGACAGCCAGAGCTATACAGAGAAACCCTGTCTTGAAAAAAAAACAAACAAACAAACAAAAAGATTATAGTAAATCTAAAGCGTGATAGGGCTCAAAAGTAGCGGGTTAAGTGAGTAGCTCTCACCCTGACAGCCCACACTCTTACGGTTATTAGATGCAGATGATTAGGATCTATCCAGCAACTCTGGATAGATCAGGAGCTCTGGCAAGACACCGAGCTGTCTATGTTGCAACTAGTCCTCCAAGAGACTCTGGTGCCCAGGGGGAGAGGAAGGACCATTGTCATTAGATGTACCATTGCTACAAGGAGCTGCATGGTTTTATGTAGCTTGTGGATATAACTGCCAAAGCATGGACAAGAAGTGCTCTGGTTTAGTGCTATGGACTCTTGACAATGAGGAGGGTGCCAAGGAAAGTGCACAGCCAGAGGAATCAGGCCAGGCTGGCAGGTTTTAGCCGCAGAGATGCTCTTTGGAAACTTACCCCAGCCCCTCATCTCATCCCATGTTCCCACCTGTCACAGATCAGTCACGGGGGGTGGGGGGGGTTGTATGAGAATCAGTATGTGGGTCCTACCGTTGATTGGAACCCCTCGCAAGATGGAGCCAGTCAGACATCACAACTAAACTCCCCAGAAGGTATTAGTAATATAGAGAAAGAGAAAATCCCTGTCTGTGCTTTCCGAGATGAGGAAACCAGGTGTCCTCTAAGAGCCCCAAGGGGTCAGTGTCTGGGCACAATGTCAAGAACCCAATAGCATCCCAAAAGCCAAACACAGAGCTCCCTTCTCTGCTGCCACCCCCCTGTGCTGTTTCCTTTTTGGATTACTTGACACAAGCTTGGGCTAGCAACCGGCTGTATCAGATTGGTTGGTAGGCAAATTTGTGGGACACTTTTTTGATTAATGATTGATGTGGAAAGTGGTGCCATCTCTAGGGTAGGTGTTCTTGGGTGTGTAAGACAGCAGGCTGAGCAAGCCATGAGGAACAAGCCAATAAACAGTATTCTTCCATGGTCTCTACTTCAGTTCCTGCCTAGAGGTTTCTGCCATGCCTTAATGATGAATTTTGACATGGAAATGTAAGATAAACTCTTAAAGTTTTTTTTGGTCATGGTGTTTATAACACCAATAGGAAACACACACACACACACACACACACACACACACACACAACAGAGAGAGAGAGAGAGGAGAGAGAGAGAGAGAGAGAGAGAGAAGAGAGAGAGGGGGGCAGTGTATGGGTGAGTCAGAGCTTGGGGACTTAAGTCAGAGGACTTAAGGGCTGAGTCTATTTCTGAAAGTCTCTTTATGCCTTTGCTTCCTCATCTGTAAAATGGACTTGATAATGTTTACCTTACAGAGTTGGAGGGCTGAATGAGCTAATATGTATGAGGTTCTTAATACAGTGTCTTCCGTATAGCAAGCGTCTACTGCTGCTGTCAAAGCAAAAAGCTCTTGATTTCATTGTTCTCTGTGGATCCCGATGGTCTAGGCTGAGTCAGGCTTGTCTGGGGATAACTAGGTTAGAATCTAGGATACTGACGCATCAATGCTTCTTCATAGCATTTGCACTATACAGGGTTTTCTCCTGCTTATGATTCCTCCCCACCAGTCCTAGGGGCATAGAAATGGCAGCAGTTTTATCTTGACCTAGGTTGTGTAAACCTGCCGGTAGGGAGCTGCTGGGGTTTTGTTTTGTATTGTATTGTTCATAAGTCAGGACAGGGTGTGCTGTGCACTGGGTGGGAGAACTGGGGCCTTCCTCTCTGAAAGGCCCCGCTGTTCTTGCTCTTCATGACAGAAAGTTCTGAAAACAAAGCTCATTTCTGTTTTTGCTTTTTCTTCCTTTGTCAGGGGTGGACAGCTTCCTGCGCTAAAGCACCTGACAGCTTCAGTCTGCTTTTGCTACTGCTGTGCCCTCCCAGAGACCAGCAAAGGAGCTGAGTGTGGGTAGGCACTCAGAGCTTTCTCAGAGAAGCCCCCCTGTGTGCTTGCATCTGCAAAAGTGGCTCAGGAAGCTGACATGTCCCCTGAGGGAAGAGGCATCCTTGAAGCTGAGCTTGCTGGCATCCTACAATCTCCATTTGTTTCAAAGTCAATCTAGCTGTGGCAGTTTGAATCAAAATGGCCCCCATGGACTCATAAGGAGTGGCACTATTAGGAGATGTGGCCTTGTTGAAGGAAGTATGTCACTAGGGGGTAGACTTTGAGGTCTCAGAAGGTCAATCCCGGTCTCTTGGCTCACAGGCACTTCATACCGCTTGCTAATCTGAATGTAGAATTCTCAGCTACCTCTCAAGAATATGTCTGCCTTCGTGCTAGCATGCTTCTTGCCATGATGATAATGGACCAAACTTCTGAAACTGTAAGCCAGCTCCAATTAAATGTTTGCCTTTATAAGAGTTGACATGGTCATGGTGTTTCTTCTTAGCAATAAAATCCTAACTAAGACGTCAGTGTCATGGAATTTGCTCCAGTGTCCCTGTGCTCCAGGAGCCCTGGGCCTCTTACATATGTCCTTCCCCCACCCATTGTCAACCTAATTCATCACTTATGGGAGGCACAGTTCTTTCAGGAGATCACCCCCCAGCTGGATTCAGGATGTTCTGTGGTTTTCTAACAAAATGCCAAATGCCATGAATGTAGAGGTGGCTGGGCAACAGAGGAGTTCGGAGTTCGGAGAAGGGTGTTCCCAGACAGGAAGACTTTGTAAGCAGAAGCACAAAGTGGGAACTTCAGAGCAGACTTCAGAATGGAAGCAGACATGGAAGGAGGGACAGACGAGTGGGAGCCTTGAAAATTAGAGTCTGACTCTTCATCCAAACCCATATGACAGTTTGCAGTGGTAAAGGTCTGTCCAAGAGGCACGGCAGTTGGGGATTTCCTTTGCTTAGGGGCTGGGCTGACAGACAGCAGCAGTAAGGAACCTCACATTAGATGGAGGATTGTACTTCATTCTTATATCAACTGTGAGTGGGTGTGGAGTCCACTCCTGTTTGACAGATGAGAAAGCAGGCTTAGGTAATTGTCCTACACAAAATCACCAGGCATTGCTGGATCTGACTGGGACCTCTGTCAGATCCCAACAGCTCTAGCCTTTTACTTCTCAACAAGAAGACTCTGATGACTTTGGATTAGGACATGTCTGCAGTTCAGGGACATTGTATTTGTATTTCTGGGTGCACTCATGCATGTGATCTGGTTTGAACCCATCTTAGTTTGTTCCAGCATCTGAAACAAGATGCTACAGGCTGGCTGCCCAAGCAGCAGATCTTTGCTTCTCATAGTTCTGGATATTGTGACGTCCAAGTCAGGCGGTCAGCACCTGTGTGGCAATGTATCATCACCTGCCCTATCTACAAGACATCCTGTTGTGTAGTTCATCTCCCCAAAGGCCGTTCCACAGAGGATGGTCAGTAGCCCCGGAACCCTAGGGCCAGATATTCATGCAAACATTAGGCTGCACAGAGGAACCACCACATCAGTTCCTTCTTCTGCCTTCTGGCTGTGCTTACTTAGACAAACCTTTTATCCCCCGTGCCCATCACAAATAGGTAGGTGCTGGCAGGAATGTCCATAAGGCTCCTTAGGCTGTGTCTCTGGAACTAGCTCCTTTCCAGGTAGCCCCCCACACCTGTTCTCTGCTTTCTTTTCTTGTTTAAGGCCCTTGTGTTTGACTGCAGTGTCTCTTTCCTCACAGCACATACATTCCCTCAGCCCCATGACGAGCTATCCTGAGATTCAGAATGCCTTAGAAAACTTGGTGAAGGTCCCTTAGTCAGTGTTGAGATATGAGGTCATGTATAAGGGCATACAATGACAGTTGGAGCCTGAGCCTGAGCCCAGTGAGTAGAACCTGGTCACTTTCCTCCATCTGGGCACTGTGCCTCACAGAAACAATCAAGGTCAAGTAGCACTTGACAAAGACAGCAAGGTCAATCCTTTGTCTCATTTATGACCTTGCCTTTTTTTTATGAAGGTTTTTTGTAGCCTAATTCTTGGGAGTAACTTTGTCTCTTAATTAAGAATTCTAATTTTAAAGCAAGTTCTGGCCTCTTTCCTTCCAGAGTCATTCTACTGTTTTGATTGGATTTCATGGCTAGGAATTAAGATCCTTTTTTTGTCTGTGCTTTTCTTCACGGTTAGTTATCATGGCTAACTGGTGCTTTATCGAGATCATAAACATGCTTATCCCACTAGAATATCAATAAAGGCAGTGGGTTCTTAGTGAGGAAGGCTGGATACAAGGCCCCCATAAGCCCCTTTTCCTCAAATGCCATAGTCTCTTAAACTTTTCTTCATAGTAAATCCTGAGGGAAAACAGGATGTCTCTGACAGAGCCTGCAGAGTCTGGAGTTTGACAAGTTAGTTCCCTGGGCAGAAGCTGATGTACACTCAGCAGAGTGCACTTTCTTTTGGGTATCACACACTGTGGGATCCCTCAAGCTTAATACAGCTACAGAGAAGGGGATGATTTTCCCTGAGACTCAGCCACAGCACTGAGAAGCCCATCTCAGTGCAGAGTTAATCCTACTGGGCAAGAATAAGACCACTACTATAAGATTTGCGCCAAATATTAAATACTAGCCAGGATCATGGGCACTGACCAGGTCCATACCCAGGATTTCCAGTGTATGGTACAAAATTACTTTAGTCAGAGGCTTATAAAGGCAAAACCCACAAGGCTACATAGTTCTTTCTCATTTTTGTCAAATCGGGCAAGCATATATCCTGATGTACTTACTGACCTACTTGTGATCAAGCACATCCTGTGCACTTGGGGCAGCCAATCTTGTTTATAGAAGTGAAAACCCATGGTTTATTACCCCTAAACAACAGCCCCAGCATTCCAGGAAGTTACCCATCCTTGGGCAAGTGGGACTTATAGGTTAGAGGCATTTTTGTTTATAGATCTCTTACAGTAATTTCAACTTAAAATATAGTTTAGCCCTCACAGCAGACCGGGACAATGTACTACATCACCATAATAGATTGTTGAACCAAAACCCAACAACAATTTACAGAAGAAAAGCCAAGTGATACTCTGTTGTTTTACATGCCTGACATAGGTTTGAAACAATAATCTGTATGTTGCCTCTGGCAATAAACAGGAAATGACAGTGTAATTAAAGGAAAAGGAAAGATAAATGCCAAATTCAAAAGAAATGTCAGTTCTTGGGGACCACAAAGAGGTCTGGAAGGCAGTCACAGGAATATCAATGGTTTTTCTGGATTTTTATTTTTTAATAGTTGGCAGGTATGTGGATGTTGATATACTATATTTTTAAATGATTTCATAATTTTAAAATCTGTCTTTAAAAGGAGGCAAGAGCCTTTTCCATTTAGCTTTTAAGTTGATGGAGTTATTGACTAGATCTTCACAAGCTGATGAATTTGAGGTTTGTTTGTCTCCCACCCAGGTTCTTCTCAGATCCTTGGTCACAGCTCTTCACCACATTGTGTTATTTGCACCAGTGGAAAGCAGGAGGGCAGGAAACCCCACATTTCACCACTTACTTGGTGTTTAAAAATAAGATGTAGGCTTGAGAGATGGCTCATGCTCTTCCAGAGGTCCTAAGTTCAATTCCCGGCAACCACATGATAGCTCAGAACCATCTATAATGGGATCCGATGACCTCTTCTGGTGTGTCTGAAGAGAACGACAGTGTGCTCACATACTAAAGTAAATAAATAAGTCTTTTTTTTTTTTTTTTAAAGGCGTAAAAATTATGCACTAAGGGAAATCTTTGCTTTTTTAAAACACATGTTGTTGTTGTTTTGAGACGGGGTCTCACTATATAGCCCTGACCAAAGTTAACCAAAGCAACTTCAATTCTGTATAAATTGGTTGAGAATCCCCTGCCAGAGCCAAAGAACAACTTGGGTTAGGGGCAGGGATGCTCTTAAAAGCTGGTGCGTCATCTTTGCTTTAGTGTCCTGCCTGCTCGGGGTATCTTGTTCAAAAGCCAATCTTTTTTTTTTTTTCATTAACAGCATGGCCGGACCCCCTTGCACCTCGCTGCCAATAAGGGTCATCTTTCTGTGGTGCAGATTTTGCTGAAGGCTGGCTGTGACCTCGATGTACAAGATGATGTAAGTAGTGTCATCCCCTCCGGAGCAGGGCTGGCAGGGAGCTTGCCTGCAGTAGCATCCCTCAGGGCCAATGTTGGCAGTATGAGGAGAGAGGGTGGAAGAATGCCAGAATGGTTTTGGCTCTAGCCTGGTCCCTGTGCTGGCAGAAGTGTTCTTGGGAATACCTGCTGGGCGACCCATTCTCAGCAGTAAACTAGTTTTCTGGAGACTCTTCCACTGTAGCTCCCTATCACCCATTAGCATTTGAGTGCAGTCTCTAAGAGCATTTACCCATGTCCTGTCTTAGAACAAAGGACACACTCTGGCAGTGGGAAAAACCTGTTAGATGTGTGTCTGACTGCATTTACTGCTGAAGTAAAAGTGAAGCTCAAACCAGTTCCCTCCCCCCACTTTAATCTTAGTTTCTCTTAGTTTCCGTTAGATGGAAGTTCTGTTCCGACCAAAAGGGGAGAAGGGATTTGAATGCAGGATCAACTCTAGAAGAGTTCTGTGCTATTACGGAGATGTGACTCCATCAGCTCAAGGGTGTGCCAGGGCAGGACTCACCCTGGGGCCTCCACCATTACGAATCAGATCTGCGTCTATGAGCATTGGATAAGTGGGGCCTCACAGCACAGAGCCCTGTTCTCCTGGGTCTTTGGAGAAGGTGGAGGCTCTGAGGAGTGGCCATCTAGATTGTCCTCCAGTGAGTTATCAGGAGAAAACCCTATAGCAATGTGATCAGGGACTGTTTTCAGAAAGTGTCTCAACTCTATTCTTTGTTCTTTTTTGTTTTTAAAATTATGTTATTCTTGGTGCTTTACTTGCATGTGCATCGGGGACCATGGCATGTCTGGTGAAGAGAACATCAGATTCCCTGAAACTGGAGTTATTTGCAAGCTTTGGAATATCTACAAGAATGCAAATAAATGGTTGTGAACTGCTGTGCTCTGGGTGTTGGGAATCAGGCTCACACCCTTTGATAGAGCAGACAGTACTCCTAACCATTGAGCCCACTCACCACAGTAGAATTCTAACAAATAAAAGTTCTTCGAGTAAAACAGCTTCTTACAGAGTCTGACCTTGTAATAACTTCTTCCAGATTCACTTTCAAGAGCACTAGCTATAATATCCCTTGAAACTTTGTACAGAATCCTAAAATCTGACAAACACATTCACAAATGATTTAGCTACATGGTAGGTTTGAGGCTAGCCTTGGATACGTAAGACTCTATCTATGGGCAGGCAAGCAGGCATATGGACTGGTTTTATTCGTGGGCAGAGGATTTATCAGCATATCATATAAATCTCTGGTTATATCAGAAGCCTACAGGGTCACTAAGGTGCTATTCTGAGAAATGCTGACTTAGCTTTAAGCTTTTGCTTTTCACCTTGGCTGATGACACTTGATTTTTCTATGTTATAACCAATGTAACATTCCTGATCCATATTGTCTCCTTAGAGAACAGATAGAAAATACAGGGAAATACAGGAAATACAGGTCAGAGGAACAGTGGGGAACAGAAGTTGCTGGCACCAGCATGTTGGAATAATCTAGGCTTTGATAATTAAAGTTCTTGCTTGCCACTGTGGTGAGGTCACAGTGCCAGGCATGCCAGCCTATCCCAACCAAATACCAGTTCTCAGGTCCTGAGTCTGAGGCTTGCTGTGGTCTCATGCAGCAGACACTAAGCTGGTGTTTCTGGGATGGAAAGGAAGCAGAGCAGGCATGAATTCTCACAGCGCAGTCCTGGTGAGCCAGGGAAGAAGGAGAGCCAGCCCTGCGTTTAGGTAACACACTGCTCTTATTTCAACTGTTGGGGGCTTTTACATCCTCTCCTGCTCTGTTCAGACAATGCATACCTTGCTTCTCTGTCCGATATAAAAAACTGGACAGTGTAACCACAGCGTGATAACTGGAGGCAGGACTGATTGACACCTGTTTCCTGGGTATTCACCATGCCTGTTGACAGTCAGCTTTGGAATACCTACAAGAATGCAAATAAATTGCTTTATTATCATTAAAGAAGATCGGGACCTAACTGTGGAGGGGTGTGTCACTTTAACTGTTCCCTATCTGGGAGGTGGATAGAAGCGCATACTGTTGACTTTATAAAGATTTACTTCTAACTTCATATTCTGCAGATACTGATCTTTATGGCATGGTAATATCTGAGAATTAGAGGAAGAATGACCTTCAGTGGCCTGGAGTGGGATTATTATGAGTTTCAACCCGTGGAAACCAATTCTTTAGAATCTGCAGCTCCGAGAGCAAATTCTGTCTTGTTTCCCGCTAATCCTATCAACTCTCAGTGGAGCTCAAACGCCATCTCTGATTGGTCAATGAGTAAGCACATGACTCCTACCCCAGAAATAGTCCAGGATCCTGTGGCCAAGGTTAAAAGCATGAAGGAAGACAAAAATAAGAGAAAGCAGAGAAGAAAGGCTAGGAAGGAGCCTAGAAGACCTGAGAGAGAAGAGGTTAGCCCCTTGCTTTGCGTGCCTACCTGGTGTAGGGCTTGCTGACAGCATGTTTGCTTGGGCCCCTGGGGGCTTCCTCCCAAATGGGGTGTGCTCCATCCCTACACAACCAGGGCTTTTGGAACACCCAATGCTTTTCACTGTATAGGAGATGGAAATCAAAGTATTTCAGAACAAAGATTTAGACCTCAGGTTCCCACGGTCCGCCGTGAGAAAGCCTGGTATTTCGGGGAAGTCGAATGCAGGTGGTCCAGACTGTTGTGCTTGCAGGTCAGTATGTTCCAGATCAGAGAGCCAACTGCAGTGTTGCTGCTGCTTCTAGTTCCTGGCAGTGTTTCTTCCTTTGTTTCTCCTCAGTTAATCATTCAGCAACTAGATCCCGGGTGACTTAGGGACTGGCCTCTATACTGTTCTCCCAGCTTGCATAGTGAGGCAGCCCCAGCCTCACAGAGATACCAGCTCCTCTTGGAGACCAGTGCTAAGGTTAACTGGCTTCAAAAGCTGTTGGCAGCTTGGCAAAGAGACTTTACAGTTTGACTTAGCTAGCTGTCCTAGGTGAGGCTTATCAGTATAACAAGAGAACTATTTAGGGATCAATAAACATTGAGGGAATATTGAGAAAATGTGCTGAGAGAGCTAGGTTTTCTTTAGCATTTCCTTCAGTTTTAGAGTTTCCTAGTTGATATAGATCCTATTCAAGCAGGGTTATGTCAGGGTTGCTGTGTGGGTCCATTTGTAGGTCAAGTGCAGCCTTTGTATTATGTTCTGAAGAGGACGTGTAGCTAGTAGTATATTTAAAATAATATAATATATACTATAGTATTTTAGTAGGTTTAATTTTATAGGAGCCAAGCATTGATACTCAGGTAACTGAGTGTACTTCAGCTGAGGGTCTGGGTTTATCTGTGCTTTCTGGAGAGTGTTCCACACATGGCTGCGGGCAGCCCCCCACCCCTACCCCACCTCCAAATTCTGTCTTTCTCAGAGCCTTTCATTCTCATCTTGGTATCATAAGAGGGCTAGCTTCTTAGATTGGAGGAGGCCTCTGGAACCAGTTTAGCCATCATGAACAGTGCTGTTTGTCCCGCCATGAAGAGCAGATCGGTAATAGACACTCAGCAGCAGCAATAAAGCTACACTGGGACTTGGATGCTTGGTCATGAGTGCAACTAAATGGGCCGGCTTGCTTAGGACAGCTTCTCCCCACAGCAGCACCCACCTGTCAGCTCTCCTCGAGTCTTGACAATCCATTTGGGAATGTTCTGCTAAGAACTGACCTGAGAGTTAGCTTTAGCTGCTTCTATCAAGTTGGAGTCTCACAAAGGAAAGTTGTCTCAAAGGAAGCAGATGCCCTCCATAGGTGAGCAGAGGCATAATAAGCAATGGTGCCGCGCTGGCCCAAAGTTCTATCAGCTCTTAATTCATGAGCAACCACGGAATATGATGAAATGTTTGACCTGAATCAAGCCCTTCAGGGATCGTTTGACAAGACCTGCATGCTTAGAGCATGTGGCTCCCACTTTATACATAGCACGGAATGCAAGTCTCTTCTAAGAAGGTGGCTCCGATTGATCCAGGAATGCTGGCAGAATGCCTGTCACGTGTGGGATGATTAAAGGGCCTCTCCTGTTGGGAACCTGACTGCGTCAGTACTGAACTCACATTTCTCGTCGAGAACAATCTTTGTTTTTGTTTTTTGTTTTTTTTCTAAATATGATCATTTTGGGAAAACCCATGACTAATCTGATAGGGAAATAAGATGTCTTAGAAATTTTAGTGGAATTTTAAGAGCTGAGACCTGGATACGCTCCCATCCAACGTGTTTGGGCATTGAGCATGACTCTGCTGCAAAGCCCTGCCTGGCAGCTCATCTCCGGGCAGCTACTTCTAAGTGTGACATTCTCGTTGTGACCACAAGGCACACAGAAGGAGTCCTCTCCAAGTACAATACTCGAGGGTGAACAGGAAGAAAAGCAGTCCAAATCTACCTTGTAATGTGATGAAAGCCAACAGTGTCAAGGACAGAGTTGTTGAGAGCAGAGCCGGTCACCCACAGTCATGGGGGTGGGGCTGGACTTCTCTCCCAGCAAGTCCCTTAAATCATCAAGTAAACGGGGAGAAAAGCTTGTAAAGGGGCAGTCCTATTCCTGATGTCTTCTTATGGCTTCGGTTGTAATTGGTAGTAATTTTACCTAGTGTGTGAAGTTATATATGTTAAATATTAAAAAGTTGAAAGGTGGTGGTGCACTCTGTTAGCTCCAGACTTAGGAGACAGAGGCAGGAGGATCTCCATGACTTCAATGGCAGGCTGGTCTACAGAGCAACTTCGAGGACAGCCAGGGCTTACACAGAGATACCCTGTCTCAAAAAAAAGTTAAAAAAAAAAAAAAAGAAAGAAAAAAAGAAAAAAGTAAAGTTGTAGAGTACTTTGGCCAGTTATGAGCGCCTACAGTCACCAGTGACCACCGCAATGTCAATGACAGTTATGAGCACCTACAGTCACCAGTGACCACTGCGAAAAGGAGCTTCTCAAACCAAAGCAGACACCAGCACTAGTCTGTAAACACAATCATTATTTGCAAGGCAGTTTGAGAGACACATCCTGTCAATACAAAACAACAGCTGGAGCTTCCCTGCTTGGGGCCTAGGACCTCTCTAGCCGTGGGTTTCTGACTGAGTTTATGGTACCAGATGTGATTCTCACCTATGGTGCAGATGTCAAACCTGGTCAGAAAGCAGGTAGTTACCACCTTGTCTCAGGCTTCCAGTGCTGTGATAACACACCATGACCAAGGCAACTTTATAAAACTCAGTTGAGCTCCTGGCTTCAGAGAGTTAGAGTCCGTGACGGGATGGTGGCAGCAGGAACAGCTGAGAGCTCACACTGTGATCCTGAAGCAGGAGGGAGGGCAGAGCACACCTCATCTGACAAGGTCACACCTGTTGCCAAACACTTCCACCAACTGAAGAGCAAGCATTCAAGCATGTGAGCCCGTGGGGACCATCCCATTCAAACCCCTGCACCCCCAGCCCAGACTGTTGCACAGGGGGCTAACTGCCTCACTGGTTGGTGCTGCACACTGGGTCTAAGCTGAGTAGGGTGATGGATGGCAGCTCTCCACTAGCAACCTAAGAGTATTCTAAAGAACAGGGAAGTTAAAAATCACTCCTTGTAGATTTAAAAAAAATTTTTTTTAAATTATTTTATGTGCATGAGTATTTTGCCTACATGTAAGTATGTGTACTACATGCATACTTGATATCCACGGAGGCCAGAAGAGGGCATTAGGTCCTCTGGAACGAGAGTTACAGACAGTTGTAAGCTGCCGTGTATGTGTGTGTGTGTGTGTGTGTGTGTGTGATTGAATCTGGATCCTCTGGAGGAGTAACAATGCTTTTAGCTGCTGAGCCATTTCTCCAGGCCCCTCCATGTGGATTTTAAGAGAGACTTTTAAAATTTTTACTTTAAGAAAAGCAGATTTGAGGTTATTTTGTGTTGGAAATAGAGTCTTGCTGTGTAGCCAGGTCTGGCCTTGACTTCATGATTCACCTGCCTTTGCCTTCTGAGTGTTGGGATTATAGGTGTGTACCAATGTACCCAGCCACATGTGTGTTTTCCTATGATTGAGTGGGTTTTATTATTCTCCCTCTCTCTCTCTCTCTCTCTCTCTCCTCTCTCTCTCTCTCTCTCTCTCTCTCTCTCTCCTCTCTCTCTCTTACGCACACACACGCACACACGGTAACATGAAATGTATTCTCTTCTATTCTCTTCACTGTATTTCTGTACAGTTCCTGGGTAAAGACCTGCACACCAGGCACCACAATCTATTTCCAGAACTTTTCTTCTTGGAAGAAATGTCTCTCATGTGTCTCTTTGTGATGACTCTCAGTGAGGTCACGAAGCTTCATCCAAGCTACCATAGTTAGTGGTGCAGGCCTCCTAAAGTTGGTTTTTGCTACCTGTCTCCCACAGTCTCTGCTGCCTCTCTTGGAGTAGGTTTCAGCAAAGTCCAGGAATGTGTCCTTGCCCCTCTGTGCTCTCTGAAAAATGTACTAATGTAAGTCTTATCAGCTGAATCATAGAATCCCAAAGGAAAGAGAACCCTGGCCCTGCCTTTTCCTGTGAGGGTCCTGAGGTCTACAAGCTGTACACAACTATACACAACCCATTCTCCTGCTCCTCTGGCCATTAGCTTATTATTTCTATCTCCAAGTATCTACACCGCTCACCCATCTCCCCTTTCAAGCCTGGACCTCAGGCATGACTTGGCTTTGCCTTAACTTGACTCAGGTGCGTGCCAGAGATGAACTGTGTTCCTAGAAGCCCAGAGTTCAGAGCCCGTGTTACCATCACCTCTAGGGTGTTTTCTCCTCCTCTCTGCCACAGTTAGGGGGGAAGAGTCAAGTTCTGCTTTGGTGCCTGAAGGAGAAAACCAGTCACCCCAGGAATCCCATTGTGAGGAAGGGTCAGAATGCAGCATAAATCAGCAGGAGCCATCTCAGAAATATGCAGTAAGAGGCTGCAGTCCTGGGGTCCTCACACCCCCATGTTGCTCTGGGGCTAGTGCAAATCAGTGAACAAATTACACACCTGTCATCAAAGCATGAGGCCCTTAAACTGTCCCAAGCGGAAAGTGATTCCTCTGTAATCTGGGCCTGAGGACCTTGCAGGGAATAAGGATTGCAGGAGCTGCTGATTGAACTGTGTGACATTCACAGCCGGGCTCCAGACATGTCTCCGCTCGGCAGCCAGGAAGGGCCTGGCTCTCCTTCAGGTAGATCTGAGGCCGACAGCTATTCTTGCTATTGACATAAGATCCCTTCCAGGTTATGAACAAATTGCTCTGCCGCATGCATTCTCTATTAATGGGACCCCAAAGCTTGCCTTGCCCATGGTGACCAAGCTCTTCTGCAAGTAACCAGTCTCCTCCTTGAGAAGATAAGAGATACCCGGGAGTTTGACTTAAGGAAGGACTGCTAGAGAAATCTGTTGTTCTTGTCTCTATCTCATTTTGTAGGGGGACCAGACAGCCTTGCACCGAGCCACTGTGGTGGGAAATACTGAAATCCTCACAGCGCTTATCCGGGAGGGATGTGCACTGGACAGACAGGACAAGGTGAGTGGGATGGAAAGGGCTGATTCCACAGTCAGCTGAGGAGCCGGCCTGACTCACTGTGGTACGTTAAAGATGCTGTCCTTCTCCCAGCCAACGAGAGAGGTCAACCTAGACATCTCTGAAAGAGTAGCTGGGACCCCAGAAGATGTGTTTATTTTAAAACCCTTCGCACTATTCTGTGGCTCTGTGCTAACCACTTAAGTCCAGGTAAAGGAAGGAAAATGCAGAACTCAGGACCTGTGAAAGTCTATTGAATGTGAGAGGAAGAGGCACTCTCAGAGTCTCTACTTTTTAGATGAACAAGCAAGTTAAATTTTCTAGCTATTGAAGAAAAAAAAAATGAACCAATTATGTCTTTCTTATAAGAATTGTATACTAGCCCCATGTTTTTAAATTGTTGAATCTCAGAATGTGGATGTTTGTATTTAGTGCCTTGCAGCCTCTGTGTCTTTCTCCTGACCCCTAGCTTTTCATTAAAAGGTGTAACGTGCAGAAAAGTTCGCAGACCGGAAGTGTGGCACGAGATTCCTCCACACATCCTTCCTCCACAACCCAGAGCCCTTCTGTTTTACTGTCCGTTTCTGCTGCTCCAATAATGGCCCAGCTGGGCCTGGTGACCTCTTGCCCTCCCCAGCGTTGCCCTGCTCCTCGACTCCGGAACCCTGGCTCTCCTCTGCATTAGGCCTTAGCTCTTTCGTGCTTGTCTCTGGATGTGCATAACTGTAGAATGTACCCTTGCCTAAGCATGACGGCCTGGGCTACATGTGTGTTCCTGCCTGCCCATCGCTCATTCCCTCTCTCCTAGTAACTAAAGGAAACGGGAGCCATTTTATTAGTTTGTATTTAAAAGCCACATATCTAGAAGTCTTGGTTACCTTATTTACAATCAGTGTTTCTTTGATGATTGGTCTTTTAGAGTCCTGAGGGTTTAATGCTGAACCAGAGACCACTAAATTTTGACAAAGACAAGGGTATGGTGTTGCATGCCTTTAATCTTAGCTCTCACAGGGTCTCTGGATTTGAGGCTAGCCTAGTCTATATTTCAAGTTCTAGGCCAGCCAGGTCTAAATAGTGAGACTCTATCTGCAATAACTAAATATTTTTTGTGTGTGAAGAAATGGGATTGGGGGGATTTTCTATGTAATAACGCTCATTTTTCAGGACATCTTCTGGTATCAGGAGCATGGTGGAGTCTAGGGGACAGTGGAACTGGGAAGAAATGACAGTGTACCATCCCAAGTGTGCTGTTTTCTACAGACAGAGCTGCGGAGCCTTTCTGTATAGCATGCTTCCAAGGAAAGGCAAAGCCCTGTAGCTACTGTAGCATCTTGTTTTGGTAAGAAGAGCCAGAGCCTGGGTAATGTGTTGTCTTGCCCATGTGTTACTCAGGATGGGAATACAGCCCTGCATGAAGCCGCCTGGCATGGATTCAGCCAGTCAGCCAAGCTGCTCGTTAAAGCTGGAGCCAACGTGCTTGCCAGAAACAAGGTAAGGCCCGGCAGCAGACCTCCTCCTTAACAGATGAAGTGGGCTATGGGAATCTTTATTCCTGTTTGTCTCTGATCCATGAGAAGTGCTGGGTAGAGCTCACTGGGGCATGGAGAACCCTGCAGGGGCAGCCTCACCTAGACGGCTCTCTGCAGAGGTAGGTTGTTGGCTGGAGTTCCAGGCAGGGAAAGCATTCCACCATGCTGAGACCATGCTGGTGTGAGAAGCCCTGGCTACTGCTGAAAACCTGTCCTTGTCATCTTTGACATTATTATAAAAGGACAGCAATAGAGAGTTGGCATGAAAAATGTGAGCCAAGAGCTGAAATGCTAATAGATAGTCACATCGTGGTACAATAAAGTGGGCTGGGGAAATGGGGTTGGAGCAGCTGCCTTTGGGAGGCAAGTTGTAAAACCAAAATGTTCCTATTGTACTGGGGATATAGCTCAGGAATAGAACACTTGCCTGCCATGTCCAAGGTCCCCAGGTCAATCCCCTGCATGGCCCAAAAGGAAAAGAAGTTCTTACCTACTTGTATGGTAGCTACCGTCTGAGGTTTCTGTTCTTAAAGCACTGAGGTATGCTAGGAGAACTTTATCCTTAAGTATATCTGTGATAGCAATAAGCAAAGCAGTCAAAAATGCAGGAGAGAATATAAAATTACTCAGTCAGAGTCAACCTAATTAATATAATTTAAGTCACAGTTTTGATGATAATGTTATAAGTTGTGAAAAAACATGGCACATATATGTGCCTCGGTGCTAATGTGAATTTACATTTTGTAAAGACTAAGTCTGGAAAGGTATCACCCAAATGTTAATGGTGGCTACCTATTTCAATTTAGATTTACTAATTTTTGATGTTGTTTTTACTTTTGTACATTTTCCAAAAATTTTAAACTGAACTGATTATTTCTTCAGCCATTAGGGGAAGAGACCTATGTTATTTAAAGAAATAAAAGAAGCGTTATCAGTGCCCTTAGAATATCTGTAAGTAGTGTTGAGAACAGAGTGGTGTCGAGAAGGGGTTGCCTTTTCTTCTTTGGGTGGCCAGTGTTTAAGGAGCTTGAGGGTTTCCCACAATGCACTTGCATAATGGATATTTTCTTAGTGGCAAAGTAAACTTGGATATACCATCTTTCTGGAACCACTGGGTTTCTTTCACTCACTCACTTTCTCAGCACGTATTTAACTACTGCCTTGAAGTCAGCAGCTTAGAGATCAACGGTATGTAAGACATAAATAGATGCCTTGCTGTGGAAAGTTAGCTTTGCATGGTTCTTAACTGCACAATAGGTTGTAGGAGATTTAAAACCTAAAAAACAAAAACAAACAAACAAAAAAAACTAACAAAATACATCAACAAAAAGCCAACCGTAAGCCAGGTCTGGTGACCAGAGAGAATGTGAGACTTGAACTGTTTGACTAGGCTTCACCCCACAGGCCGAGGAAATCAGAGTCCAGGCCTGCACTGATGGTGCTAGCACGAGAGCATCCCCATCCCGGGTGCTTCTGGTGTGCAGCAGGGTTCACAGGGAAGGCTGAGACAGCCTACCTCACCAGGCCGTTGGGTTTGCCTTCCTCCTCAGTCCTAGTAAATGCCCAGCAAGTCTGACTAGAGCCATGGTTATGAGAACACGCAGAGAACACTGACAACACGCAGTTTTCATTTTACTTATTAACTTATTTGCTTGTAGTATCCTTTTTCAAAAGGAACCTAATACCTGGGGTTTCTGAAGACTGCAGTGAGGTCCGGAGGAGAGGAGGTGAGGGAGGGACGCACAGAGCTCTGGGCAGGCGCGACCACAGCTCTCAAGCTCAGCAGGACAGAGTCTTGAGCCTGCATTTGACTGTGTGCTCAGAATGCCTTACCTGCTTTTCCCATTAAGTAGTGAGAAAATGCTTTTTTGGGGTTATCAGCAACTGTCAGGACCCCGTTGCTCTGGAATCTAAGAGTTCGGTTCACACCATGGCATTTGCAAAAGTTTTGTTGACATTCTTTCTGAGGTGGTGTTTAAGTATAGTAAGCAACAGTATTGCCCTTTAGGTCAACATCTTTCCATAGTTCAAATGTTTATGTTTAATAACATTGACGAGCAGGTGTCTCAGTACAGGCGTGCAAGTCACATGTTAGCTTCCCCTTCCAGGAGGTGTTTGTAGCACAGCTACTGCCCACGCTGGACAGAGTCCTCTCTGAGATGGGTTCAGCATTGCACACATGCTCGTGGTTCAGAAAACACAAGGACCAACGACTCGTGTCAGAGCCTCAGGAAGGAGGTTCAAGCTCTGTCTCTGGTAAAGAAGTCAAGGCTAAGCGAGTGAAGTGTTTTTCTGAATGGCTTTAACTCATGAGGGCAAGGCTCAGAGCCAAGGTTTAGGGACAGAGGGGACTCTACAGTCACGGCTCCTGTGTCTGAGACAGCAGCTGGAATCCCTATCATGATGCAGAATGTGACAATGGCTGACTTCTCCGTGAGTAAGTATCTCACTGTGCACTGCAGGTCTGTGCAGGTCTATGCTGCTAACGTGTCCTCCCTTCTCTGTCTCTCCAAGGCAGGGAACACGGCTCTGCACCTGGCCTGCCAGAACAGTCACTCCCAGAGCACGCGCGTCCTCCTGCTGGGCGGCTCCCGGGCTGACCTCAAAAATAATGTGGGTGAAAGTACCAGCCTCTCACGACGGGCACAGTTATATAACCTTGGAAAAGAATGCCCCCAAAGTAGTCAGTGTTAATATCTACAAACTAAAGTGCCAGAGAGTTTGGGGCCTAACCTCGAAATTAGGATTTTGCTGTTTTCTGAGAGGTTACTTAGGGAAAATGCTGCTTTCCCCATGTATGCCTCAAGTTTACCTTAGCATTTCTTACTGTGTGTCTGTCAGGACTAGAAAGCCTGCAAATCAGCAATTCTCTTTTTTTTTTTTTTTTTCTTTTTTTTTTTTTTTTTGGTTTTTCAAGACAGGGTTTCTCTGTGAAGTCCTGGCTATCCTGGAACTCACTCTGTAGACCAGGCTGGCCTCGAACTCAGAAATCCGCCTGCCTCTGCCTCCCAAGTGCTGGGATTAAAGGCGTGCGCCACCACCGCCCGGCTAAATCAGCAATTCTCAATCTGTGGGTCGTGACCCCTTTGACAAACTTCTGTCTCCAAAGATATATTACAATTCAGAACAGTAGCAAAATTACAGTTATGAAATAGCAATAAAAATAATTCTACCGTGGGGGTCACCACAACATGAGGAGCTGCATTAAAGGGTCGCACCATTGGGAAGGTTGGGAACCACTGGTGTAAATGCTTTAAGAATGTGTACCCACACAGAAGGTTGTACTGCTGCTGTGGGGACAGTACCAGGCAGGGCTGTTCTCAGTACTTGTTACTGAGCCTCTTCAAAGGGCAGCTGTTGATAACTGCAGTGTCCTTCCCACGAGCAGGCAGAGCAGTAGTTTTAGAACAGTGTGTCACTAGAAGGGCTTGAGAACATCCTTCCTCCTGTGTTTTCTGAAGAAAGTTTGTGGTTTAAGCTTCTCTCAGAAGATGCCAGTATCTCCCTGTTTAGGGGGCAGACTTATATAATAATAGTTCTAGAATTCTCTGAACCCTAGCGCTGGCTATTTCTTAGTCCAAAGGAGACAGCTGTGCTAAGTGGCCATGATTGTCTAAACAGAAAGAAAACATGAGCCAGAGCCTGTAGAATACAGTGATGTCACTCTGTGTTGACAAAGACAGTAGAGTCTAGCCTTGCCCACTAAGCAGGATTCTGAGTCTTTCTGTTCCTCAGCCCCCTGGTCTGTATTGCTCCATAGGGGATGATAGCAGCCTTCCAGCTGTGATGAGTCCCTGCTGGAAAACTCATTTCCAAAGCAAGACTTGACTGGTCTTCACTTCATTTATTTCATACACTTTGTGTTGTAGGGGAGGTCAATCAGGCTCCATCATCACCCGCATTAGCTTTTCCAAAGTACTCATGGGAGGTGGGCATCTAGTTTTATATGCACAAAAGCAAAGCAAAGATTCCTGGGATTGGCTTATAGTTGAGGTTAGCGCTCCCTACAGCATACAGTTGTCTGCCAGGTTTTAAGTGAGCATCTTTGTTGTTGTTTTGTAACTGCTGACTGCTGAGAGTTTGCTTCTATCCACAGGCAGGGGACACGTGTTTGCACGTGGCTGCGCGGTATAACCACTTATCCGTCATTAGACTCCTCCTCAGTGCTTTCTGCTCTGTTCATGAAAAGAACCAGGTCAGTGTGTGCACCTCTTCATGGCCACGGCACTGTCTCCACAAGGGTAGCCTAATGGGATACCGACAGGGGTAAAGGCTACTGGGAAAGGTGCCTTCCGACTTGTCCGGGACCCACCACACTGTTCTGGGTGGGTATCCCACAGTTACAGTGGCCTGGCTTGCCTGGCCGCCTCCATCCTTGGATGTACATCCTTACCATCCCAGTGCATATCACCACACTTCACGGTGAGCATTTTGGGGAGAGCTTGCCATGGCTTTTGCTTACACTGGGATTTTACCAAGAAAACCTACAGAAAGGACTGTGGCATAAAAAGAAGCCAGGGCAATAGCTGTCTCAGGAATTCCACCGTTTTCCCGTTCCCTGCACTGCCTCTTCTGTGTGAGCTGCCGAGTCTCCTGTTTCTTTACAATTGAGCCTTTGGGAACTGTCTTCCTTTCAGGGCTGGTCCTCTGGGAGCACTTATGAAACCGTGAAGGCTGGAGGTGGAAGTGCAGAAAAGCTTTAACCAAAGCCTGGGCCTCGGTGTCTCCACCGGAGCCTGCAGAAGAACTGCCCTGGGGTCCCTGGTCTATGCAGCTGACTGAGGGGCAGGCATGAGTTCTCAGCTTTTCCTCAGTCTCAGCTCAGAAGCCAAGTGCTTCTAACCCTGACCTCCCTGGGCTGATACACAGGGTGACCCGATCTTAGCCCCCAAGTCTGTCTCCCAGAGGCTTCAGGCCCTCCATCCTCAGCAGCCCAACTGGTCCTTTTCATGTCTACACATGTAATCCTGATTTGTGGCTTCTGGTCTCCTCAGGCAGGAAGGAGTATGTGGTGAATGCATTGACCATTCGGCTTTGGGGGCTCTTCCAGGCTTGCACGGCGAGCTTCATGTTTTTATGACAAGTCTTGTTTGGATTTGGAGAACATCCTAGGCAGAGATGCGTAGCTAGCTTAGGGCCAATAGGTCTGTTGAGCAAGCTATCTTCTGGTTGCTTTCAGGCTGGAGACACGGCCCTCCATGTGGCTGCTGCCCTAAATCACAAGAAGGTAGTTAAAATCCTGCTGGAAGCTGGTGCTGACACGACCATTGTGAACAATGTAAGTTGAACCACAGCAGTAGTTCCACGGACTCACAGGTCCTAAGGATTCAGTGAGCTCACCCAAGCCACAGCCCCAGGGCCCTCATCTGAATTGGGCCAGCTCCAAGCAGCCCCAGGAGTTAACAACTCTTTACACAGTGGGCTGGGTGAGCACAGCCTGGAAAGAGGAGAGTTCTGAGGGTTCTTAACAAGCTGGCCTGTGGGTCTCAAGATGGCCTCCTGACCAGGTGATAAGCCCAGAACTCCACTGCCTTTCTCTCTGAGACTGCCCCTCCATCCTTCCTTTCCTGGTATGCCTGATCACTTTTGCAGGCCCCATAGTTGTAGGTCCCTTCTTCCTCCCAGGGACCTGTGGCACTGAAGTTGGTATCTTTGTTTCTGTGTCTAGTTCACCCTGCCCCAACCCCATCTTCTTCTCCAGTATAGCTCCGAACCTGTCTGGTGCTGTCCTCAGCGACCAGGACACACTCTCCTTTCCTTTGGAATCCAACTGGCGTCCATTCCTGGTGTTTAATTGTACAACCTGCATGATGACTGGAGCTTTGTTTGTGCCGAGGCTGCTCCTGTAGAATTCATGCCTAGCTGGATTTTCTGATCCTTTGTGTTGCTCAACAGAAGTGTCCACCTTGCCCTTCTTTATGCTTACCCCTCCCTCTCTTCCTCCCTCTGAGGCTAAGAGGCTTTAATGGGCCTTGTTGATGTAGTCCACCGAGGAGCTGAAGTCTAGGAGTGGCCTTCCTTGAGTGTGATGTGATGTGGAGCTACCCTACTCCTGGCGTTCCTTTGTCACCTCCTTCCCCATGTCTTTCCTCAGGCAGGCCAGACCCCGCTGGAGACTGCCCGCTATCACAATAATCCTGAAGTTGCTCTACTCCTCACCAAGGCTCCCCAGGTAGGACTTACTGCGTCTTACTGATCATGAGGGGCTGCGCGGTAGCTGGGATGTCTCTGGCCATGAGCTACTGAAGCCAGTTGTTGAAAATAACTAAGAATCGATGGGCTAAGAGGCCAGGCAGTAGAGAGTGTAAGAGTCCATGTGGTACCAAGGCCAGCTCTTTATCCAGGGTGCCATCGTCTTGCTGTGATTTGATCTTGCTGCCGTGAGCTTCCTGGATCCTCCCATCTCAGATGCCCAGCCAGGAAAGATGTTCCAGTTCAAACCACTATAAGACAAGGCTGTGGCTGGGGACGGTGGGCCTCCTACAACATACTAGACAAGGGCCTTGGAGAAGTGAGGAGCCATCTCCCAAAGAAAGTAGGTTAAAGGAGCATTCTGTCTAGATATATCAGTAAATACAGAATAGGGCACCCCCTTGTTAATTTAGTACTCTGTTCCTTACTCAAAAACGACGGCTGATTTCATTAATTGAGGTTGACGTTAAGTAACCATAGGAGTTTGTAATCATGGCAACCGGAAATCACAGCTCTTCTTCCTTCATACTTACACCCTCTGCTGACAGTCTCTGTATAACTGGACCTTCCCTTTCCACCCTCCCTTAGGCCATAGCTAAGACAGGACAGCGTTCTGGAGTGTTCACCATTACCTCGTCTAGTAGAGTCATTTCCTTAGTGTTGGGAAGGAAGGCTATTCCAGAGCAAGGCTGGAAATACTGAATTCCCCTTATTTAGGCTCAGGGAGTGAAAACAAGCTTCCGGGTACCATGCTGCTAGTGCCAGGGCCCAGCGTTGTCACGTGGCCCTCATGCTGATATGACTAGCAGCAGTTTCTAGACTGCTAACAATTCCTCTCTTTTGTAAGAGGAGCATGTGGAGACGGTCAGTGAGTGGATATACTCAGCGGTGTCTGTATATCCACGAGCTCGGATGCAGGCATGGGGTTGAGAAGCCTCTAGAAGTGCAGTATGAAATCCTGAGGGAATGTGTATCCTTGAGATGAGAATGGCCATGTCAAGGACCCTGATGCCTTAGATCCATGGAGGATGCAGAGCCTTCCCTAGCTGATAATGGAGGGACGGCAAAACCGATGAGCCCTCAGCTGAGAACAGAGGGGCTCCAAATTCTTCTGGTCCATGTGTGGATGCTCAAAGTGCGTACAAAACTGTTCACCGTAACTTGTCCTCCACGGATGTTTACAGTCTGAAGACTGCTCCCCTACAGAGACTGCTCATACTCAAGAGTAACTACACCTGCCTCCTTATTCAGCAGTGTACAGTAAGCCCCGGCCCTGTCCAGCTGTATATGATGAGCTTGCGAGGTTTCAGGTTGCTGCAGCTGCTCCGTCATCGTGAGCACAGCCACGCTGATATCAGCTTCTCTGTGTCTGTGTGTCCGTGTGTCTGTGCACCGCTGTGTTCTTCATTCCTTGTTGCCCCTAGTCATGTAAGAGTGGAGTGCCCCCCCTCACTCCCACTTTGCAAAAGATAGAAACCTGCAGGTCTGTCACAATCAGAAAGTAGAGAGTGCCAAGTGTCAGCAGTAGTCCATCTGTCTGCCATTTCAGCGTCTGCTATCCACTCAGCCCTATCCTCAGCCATACACAGGGCACCATGTCCTGTGGGACTGCAGACGTCACCAGGCACACAGTGGTGTGTGCTTGTCACACCTGGCACTTATCTTCTGGAGCTCAAAGATCTTCACCTTGCTCTCTCGCTGAACAGTTCTCCTTTGCATCTCTGTTTAGCAGTGGCTTAGGGGGCTGGAGGGGTAGTTTGGAAGCTGAGAGCACTGGCTGCTCTTGCAGAGGACCCAGGTCCAATTTCCACACCCACATCGTAGCTTACAACCATGTATAATTCCAATTCCAAGGATCCAGTGCCCTCTTCTGGCCTCTGTGGGTACTGCATGCACACAGTGTGTGTGTGTGTGTGTGTGTGTGTGTGTGTGTGTGTGTGTGTGTACACATACATACATACATGTAGGCAAAACACCCATACACATAAAAAAGTTGATAAAATGGCTTAGGTTTTCTATATACAACTGAACAGCAACTGTACAGATGACATACTGTAGAAATTCCATGTCTTAGAGTTTTACTGCTGTGAACAGACACCATGACCAAGGCAACTCTTATAAGGACAACATTTAATTGGGGCTGGCTTACAGGTTCAGAGGTTCAGTCCGTTATCATCAAGGTGGGAATATGGCAGCATCCAGGCAGGCATGGTGCAGGAGGAGCTGAGAGTTCTGCATCTTCATCTGAAGGCTGCTAGCAGAATACTGGCTTCTAGGCAGCAAGGACAAAGGTATTAAAGCCCACGCTCACAAGGCCACACCTCCCAACAGTGCCACTCCTGGGCCAAGCATAAACAAGCCATCACATTCCATATATAGCTTTTCATACTCTCATCCTCACACTGAAGAACTTGGAATATACATACGTACACTCTTTGCATATTGTTTTGTTGCCACTTGACACCTGCTTTGCCTATAAACAAAGTCCCCTCGCTGAAGCCCCTAGTTAAGCACAGCTTTTGGTGACCACAGCAACACTAAGAATATGCCTTTCCTCTGGGCCCCTGGGCCAGTGTCCACTGACTGCTGCAGCCTGGAGAGGGCTGCTGACGTTCTGTTTGGTCCACGTTACCCTGAGAACAGCTGTGGGCCTTACGGTTCTTCTCAGGGCTACTAGCACATCTGTGGATGGACGCTTGCTGCTGCTGCTTTGGATTCCGCTGACCTCGAGTCACTTGTCATATATGGCGGCAGTGTCTCACAAATGTGAAGAAGTTCAGGCTTGAGTTCAGCTGGGCCTTGATGTCAGATTCCACAGACCAGGCGAACAATCAGTGCTAGTGGCTTTGTCAGACTTGACTTACAATGAGTCTGAACTGTCATTTGTGGCAGTGGCTCTGTCTGAGACTGTGGTCCAGAGGTTCAAGGCCCCTGGTTCCTCAGATCTGTGTTCTGTGGCTAAACACACTCTGCCAACTAAACATCTTAGTGGCTAAGGGCAAGCGGTGACTGCGGGTACAGCCATCTCCTGGTCCCGGCTGATTCCCTTTGATGAGGAGCTTAGTAGCCGAAACCATGTGCCACAGTTCCTCATCCAGCTGCTGCTGGGTACCCCACATCTACTGGCCTATATCCTTGTTGGCTCTTCACACCTTAACTGCGTTGTTAGGGCCACACACCAGTCTTCCTTTGGGGCTCCACAGTTAGACTGATCTCTCATAGATACCCTCAGTGTTGTCTGAACTAAGTTGACGGTGTTTTGGGTATGCACTTTGGTCAAGGGAACTGGAAGGTGGAAAATGAAATTGCCCAGAGCAGGGCTACCTCATGGCATGACATTCCGATCCTCTCTTTATGGAGGTGGCATTCTCTGGACTTAGGCGCCACACACCTATCTGGCCATGCCAGCCCAGCACATAAACACTTGGTGTTGTTATCATTATAGAAGTCTCTTGTGATCAAAGATGATATCCTACCCTTTTCTGGATCCCTGTTGTGCTCAGCACAAGACTAAGGAGAAGGGGCCGGGCAGTGGTGGTGCACGCCTTTTATCCCAGCACTTGGGAGGTAGAGGCAGGCAAATTTCTGAGTTTGAGGCCAGCCTGATCTACAGAGTGAGTTCCAGGACAGCCAGGGCTACACAGAAAAACCCTGTCTCGAAAAACAAACAAACAAACCAAAAAAAAAACCTAAGGAGAAGAAAGCATACGAGGTGCAGAGGTTTCTATGACTATTAGTGTTTGCCACCAACCTGTGGGTCCTGTTACGTCAGAGTGCGGAGGGGGGGAGGTTGCGGGGGGGGGGGGGAGAGTTCTCTGTCACATGCTGATTCTGTGTCCCCTTTACCCCTACAACTGTGGTATTTGTCTCCTTTAGATCTTGCGCTTCAGTCGTGGGCGGAGCCTGAGGAAAAGGAGAGAGAGGCTCAAGGAAGAGAGGAGGGCCCAGTCTGTACCCAGAGATGAGGTGGCACAGAGCAAGGTACGGGGGCTCTTCTGCAGACCCCAGATGTTCTCTTGCCCAGCCTCACTGCCTCCTGCCTCAGCCTGTCCTTCCCCCTGGTTCAGGCTGCTCCCCTCTCTCATGTACCTAGTTCTGTCCACAGTTCCAGATCCTGTGTCTTTATGTGTATGTGAGGGAGTGACCTTCATCCTCCCTATGTGCCCCATGTGCCCTCTGCCTCTGTCCCATCATGCACACACCCGCACTGCGCCCGACTTGTGCAGTGGTTTGGTTCTTCTGTGCTGTCATGCTGTCACCTGGAGCCTTGTTAGTAATGGAGACTCTCAGGGCGCAGCTTGGACCTGCTGGAACAGGAGTTTTGGGTGGACAACCTGGTCTGTTGGAAACAGCTTTCTAGGTGATTCTGACACCCGCTAGGGCAAGCTGCTGCTTCAGTTTCTAACTAGAGAATGGTTTCTGTGTGCACATCAGAAAAGGAGGGCACCAGGCACACCAGGGTTGGTTCTGAGCTTGCGTTGGAGTCCCTGCAGCAGATGCCATTAGGCAGTAAACAATATGGTGTCCCTTGTAAGGTTTTTTTTTTTTTTTTTTTTTTTTTTGAGGGAGCTGGGAACAAAGTCTCATTGTGTAGCCCTGGCTGGTCTGGAACTCACTAAATAGACTAAGCTGGCCTTGAACTCAGAGTTACACCTGCCTCTGCTGAGATTAAAGACATGTGTGGCGTGCCCAGCAATTTGAGAGTTCTTGGGAGGGACCATGAAATAGAGACTTTCTCTGGACACATAAGCTAGGCATGGTGCCACACACCTTTAAACCAAGCATCTAAGTATACACCCAAGGGCATGCTGCATTTCCTACAAATAAAAGCCCAGCCAGACAAGAGAAGCTGCTGCCAAGCCTGCCCCATGTAGAAGACGTCTGTCATTGGTTAATGTCCCTATGGGTCCATTGTTGGATGGAGTCTTGCAAGCACAAGTGTTCCCAGCTGGAGTCAGGCAAAAGCCTCAAGTGGAATAATTTGGGGGCTTTTTCCTTTGTAGGGAAGTGTCTCAGCAGGAGACACCCCCAGCAGTGAACAAGCTGTACCCCAAAAAGAGGAAGCTAGAAGAGATTGCCCACCAGCTTCCCAGGACCCAAGAAAAGATGAGAGGAGGAGAAAGTCAAGGCCAGAGGTCAGGAGCAAGCAGAGAGGGGAGGGGAGCGTTGGGCTGCTTGCAGGAGGGTCTAGGGTGACTTGCCCAGCTGGGATAGCATTCCTATGGCTGGCTGTTTGGGAACAGGCACAAAAATGAAATTCCCAGGCTTTAGACGGAGGAGATGGTACTCATGGGTGTGCTGCTCTGAACCCAGAAGCAAGGTGGGGGGCGGGGCTCTTTATTTTTTATTTTTGAGACAAGATTATACTATGTAGTATTGTATGAGAGATGGGAAATGCTGGCAGGGTGTCACTTTGGTGGGTGTTGCTGGGACTTAGGAGTGGTGACCCTTCCTTCCCATAGGTGTCAGCACTATCTGACCCCACCCCAGCAGCAGACCAACAGCCGGGACACCAAAAGAACCTGCACAGTCATCACCACACCAAAAAGAAGAGCAGACATCGATGTTGGTCCCCACCTCCGCCCCACGGGTTCAGAGCATACCAGCTCTACACGCTGTACCGAGGCGAGGATGGAAAAGTGATGCAGGTACCACAAGTCGTGTTGGGCTAGAGCCCTGCAAGGGCCGAGGGCTTGTGAAGCCTATGCCTGGAGGTGGATGGCCCAATCCAAACAGTGCAGATGTACCCTGACGTGTAGACCCTAGGGGAGGGGGAGTCACTGCCTGCAGCATTCTGTACCATCCTTAGGGGACCTCTGCTTTGAGGTCCCAGAGTGGATGAATTCAAGCCTCTTTAAGATAGGTACTATGTCTGACCTTCAGAATCTTAGTGCCTTTGGACCCAATGCTCAACTCACGAGACATTCCAAAGCTAGCGTGGGATTAGTCTGGCCTCTTAGGTCTTATGCTTCCCCCTGGTATCCTGCCTTGCACAGTGGTTGCTCAAGATGATTATTAAATAAAGAAGGACTAATTTCAACCTGTCTGTCTGTCTCTGTCTGTCTCTGTCTCTATGTGTGTGTGTGTGTGTAGTACAATCAACTTAAGCATATCCCCGACTAGCTGACACATAAATGAGATTCAGACTGTGGTTATTTTATTTGGCTTTGACAAGTACTGGGGGTAACCCCTAATCTGCTTTTCCAGCTGCTGATCTGAATACCTCCCCAGTAGTGTTCCCCAAACACTTGCTGCTTCTCCTGGCCACGTGCTCATGGCACCTCTCTTCGAATGGTGCCTTCTTCTCTTCCCCCTTGTCGTCTCTCCTTTCTTCCTCTTGCTTCTCCACCCCCAATCCAGTAACTCACAACCCATCTACCTCTAATCCCTCCAGTAATTGGCAGTCACCAATTTTATTTAACCAGTAGTTTTAAATTAAGGAACAAGGTTTGCACAACAAAAGCTTGTACACGTGAGAATTTACTGGTGGGCCTAGGCCTTCAGGTACAGAATTTAGCATTAGAACACATTAGCAGCAAACCAAACCTCAACGTGTGTGTGTGTGTGTGTGTGTGTGTGTGTGTGTGTGTGTGTGTGTATTTGGGTGCATACCCCTTTGTGTGCCCTTGTAGAAGCCAGCAGAGAGTGCTGGGTACCCTGCCCTATCCCTTCCCACCTTATCCTTTGAGACAGAGTCTTTCACTGAACCTAAAGGCCAGCAAGCTCCAGTGATCCTCCTGTTGCTGCCTCCTGGAGCTCTGGGATTACAGACATACAGCCGACCATATCTGTATGTTTACATGGGGTCTGGGATCTGAACTTAGGTCCCCAAACTTACACAGTGAGTAGTCTTGCCGATGGAGGCATCTTTCCACCCTCACTTCCTTTCTCTTTCCTTGCTAGGCACCAATAAAAGGTTGTCGCTGTGAACCTTTAATCAACAAGCTGGAGAACCAGTTGGAGGCGACTGTGGAGGAGATAAGAGCTGAGCTGGGGTCGGTGCAGGATAAGGTGAACACGAAGCTGGGCCAGATGGAGAGCAAGACCCAGCACCAAGTAAGCAAGCGCTCGGTCTCCTGACGACAGCCAGCCTCGGGCATATAAAAAGAGTCAAGGCTATAGAAGCCATGTTTTCCTGTCAGGCACTGTGGCGCGTGCCTGTACTGCCAGCACTTAGGAGGCTGAGTCAGGGGAATCACAAATTCAAGGATGGTCTGAGCAACGTCGTGAGACTTTGTCTCTTAAAAAAATTTTCATTTCAGAGCTTTTTTTTTTTTTTTTTTTTTAATTTTCAGAAGATTTTAAAAGAAAGGAAAAGGAAAATCAGCATTAGAGAGGCTGCCAGTTACCCACAAGCCTGTGGTGCTTTAAAAAACACTACTGATATTTAGGTTTCTTTTCTTCAACTGTGCTCTTCTGAGACTGGCTTGTGTGGGTCCAGCTTGTCTCAGACGCAGTGTAGCTGAGGAGGCCTGGAACTTTAGATCGTCCACCTCCATTTCCCGAATGCTGGGGTTGCAGATCTGCACGCCATGTCTGTTCTCACGTGCTGGGGACCGAACCCCAAGCGTGTTAAGCAAGGACCTACCAACTGAGGCACACCACCAGCTCCTCTGTTCAACTTTTCATCAGTTTCAGGAAAACTGTCTAACACAAAGAAAAGCTGAGATAAGACTGATTATAACCGTGCTGAGAGTCAACCAATTTTCTGGTTTTGTTTTAAGCAAAAGTCACACTGCGTGGCCCAGGTTGGTCTTGAACTCTGACCCCCTTCCAAGTGCTGGATGAGAAGCAGAGGCCACACTCCCAGCTTCAGTTCTTAGCCTGCTTTGTTTCATCCCCCTTAGCGCCTCTCTATTTTCCTTCTGGAACTGAGGGAGACTGAATGGCTGTACCCTGCAGTCTTATCGCCTCTCAGTACCTGACAGTGTGCCTACCGGAGATAAGCACGGTTCATCACATCCAAGAGAATCAACAGTAATTGCACAATGTCCAGTCCACGTTCACAATTTCTCAGTTGTTTCCAAGAATTTTATTTAGTTCTGTTTCCACAGGTTATTTATTTAAATTTTTTGAGAGTTATAAAGACAGTAGTTTATAAGCTGATGTATCACATATGCGGAGATATGAGTATAATGGACAAATGTTAAATAACTTGTTTAACAACACTCCAGACTATATCCAGTCTATAACAAGGAACAAGATAATTTTAAAGAAGTGGGAGGCCAGAAGGAAATGAGCTACTATGGGAATGCAAGTATCTGGAGATTAATGTCAGAAGAAGGCTAGCTAATAGGATGCATTGCATGGATGTTTCTAGTAAGCTGGTAATCATGTCTGACGACTAACTTCTGTGTCATGTAAGCATGTCTGTGACTAACTTCATGGATGCTAAGGCATCCATGAAGGAATCACTTATTTTCTACTTTTTGTTGAATAGCATAGAGTAGCTAAACTTTGCTCATCCCAACTCCTCAATTCCCTCAGTTCCAAATGGTTTCAAGTCAAAGTATTTCAAGTAACATACCTTGATACACTTCATTTGGCCTTGTTTTAACTTATATTTAAATTTTAATTGGATTTTTTTTTTTTTTTTTTTTTTGCAACAAAGTCTCATGTAGCCCAGGCTGACCTCAACCATATTACATAGCTGGGATGGTGAGTGTGTGCTGCCATGCCCAGCTGTTTGGTTTGAATCTTGGTTTAGGATCCTTTGTGCACCTGACTGGCATTCTGTGGTCTCTTTGAGTGCCTCCCAGTTCCTTCCAGCTTTCTGTCTCTTCTAAGCACCCATGCTGGTTTTCCTCTTGCCTTCTGGATTCCTTTGCTAGTGTCTTCACGAGTGTTTGTGTCTTCAACCCTGCACTTCTGCCAATAGAAAGGTCTGAGGCAGTGGTTCATGGTTCTGAGAGTGTGGTCCCCAGGCGGCAGCAGTGGATGCTGGGGAGGTGACTTCTGGGGCCCATTACTCATCTACAGAGCTGAGTTTAATCCCCATGACTGGAATTCTGAGTGAGGCCCACAAGCCTGTGACTAGCAAGACCTCCAAGTGCTACTGTTGCTGTCCAGCAGTTCAACAATTATTTGGGTTCTAAGAAATACTTCTGCAAGCACATGCCATGACCAGTAGTGTCAACTCCAGACTGCCTTCCACACGGACGCACAGACTGTCAGGGGACCTCAGGGTTACTGATGCTAAGCTAGGCGCTTGTTTTCTTCTGCTGTGACTTGTCACTAGCAAGAAATGTACAGTGGGTAAGATTTTTCATTAAGATATGCTTTAAGGAACCATATAGAATACTATGTTTTAGAGAAAGTCCTCCCCACTAAAGAAATGTAATTCTTACCACCATTCCTTGGCACTCGCTTGCTCACTTGCTAGTTCTTGCAGGGTTTTTTTTTTTTTTGTCACCGCCTTGCTGTCTTGAGAGCAACACAGCCTGCAGTGTCTTGGCAGCTTGCTCTTCTATCCTGCAGTGCACCTCAGCGAAACCCTGTGCCCATGTGAAGGCTCTCTGCAGGTGTGAAAGCTCAGTTCACACTGACTTCATCAGCCTGGATCAAGACTTCTAAAGAGTCTGATAGCAGGTGGTTTGTTCCCAACATATTTAAGCCTAGTACAGTTTGGAAAAATAAGTTTCCTGGTGTAATACAATCCCCAGTGCATCATTACATCAGAACTCAACTCACAGCACATACCATTTCTTCCAAGAAGATGGGTTCTAGAGACAGACTTCCTGTACTAGTTTAAGGGCCTAATGGTCTACCCGGTCTCAGTGATCCAGCACAGAGGTCATTTGGGTTATTAGCTACCTCTGGTCCTGGTTGTGGGAGCTTGGGGAGCCCCTGGCTCTGAGACCTATCAGAATCCCTGCCTACACGATCTGCATATACATATACAAAATATAATGTACAAAATATAATATTTACAAAATAAAATATACAAATATTGTGTATTTTTGTGAACTTGTGCTATAGTCAGCACTTAGGACTTAGGTATGAGAAAAAAGGGACATTGGCCTTACAGGAAATACGTGCAGGGATTCTGAAAAGCTAGAAATAAGCCGGAAGGAAGAACTGAAGTCCGTTGCCTGTTTTGTGGACTCTGCTTATGGGTGAAGGCGAGAGTCCATTCTTAGATCATCTGTCTCTTGAACCCTAGATGTGTGTTTTGGACAAACTGATGGTGGAGCGGCTGTCAGCAGAGAGAACAGAATGCCTGAATCGCCTGCAACAGCATGCCGCTGCTGAGAAGCAGGAGGGAGAGAAACGTCAGGTAAGAATCAGTGTCTGTCAGTCCTTCACTGCTGGTTCACCACGTCTGCCGAGCCTGTCCAGGTCTAGCCATGCAAACCGAGAGGCTGAGAGTGCGAAGACCATTTGCATTCCATAGCCTGTTGTTTCTGTAACTCTAGTAAAGTTAGGAGCAAAGAGCATATAGTCCTACTTAAGCGCGTTGTTGAGCCTGCTGGACAGTATGCTGGAAAGGCCATCTTTGCCAGTCAGTTCTCTCTGTTGGCCATTCTTCAGTTTTCTCTTCAGGAGTCTATTCCTTTTCCAGGCCAACAAATGGGACTGGTCCCTGGAGTCAGTGAGAGCAGCCAAAAACAGTTGTTTGGAAAATTTGCAAGGTACTAGGCATCTGAGTTCTGGGTACCTAACACTCTTCTTACCTCCAGGGGTACATGCATACATGTTCACACAAATAGACACAGATTGTCATGGTGAGTTGGGAAGAAGATGTACATGCCAAAGCACATGTGTGAAGCTCAGGACAACTTGTGGAAGTCAGGTCTCTCCTACCATGTGGGTTCTGGGGATTGAACTGAGGTCTTTAGACTTGACAGCAAATATTATCACCACTGAGCCATCTTAATAGCCCATAAAATAAGTCTTTAAATAAAATTGTTTTTAAAAGATTATTTTGTTTATTTGTGTGTATGGGTGTTTTCTGTGTCTGTGTGCCATGTGGGTGCCTGGTTCCCTTAGATTCTCTGCGACAGGAGTTACAGACTGTAAACTGGTTGTGAGCTGACATCTGGGTGCTGGGAATAGAACTCAGGGACAAACCATACTTCCAGACCCTCAAAAGTTCACTCTTGATGCTTTAATTCATAAGACTCAGTAAACTCAACCTTCTGTGTGTTATTTGTTATTTTAGATGTCTTTGGTGGATGAACTAAAAGCCTGGTGCATGTTGAAGATCCAGAATCTGGAGCTGAGACTTTCTGGAGAGTCTCGGACCTTTAGAGCTAAATCCACACCATCTCCCTCTGAGTCCTCTCCAGGTACGTCACACTCAGAAAGTCTCTGAGAGATCCACTTCTCCTCCCTCCTGACCTGAATACTGTCCATACTCCAGAGCTGCAGCAAACACAGTGAGGCTCAAATGATAGGAAGCCTGAAGCAAGCGGATGTGGCAGAGTGCGGAATAAAACAAGGGATGCTGACACCATGACCAAAAGCAGCCTGGGGTAGAAAAGGGTTTATTTGACTTAAACATCCCAGGTCCCACTCCACTCCTGAGAGAAGTCAGGGCAGGAACTGAAGGTAGGAACCTGAAGGAACTCAACCAGACCTTTTAGGCAATCCTGGTTCCCAGCTTGCTCAGGTGGTTTGCCCATGACCACTTTCCCAGGAGTAATAGTACGCACAGGAGGCTGGCCTCTTACACATCAACCACTAATGAAGAAAAACGCTCCCACAGACCTGCCTGTAGACAATCCGAAGGGCGTATTCTCCCAGTTGAGGTTGCTCTTCCCAGATGACCCTAGCTTCTGTCAAGAGTCAGTGGATCTTGAAGATGCGGAGTGATGAAGGAGCAGCTCTCTCCCAGGCAGGCTTTTCCCCCTTTTGCTCCTTCCAGTGGCCTCTTGCCTTTACTTAAACCTGCAAAGCTTTTAAACAGCCATCAGTGTCCGGAACCTGCCGTAGGTGTTAAGACATGCTTTACATGATGACTTGTTAGCTGTAGTGCGTACACTTGATAATTTTAAAACTAGCCTGTGTCCATTGTAAAATATGGTTTCATTATATTTCTACATACATGCATCGCCTCACATTCTACCTGGTACCCTTCTACTAATTCCTTTCCAAACAGCCCCTCTTCAGTTTTAAAAGACTAGATTCTAGCTGGACATGGTGGCACACACCTTTAATCCAACACTTGAGGAGGCAGAGACAGATGGAGCTCTGTGAGTTCAAGGTCAGCCTGCTCTACATTTCAACTTCTAAAATACGACTGTATAGTGAGACCTTGTTTCCAAAAAAATATTCTAGATTCTGAAGGTTCTGAATATGAGGGAAAAACTTGTATGACCTGCCCCTTTTTAGTCTGGGTTATTCACTTACGACAATAACCTCAGGTTGTATCCATTTTCCTGCAAATAATATAATTTTTCCTATATGGTTGAATCAAACTCCATTATGTGTATAAACAGTATTTTCTTTACATGGTAATGCCGTCCTGCTGGGGACCTCTGACGGGTCAGGTGCTCACTGTAGCCCCGTCTGCTTCCACGGCTTTAGCTCTATGCCGGCAAGTTTAGAAACACCTTGAGCCAGCTCTCATGCTCGGACTTGCTATAGAACTGGCCATGGTGAATGGAGCATAGGTTGAGGAGCTGGATGAGGAACGTGCTTTACCTTCCTCTAACTCTGCTGTAACCCTAAAATCGCTCCTCAGAAAGAGTCGCCTGTGGGGTGTGATGGCACCTGACTTTGTTCTCAGCATTCAGGAGGCAAAGGCAGCTGGCTCTCTGAGTTCCACTACATCATAACCCTTTCCCAAACAAAGAAGGGGTCCACAAACAAATTGGTACACAGGCTTATGTCCCAGAAGTGAAGGGAGTGTCTTCCTCCTCAGAGATTAGTGCTCTTTCTGTGTTGAGACACTGTAAGTTTTGTCATCCTTAGGCGTTAGAAACAGGACCCAGAGACTTCTATGAGAGGCAATACTGGCGAAAGGAAGGCCAGAAATCTAGCCGACATGTTATCTCTGTGGCTAACACAGAATCCAAGAGAGCCCTGATGAACTCAGATGGGAAACCTGGAGATGAAGTGGGAGGGAGGGAGAAGTGGGTGGGGTGAGTGGTGCCCAGCAAAGCTGAGCCTCTCAGGACCCCCAGTCCTGTGGCTGAATATGAATGTGCTGACATTTGTCTCTCCCTTGTAAACAGCTGTAGACCAACCAGTGGTAGGTGCAGAGCCAGGAGCAGGTTCCGACAGCTCCTCTCAGGTTGTGAGACCCAAGGACAAGGCACTCAATGCCACTGCTGCCCACAGACACCAGCAGGAGCTGCTTCCCTCTGACTGCACAGGCTCCGGGTTAAGGAAGGTCAAGGCCCCAGGTGCTTCCAAGTATGATCAGCAGACCGGGTCCTGTGTCAACCGAGGCACTCAAACCAAGAAGTCTGGGAGAAGTGGGCAGACCAGGCATCGAGGCCAGCAGCCGACAGCCAGCAGCCCCAGTGGGCAGCAGGCATCAGCAGCCAGCAGTGATGCTCGAGATGCCTCACAAGCCCTGGAGCTAACCCAGTATTTTTTTGAGGCCGTTTCTGCACAGATGGAAAAGTGGTATGAACGGAAAATTGAAGAAGCACGGAGCCAAGCCAGTCAGAAAGCTCAGCAAGATGAGGCCACGTTGAAGGAGCACATCCGAAGTCTGGAAGAGGAGCTCGCCAAGCTGCGGACAAAGGTGCAGAAGTAAAACCCAGACCCTGAGGTGGACCCAACAGGGTTTCTGGCTTGATAACAGCAAAATAACCGTATCTGAGGAGTTGGTTGTCATGCATAAGGTGGACTTGCCTTTAAGAAAGTCACTAATCTGTTGTGGACACATACTCCTGTGCTCTGAAGTGACAAGGCCTTCACTGGTTAAAATGAATTCTGGGAAGATGTTCACAAAATGCAAGCCACACCAAGAGGAGAGGGTGTGCACCTAAGTCTGCGACTCAGTGGCATGAACTATGTCGGAAGCAAAGCAGACAACTCTGGGAGCTCCGGCAGTCATTCATATCCATGTCAACTCACCGGCTGTGCCTAGACGGTCCTTCTAGCAGAGCTGGGACTCAGATGCAGGAAGCTCTTTTTCTCCCATGTAACTCAAGATGCTCATCCTTTAAAGGGGTGAAAACCTTTCAGGCTTTGAGGAAATACATTGTAATGATCTCAGTGTCCAGTATGTCTTAACATAAGTTTAAAGGTCATGTAATAAGAAGTAATTGCTGACTGTCAAATGAGAAAAGTTTAAAACATTGGTCAGTTACTGTGGTTTTAGCCAAATAACTGAGCAGATTAATGGAAAAACATTCACCAAATAACTCCAGCCAGTTACCTTAGATTACCTTTCTAAAGTCAAGACTTTCGTTCTGTGTTTTGTAAGAACTAGGGCAATATCAGGAAAGTTTAATTTTGGACTGACTTCTCATTGAAGAACGTCAAGCCATCAGAAGGCTTTGCTTGTTTGCTGAGTAAGATGTACCAGACTGAGGTGGTGACGATATCTTGGTTGGAACCTTGGATTTGTCTTCTAATCCTTTGGAACATGTAACACAGATTATGTCCGTCTCCACATGATCCACATATGCATAAAAACTTCTGTTTCTCTAAGCCTAAGGACCTAATAACAACTGTCCATGTATTGTAAACTAAAATGCTGTTCATTGAGCCAAAGAAGTGATCTTTGTGGAATAGTATGCATTTATCCCTTTGTCAAGCCAAGTTCCTTTTCTTATAGTGACAATCCATGGGTATAGACACTCCTGTAAGCATAACAGGGTAGATATTATGCACACAGGATCTAGTGAGTCCATTTATTCCATGGGACTGCCTGTCCTCAGCCTCTTGGGAGGCGCAGCCCTTTCCCATTCTCCTTCACTGGAGTCCTGTCCTCAGCTCACTTGCCCCTGAGCCCTGCTATGACACTACCCTGAACAAAATGTCACCCACTCCTGTAGGATCGTTCCTTATTTATACACCAAATTATTGGGAACTGCCTAATACTAAGAGATGAAACCCCAAGTTCAGCAAGTTATGCTCCAAGCAGGAGTTATTTTCACTATTAGAAATATTTATTACCTCAAGATACCCTTGACGAGAAATGCAGCAATCAACTGTAATTGAACATCAAGACTAGACCACAGAATATCTTGGTGGCAGTACTTTGATGATATACCTCCTACCCATGAGAAGCAGGCAGCTTATCACTGTGAATGGATGTTTTTGTAAAGTCATTAAGCATAAGGACCAGGGTATTGAATAAGGCCAGTCAGCTCCTTACCCACAGGATTGACATCTAAGGAAGTGGTGGTTGGCTTGTTTTGGAAGGCTTTACTGTACTCTACACTGGCTTTGAACTCATGATCTTCCTATCTCAGCCACCTGAGTTCTGGGATTAAAGGAGTGAGCCCCATGGCCAATCATGTTTTGTTTGTAACACCAGTGTTAGGTTTGTTACGATTGTTCCTTAGCACTGTAAAGCTCTGAAGATCAGTGTGTCTTGTCCCCTTGTGCTATGTGCAAAACCAAGCAAATATCCCAGCTGTACTTTTACAGATAACTGTTTATACCATATACTCTCACGTAGGTCATGTTTCACACTGAAGCCTAAAAAGTGTCGACAGCTGTGGAAAAAATACGTTATGAAACAGTAACGTTGTATATTATCAATGTCATTTTTAAATAACAAGTAATTGTTAGCACATCCCTTAGACTGTATACTGAGTATCTGTGACAGGTAAAAATGTTAGTCTAGCATCGCTTTTGATTTGGGGAGTCCAAAATACAGGTTTTTCATGTTTAGATTTGTGTGTACAAGGCATGTTGTCTAATTTTTTTATCACCTTGAACACGTGTCTCCTATAAGCATTAAACGTTGTTTTCAGTTCTGTTGGTATTCTACTTTTTTATAGTCATTAGTTCTGTTCACTGCACTCAAGAATTCCTGAGAGCCTGCACCCAGCCACTTAAGACAAATGTATCCAGTTTAAAGTCAACATCAGGTGTCTTCCATCAACACAAAGTTGGTGCAATCTGTGTGTTTGTGGGAAGTCCTTTTTTTTTTCCTTAATTTTATCTATTTAATATACGTATGAGTGCTCTGATCCACAGGCCAGAAGAGGGCATCAGATCCCCTTATAGATGATAGTGAGCCACCATGTGGTTGCTGGGACTTGAACTCAGGACCTCTGGAAGAGCAACCAGTGCTCTTAACCACTGAGCCATCTCTCCAGCCCTGTGGGGGAATCCTTTAACATTGTTAATGCAAGTATATTAAATCCACTAAGTATAAGACTGAATAACACCTTGAAAAAAAAATACAAAGCTGTGCATGGTGGCACATGCCTTTAATCCCAGCACAAAGGAAGCAGGGGCAGGCAGTTAGTTCTAGGAGGGTTTGAGGCTAGTCTAGTCTAGAAAGCAAATGCCAGGACAGCCAGGGCAGCCACACAGAAAAATGCTGTCTTCCCAAAATAAAATAAAGTGATTTGCAGTAACCACAAATGGTAAATAATCAAAGAGGCTTACTTTATAATTATGGGGGAGGGGGAAGTGAGTACAGGTACCTGCTAGGCACTGAATTCCCTGGAGCTGGAGTAACAGGCAGTTGTGAGCTGCCCCAAGTAGGTACTGCAACCTGAACCCTGGTCCTCTTCAAGAGTAGTAAGCTCTTAACTGTTGAGCCATCTCTCCAGCCACCTAAACACCTAAATTTATTGTGAATATAATTTCTTAAAGTCCTGTGATTTCTGACTCCTTAGAGTGACAATTTTTGTTTGTTTTTATCTCTTTGGGCCTGATTCTGTATAATCCTTTTCTAAGGCAGATGTGGGCTGCTTCTGTTTAGAATGGCCTTTCCTTAGTCATCCTGGTCTTTGTCTCCCTACTGTTTTTTTTTTTGGTTTTTCGAGACAGGGTTTCTCTGTGAAGTCTTTGCTATCCTGGAACTCACTCTGTAGACCAGGCTGGCCTCGAACTCAGAAATCCGCCTGCCTCTGCCTCCCAAGTGCTGGGATTAAAGGCGTGCGCCGCCACCGCCCGGCTTGTCTCCCTACTGTTAAGGCACACCCATAGCAATGCTGTGTATGAACTTGACATGTACGACGTGATGGCACTTTTAACAGGGAGAACAACATAGGGCAAATTGGTAAACTGGCTTTTGCCACTTATCTGTTGTGAAGCTTTTGTGTAAATTCTTTTTTTCCACTTGTTAATCTCTTTTTAGACAGTTTCACTATGTAGATCTGGCTGGCCTAGAACTCAAGTCTGCCTGCCTCTGTCTCCTGAATGCTGGGATTAAGGTGTGCCTTTACATCAGGATTGTTGTTAGTTCACATGCATAAAGTCAATGATTCAAACATCTTAAATAAAATCCAGGAACAAGTTTGACATTCAGATAGAACACTACAGAAGACACCCAGGTTATACAATCTTGAATCCAAAAAAAAAAAAAAAAATGCCTTCATGATGAATAAAACTTCACCAGCAGTGCCATTTGGCCAGCATCTTGACTGTGGCCCTTTACCAAGGAAAACATTAATAAAAAGAACCTCCTCGCCGGGTGGTGGTGGCGGCGGCGCACGCCTTTAATCCCAGCACTTGGGAGGCAGAGGCAGGCGGATTTCTGAGTTCGAGGCCAGCCTGGTCTACAGAGTGAGTTCCAGGACAGCCAGGGCTACACAGAGAAACCCTGTCTTGAAAAACCAAAAAAAAAAAAAAAAAAAGAACCTCCTCATGACCTCATGCAGAAAAAGCATCAATGAACATAAGTAAATTATTAAAAAAAAAAGGGGGGGGGCTAACAAGACTTAGCCTATAAGCCAGAGGGGCTAATTACAGCTGACTGTGAAAAGTAGAGCTATCCCTCATAAATGTTTTACCTGCTTTAAAAATAGTTAGGCAGGGTGTGATGGTGCACCCCTTTAATTCTGGTACTTGACAGGCAGGAGGATGAGTTCAGGGTCTACATAGTGAACAAAATCAAACCTCAGCTTGCCCTCTGACAGCTGTATGTGCTTTAAAGAATTCTCTGTACACCACTGCTAGACCATCATCAAACCATCATTGTAACTTGCCCTCTGCTCTGTCCCACGGAATAAAGGCAAGCTACAACCGTGTTCTTCTTAAAGCGGTTTATTCAGGTTCCTTGTTACAGCATGCTTGCTTCTACCTTCCTCTTCTCCTGAATGCTCTCCTTCAATCCTCCAATCAGTCCCGGCTACCGCCCCAGCCACCCTATACGCATTGCCTTACTCTCATCAGCAGCTGCCACGCCGTCACTGTTAATTGGCTGCTCCTGTGATGCAAGGTGGGCTAATCGAGTAGCCACACCTGGAAGCGCAAACCTTTTCTCTATAATGAACCACAGCCGCCTACTCAAGCTAGCTGGCTACACGCCACTGCGAGGAGAACCGCTTCCTACAATTGTTCACAGCAAGTGTTGTTTAGTCTGAAGATTTTAGACTTACTCAGGGTCTACATTTGGATTTACATGTCAAGCAGACTACCCAGGGAACTAGTTAATATCTTCTCCCTCAAGACTGCTAATAGAAAACATGGTGGCTCACACCCACAATTCTGGCACTTGGAAGGTAGGGGAATTAGAACTGGAGACCCTGTTTCAAAAACAAAACCTGAACTGTTCACAAAGCTATTTTTGCATAAGCCATGTATTAGAAAAACAAAACTGACTTAAAAAAAGCATTAGATCATTCTTATGCAAAAGGCTCCAGGATGTGGTGTTGGGCTCTGGAACACAGACCAAGCACATTTTACACCATCTTTTCAGGCATCCCAGTACAGGACACTAGTCGGGTTCCCAGTTTGGCCTCTCTGATGTTGATGGAACATGGACTTCTGCTCACGGGATAAGTTCAGATTCATCAGCGAGCTTTCACTAAGCTGTTAACTTTGTGACATGTTTCTCTTTTTCCAACTTTTGCAGGAGAATGCAGGGTACAAGACCATTCCATGATGAGCCATCATTCCAGGAGGATGTTGGGTGCAGGGGCTGAACTGCCCACCCAGTGTTTCCTCCTCCTCTTGGTGTTCTTAGCTATTTCCAAAGCTCCATGCAGTCAGTCCTTTGGCTATCAAATCATGTTACACCTGAAGAAAGTTACTTCAATGCCGGGCGGTGGTGGTGCACGCCTTTAATCCAGCACTTGGGAGGCAGAGGCAGGCGGATTTCTGAGTTCGAGGCCAGCCTGGTCTACAGAGTGAGTTCCAGGACAGCCAGGACTACACAGAGAAACCCTGTCTCGAAAAACCAAAAAAAAAAAAAAAAAAAAAGAAAGTTACTTCAAAACTCTGAAGGACAAAGCAGGTTTTTCAAGTAAGTTCTAGAGCAGTTTCCAGCAAGTTTCAACCTTCCTAATGCTGTGGCCCTTTAATAGAGTTCTAATATTATGGTGACCAACAGCCATAAACATTTTGTTACTTCATAACTAATTCTGCTGTTATGAATCGTAATGTAATATCTGGTACTCGACCCCTGTGAAAGGGTTGTTTGGCCCCAAAGGGGTCAAACCACAGCAAGAGAATCACTTTTCTTTCTTCTTCTTCTTTTTTTTTTTTTGAGAATCACTTTTCTAGAGTGTCTCCTAGATGCAGTACACTGCCAGTCCTAGATCTGTTTCTGTAACAGCCTGAGATCTAAGCATTACAACATTCCATACTCTACCAGTCTAACAGTGGCACGGTGAAGTCCACACATACTCTGTATCTTGTTGTTAAACTGTTTATTGAAAAAGGCACAAAGCTCTCCTGCTTCTAAGCAAAAACATTTCAGTCATCTCTGTAGGGGAACAGGAGTCACCCACAAACCACAATGTCAGACGGATGGTTTGTTGAGTGCACACCTAAGACTGATCAATCAGGGCCTTGGCTCAGAATTTAGGGCTGTGGCTACAACCCTGAACATCTTTCTCTGTCAGCTTATAAAGGCTAAAACTACAAAAAACTACAGTGAGCTCATACACAAGTGCAGGAAGTGCTGCCCAGTGGAGCCATTTTCAACATTACAATTCATATTGATCTTTAGTTTGATGGGTCCTACATAAAGCTTTGTGGACTTTCTTAAGATTAACAAACCTCCTACATAACAGGGTATGTGATCAGCATGACCTTGCTCTGCGTCAACTTATTCTTCTGTGTCAATGACTGACAGGCATATTACAGCACAATATGAAATAGCTGGCAGGCATGGAACAAGATGGCTACAGCTATGCTAGGGGGTTGGGTTGGCAGGCCTCAACAATCTCCCCTGGACTGTAAACTCACCTTGAAAGCATGAAACTGTATTAGTTAATGGATATTCTGAATCTAGTTACAAAGATCTAGTATGGTGGCACACACCTGTAATACTAGCACTTGGAAGGCAGAGGCAGCCTGGTCTACAAAGTGAGCTCCAGGACTGCCAGGGCTACACAAAGACACCCTGTCTCAAGAAGCCAAAAAGAATGCTGGATGCTGAACTCTGTAATATACTTTTTTATAGGTAAGGCTTCAGTTCTCTTGGTTAGAGACTTGCTAAAGTATGAGGTAACTAACTGCCTATCACACCCTCCCTTTCATTTTAATCACATTTACTCATGTTTTGGTTTGTGTGCCACAGTGCGGTATGGATGTCAGCAGACAACTTTCTGGAGTGGTTTTCTCTTTCCACCTTGTGCGTCCCAGGGATCAAACTCAGGTCCTTGTCAGCAAGAGCCTTCCTACTGAGCGTCCTCCCCAGCCCTATCCTCACGGCCTTTCAAGAATTAATAATAATCTGTTTTTCAGAGTGGCTGCCATTTCACCTTCCCACGGAGCAATGTAGGATTCCAAGCCCTCATCTTGACATTAGTTCACGTTTTAATCAGTCACTGACTGTAGTGGAAATAGTAAAACACCTTGATTTACATTCTTGGTTAGAGTGATTATCGTCTTTTCCTGGGTGCTTTGTGACAGTGGCTCTGAGCCTGAGCAAAACACACGGAGGTCTGAGAATCTTTCCGTTAAGATTTGGCTAAAGCCAGTGTCCTTTCTAGTTCCTTTAGCTGCATGCTGCCTTGGGTAATCATCATTCGGATAGCATCCTGTGGAGGAACGGGGAACCTAGTCATTCTTTTACCAGGTTAACCACAGCAAAGTCCTATCTGCTACATTCAAGAACCCAACAGTGGCTGCTTACAGGTTGTAGCTGTGGGCTTACCATGCCCAAGGCGCTACATTCAATCCTGTCACCGAAAGAACCCCCAACAATAAAACCAGGAGTGGGAAGTGGAAAGCTGCTGCAAAACAAATGTAAAATACCCAGTGGGAACTCAGCAGTGACCAAAATGACCCACAGCAGTGGCATATTCCAAGATGTTCGCTAAACTTTACAAGTTCAATAATACAGTGGGACAAAGGAGGTGCCAAAGCGTGGTCTTGCTCTCACCTCTTCTGTGGCACTTTTATTTCTTTTAAATTCTTCCCTGGCCCAGTCCTGAAGGTATTTTCGGTCAGCATCACTTGGAACTTGCCTAATCGCTCGCAAAATCTTTCTGTAGAGGAGGAGAACTTGTTGCCTTCTCATGAACTGCTCAGGGAAGGAGAAATACAAATTACTACATATCCGCCGGCTCCACCTCTGCCAAGAAAACTGTAAGCAGAAACGCCCCTTTGGTCCTCAGTATCAAACAGAACAAGACAAAAATCAAAGTTCCTGCCGGCGGTTGGTGCGGGAAGGGCACACCTACCACCCCCGCCCGCGGTGGCTGTGGTGAGCCAGGTCGCGGGGACAGTGCTTCATAAGACCACACAGGAGACAACCCCTCACGAGCGGAGCTACCGCCGCGGCCACCGCCAGCCTCGGTCTAAACCGGCGCAGTCAGGAGCCCGGGGCCCGCGGGGCTGGGAGAACAACGGTACCTGCTTCAGCGTCAGGGCCGCGGGAGGCAAGCGGGAAGCCGCCATGTTGCCTACGGAAGCCGCTGGGGCACAAGAGGGTTAGTGAGCCTCGAGCACCGGGACACGGAAGCGGAAGTAGGGGGACAGGCGAACCTGGTTCCTAGGAGACGAACGCGCGAGTCTGGAGTTTCCGCCGTTACCTGTGGTTTTCCGCCGAGAACGCTACAAGGAACTCGTCACCCAGGAGTTTAATCGTTTTAAGGGAGGGGAGGAATTGTGTGCTTTTTGAGCACCCTTGATGTGTGTAACTGAAAAGACCGTCATTACTCTAGCAAATTCAATTCGCATCCTGGAAGCCTTTCTTTTTCTCTAAACCTTATTCGCTAGTAAGCAGGTCACCTCGATCGTTGCGGCTCAGTGCACTCTCCCTGCTATGAGGTTTCTCGCTTTTCTTTTCTTTTTTTCCCTTGTTCCCCACACCACATACTCAGAAGTCAGGTTACTGAATCTCTGCCGTATCATTTTCCGAGTAGTACTAAGTGAAATCAACGTAGAACCAAAAATGTCCAGCTATGCAGTACTGAGCATCTGATTGCTTCGCTTGTCATCTAAATGCTCAACCTTTCCAGCTATGTTCACCCCGCTGTGATTTCATCTGAACTGTACAGTGAACCGGCGCCTCCCTCGCAAGTGAATCAGGACAACTCCAGACGCATGTAATTCTAATTTTCAGTGTTTAATTTCTCAGGCGATATGAGTGATGCTTCTCGTGGTTTTTTTTTTTTTTTTTCCAATTTTTCTCTAATATGGGACCTTGAGGATCACAGCTGTATCATCAGGTTTGGGAGCAAGGCACCTTTACTGTCTGAGCCATTGCAGTGGCCCTTGGATAATTTCTTTATACAGAGCTTTAACTCGACATTAACGTATTTGTTTCTTTTGAGATTTTACAATTTTATCTTCTACTCACAGCTGTTGTAAAATTGTATTATTCTGATCAGTTTTCTATTTACTCCATCGAAGTTATTTTCGTTATGCACAATATGGATCTGAGTCCTTTTCCAGCCACTAGACTACGAATTCAAGATCACTTATAAAATAAGTCACGACTTTTTCTGGCCATTGTAGTAATCTTTTTGACCACAGGGTCTTTTAGGGTCTGAATAATCTGGTCAGTCTTGTTTTATCTTGGACAAGTATCAAGCTATAAATTTTGCTTTTTTGTTGTTGTGGCAGATGCAACAGTTTCTTGTTAGGATATTTTATTACTGTTTTCTATGACCCTTGGAAAGGTACTGAGCTATTTCTTTCCACATCACCTGGGGATATTTAGAAGAACTCTGAATTAGTGCTGAGTCTAAGTTTGGCACCGAGAACAGGTATTTTGTACATTCTTTTCTCTGCACTCATGGTAGCTGCAGGCAGTGTTGTCATACAGATATATATTCCCTGTCTCAAAGATTTATATTTTGAGTAGGAAAGCTTTGAAGGTCAACGCAGTGTTACTCCATTAACAAGAGTAGGTTCTTGTCCCAAATAAACTCTCAGTGCCAAAGCTCCGGGACATAATGACATCATTGTCAGATGTAGGTCAGGGGAACCTGGTAGCCTTTTTTTTTTTGACTATACAACCAGAAGATATTTTGGTTATGTATCTGAGCCATGGAAAGTTCCAAATGTGTTGCCACAGTAGACGTGACCGTCCAAGGTGTTTAAGGGACTAAATATGTGCCTGAGCGGACACAAAATGGAGTCAGAGTAAGATCACTTCATTTCTCATTTCTTTTAATGACTTTTAAATATTTGATTTCTAAGAAGGGGCAGTGTCTTAGGGTTTCTATTTCTTCCCCAAAACATCATGACCAAGAAGCAAGTTGGGGAGGAAAGGGTTTATTCAACGTACACTTCCACATTGCTGTTCATCACCAAAGGAAGTCAGGACTGGAACTCACACAGGGCAGGAACTTGGAGGCAGGAGCTGATGCAGAGATCACGGAGGGGTGCTGCTTACTGGCTTGCTTCCCCTGGCTTGCTCAGCTTGCTTTCTTTTTTTTTTTTTGGTTTTTCGAGACAGGGTTTACTCTGTGTAGCCCGGGCTCTCCTGGAACTCACTCTGTAGACCAGGCTGGCCTCGAACTCAGAAATCCGCCTGCCTCTGCCTCCCAAGTGCTGGGATTAAAGGCGTGCGCCACCACCGCCCGGCTCAGCTTGCTTTCTTATAGAACCCAGAACTACCAGCCAAGAGATGGCACCACCACAATGGGCTGGGCCCTCCCCCCTTGATCACTAATTGAGAAAATGCCTTACAGCTGGATCTTGTGGAGGCATTTCCTCAAGGGAGGCTCCTTTCTCTGTGATAACTCCAGCTTGTGTCAAGTTGACACACAAAACCAGCCAGTACAGGCAGGTACTGGTTCTTCGGGATCATTAGACCAACAAGGAGAATATAAGGACTTGTGGGGCCCATGAGTAAGGTGTCAGTCACAGATTCCAACCAACCCAGTTATGGAACCAGAGATTATTGGCCTTTTAAAATTTATCATTTTTAAGAGCCAACTGGTATTTAGATGCATAGTTAGGAATACCTTCATGAATAAATGAGATACTTTAGAAAGCTTTACTTTTAGATATAGCCATTGGAACTAGCCCCATAGGAACCATCATAACCAATATGACCATGAGTCTAAATGGGAGAAGGGATATCATGATTCCCAACTCCACATTTCTGCTTAGTTTCAGCTGGGCGAGCCCACTTGTTTCCAGCTTTGTAGTCAGAACAGAGTTGGAGAGCTGGTCCCTGTAAGTCTCTGGAAGATGAGAGTGCTCTGGGTGGACCTTCACAGTCTGGGCTTCTTTCTCAGGTGGTGGTGTTTTCTTTACTTGGATGTGGTGGATCTATGGGGTGACACCTGTCCCTTAGTATTTAGGTGTTGTCCATGGTTAGCCATAGCTGACTAGCTAGCCCTGTGGCCGTCTGTTTTACATTATCTGAAACTCTCTTGGGAATTTTTAACAGAATTAGGCCCTGGATTAGTTTTTTTTTTCTCCTAAAAGGAGAACTGGAAACCGGGGTAAAGAGTACACCTAATTGAATTAGTGTGTGTGTGTTCCATAACAGTTGGGTGGCAGGCTTATATCAACTGCATTATGTCAACTTGGGAGATATTGAGGGCAGAGTACTTTGTCTCTGTTGTTTGACACACTTAGGATACGGGTAAGAGAACCCTGTCACATGAGACATGAAGAGTAATTCACCTTTTCTTATAGATAAGGAGGAGGTTTTCCTGGTCTGGTCTACATAGTGGAGACAGAAGCAGCAGACATCTGGCATGTCTTATTCCCATGCATCTTTATCCTATAACGAGGCCAGCATGCAATCCTTGGATGAGTTCTGTGCCCCATCTGAGGGAATTACTTGAGCCGGGGGATATCCTGCCATTTAAGAGTATTGAAAACTTAACATTTTCGATTAAACCCATAAAATCTAATTTTATCATACAAAACCCATGCTTATCCAAAATACTTTTAAAACCCTTTTTATCAGAAATATAACCTGTGGTAGTTTGAATAAATATGGCTCCCATAGCCTCCTGTGTTTGAATGCTTGGCCCATAGGGAGTGGCACTCTTAAGAGGTATGGCCTTTTTGGAGTACATAAGGCCTTGTTGGAGGAAGTGTGTCACTATGAAGGCAGGCTTTGAGGTTTCTATGCTCAAGGTATGCTCAGTGTGACTAAGTCAGCTGCTGCCTGTGGATCCGAGATGTAGAACCCACCTGGGGAAGCACCAATTAAACCCGCATTTAGTCACTTTTACTCTCGTCTGATCTGGCCTATATTGAGTCCACAGAAAGCCCCCTTGTGTGATGTGATCTTTACATACAGCGTTCCCATCCACCAAAGTACTCTTCTGGAGAAACCCTAAAAACCTGTGTAGACTTAGGGTGTCAATCTGTTACAAGTTTTAAGCAGATTTTTTTCTTTTGGAATTTTACGGATTTTTGATTTATTTTTTAAAAAGATTTATTTATCTTATGTACATAAGTACACTGTCACTGTCTTCAGACACACCAGAAGAGGGCATTGGATCCCATTACAAGTGGTTGTGAGCCACCATGTGGTTGCTGGGAATTGAACTCAGGACCTCTGGAAGGGCAGTTGGTGCTCTTAACTGCTGAGCCATCTCTCCAGCCCGATTTATTTTTATTCAAGGGAAATAGATGAAAATTTTTCTTACAGTCCATATACAATTTTTTTACTTTAAAATTTTTTCTTAGCCGGGCGGTGGTGGCGCACGCCTTTAATCCCAGCACTTGGGAGGCAGAGGCAGGCGGATTTCTGAGTTCGAGGCCAGCCTGGTCTACAGAGTGAGATCCAGGACAGCCGGGCTACACAGAGAAACCCTGACTCGAAAAACCAAAAAAAAAAATTTTCTTTTCTTATTCAATATTTTAAAAAACATTTATTTATTTTACGTATATGAGTATACTGTCACTGTCTTAGATACACCAGAAGTCATCAGATCCCATTACAGGTGGTTGGTGTGAGCCACCATGTAGTTGCTGGGAATTGAACTCAGGACATCTGGAAGAGCAATCAGTGCTCTTAACTGCTGAGCCATCTCTCCAGCCTGGAATTTTACAGATTTTTAACCCTCACCCCACCCTACAGTCTTGTAGATTCTGAAAGTTTATATTTCAGCAAAAACTTCAGAGATACCAATGACCTTGAATGGGGGATGCTTCTTGTAAACAAGACCCAAGAGGGAGGAAAGTACTCAGCTAAACCACCTGCAATTACATAAATACCTTTTTAACTTTAGATGTTTTTATGTGCACAAAGCACCCTCCAGCCCCCTGTAGGTTTATATTTTTCAAAATCTACTTTAATAAGGGTTCTTAAACACAACAACCTCCCTTATAGCCCACTGACCAAAGGCAGGGGAAGAAGATGGTTAATAGGACAAGGGGAACATGGGCCTGTTTAGAAGTAGGTTTTTGGGGCAAGTCCAATCTTTGCTGTCTGCAGTTCATTCCACATGAATTATCAGCACCAGCTTGATCCAGAAGGTACAAACGAGTCTGCTGAAGCGAGAAGCAGCCAGAATGCCTCCAGAAAAGTTCTTTGATGCGTTTCCATGAAGTCACGACAAGAGAAGATCAGTGGCAAGGACCAATACCATAGCGTCCTCGGTGAAGACCAGTGCCAGCGAAGCCCAATGAAGACCCGCAACAATGCCCGAGCCCCGTCCACTGTCCGGTTATACTTACACTCTCTCCAAACATCAAGTATCTTCTCCAGCCAAACATCACATGCCCTTTCACCAGACAGCTTCCAAAACAAGCCCACCTGTCTGTTCTCACCAAAACATCCTCTCATAAAACAGCTTCCAGAAAAATACACATGACAGAACTGAGTCTCCAACAAAACCAGAAATCCCCACTTCAACCCCCCAACTTGGATCTGAAGTCAGGGAGCCAACTTGTAACTGAAATAGACAGGACAAATCCCATCTCCAGAAAACTTTCCAGTGAATTAAAAACAACATATGATACACACATGTATACACATACATATATTTATGTTATCTATGTATATTATGTACATTGTGTGTGTGTGTATGTGTGTGTGTATATATATATAAAATACCCAAAATGTATGTTTTTCTGTTAACTGAGAAGCTGAAATAAAAGCAAGCACATCAGGCTTAGTGGTGCAGAAACAAAGGCAAAACATAAACACAGGGCAAGAGAGTCCCAAGAACACAGCTTGTGTGAGGCTATGGATGGACTGAAGTGAGCTGAGCTGCTAGGTTTGGCAGCTCTCAGCAAGACTGTGTGATGTGGATGAGAGGGGTTGCAAAATTAGACCCTGAGGGATGGGGAGCTCAGAGAAGGGGAAGAAAAGGCTGGGAGGGGGGCAAGTGAGGAGGGACGTGGAGCCTGGGGGAAAGAGGTAGCTGGGGCCCCACAGACAAGACAGATGGAATCCGAGGATGGAGTTTCCTGGAACCACGAGTATAATCCCAGAAAGGAATCAGCACAACTCATGTAGCAGGTGACAAGGGCAGAGGACTATGTATTTCTCCCTTAAAGGTGAGGCACACACCCTAAGTTGGCTTCTGATCATTAAGTTAAAGAGCTTGGAGAACAGACCAGTTTTCCTGTCCCAGAGACAGAACCAAAGGAGACATTAATAACAAAAATGCTACTCTCTGGGCAGAATCTGTCCAGAATGCATTCAATCACTGAAAATTTAGCCAGTCAGTCATTAGAAACTCAGGTCTCCCAAACACTGAGGTAGAATCAGAATCCCATGTCCTCTATTGGTGTCCCAACATAGTGTGAGAGGACAAGGGAATGCCCTACCCTAAGAGGGCTCCTCAGCAGGCCTGGCCTTCTCAACTAGAACTGAATTTGGTACACAAGTGTAACTCCTAGAACCAGGACTCACTGCTTTGTCAGGGAGCAAAGCAACCATTCCAGACCACTCTGGGCTCAGAGGGAGGCATGGAATGTCTTCAGGACCCCACCCTCCATCTTCCCCACTGGCTGGGAAGGTCTGGAGTGAGGCTGATTCCTGTGGGAAGGGGCAATTTCCCTGGAGCTTCTCATATTTTACAGTCTAGATTACCACACATATAAAGCCAACTTTAGAGTTCTTTATTAGCAGGCTGTTACCCCCAAAGATACTGAGCACCAAAGCTCAGGGGTACAGCTTTTCTAAAGACAAAACCCACGATGTCATTACTGTCAGTTATAGGTCAAAGGGATCAGGTAACATGTTTTGGCTCTACACTCAGCAGGTATTTTATGTTGCTAAGGTAGATGTGACTGTTCAGAGTGCAAGATGGCATCACCTCAGTCACTTCAGTAAAGATTCCAGGAACACACAAACTGGTACCTTACAGAACTCTAGTTTTGTGGTAGAAATTTTCCTGGCCAATCTATTTCCAGCAGGAGGCCTGTGATTGGACAAGGAAAAGGGAGGCGGAGCTAAGGGTGGCAGAGAGGGAGACAAGGACAGTCTCAGGTAGTTATGCATATAAAAAGGTTAGGATAATTGGGATAACTTGTCTAATTGTGTGGGCATCTTGGGTATTGAGATTTTACTGATATATTAAATCCATTGGTTAACTATAAGCTTTAGAGTTTCGATTTACCGGATTAATGGGTATTGTGATATCTAACCGTGATGGCAGTTATTGCATTGGGCTAGCGTAGCACCGTGGAGGCCGCAAGGGTTGACATAGGAGCCAGGCCAACAGCCACACCAACATCTCAGCTGGTGCCACTGAGACCATTAGGGCGGGAACATGGCAGCTAAGCCGGGAGCCAGCCGGTTACCTCTTTTCTAATACCTCCTGCTACACAGTTTTCTCTCTGGTGGAGAGGGGAAGCAACAGGAGAGCTAAGCAGGTAAGAAGCTTGCCTAGCATATACACAGAGCTCTGAAGGGGGTTGATTTTTTTTTTTTTTTTTTTTTTTTGAGATAGTGTCTCAACTATGTAGATCTGGCTGTCCTGAAACTCACCTGCCTCTGGTTTCTAAGTGTTGGAATTAAAGGCTTGCACTACTCCGCCTGGCTTCTGAAGGGCTTCTTGGCTGGAGAAAGCTACTAGGATACCACAAGTAACATGAAGTAGGATAGGCAAAGACAATTAGTTGAGATGTCAGGCTGGAAATTAAGAGCTGCAGTACAGTCATAGGCAAAGAAAGGAAGATCAATTCAGATACTTCTACTAGATAGATGGCTGGTTAGGATTTTGATGGAGTTGTCAGGGAGACACATGGGTAAAACTTCAAGTCAGGTTATGCGATGGTAAACAGGCAGGCAAGCAGTGCTGAGAAGAAATGGTATATGTGAATATACCATTCAAATTTGATGTATCTGGATTAGTATATTTATTTCAAATATACTGTGTCAAAAACTACTAGTACATTTGAAGTCCATTACCCAAGTCAGACACGGTCAGTTAACAACAGAGGACAATACTTGGTGGTGGTCTCCTAAGATTATACTGAGTAAGCTCGCAGTTGTTTAAGCATCACACACTGTCTTGCTGCTAGGTGACCTATGACTACTTGAGAACACCACAGACCTGCCTTGCTGTACCTTTATACAGTTTTACCGTCTTCTGAGATTAGGTAGTCCTGGAACACGTGAGATACACCTGACTCTGCCTCTCAAGTGCTGAGATAAAGTGTGTATGACACCACTACACACGCCCACCTTCACAGGCTTTTTTGATTAGATGATTTTGAGGTTGTGGTGATGGGAAAGTTATCTGCATAAGATTATGATGACGGCATGTAGACAGAGCTTAACTATGAGGGTTCAGCTATCTGGCCAGACTGGGTAGCTGCGGATAGGCAGTGGGGGCAAAAAGCCCATCATTCCCCTTTCCTGGGACAACCAAAGTTGAAATGGCACCTGTTTGTGGGGAAAAATGGCGCAGCGGTGGAGTCCCGGGCCCAGGCGGCAGCGGCCTGAGACCTGCGAGGTGGAGGCTGGTCGCAGCGGTGGAGTCCCGGGCCCACGTGGCAGCAGCCCGGGGGCCCCATGAGGTGGAGGCTGCCTGGAGGCCTCCAGGCAGCCTCTCTCACATACCGGAGGAAGGTCCCAGGTTCCATGGGCTGGAGGCTTTGGCTGCGGCGGGTCCGGGAGGTCCCAATGATATGAGGAAGTCCTTGGTTCCAAAAGGGTTTATTGACATGGCGGATGGTAGATGGATCTGGAAGTACCCCCCCCAAACTCAGGGCAGACCTGAGTTAAGTAGGGAGGGAGGAAGGGGGAGGTTCTGGGGAGGAATGGTTAATTGGCTCCGCCCTCTGACCTTCATTAGTATGTAAATCCCTAGGGCCTGAGGCCTGTAGTTAAACCCTCTACCTGTGCACTTTGGGAGGGGCTGTAATGGCCTACGTGACTGAACAATGTGGGTCTATGGAGATTAGACTGCTTTTCAGGACCCTGAGTTCTGGGGACGTAGCCGAACTCCTGCCGTTTCTCCCTTGGAGTCTCGGGGTTCTAGGCCCATGCCCAGCCAAGAACCAGGATACCCTTAACGCAGTCCCACACCTGTTGATAAGAATTCTGCCCTGAGTGCCAGGTACTACCCTACGGGCAAAGAAAGCATCCTAAGTCCATCATCTGGGAGGCCCTTTCTCAGTTACATGCTGACTGCAACTGTAGTCACTGTGACGGGAGTGAAGACTCTTTATGACACCCATGGGGTTCTGCCAGCTTACCCTGTTTCCCTTGCTACAAAGCCTGTGTGCTGCAACTCTTGAATCACAGAACTGCCAGTAAGGCATAAACCTTTACATCCTGAACTACAAGTCTGTGTGCTAGCATGGTCTGATTACCAGAGAGGATCAATCCTAAGCACACTCTTTCAATCCTGTCATATTTTTAATACTCCATTAAGAATGATCAAAGATGGGCTAGAGAGATGGCTCAGCGATTAAGAGCACTGACTGCTCTTCCAGAGGTCCTGAGTTCAATTCCCAGCACCCACATAGTGGCTCACAACCATCTGTAATTGAGTCTGGTGCCCTCTTCTGGTGTGTGTGAAGACAGTTACAGTATATTTTATATCACATACATAAAATAAATAATTTTTTTAAAAAAAAGATCAAAGATTAACTCAACAATTATTTAATAGTTTTCAGAATATAAGCTGCATAGCATTTTTGAATAAAAAATAATATAACTTTAAGTACATGCTTTAGGACACTTTGTTAAACAATAAGCAATCTGTCTTTGATGACCACCATATAAGGGTGGCACACTTCACAGTGTCATCTGCAAACAGACATGGAGACAGAGGTACAGCACAATGTCTACAAACAACATGTAAATAGAATACAACACATGATTTCAAGTATTCAAACACTGCTTTCTGGCAAAGTAAAACTGCCCCCAGCCCCAAGGGAACCAAACCTAACACTACTGTGCTGTGTGGGTGAGGGGAGGATGGAGCTGGTGAGTTCTTGTGGACGCAGCATCCTTTTATTCCTTTCCACAACGACACTGGTTTAGGGTAGCTTGAAAGCAGTATGAGGAATAAATTTTCCTCTTAGTATTGGGGGAAGGATGGCTAAAGAATAAATTACAGCAGGGGCTACGGCAGCCCGAGAATGAAATCAGGGAGAATCACCTGTCCATTATTGCATAGTCTCCTGAGGCAGCCACTGGGAAGGCCACAAAAAGCGACTCATTTTCGTGCAGCTCTATGATCTCTTTTGCTGACTGCTTTATGAGAACACACCATCTAAGTCTCCTGCTTTCTAAGCAGGGTAAGACATGTCCAACCAAGTGACTTATGTAGAGCTTAAGGCAGGGACCAGAGTGCAGCCCCCTTTAGTCCTCTGTCCAAAGGGCTGGCAAAATGCAGCCCGTGTTCCTCGATTCATTTCCTCAAGGTGTTGAGCAGACGAAAGCAAGTGGCTGAGCTCTAGAGAAAGGGCGGCGTGATCTCTACCTGGTCCCTAGTCACGAGCCCCAGTACTACTTGTGAGCTTTCTGTGTCCAGTACAGCAGGGCATCTAAGAGCTTGCGCTAAGCTCTTCTATGTTGGAAATACAAATGTATAGTGCAATAAAAAAATGTTTTTATAACTGTTAGATACAGTAAAAAATCAGATCCAAGACAAAGGAGTATAAGAGCACTGAGCTCACACCAGTTGTGTGGGAGAGAGCTGCAGGGAGGCGTGTGATCCCGCAGGCAGCCTCACTACAGACTGTTCTGGTCTAGGAATGGTCAGATGCAGTCACCAGCTCAAACCACTGTCTGAGGGCATCACTCAGAGTCTCAGGAAGTGCATTCACGTCCCGAAGAATGATATAGAATGGAAATGGAAACTCTTCCATGTAGGATCGGATTTCGGGCATCTCTCCTGGTCCTTTAAATATTGGTACTTTAATGTCCAAGATAGAATCCTGTTAACAAAAGGCATTTTGAAAGAAAAAGAAAAATTAAATAGATCCTTGACTAATGGTGACCTTGTTAGTTGACAAGAAAAGCTGACATAAGAGAGACTTGTAAAATGTTTATGAAGAAGGCAGCTATTTCTGAAACGGAGAAGTTCAAGGAAGAGGAACAAATAAGTAATTCTGCTTTCCTTGTAACAGTGTCTCTATTTTGTATGGAGAAATCCCCACTTACCTTGCCAGTCAGGATCAGTGCAACCTGTAGCCCTATGCTTCCTCAGACCCTGAGTTTGCCAGCTGCAGGATGGTATGGGAAAGGCTGGTCTCTATTTAAAGGCGCTCAGGGCCCACTGACAGCCTCTGTTCTTTTCATATAGAGGAAAACTACCCTCCAGAGTCTGTGAATCTCTGCTCTCCTGCTCATGATTCTTTCTGTGTTGGAAAGTATGTTCCTCACCTTGCAGGGCTGTGTGGTGCTTAGTGAAGGAAACGGCACTGAGCCCCAGTATCCCAGGACAGAGCTGCAGCTACACTTCTCAACAAGTTCGAGGCCCCCCTATTCTGCAGAATGGTAGCCTTTGGCACTCGCTCACTCACCCGTGAATTGGGATTATCCAAAACAACAAAAATGACGAAGATGTTGGCATTCTGGGCAGCCTGGACTGCTGCTAGGACTCTGTCTTTGCCTTCCAGGAAAAGGCCTCGTCCATCAGAAACTATGAGGAGCAGCTGGGCAGTCTCTGCAGAAGCCGTGCATTATGGGGGAAGGGAAAAGGTAAAACCCATGTTAACAAATGGAAACCAGCTGTGGGCTTTCTAAAGACAAGCAGATCCCTGGAACTGGCACATTCTGCACAGACACAGGAGAGAGACAGGACACTCAACTGGTCAGCACAGCAGATAGAAGGTCAAGTTTAGATCAATTCTATTAAAGGCAAAGCACGTGGGCCAAAGAAGGCTCAGCACAGAAAGGCACTTGCTATTTCCTGACAAGCTCAGCCCAACCCTTGAGACTTACATGATAGAAGCAGTTGTTCATGACCCACATGCTTTTCCAGCAGCCAGAGATGAACTGGCCACTAGAAGTGACCCAATTAGTAACCTAGAACTATGTCTTCCAAATTTCACTGTCTTCTGGACATTTCTATCCAGGGACAATTCTATGTCCCTAATTTCTTTTCCTTTCCCTCTTCTCCATGACAGAATCAGGGCTAGATAACTGTCATATTTCAAGCCTGATTAGAGCAATCATAATTACATTAACTCATTTTTGGATTATGTTCTACGAGTGTGAATTTTATACTTAATTCCATACACCTTATTCCCATCCAACTCTGAACTTAATCTATCATATAAATATGTTCTAATTTGTAACTAGTGACTATCAATTATAAACCTTAAAAATGAGTTCAGCATAAATTTCAGAATAAATAATAAATAAAGAATTCCATCAATGACAGACTCCATCTTTTTGTTTTTTTTTGCTGTAGAGAATATTGTTAAAAGGTGATGAGGGGTCGGGCAGTGGTGGCGCATGCCTTTAATCCCAGCACTCAGGAGGCAGAGGCAGGTGGATTTCTGAGTTCAAGGCCAGCCTGGTCTATAGAGTGAGTTCCAGGACAGCTAGGGCTACACAGAGAAACTCTGTCTCGAAAAACAAAAAAAACAAAAACAAAAACAAAACAAAAAAAAAGTGATGAGGGTTAGAGGGACTCAGAGGATGGCTCATTGGTAAAATGCTTCCTACACAAGTAGGAGAACCTGATTTAGGATTGCCAGGGCCCACATAAAGGTCAACGGTGACAATGCATGCCTGTAATCCCAGTGTTGGAGAGTGGGAGACAGTAGGAAACCTGGGGTTTGATGGCCAGCCTAGCTGTGAGCTCCTGGTTCAGTGAAAGACCCTTTCTCAAAAGATAAATGAACAAAGGAGAGTAATCAAGGAGGACTTCCCAAGTCATCCTCAGGCTTCCACACACATGCATCTGCACACACACGTGAGCATGTATGTGTTCACTCACAAATTAAAAACAAAAGATAGCACAGAGAGATAAAAGAAACTACAAGCAGCTCACCTGGACTGACGTTCTGGGATAGCTTCTGGGCAGCTGCAAACATTTTGGCTACAGATTCTAGAAACTAAACAGAATCAGCACAAATTACTACAACTACTTAAGCTCCCCTTTCATAATGACAGAAACTCCCACGGCTCCTGACGTCTGTCTTCCTACTGTGCAGCATTCACCACTGAACACTGGCATGCTTAAGTACAGACAGGACTGTCACTGGCTAGTGGCTCTATCAGTGTTCTACGACACTCCAAAAGAAGAAAAGACAATTATACGAACAGCCATGAACAACAGTTTCCTTCTTTCAAGTTAATAAACCTGGTGAGCAAAATAGCAAGAACTAAGAATGGAAAGGCTGTTGTTTCACCTTCTTCAGAGATCTCTACCTTTATCTCCCAAGGTTTTGTCTCTAGGCTTAATGAGAGACTAGGCCCACACCCACCTGATCAATAGGATACCAGGAGGTAACTTTGTTTTTCAAATGTTTTAAACTGCTCAACTGTGCTAAAGTCAACAATCTTTGAGGACTGAGAAAAAAAGAGTCAAACCTTTGTTAAGGGATGCCAAGAAAACTGTTCTAGTAACATATAGGCTGAAGTTACTACTGTGTATTTTCATGCTGCCTGTCTTAATTCTAGAATGCGCCAAGAGATTCTAAAAATTAATGCCTCTTACTATCAGCTTTAGAATTTGGCAAAACAAAACCTCACCAGTATACCTGAGCAATCTTAGTCTTCCTTTGTTGGAATTTGCAGAGCCGCAGAATATGAGACCCTGAAGAATCATTAAACTGCTCGTGGAATGGGTGCAACAGCTTGACTGACTCTCCAAAGCTTGGAAAGAAAAATCAGAAACATGATTTCTTCAGTCATGTGATCAAAACAATAAACAGGAGAGGACTTCCCTACTGTGATGAGAGGGCAACACTAGAGTTGGGCGGTGATGACCCATATCCTTAACCCCAGGGAGGCAGAGGCAGGCAGATCTCTGAGTTGGAGGCCAGCCTGCTCTACATGATAGCCAAGGTTACACAAAGGAACCCTGTCTGAAGAAACAAAACAATCAAACAAAAACAAAGGTAGTATTAGGGTATGGAGAGACAGCTTCAGCAGCTAAGGACATCTCATCCAGAGGACCCAGGTTTGGATCCTACCACCCACTCACTGATGGCTCACACTATCTGTAATTCCAGTTCCACGGATCTAATGCCTCTTTTAGCTTCCAAGGGTATTGCATGCATGTAGTACACAGACATACACAAAGGCAAAACACCCATACACATGAAGTAAAAACCACAACAAAAACAAACAAGCAAAACAAACCTGTAAAAGGCAACATTACCTGCACACTGCAATCTGACCCACTTCTAGGAGGGTTAGAGCATTACCAATCACAGCCAATGACTCAAATGCAAGCTATGAAGACAAAAGAAGAGTTTAAGACATCAAAATTACCCTAAATCAGTTTGCTTCAAGACTTCACAGAAAACATTTTTTTGTATGGCAAACAGGTGAGCAATAGTACCAAAATGTCATACAATCAATCAACTCAGGCTGAGCCCCCTGGGACCCTCTCCTGAGTTTAGCAAGACACTGATAGGAATGGTTTGCTCTACATACTCTGTAACAACAGCGGTACTGAGAAATACGTTCCGGAAATGCAAACTTTCCTTCCTTTCCACAGCAGAGCCTACAGAAAATCCTTTTTTTTTTTTTTTTTTTTTTTTGGTTTTTCGAGACAGGGTTTCTCTGTGTAGCCCTGGCTGTCCTGGAACTCACTCTGTAGACCAGGCTGGCCTCGAACTCAGAAATCCGCCTGGCTCTGCCTCCCAAGTGCTGGGATTAAAGGCGTGCGCCACCACCGCCCGGCCCAGAAAATCCTTTATATGTAACTAACGTTACAAGAGTTTGAACTCACGTGGTAGAGTCAGACTAGAGAACGGAGTTACACATTTATTACCAAAATTATTCCAATTTCTGAGTCTCCAGTCAGCTTTGCAGAGAACCTTTCTCTGTATCTACTGTGTGTATGTTTCCTCTCCCCAGTAAATGCCATCCTACAACTGTTGATTTTGTCTGCAATGCTTGAGATTTCTCCTGCCTTTTAATTCTTTAACTGGCAGAGAAAACAAATCTATTAAGACCCCAGATTCTAACAGTACGTCTTAAGGGTGTTAGGGAAGAGTGAGTTTTAAAAAATGGAAAACTGAAAAGGGAGAGATCTAGAATTTTTCTAAGTGTTTTGAAAAGCTCCCGATTTTTTTCTTTCCTCGAGTGGAAGGGGAAAATATGTGCTTGTGTGGTTATTTTTTTAAAAAATTTTAATTTTTTGTGCTTCACTACTCAAAGACCCCATGCAGCTTAAAGATAGACCCAAAGCAACTGTTAAGTTATCAAGTCAGGTAGACAACCTAAAATCACTTGAAACATAATTACTCATATTTTGAAAATAACATTCCTGTCCACATAAAGAAAAATCTAGCTCACCATGAAATAAAGCATAAGAAGAAAATTGTTATTCATTTACAAATGGTTATTGGCATGCTCTGATGGGAGGAAACAAGGTTGCCAATTTGTGGCTCCTAAATTTCAGGGTAATGAGTAAATGATAATCAGGGAACGTGAGGCATTTCTGTGGCCCTCATCTCGTTCCCTTCTGTAGACTCATCAGCTAAGCTGTGAGGTAGCCAGGGCTGAATGCAGTCCTCTGCACACCTGGTGGAGAGCACACAACCATCACACTTCCACACTAGTGCAACACAAACGTGTCTCATCTTCGACTTGGGATGTGCAATAGCTAAGGACAGTTAACCCACAGCCTTCTTTGAACATGGCCAATTTAACATGAAACAGTTCATTATCTTCATCTGCAGCAAATCCAAAGAGATTTAAAAGTCAAAGCACTCAATTCAAAAGTTTTACACAGAAACAGAACTTTAAAGACATGACAAATTAAAAAGCTGGACATGATCACTAATTAGCCTTTGTAAATGAAATAATTTTCTTAGGTTTTTTTTTCATTCCTCTGATCAAACATCTGTCTTTAGACAAGTCTATGAGTATTATCAGGCTGTCTGTACAAAGGGTCAGGGAATGAATGCAATGAAAAACAAACAACCCTCAAAACCAAAACCACAAACTTGGTTTTAAAAATAAATCCCTCTTTATTTTTAAATTTTTTTCAATTTCAGGGCCAGAATTGATTTAAACAATTCTTTTATCATTTATATCAGTAAATCAACCTAACATTGTGCCCACATATGAAGAACATGCCAAACTGTGAGAAAATTAAGAGAAAATTTTTATTATCACCTGCATAAATGACAGCAGTTCTAGAACAAATTGGTTAAAAAAAACATTAAACTAGGTATTTTATATATACATCATTTAATTTAGTCTTCATCACTATGGTACTGTTATAATCCTCTTAGAAAGAAAAGAAAAGGAAACTGATAATAAACTTCCCAAAGGGAGATGGGATGTGGACTGGACTCAGAGGGCATGTTCTAGCTTCTTCCAGGAGACCATCACTATCTTAGGTCAGCTGCTGGCTTATGCCAAACAAAATCACTGTAACAAAATAGCACCCCTAGAAACCGAACAGTTTCAGAAATCCCTCGATGTGCAATCTTACACACCCCTTTCTTTTTTTGTTTTTTTTCGAGACAGGGTTTCTCTGTGAAGCTCTGGCTGTCCTGGAACTCACTCTGTAGACCAGGCTGGCCTCGAACTCAGAAATCCGCCTTCCTCTGCCTCCAAGTGCTGGGATTAAAGGCATGCGCCACCACGGCCCGGCCATACCCCTTTCAAGATGGAGTCATTGTATCGGTCCTGCCAGCTATACTGAGTCTCCTTAGACAGCCTGAGGACCTGAGCCTGCTGCTTCTTCCCCTTACCTGTTTGCTGTGGTTGTCTACCATGCTTGAGGAGTCATCAATAGCTAGGCAAATCTGATACTGACGTTTACTGGGCTTGGTCCTACGAAGCCAAATTCTGTCTTTTCGAAACTGACTGGCAATGTATGGAATGATCTTCCGCATGTTCAGCCGTTTCCCTGTTCGATAGTCTCCTCTGTTACGGGAACCAATGGGAGCAAAGATGAACACAGGCTCATGCCTCAGAATTTTAAGACAAAATCACATTATTAAAAACTTTAAAAAGTCACAGTGTCAGGTAACTATCCTGGTAAAATGTTGACATCCAATGCAGACTGCAATTAGCACCTTCTAACTGCCAGCCAGAGCACCAGCCTCGGATCTGACCGTAATAACTAAGCTTTTCCAGAATAGCTAAAACACATTTACAGAATTAGAGAGTAATTTTTTCTGTATTAAATACAAAGCCTTATATGCTTTCCTTTTCTGTTCTGAACCACGACTTAGACCAAATCTTTGTGGTTCTGATTCTAGCTGAGTAACACACCTAAAGCACAGCAAACAGCACCACATCTATGGCTGTTTCTCACATAGCAGAATGTAAGATGCTTTTATGTACTTCCTCATCACAGAAACACACACACACACAACACACACACACACAACACTTTCTATTTACAGCTAGTGGGGGACAGTAGCAGACACCACAATAGTGCCCAGAGAGCAGAAACAGCAACCCAGAAGCCAACACTATAAATGCCTAGTGCTGAGTGTAATTGAACTAGCTGGCCCTAACCTCTAAGAGTCTCGAGCAGGGAAGATGTACCTTAGTTTGGCTGCCTGTGTAGGTTCTAGTAGGAGACGAAGCTGCTCACACAGCTGTTGTGAAAGAGATGCAGTTAAGACTAGGTAATTCTGCCACATCTCAGCTGCCGCCTTCTCCTAGGACAGCAAAATAGAAATTACTATTAGAATGCTGAAACAGAAAAGAACTTGCACATGCCTTCTCAGCAAAAGCACTTTAACGCTTTTCTCAGCAAGCAATCCAACTAAATAAAACCCACTGGCCCCCAAATCCCAAAACATACAGTTCCACAGGGGGTAAGAAAAGTGAAATCTGCCGGGTGGTGGTGGCGCACGCCTTTAATCCAGCACTTTAGGAGGCAGAGGCAAGAGGATTTCTGAGTTTGAGGCCAGCCTGGTCTACAGAGTGAATTCTAGGACAGCCAGGGCTATACAGAGAAACCCTGTCTCAAAAAAACCAAACCAAAAAAAAAAAAAAAAAATAAAAAAATAAAAAAAAAATAAATAAATAAAATAAAGAAAGAAAGAAAGCAAAGTGAAGCCCGCAGTTAACAATGGGAAGTCACAAATCACTCAACAGTTTGCTCCTGGCAGTTCAAGAACTGGACCTGATGTTTTGCGGACTCTGGGCAAGGGAGAGTGACAGTGTACACCAATTCCTCTCAACAGCACAGATCCAGGCACACAAAGGAAGGCTTCATGCTGACTACAGCAGAGCATGTAATACATGCGTGGTAGGGAGACGATAACAAACACAGAATATAGGCTCGTAATACACAATATATTTAGAGGTTAATCATTAAAATAAAATACACTCCACATAGCCAGCAAGGACCTGAGGACCATTCAAGGCAGCTTCTCAGTGCTGTCTCCACTGGCCTTTTACAAAGGTAACGAGAGCTGAGAACCTACTGAGTTATTTCTTTAAGAAAACAGGCAATCAGCCAGGCAGCGGTGCCTTTAATCCCAGCACTTGGCAAACAAACAAGAGAAAGCAGGCCAGCTATTTTGTGGAAAAGAAGAAGAAACCCCAACACCTCTGACTTACTTCCTCTGCATTCCCGTAGTCATGCGCCTGCCACGTCTCCAGCTGCCTTTCCATCTCTTGTCTCAGCTCACTGATATCTTTTAAAAAGGGCTAAGAAGGAAAAGCTACGTAAGTGGTACTGTTCTCCTGTGGTGTAACCTTGTTGTGGTTGTATGCCTGAACTCACAACTCAAACAAATTTAAGGGTGCAATCAGATAATTCCATTTCTTGTTTTCAGGATCAAATGTATGAATGGACCTTTTATCACTTATCAATATAGCCTAGTCAAACAGAAACAAACCAAATCTCTTTTGTGTGTGTGTGTATACGGATGCACATATAGGAGACCAGAGGACAACAGACGACCTCAGGGGTTTCTTCTCCACTTTCTGATAAGCCTCTATCGCTACAAAGTCCAATTACTACGGGGCAAGGCTCAGTTACAAGGCTCCTCTTGTTGCTGGAAAGACGGTTAAGTTATTAAGTGCATGTCTTACAAGTGTGACCCAAATTCTAGCCCCAGAACCCATGCAACAAAAGCCAGGCATGCTGATACCCGAACTTGCCCTCTGGCTTCCACATGTACACACACACACACACACACACACACACACACACACACACACACACCAAACCTCACTGACCACCGTTGTACCCACCCCCAAAAGTAAAACACTATTATTATTTAACTATCATAAACTGTCAATTGTACATAAGTGGTGGCCTAGGTTCGAATGACAATGCCTAAGAGCCAATGCCAAGAACTAGTACCAAAAGTACTCTTAAAAATTTTGGTAAGACTTGATATTCCAAATGAGCTATTCCATAAAAGTTCTAAAGTAACTTAAAACTAAAAGTTAGCACAGCAAGCTAGGAGTTCAGTACTTGGAAAACTGAATCCACAAGGAATTGATGAAGTGTATGAATAGTTGAATCTCGGCTTCTTTCTGGCCTCTCATTCTCTGTCTCCTGGTGAGGTGTGGTTGTTCTTGGATCTTGGTCTTCTTTTGTTTTAAGTGTTTGCATATCCACCTCCATCTCACTAGAGCCTATTTTCATAGAAAGACAAGTTTCATTATCACATGGTACTAGTGCCTGTTCTAACAACGAATCAAACCTCAATTCAACCAACGATTTCCACATGTGTCTCTCTGCTCCATTTCTTCATTTTCTTTACTCTATGCTTAAACTTTATGTAATAAAGGAATCTCTATGATAATCAAGAACATATTACTCTGCTTTTCCAAATATACTTTAGAGAGACAGATGTGAATTTGTCAGAAATTGTTTCCCTTTGATGACGGACCTTCAAGACTCTCTTTTCTGAGATCATGATAGGTGAATTATTTACCTAAGCCAGATATTAGAATAGGAAAGAGCAGAGAATAGACTTGACGACAGTCCAGGAGGACAGAAAGCATACAAGTCTGCTCACTAAGGACTCACCAGAGACTGCAGCGGTGTCTGACTTGACTGCCTCTGGCTTCAGCTGTTCCGTGTCCTCTGCCCTGATCAGCTCCTCCTCTGTATCCATGAGGATATCCTCTGTCTCCTCCTCCTCCTGATCCTGTCCCAAGGCCTTTGCAGTCTGCTGCTGCTCACTACTGGCCACATCTGCCAACAGAGCACAGAGGGACAAAGTTTACTTTTTCTGCAGAGAAAGGTGATGCTGAACAGATTATCATCTCTATCACTTTCACCTTTCAAGATTTTACTAAAGCTGGTTTTCCAGTGACCAACCATGGGGCCAGACACTTGCTGGCCTAAATACGTCCTGCTGTTCTACTGACAGACATGATTCTAGAGAAGTTATAAAGATAGTATGTACCCACACATGGAAAGAGAAACTGGCATTTATGTGGGGTTTTACTTGAGGCAAACAGAAAAGAGAGAATGAGTGTGGACATATGACTTGAAGTAGCTACTAAGAACCATGCTTGGAGTAATTTGTGAATAGAAAAACTAGATATAAAATGAGGGAAAGAAGTCTCAGCATTTTAATCTTAGACAAGTTCAACTTACAGACCTCATAGTTCTCAGCGATTTGAGAAAATCTATAACCATATCTCTGACAGCAAAAGGTAAGAGTATACTCTAGCCAAGGCATAATTTTGTTTGTGTCTTTCTTTCTCTCCAGACAAAGGATTCACATAGAGATTGGCCACAAACCTGCTATGTAGTCAAGGATAACTTTGAACTTCTAATCCTCTGGAGTGCTGGAATCACAAACACCATACTTAGCTTTATGTAGTGGCAGGAATCAAATCCAGGGCTTTGTGCATGCTAGGCAAGCATTCTTATCAACTGAATTAACAACCAGAACCCAGGATCCATCCACCATCCACTGCCCATCACCTTCAAGTCACTCAGTGTCACAAGTTCATAAGGACCCAGAATGGGGTCTTGCCTTATCAGAATTGATGACACACAGCCTAATGTGAGGAAGGAACAAGCCCATGCTCCAGCCTGAGGGAGGATCTGGACCAAGTATATTTACACTGATGGACTTTCCCTTCTGTGTTGGAAACACACAGAGAAACAAGCACTGTCATCATCTCTGTCCTGTGCTCAGAGGTACGTATCAAAGCAGTGTACTTCAGGAAGAGAGGAATGCAAAGACAAGGGAAGTGTGATGACTGGCCACTGATCTCATCCTCCTCATTTCTATTATGGCTGCTCACTGTTCAAGGAATTCAAGAATTTCAATATCAAGAAACTGAAGGTCAGCACCAGGTTTACAGCATGTGGCCAGATGTCTATGAGGATAGAAAGCTTACCCCAAGAACTCTGAGCATTTACACTGGCTTAGTACCAGAAACAAGTTGTATTTCTGCCTTATAATATTGAGAGAAAAGAGCTATTTCTCCCCTTCTGCTTTGCCCGGCAGGCACAGTCATGTGGCATAACCTCAGAGAAATCCTTGGTGAGAAAAAGAAGTACTCCTAGCACCATACCATAGGTTTGTGCGTCGTATGCATCACTGCCTTGTTTAATATGTTCAAACGTGTCTGCATCTTCCACCTGAGCCTGGGGCTGGGCTGGCTCCTGTTCAGTCTTTCTGTCTGTGTCCACAGTCCTCAACCTCTTCCGCACACGCTCATTGTGGTCACCGATGGAGCGTTCATTGTCAGCCTGCCCAGGTCTCCTCTTAAAGCTCTGCAGGAATTAAGGATATCTTCAGAGCCTTATTTGCAAAAGTAAAACATCAAAACAACCAATGTTCATTCCCAGGGACAGCCATACAACAGTGGGATCCAATATAGTTATTAAAAGAATGGGCTACTATACATTTACATAATTTCTTTTTTTTTTTTTTTTTTTTGTTTTTTTCGAGACAGGGTTTCTCTGTGTAGTCTGGGCTGTCCTGGAACTCGCTCGGTAGACCAGGCTGGCCTCGAACTCAGAAATCCGCCTGCCTCTGCCTCCCAAGTGCTGGGATTAAAGGCGTGTGCCATCACCGCCCGGCCATTTACATAATTTCTATGATAACACTCCCCCACCCTCAGCTCAGACTGGTCTTGAATTTGCTATGTAGCTAAGATAAGCTTCCAACTCCTAACCCTCCTGCTTCTTCTGCCTTCTAAATGCTGGGCTAAAAGGTATATGCCACCATGACTAGATCTATGATATAAATTAATAAAGTCAACAAAGCAAAGAAACATACATATGTATATGTGACACTGGTGGCATTCACCTGTTCTGGGAAAGTCCCTTTGGAGGTTTCAGAAAACAGCAAGTAGGCTTTTAGGGGAGTGTTTTGTTTGCTTTTTGTGAATACCAATTTTACAAGCATAAATGCACCTCAATTAAACACTTAAGTTTGAAAGGCAATGGACAATATAAAGAGTAAGTCTGGTTAGTTGGTGCTGGATGGCAGCACATAGCACAGAGCAGGGAAAACCTTCTGGTTGGGGGTCTTCTTTCTAAGCCTGTCATTTATCAGCCAAGACTGGAAAGTTTGCCATTTGTTGCTGAGAGAGAGAGAATGAGAGTGCGGGGTGTGTGTGTGTGTGTGTGTGTGTGTGTGTGCACATGCGCACATGTGCATGCAGAGCTTGTGGAAGTCAGAAGAGGAATTAGGTCTCCTGGAACTGGAGTTACAGTTATGAACTGCCATATATGTAGGTACCGGGGACCAAACCAGGGACCTCTGCAAATGCAGTAAGTGCCCTAACTACTGAGACGTGGCTCCAGCCCTTTCATTTGCTGTTTATAATCACTTCATTCACAGCATCTTTTTCTGCCTGCCGTCATCTAAATGTAATCAGAGAGTGTCAGAGACCTGTGTATTTCTGTTGGTCTGTTGCTGGGAGGACAAACGTGCAATCAAGTTGGATTCATGGCCTTCTGCTTGGTTTGCATCCGCAGCTCCAGTGCCATGTTCCTAAGAGATTCAAACCAGAAAAGGAGGAGAGAGAAGAATTATAGCCATGGCTGCTGTGTTGCCTTGGTTCCAACCTCTCTCAGTGTTCTACTAATTTCAGTGGGCTAACTCCCTGTAGTCCTGCCTGCTACAGAATCCCAGTGCTAACAAAGCCCCTGCTGGCACACAGCAGCACAACACCAACACACTCCTGGGGCCCTGGCTTTGCTCTGATTAGTTCCTTGTCTAAGGGAATGTGGGTCTTATTCTGACAGGCAGACAGAACAGGTCCAATCATCAGCCAGTTGTGCACCCAGAGGTGTCACTCGACTTTACTGAGGTTTATTTTCCTCAAATATCAAATGGAGAAAACAGAACAGCATCATCTATTTCTTAGAGTTATTATGGAAGACTGTTGAGTAAAGAAAATGCCCAATGAATAGTGTTGGAAAGATTTAAGAAATACAGCTACTGCTGGGGAGTGACTGGGCTCACAGCAGTGAAGGAGCATGTCAGTGATGTCCTGTCTTCCCGCAGCCTGAAGTGCTGCCATTAGAACACATCACCACTAGGCCAAGAGAGAAGTAGTCTCTTCATGAAATTTGACCATTTAGAAGCCCAGCAAACAGAAGAGAAAAGTCAAATACCATTAGAGGTATAGGGTTGTCAAGGAAGCCCAAATTTGACCTTTCTTTTCTTGAAAGTTTTTTGAAACATAACACAAACTGATGCTTCCACAGAACTTTAAATCTAGTAACTATTTCTAAGTAAGGACATCACTCAGTCTACAGCACACATTCTTAATTAACTGGTTCCTAAAAAGCATATACAAAGAGGCAAACAACCATTCTCTCCAAGAATGGGAGATGATCCTTTACACAGCAAACAAACAACCACAAAGAAATGACACACGTTGAAGAGAACATGGTTTCAGACAGACAGAGGCAATAGCGATCCATCACCTCTTTGCCCTGCTCCTTCTCCGGTGCAGCCCCAGCTAGTTCCACAGCCTGTGCACTCTGCACACTGTCCACTCCAGTCTGCCCACAGGAGTCATGCTCCTTTCTCTCTGTGGCCTCTGGCACTGGCTCTTCAGCATCAGACTTCTCCCCTTCCTCTTCCTCCTTCTGCATAGAAAAACAAAACATGGTGTGGGAGACGAACACAAGGGTGCCCACTAGGAAGAAGGTGCCCACCCTACTCCTTGCTAAGGGGTGTAGGGAGGAAGAAGGACTCTGTATGGAGGAGACTGGTTAGGACACAAAACTCTGTAGTTGTAAGGAAATACCTTACAAAAGATTCTGCTGGCATGAAGTGTTTTTCCTATTGTTTTTAATACAAGAAAAGCTCTATATCCCATAATACCTGGAGCTGGAGATCTTGGTCAGCAGGGCTGACACCACTCTCTCCACCTTCATCAGTGGCAGCCCTGTCTTCCTCTTTCTCCTCCTCCTCCTCTTCCTCCTCAGCACGCTCTTCTGCACGGCTGGATGCATCTCTGTCTTGGTCATCAGCTCCTGTATCCATATTCTCCTCGCCTTCACTGGGGCCTTCCTCAGGCTCATGTGGACTTTCGCCTTCATTCTGACCAGCCTCAGGCTCTTCAGTTTCACGGTCTGCTTCTTCCATATCTACTGTTTTTTCTTTGATCTCCAAAGGATTCTCTTCTGATCAAAACAACCATTTTAAAAACTCTTGATTTCTTAATCTGGAAGGTGGCTACATAAACGTTTTATTCGCGCATGCACGTGGTAAGGGGACAGATACAGCCAATACATGTGGATGCTGAGGGTTAACTCAGGTTTTCATGCTTGCAAAGCAAGCACTTCAGTGACCGAGTTATCTCTGCGAGGATCCAAATTTTATTTATTAGAAGAGTATCCCTATACTTTGGACAATTCAGAAAGCTATTAGCTAGTAACATAATTGGTCTTTGGCTCATACATACTAATCTAAATGACCCTAAATAAAATAGATATTTTAAGGAAGATAGGATACTATATATACTCTTAGCAGTTTTAATCTTAATTTTATGTATGCTTGGTTGTTGGAACTAGGATTAAAGTCAGATTCCAAAACTAAGATTTTTATATTCATGGTCTTAGATCATTCTTTGCAACTTTTTTTTTTGTCTCAACATGTATCTAAAAATTATACATAATTAAAATTAGCTTTCCCAAGAATGTAACTCAGTCAAATCAGTGAAGCTATCTAGCATCTTTCTGTGAGGTTGATCAGCCTCAGGTTCTTCAATTAGAGTTTCCTATTATCCTCAGAAGACTCCCTAGGGATGAAATGGGTAGCAGAGGCTCGAGATTGCTGTCATAGTATGTGTGACTTTCTTGGGGTTCTTGCTCTCACTCTGGATGATCATGACTAGCTAAAACCATTACTTCTCTGGAAGAGCTGTGTAAGAGCCCTGACAGGTGAAGTCTGCCTGGTGGGAACTCGGTAAAGGCTTTGGAGAAAGAGGTGTACATAATAAAACAGCATCAGTCCTTGGCCATACAAAATGCAGGATGGGAAGTGACAACAGGAGAGAGGTATGCTGGCCTACGTGTTGGAGGTTTACTCAAACTGGAATGGAGCTAGCAAAGTGGTAGCGGTCGTGCCAATGACCTCTACTTATGGGCATCTGGAAAGATGGACTGTACCTTCTGCTTCCTCATTGTCTGTGTCCTCGCCACCACTTTTGTCCTCACTGTCAAGTTTCAAGTCATCTGGAAGGTCCAAGGCCTCGGGTTCTGGCAGCTTTTCTTGATTGCCATGATAAGGGTCTACCTCATTCTCATCATATTCCCTCTTTGGGATAGCAAGAGAACAGGGAGAGCAAAAACCTTGTAAAACCAAAGGCTATGATTTCTTTCTTAATATCACTATAACATTTTAGTGATTTAATAGTATTTTTTCAGTCTTTCATGTTAGAACTTCAAATTTCATTTTCTGTATAGACTCTAAGAGTAATAGGTACTCTGCTACTTAAGAAATAAAGAACCACAGATCTTAGCTTCTAAAACACAGTTAAGCCAAATAGTGTATTAGCAGAAACCAATAGTTAAGATTCATTAACAAAGTATTATGAACCCCTTCCCCAACTATGTAGTCCAGGCTGGATGGAAACTCATGATCCCCCTGCCTCATTATCTTGAATGCTAAGATTACAAAAGTGCATTCTACCACGCCTGGCTCTGATGCACTCTTCAATAAAATAGGGGAAAGAAAACTGATGAATAGGAAGGAAAAATTTGTCGTAAGACATTCAGAGGACTGTGGTCTGTAATAGTCAGGAGATGAAATACCACCAAAGGTTCATTACCTCATCAATCTGTTCATTAATTTTCTCTTGGCCTTGTTCAACATCTTCAGGTTCTGAGTCTTCCTTCTCATCTTGATGTTTTTTATTTTTGTTCAAATTTCCAGCATCCATGTTGTCATCTTTAGCAACAAGTTCAGAATCTTCCTAAATGAATAAAGACATAAAGACAATTCATCCTGGACACAGTTTGGTAGCCCTCGGATCTAGATGACTTCTGCTGTTGGCAGACAGGGTACTACTATTCCTGATGTGCAGATAACCACCTCGGTCTGCCCCACCCTGTTAGTCTCAGCTAGGAGCTGGGATGCAGCTGCATGGGAGAATTGGCGTGGCATGGATGTTCCCTCCTCCACAACAGAGCAACTCATGGGAGGACCTGTCACGCTGCTGTACGCTCTGAATATGAGGTAAGAGGAAAAAAAAGAGAAGAAGGAGAAGAAAAAAAAGAAAAGGAAAAGCAGGAGAAAGCAGCTCCTTGGTCAGGGCCTGGGAACTCAGGGATGGGGCTCTTAATGACCTCATCCATCCTGGTCCCGTCTCTTCAGCTTTACTGTCAGCGTCTTCATCTTCTTCCTCATCATCTCCCACAGCCTCTCATCTAGTTTGTCAGCTTCCTCGCCATTGAGATTGCCCATCTGCTTATCCAGGTCTCCATCCTCACTGTCAGACTTCTCATCATCCTCTTCTGAAAGGGAGAATGCTACATTTAGTTAGGCAGACAACCCACCAACCCAGGTCTGCATGTGAAAAGGTAAAGAAACTTCCCAGAAAAAGTGTCGTTAGGTTCAGCACTGGGGCAGATGCCAAGTATTTCTACCAGGCTTTGCAAATCATCTGAAGGGAGAAGGACGGCAAGGATGTCTGGTCCTGATGCTGGGGAAGACACTGGCACCCACAATTAGGTTTAGTTGCAGTTCAGATCTATGAAGTGACAGACAACTGTATTGCCCGATCTTTTCTTTGAACATTTCACTATTTTTCTTGAATACTATTTCTCTATACATCAAATGTACAATTAATGGGAAATTTCTTTCCTTCATCTTTGGTCATCTTGCCTCTTTTGGTGATGGGTATACTCTTATGCTTCATTGGCAAAAATTTATGCATTTCTTGTACTGTAAATTAGCACTCATTTCTGTAAGACCATCACTTAAAATAAAACACTATATTTCAAGTTAAAAGTTTCTGTTTTGCCAGTAATTAGAGTAAGTGTTGAATTAATGCACAACATGCCAGGAAATGATGTTAAAAATAATATTGTCGCCGGGCGGTGGTGGCGCACGCCTTTAATCCCAGCACTTGGGAGGCAGAGGCAGGTGGATTTCTGAGTTCGAGGCCAGTCTGGTCTACAGAGTGAGTTCCAGGACAGCCTGGGCTACACAGAGAAACCCTGGCTCGAAAAACCAAAAAAAAAAAAAAAAAAAAATATTGTCATATGCTTATAATGAGGCATGTGCATAAAACGTTAAAAACAAAGCGAAAGTGAACTACAGAACTGAGTATGGTCTATGTGGGTGCCTATATGCCACAAATACGTTTTGTTCTTACAGTTTAGTAAGAAATATATATTTTTTTATTTTATTACTTGTGTGTATGTGTGCACGTTTATGAGTGTAGGTGTGTGGTCAGAAAAACCATAGGTGTTAGTTTTTGTTTTTGCTTCATGAGTCAGGGTCTGTTTTTCTACTGCATAACTCTAGTTTGCCTGCTAGCTTCTGGAGTTTTTCCTGTTAATGTCTCCCACGTATCCCTAGGACAGCTGGGATTACAGGTGCTTCCATGGTGGGTGCTTTTACTCACAGCTTTCCCCCAGCTCCATAATGCTTTACAATTGAGGAAAAAGTCATTAAAAAAAAAAAAAAAACAAGTCAACAGCAATAAATAAAAAACCTCTACAAACAAACGTAGAGCCAAGCTGTTAGAGGCCATCTTTTGGATTTCTCTGCAGACACTGAGCCACTTTATCCAACAAAATCAAGGTTGTGGCTCACTCAAAGGAGAACCACTGAACTTGTAAATCACTGCCTTGGAAGTATAGTTACGGCACGCAGGGTCACCGATGTGACCTGCAGCTGTGTGAGCAGGCAGCTCGGTGCACTTAATACTGCAGCCTCTTGCTGAGGTCCTGCACGTCTCTGTACACATAGTTAGCATCTAGAGAGCAGGATGAGAGGACACATCTCAGACCTTGTCCAAGCTCGCCACCATGCATCTTCCCGTCGAAGTCGTCTGACATCTCGATGGCGTTATCCTCGCCTTTAGTATCAGGCTTTGAGTCAGGGTCCTCCTCGTCCTTCTCTTGACCCTTCTGAAATGTATCTTCTACCTTTGGGAAACATGTAAGAGCATCAGTGAGCCCTGCACGTCATCCATGCTTCAATTCTGTAACATACGTGCCAAGGCTGACAGTGTGAAAGCACTCTGCAGCAGAGAACAAGCCAGAAACCTGATAATGATGATGGCCACAGGCACTAATTTATGAAGGTTTGATTCACATCTCTGGAGTAAATTTTTGTTTTATTGATTTCAGAAAACACAGAATATTATTTGGCTTTCTTCATAAGAATTGTTAAGAACACTACCACCATCACAAAACAAACAAACAACCCTACCAACCAACCCTCAAATCAGTATTCCAGAGATATTTGTAAAGAATATGATTTTTTTTTTTTGTTTTTTTCGAGACAGGGTTTCTCTGTGTAGTCCGGGCTGTCCTGGAACTCGCTCGGTAGACCAGGCTGGCCTCGAACTCAGAAATCCGCCTGCCTCTGCCTCCCAAGTGCTGGGATTAAAGGCATGCGCCACCACCGCCCGGCAAGAATATGAATTTTGACAGGAGTGATGATGAAAGTCTTTAATCACAGCACTTTCCAAGACAGAGAGAGTTACAGGGGGAACTTTACTGAGTTTGAAGCTAGCCTGGTCCATACAGCAAGAATTCCAGTCCAGCCAAGGCTACATAGAGACACTTTGTTGAAAAAAAAGAGAAAGAAAAAATCTAACGAGGTGTGGTAGCCTGCACTTGTTAATCACAGAACTTGGGAAGATTTCAAATTTGAGGTTAGCCTGGGCTACCTAAAAGCATGCTAACTCAGCACTCCCCCATATACCAGTCTTCTTAACCGAACTTTTCTTTTGTTTTTTTTGTCACTTTGATCATTAGAACAACAGTGCACTTTGGGAGAGAGATGGTTTAACAGGTAAAGAGAACTGGCTTCTTTCGAGAAAACCTGGATTTGATTGCCAGTCCCAAAATGATAGCTTTGACGGTACTGTGTGCAGACATACATGAGACAAAACCTCCATATATATGAAGAAAAAAATCTTTAAAAATATCTATGTAAGCCAAAACTTAGTGCAACTTAGTAACATTTTATCCTACTTTATGTTTGCAATGGACTGTACTTTTCTATTTCTCATAATTTTCAGTCTTAAACTATTTTAATTTAGAGAAATACTCTATGACTATGTATATTAGAGAAATATAGAAAACTTGAAATAACAATAAAAAGTACAAAGTCATCACATAAACAACAGCATCAGTTTCTTTTTAAGAATTTCTTTTGCTGGGCGGTGGTGGCGCACGCCTTTAATCCCAGCACTTGGGAGGCAGAGGCAGGTGGATTTCTGAGTTTGAAGCCAGCCTGGTCTACAGAGTGAGTTCCAGGACAGTCAGGGCTATACAGAGAAACCCTGTCTCAAAAAAAAAAAAAAAGAATTTCTTTCCAGCTTTCTCCTCCAAGAAAAATAAGTTGGATTGGTGTGTTTGTTTGTTTTGAGACAAGTACACTGACAAAATAACTCCACAACTTGTCCCCTGACCTCTTACACATGTATCCCTTATCCCACTCCTGCACAAAATAAAAATAAAATGTAATTTAAAATTAAATAAAACAAAACCAATTATCATAAGCCCTAAAATACTCTTCAGAAATCATCAGTGAATCCCCACTTAAAATCAAACTGTAAAAGTCACTCCTTCCAAGACTACAATCATAACAAATGGCTGGGCTGCAAAGATCCTGTGGCGTTAGGTTCTGATTTACAGACCGCCCCAAGCTCCAGCATCTCTAGGACTCTATAGATCAGCACGATGCTGTTGGCCTGCTGAAGTTTGATAAACAGTGAAGAGTCAGTTCTCACAAGCTCTGTAAACCCACCTGTTCCTCATTTTCTATCCGGTCACTCACATCCTTCATGCCCTCGCCATCTCCGATCCCACCTCCCTCGTAGTCATGGAACTGCGTTGCTCCCTCTCCTGCTGAATCTTCCATCAGTTCTTTAGGTAAACAAAACCCCTTGAGGGAAAAAGAGTTAGCAAATGTTATAAACCTGCTGGAAGTGCAGCAGATCTTTGATATTCTTTTCCCTCTCGGAACTGGCAAGGATCATACAGTTTCACAGCTTGAGATTTTAAGATTTTAACTTTGTAGATGTCCCTGGCACACAGTAGTGCTAGGCTGCCAAGACAAAAACAAGAATGAAATATACCAGAAGGAAAGTTAGAATGGTTACTTGGGAGGAAGCCACTGAACAGAAGCAGAACCCGTCCACTGAGGAGAGGGCAGAGCATCTACTGAACAGAGGAGACAGGCTCACTTACAATCACAAGTAACAAAACTGATTCATTTGGAAAGAAGCTTGAAAACAAATACTAAAAGTAATGGCTCTTAATAAGAAATTTTGCTGGGCAGTGGTAGCGCATGCCTTTAATCCCAGTGCTTGGGAGGCAGAGGCAGGTAGATTTCTGAGTTTGAGGCCAGTCTGGTCTACAGAGTGAGTTCCAGGACAGCCTGTGCTATACAGAGAAACCCTGTCTCCAAAAACCAAAAAACCAAAAAAAAAAAAAAAAAAAAAAAAGAAAGAAATTTTATTTAATAGAAAACATGCTATTGGTCAGTCCAAGGATGAAAATGTACTAAAAAAATGAAGCTACCACTTATCAGGGATCCAAGATTAACAATACTGTGACTCTGCTACAGTGAAGCAACATTCTAGGAACTTGGTGCTTAATAAAAAAAGATTTATTTATTTGCTTATTTTATGGATATGAGTACACTGTAGCTGTCTTTATTCACAACAGAAGAGGGCATCGGATCCTATTACAGATGGTTGTGATGTGAGCCACCATGTAGTTGCCAGGAATTGAACTCAAGACCTCTGGAAGAGCAGCCAATGCTCTTAACTGCTGAGCCATTTCTCAGGCTTCTAAACTCAGTGCTTTAATTAAAACCTAAACCTACTACTGAAGTCCTATGCCATACCCACTCTAAAGCTCAGCACCACTCAGAAAGGCTGGATGACTTAGAATAACACTTAGCACTCACTTTCAAGTTGTATACATTTTTAGAAAGCAAACTGGAAATGCTCAAGTATTTTTCTACTGAGCTACATTATCATTATTTTCTAACATTCATGTATGTATGTAAAGGTAGTTGTGCATATGTCATGATGCATGAGTGGGGAAATATGTAAGAGTTGGTTTTCCCCTTCTACCTCATGGGTTTCAAGAACTGAAGTTAGGCTGTCAGGCTTGGTGGCAAGTCCTCTGACCTGACAGACTTATTTTAAAAGGTGTGTTCAGATAAAGGCAGATGAATGAGTCCAAACAGCAGTGAGACTCAGATACCCTTGGCAGAGGATACCACTATAGTAGCTCTAGTGTGGACAGCCTCCACACTGCCACGCTGCTATGGAGCTCAGGTCAAGGCCTGCTAGCAGACAGAGATGAACACCAAGGCACCTCTACCACTGTAGAGTATGCTTGCATTATCTTTTGCATAGTTCTCTTCAAGAAGTAACAAGAAGAAGACAGGGGCAAACATGAAGACTAAGCCATCACTCTCTGGATGTAAGACCTATGGATAGCTTCTAACCCTAGGACTTAAGAATTGTTAAGTGTTTACAAGTCCAGACTCCTATTGTTTTTAATCTCCTACCTCATTTATATTGTACTTAGCTGAAAACTCAGAATACTAAGGAAGAATCAAAGAAAACTTTTTCAAGTCATTTGATGGTGGTGCTCATAAAAATACTAATAAGTAGGGTCAGATCTACTTGGGAAAGTGTCCAACTTGAGTCCAAGATCTGTACTTTCTACATCGCACCATACCTGCTAGATTTCACCAACTCAGAATCAAAGGCAGGCCTACAACTCTGCTGCTTTTTGCAGTAGTACATGTATCTCAATGAAAGAACATTATCCTCTTTAGCACCAAAAGCCCTTTTATCATTTAATCATAATCTGAAGACTTCAAGTACACAGGGAGAAAGGCTGACTTAAAGAGAAGGCAACAGTCTTTAGATAGCCCCTGGGGATTTGCTAGTTTTAAGATTGTACTGGAAACCTGCTTGGCAATCAGGTTCCAGACTAAATCCTAAACCCACAAGGAGCAGACCATCTTCTGCTATTTCTGAGTCTATCATAAAAGCCCAGCAAGCCCTGAAAGATGTGAAATGTCTGTGTGTGCTGTTCAATGGCATTCCACACCAGCAGTCCTTACCTTCTGAGCGAGCTCTGTGAAGGTCTGGGCAAGTACAGAGAGCAGCTTTGCAGTGCTCCGGTGAGTTGCCAGCGATACAGTCAGGAAGAAGAGGATAAGGTCTGAGAAGCCGCAGAGCATGGGTATCAGGCGCACTAGCAAGCCACAGGACTGGCTGAAGACCTGGGACAAACAAATGCCCAATCACAGTGCTTAAGAGGCACTCTCTTTGGAGAGATGGAAAGCTTTAGAATAAACGGTGGCGTGGTGCTTGACTTCGTAATGTGCTGAGAGTCATCATGGTAGGTAGTAGCATGTGTTTTAACCTCATCTCCTAGCTCAGACTTTTTCCATATGCATATTCATCAACATACACTGTACTTCTCAGCCAGTCAGTAGTTAACAGTACCATCATCTCATCATGATCATCATCATCACTACTATTATCATTTTTGAGGCAGGATCTTACTGTGTAGCTCAGGCTGTCCTAAAACTCACCTAGTAGCCCTGGTTGGCCTCAGATTCATGTTGATTCTCTTGCTTCAGTCTCCCAAGTGCTGGGATAACAAGTCTAAGCAATGATACCCAGCATTATTAGTACCACCTTCTAACACGGATACTGGGAATCAAACTCATGTCCTGTAAAAGAGCTGTATACACTCTTAACCATTTAGCTATCTCTTCAGCCTACCATTAAAAAAAAAAAAAAAAAAAAAGTACTTATAAATAAATTCTACAAATATACCAAACGTGGCACTAGATGCAGTGAAACAAAGAGCTGCTTCTCTGGGCTAATCACATGTCTACTGCTTCTCACTGATAGAGAGAGCTCACACCCAGGAGCACGTGAGGGGGATACGAACTGAGCCCAACACAGTGTGGATGGCCAGCTCTTTTGCACCTATCGGAGGGCAAATGCTCAGTCTTTTCAGAGCTTATCAATGACTAAATCCAGTGAGCTAGTAGACACTGGGATCTGCTAGGGAGTCCCCTGTCCCCACCTGGAGTTAGGTGAAGGACACTGTCATTACTCATCCACCCTGATGAAGAGCACTCACTCTGCCAAGAACCATGGTTACCTTGTGCTTGGTTGTGTTTCCATCCTCACTGCATGACTTGAGCCTCTCCAATAGCTCGGAGACAGAAGAGATGACTTTCTGGACATGTAAAGTGCTCACACTGGCCCACAAGTCGTCCTCTAAGAGTTTTGTTAGATGTCCTGGCTGCAGGCTCTTAAAACTTGCCTCTTCTTCTTTTCCTCCTAAACACACAAGCAGCAAAACTAACTTCTTCAGATCTCTACTCATGCAGCCTATATCTAATATCTGTCTTTAGTTAGCCAATGAGCCCAACTGTTAATTGTAACTGTTAATTATATATAAGTTAGAACAACTGAAGTTTGCACAACTTTCAGACATACCATCCTCTTCTTGCAGTCTCCTGTCAGCAGCACTGTCTTCTGCTTTTTTATTGTTTCTTTCTGCCAAGTTCTGGATGGTGCAGAGAATGGCCCGGATGGCAGTTTCTACTTGCTCTGCAAAGTCTTCAATAAAGCTTTCCTCCAACATCTGGTTTCCTAGTAAGCAACACAGTACATAGCAAAGCCAGCACTCACTCCCTGTGGTGTCTCTTGAATCATGAGAGTAATACTCATGTGTTACTTTTCAAGTACTGTTTAAGTAAAGTGCTCTATTATTTGCTAGCTGCTATTTCAACCTGTGCTGGATCCAAGGACAAAACCAGCAGCTTCCTTACCTGTATAAACCTAAGAGCTCATTATTTTATATCACTGTTACCAATCCCCCCAAAAACAAACAACAACAACAAAAAACAGAAACAAAAACAAACCCAACAATAGTTACAGTAGTGTGTACCAACACCTGGCTTATTTCACATATTGACCTCAGGCATTTGAGCCAAGGGAAACTGTAATGGACGAGCGAGCCTCTGCTCCTCCAAGGCACAAACCTCCAACAGGAAAGACTGCATTTGATATCCCATCACCTTACTTCTATGTCCTCACCTCCTTGCTTGTGTGCAATGAACAGACGTGCTTTCCAAGCAGTGAAGTCATCTATGGCTTTACTGACTTCTCCTCTTAGATAGTCCAGGCTTTCAACTAATGCCATTTGTGAGTCTGCTTGTTCAACCTCTATCCCTGGAGGAATGAACAAGGATGCTAGGCCTTGCAAATGTGCTGACACTTGGGACAGACAATTCAGCCCAGAAGAGCAAACTTCAAAATCTTCCCTGCAACAAAAATATCACAATGTTGAAAGCCACACTTACTCCCGTCTTCCTCTTAACCATAGCAAACATGCTACATCTCAAAGTTTATAGTTAGATATATGTTAAAGCACCATATAGGTTTGCCGAGTGACAGGATCAAACACAATTCTTTTCATGATTTTAGCCCAAGCCTGTACAAGCAAGAAATGGTCAAGACAGACACACTTACCATGTATGAAAGAGGGTCTCACAAGACTGCTGCCTAATTTTGTCAACACCAGCTTTCATAGTTTTAATAGTTTTCAGCATCTCTGTCAACCCTGCAGTTGACTGTTGCCAAAGCAGATCTTGTCTCCTCATCCGGCAACCAGAAGGCAGCTGACTTCTAGGTACTGGGGATGGGTAGCTCAGATCAGAGGGAAACAAGTCTGGCATTACACCAGCTATTGGCCCTTTGATATTAATTTTTTCCAGATGAGAGGCAGAAGGGTGTTCCTGAACTGGAGCATCACCGTGGCCTTCAGTCGGCCCTGGACTGGGACAGCACTGAAAGAGCCAGGAGAACTGCTCCAGGAGGATCTGACTTTGCATGGCCAGGTGCTGCAGTCGCTCTGTCCACTGCTGTACACTGTCCTGCGGTGGGAAGGCCACAGGATAGACAGGGGGCCCAGTCAGTCTGCTGTGAATCTCTTGTACACAGCTGAGGAGGTTCCTGTGTAGAAAAATGCAGAGAAAAGACAATGGCATCTTTATTCATGCCACCAGGTTGTTTGTAAAGAAAAAATTTGTTTGTATGCTTCTGAATAAGTATAGTTTTTCATGAAAATAAGAAAGGCTGGGAATGTAGCTCTGTGGGACAGAGCTCATCAGCAGGGGCCAGGTTTAAGCACACAAGCACCTACACACACACCTACCCATGCATGCACTGACCCATGCATGCAGGCCAGAGGTCCCTAGGTATGTTCTTCGCAGAAGTTAAGAAAACAGGTAAGGGCTGGAGAGATGGCTCAGCAGTTAAGAGCACTGACTGCTCTTCTAATGGACCTGAGTTCAATTAATTCCTAGTAGTCACATGATGGCTCATAACCATCTGTAATGGGATCCGATACCGTCTTCTGGTCTATCTGAAGAGAGTGACAGTGTACTCATATACATAAAATAAATAAATCTTTAAAAAAAGAAAACAGGTCAAAAAAATCTTTATTAAAATGCCTTGTTAAATTAAATACATTCTTCAGTCTTTCAGAAAAGGTCTCAAAACTCATGCCATTATCAGCGGACGATTCCAGCCTCTGCCAGACAGCGAACAGTCACAGCACTGCAGTGATCTCAACTAAGCTACCTTGCAAATGCACTGTTTTGTTAAATGAATCTCAATGAGTTGAGCAGAAATAGAAGCCGAACTGAATCCCAGCCAAGAATCCACTCAACAGATGCTAACAACCTTCCTAACTCTCCCATCTCTTAATTATCTCTCTCTACCGAGGAGCAAACTGCCCTGGGGAAGTCTAAAAGCCCGACAGAAGCCAACTCAACACCAGTCCCAAAGACCAGGGAGCCACCCGACCAAGAACACACCCCTGACTACCTTAAGTAAAGTTCTCATTTCAGACCCAGTTTACACACTCTTTTTACTATTTTGGCTCAGCCCTGAACTCAGTCCACAGATTGTTTTTGCTAGTAGTGCCACGGCCTGCCATCAAAAGGAAGCAGTAGGGCCAAGAGAAACTGTCTGCCTCTTTGGGCTCAAATTCACTTCAGGGAGTGGAGGGTCTCCCCTCAGCATGTAAAGTAACTCGTGGCTGATCTGCACAGATCGTCCTAGTTTGCTGCAACCCTCCTTGCCGGAGCATACCTGAGGATGATCCACTGTTCAGTCAGTGTGGTCAGAGAGCGACGCTGCCGGATGAGCAGCTTCATCAAGTGTGCTGAGAAACCTTTACATCTGTCAACATCAGCCATGCCGATTTCCTGGCAGGAAGAAGAGAAAAGGCATGCTGAAGGCACTGCTGACAGCCTCGCCCTCCCAACACATGCACCAGAAGCTCCACCAGGAAACTATTTCTTTCTTTAAAAAAAAAAAAAAAATTTTTTAATGTGTTTAAGTGTTTTGCCTGCATGCATCATATATATGTCTAGTGCCCTTGAGGAACTGGAGTTACAGACAGTAATGAGGCACTATGTGGGCTCTGGGAACTGAACCTGGGTCCTTTTAACCACTCAACCATATCTCTAGCCCCTAAAAGCTATTTCTTGAAATAGAGGTTAACTTATCATATAGTGTAGGAGTGAGCAGCAGTGCATTCATGGTCTCTAGCAGTGGCTTTCAGACTAGCCTCTAGAGATCACTGACACCCATGAGGAAGAACGAAGTGTAACACCAAAAAATGGACAAGGGTGCTCTGTTTTCAATTCACAGGAGTAAAGTGATCCTCTTGGCAATTTATGGAACTTGGAAGATGTTCTGGGATCCACACTAACTTACACTGATTTAAATTTAACCAGCTTGTCAATGCCTGGTAAGGATGATTCATGGGTGAACAGAACAGATGCTTTCCCCAGCCCGTGTCAGTCTACCTTGACAGGAGTTGCTAGTGCTGCAGTAAGCCTGGTGTGCCGTGAAAGAGAGCGATAAAAATACTTCTGGCACCCATCCCACAAAGACGAAATTTCTGTGAGGAGCCTAGGAAAGAAATCAGGCAATTTATTGTATTAAAACCACAACAACTACCCACTGAAGATCCCAAGGACTCAAGACTTCTGAGAATGTTTAGGTGTAACTCAGAATCAACCGTTGAAATCGGTATGTTTGAGCAGGATACTTAGCATTGGAAGCATCAGCAGCATAAAAGCAGAAGCAATGGTCAGTTTTCTCCAGTGAACCCTTTATAAATGAGTTTGGTCGTGAAGGTATAGCTTGTAACCCTGATGTGAATAGGGGCTAATCAGGTCATGAAAAAGAGGGACATACATGCACAAAATGGCAAAAGGCACGGACAGCTTAACACGGGGTCACACAGGTGCTAAGCTGATAAAAGTAAACTGGAAAGCATGTGTCCCATCAAAACAACCCAATCACAGCTACGTGGAGACCGAACAGGAATGCAAGCTCATTTGGCAAATTATCCTCAAAAACTAGAAAGCTGCTATACAACTTCCCTATTTACAATGCTGTTTTGACTTGAAGTTAAAATCCCACAAAGTAATGAGATTACAACAAATCCAGATCCCTTGCAGAAACTTCTACGTAAATCAGAGAACAGGCAGCTCTGTCTCAAAGGTAATCAGTTCTGGAATTGAATATTTTAGAACTTACACATACAAGACATAGCAAAGAAATATGGCCATAAAGAGATTCCCAGTAGTGGGCACTTTTAATCCCAGCACTTGGGGGGCAGAGGCGGGCAGATCTCTGAGTTTGAGCCAGCCTGGTCTATAAAGCAAGATCCAGGATAAGCCAGAGCTACAGAGAGAATTTCTGTCTTGAAAAACTGAGAGAGAGAGAGAGAGTGCGAGAGATCCAGAGATTGATTCCCTGCTGTAAGTTCAAGTCAGGTAAGCAGGGCTCAGGAGCCAAAGGAGCAGAGCAAGAAGGCACAGCAGTGAAGAACATACGTAGCGCCATGAACCAACAGAGCAGGGTAGCAGACACAGGAGGAAAGGTAGAAGAAAATGAATACTTAGTCTATTAAGTGCCAGATCTTTTTGTAAATTCTAACTCTCTTGGAAGTTTAGTGACTTCCTCAACGTACAATTCAAAAACAAACCAACCTAGAATCGGCCTCCCGAGTGCTGCTGACTATGGACAGTGCGCTCTGGAGATCTAACGGGTGAAGGTGGAGCAACTCCTGAGGACTTTTTGAACGGGCCCAGGCAAGACCTTTTCGATACGACAGACCTGAAATCAACAGCACTCATTAAAGGAAAGAAATTCAGTGAGAAAAAGCTATGCCCCTAACACCCCTTCAAGGCAAAGTATAGTTTGTGACATACATCTCCAGAAACCTGTCAGAAATACAGGCTTAGGTAGCCAGGGAAGACAGTTCATGCCTACACGCAACATGTGGGAGGTCAAGAAGGATGGTGTGAGGCTAGCTTGAACTATGCAGCAATGAAGAAATGCACCAGCTAAAACAGGGTCAGTCCCTGCATCTCAACCTGATTTCAAGTGATCCTGATGTGGTTCTATGATAGCAGACTATAAGATACTGCTGAAAATCAATTCTAAATATCAATTCTGAGATACCTCAGCACAAACCCTGAGAATGTTCATTGTAGTTCATTGTACAGTCAGTAGCAGCTCCCTGCAGGATTTTCCTATGTGTGCCTGCAGTTTCAGAATGACATTTCACAACTCTGCCTAGTACTCTGCTTTATACGGTTTCAGAAATTTCCCACGAGCTGCTCCTGTTACCAGCATGGAGAAAATGGCTCAGTGTTGAGAGCACTTGCTGCCCCTCCTGATGGTTTAGCTCGGCTCCTAGCATCTCTCTCTAGCAGTCTACAATTGCCTGTAACTCCAACTCCAGGGGAAGAGACTCTTTTCTAGCTCCCATGAGCACCCTCCTCATGTGTCACATGTGAACACACACACATTAAAACAAAACAAAAAAAAAGTTGATTATATTTTACACTGTTTCAGGACCAACCCTTACCAATTTTTGCAAGGTGTTTAAAGAGGTCTGATAAAGCTCGATGCTTCTGCATAAGAATGTGCTTGGCTTCTGAGTGCTGCTTTTCCTTCTCAGCAGAGGGATCCACCTTTAAGCTCTGCAGCTCACTTACAGAGGAAATCACTCCACCTATAGGGAAAAAGTAAGATCCCAAGACCTTACCAACATGGAGCATGCATATTTGCTCCATGTTGTCTTTTATTTGAACTCTCAACGATTCCTCACATCTGACAAATGTACAATGAAGTGTGCTTGAACTACACTTGTAAAATGCATGAAAATGGTAATGTATCTCTTAGCTTATCTCTTGAAAATAAGTCAAACCACAACAACCAAACAAAAACCTATTGAATGAGTATCAACTGTGTGGTTTATCATAGCATGAACTTTAATCACCTGAGGGGAATTTCTGGTAAATGTATTCTGTCCCTTCCCTATAGCTAGTATTTGCTAATTCTCTTTTAATCTATAATACTTCAGAAGCTCTTATCTGCAGTTCTAGTTCAAACCTCCCCCCCCACCACTTTGGTATGTAGTTGGCCTTGAACTTAAGAATCACCTAGTTCTGATTTCTGAATGTGCCTTACTATACCGGGCTTCTAATTAACTTTTGTTTTAAAAAGATTTTTAATTTTATGTAAGTGTTTGCCTGCACATGTCTGTGAACCATTTGTGTGTCTGGTGCCTGCAGGCCAGAAGAAGGTGTTAGATTCCCTGGAAAGTCCATGTAGATGCTGAGGCAGGAATTCACTGAAATCTCATAGTTTGAGGCCAACCTGGACAACAGAGAAAGACACAACAAACCATCCAAGATCAAAGGTAACCTACTTGTGAGGACAGGGATGAATTTATGACACTGTTGTTATTACCAGGCTTTGATTTTTAGCATACTTGTTTAAATATTGTACAAGATGTCAAAAATGACACAGGTCCTACATTCCCAGCCATCATAAGCCATGGGGGACAGAGCAGGTCACACTTTTACCTTGGCTATTAACACTCACCAGTGAACTGGTCGAGGCTTTCCACTAGGTGAGGCAGGGGGCTCTCCTTCATAAATATCAGGCACATTTTCCTCATTCGTTTTGACAGCCGTGGCAAACGACGCAGAAGTTCTCCCTCCACAGACAAAAGACTGGCATCCTGGCACTGTTCTGTACCTGAAGGCTTTGAGAAAGTACAGGTTAATTTTACTGCCAAGAATCTGACTAACACTTTTAAATCAATGGACACTAAATTTAAGTCAACTTCTCCTCCCATCTTTCTCCTCCCTCACACAGCAAATATAAAATCATCATCATCCCAGGAGTAGAAATAAGCACATATATATGGATGTTTAGAAACCCAAATTATGGCCAGTGATGGCACATGCCTTTAATACAGCACTCAGAAGAGAGAAAACCGAATTATTTCTTTGTATGTGACTGACCTGGCAAGCCATGAAGTTTGAACCTATCAACACAGAATGAACAGTAAGACTGCAAATGATTCTCTCCTCTTACCCTTTATGTGGTGTTTTAGATTTCAAAGTCAGGTCATCAGGAGTACATAGCAATTCAGTTTACCTGTGAGCCACCTGGCTGTCCCAAAACCATGGTTTCTGCCTAATTCTGTAGCACAGCGAGGCAAACAACCAAATGCTATATGGATCCAAATAAGGAAAACGTAATTCTTAGCTAGTTCCCAGTACATCCCTTAACCTGATATATCTAGCTCGAGTGGCTGGATTAAATATGCACCACCCCACAAGCTAGTACCTGCCACGCTACTGGCTGTGCTAACAGGGTCTCCCTCAGTGCATTGTTCAGACCCTGAATGGGCGATGTCTCCATTGTAGCTTCTTCTGTTGGCTTCGGCAAATAGTCAGGCTGTTCTTCCTTGTTGCTCTCTACCAGACATGACTGACAGGGTTCATTCAGTACAGCTTCAAATTTCTTCATGAATTTAAAGAGGGTCCTGATCTCATGAAATAATAGGTGTAAGGTTAAAAACACATCATTTTAAGAGAGTCTGAAAGTAAAGAATTATAATGTGGGCACGTGCGTACACACAGACACAGACACACCCTTATCTTTTATAGTTATAGCTACACTAATCTTTTTAGGTATCCATAATCATTTTTGATTTTTTAGGGGAAAAAATACGCCAAATACCATCACCCAAGTTTTCTACAAGAGAAAAGTGAAGCCAGCCACAACAGAGTTGCTTTGCTTAAGGTAAACAGGTAGTGGGTGATAGAAGACAAGCCCCTTAGGTAGGCACAAGGTATACACTGCCCGAGGCATACACTTTCCCTGCAAGGAGAATTTGTTTGTGGTGGCATAGAGTAGTATAGGTCTGGCCATGGAAACAATGTAGTCTTGCAGCCTACGATTCAACTGTGGTTTTTAAAGGTTACTCCCAGTCTTACAAGATAGATTACCTATGTGTTTTTTCCACAGATTGTTTAATGGACCAGAAGCTGACATCATTCCACTTTGATATCTTCACAAATTCCTGAAAGATAAAGGAAGTTCAGGAGATGGCTTTACAAAGCTTGCATCCCCCTTTGTTCCTACATTATCTATTTGTCAGAGGTCCAAGGCCATCCCTTCCCAAATACAGGACCATGTATCAGGGAATATGTACAAGAATAAAAAAAAGGGGAACCATGTTAGGTGCTTCAAATCAATCATAAAGGGTGACACTACCATCAACAATTCATTTGAAAAGCTCTCCAGCTTAAAAATCAAAGTTAGTTATGTTCCTCACGTTGGTCTTGGTTCTTGAACTCTACTTATCACTAAAGTATTAAAAAAAGAGGCCTCTCCTTGCCCTAAGGCACTCCATGGCACATGCCCCATATACTATGGCACACTTCTGAGGTAGACCAAGAACATGGGAAAGGCCAACAGAGCATAGCCTTTCCTGTGGTGGCTCTCCAATAAATGTCTACAGCCTCCCTTGTCTCTTACCTCACTATTAGAAGGAGCAAAGAACAGAACTAAAGGAAAAGGACAGGCTTATTAAAGGGTAATTATGACAATTATTCATCTTACTTTAAGCTCTTTTTCTATGGGGGAGCGAAGTTCCATAATTTTAGCTTGGACCGGGTCAAGAAACTGCTTGTAAAAATGGTACAAATTCCACAGAACACTGCAAAGTGAATCTGGAAGAAATGAAAAAGAAACCAACATGTTACATCCACTGTATGCGATCCTGTGCTAGCCTGAGCTTTTCTTACTATCCACGCCATAAAGTTATGGCACATTCCAGTCAGGTTCGCTAAAAACCTGTCTGAGCTTAGCACCCCTCAAAAATGCAGGTTGTTAAGCTGCCCTATTTCATTTCAGCTTCTAACAGATTTACTGCCATTTTTTTCTTACAGATGATATACTGAGAGAGACCAATCCTTAAAAACTCTTTGTCAAAAACTCGAAAAATCAATAGATACTATGCTTATATTAGAAAAATGGCATATTAAAATGTTCACCTCAACTGCTCATTCACGTACAATATACACTTAATTTACAGTGATGACGTAATTCCAAAGCTGCTGAGATGGAAACTGATAGCAGTTTTTACATGGAGCTTATCCTTATGCAGCAAGCTCCTGGCAAGTCATAGCTTCATAGTGAGGCAGTGTTTCACAATAAATAGTGCATCATAAATGAGGAAAAATTCCTCACCTTTTCCTTCAACTTGTGGCATCAGTAAGACATGACAATGGAAAACCAGCAACATCTGGAGTCGTACATGGAATTCTCCCAGTGAAGATCCTTCAATAAATGCTTGTAATGTGCTCACCAGCAACATCAGAGTCATCTGCTTGTCATCTTTCGAGATACAAAGAGCAAATGTACATGTACTTTCAACCATCCTTCCCATCTCTAAAATGCATGCAGGGCATCAAACAAACATCAATGAAGGAAGGCCCAGTAGGTAGGGACCACATCAAACTGAAGCAAAATTATGTTTACAGAAACTGACTTCCTCATAAAACCTGTATGTAAGTTATGTATTAAATGCACTCACAGCAAGTTATAAAACATTATTGTGAAGCAGCTTTTGATATTAACTATCACTTACACCAAGACAATGTCCACTGAGTTACTTTCTGGATCTATAGAATGGCATACCTAACTTTATGATATGGCTGGTTCTCTAGATCCTATGCAAGTCACCCGCCTTACCTTCCTGCTCCTCTGTGCGTTCCTGCATGTGCTTCTCTAGCATCTGATAGATGGAAAACCAGTGCTTGGTGGATTTCTCAGTATGGCGTCTCATGGTATTATCCAAACTCATTGACCAGCAGCTGACCATAAGGGATGGGTTAAAAAAAAAAAAGGAAAAGGCAGTAGAGACATTTAGGTAAATCCATTTGAAATCACAGATTCACAATTGATTTGCTACCTCAGAAGGTCTAACTATTTAATTGATACTATAAGACTGCATAGCCTGTTTAGTGCTTGCTTTAAACTCCACAGTTGAACCCAGGGGCAGGCAGGAGAGGGCACTTACTTCAGCTCCAGCTTACGCCACCGAATGATCATCTGACTGACTAGATCCAGATGTTTCCGGAGAGACAATACTCGACTTGCATTCTCCTCCCAATCCTAAAGAAACAGTGACCATTCGTCACTATCATCCAACACCTTAGTCACTTCTTGTGATTAAGTAACATCTTGGACTTTCATTGAGAGAAGATTATTGGGCCCATAAGAAGTTTATCAATTAAACAAATGGTCATGTGATACAACACCAGTAGAGGCAAAGTTAGAGGCAGGCAAAAAAAAAAAAAAAAAAAAAAAGCAAGCAAGCACAGAGTTTGTGACTGCCAGAATTCCTGCTGCTGGCTCTTTATCCTTGACAAATTCAGCTGACTACTTCCTGTCAAGAAGCAGCAGACAACTTGGAGGTGTGTGGGCATAGAGAATGACTGCAGGCCAGGCAGGCATCCTAGCATAGTGAGCTCCTGGGGTCCTGGTCACTAGGCCCCACTCTCCAAACAGCTGCTCACTACTCTATCACCAGCATGCCAGCTCACTAGCACTGACCTTACCCCAACTCAGAAAGACCAAGCAAGAATCTTAAATCTTTCTTTATACCAAACTCTACCTTTCTGTTCTAACATGGATATCAACAGAGAAATCTGTCCAAGTAACAAAAACTAAACATGGAAAAGTAGGAATCATCTTACCTGTGCCTTTGCCAGAAGAATCTCTAAGCCATTCAGGAGTTTGGAGATGGGACTGGAAAGTGGGAAACCACAAATTCTGTCCATTACAACCAGCAGCTTAAAAAAAAAGTTTGGGTATTTCAGCAGAGTTATCAGTGACTGACAATGTAGAGTCCTAACAGGAAATTTTAATCTATGTTTCACAAACACCTACAAAAACCTGTGGAAGAAAGCTTATGGGGTCGTGGAACCTGAGTGAGGGAAGCCTTCTGTAAGTTGCCTTAGTCTGGAAATAGGACTGATTCTGACAATTTTATTATTCTTTATATTGAGTTATTATAAAATTTGCTAAAACTGGCATGCTCACCCTGTATGTAGAGAAGACCTCACTGGGTTAGAGGTAAGCCTTTGTTTTTATGTATAAATGTACATCCCTGGAGACAGTTTGAGACAACATCCTCTGGGAAACCTTGCGTCCTTGGGCAATTCCCTCCTTCCTAGCTGGCTACACTACCTGTTGAAGTACAGGGTGCTCTGGCCAGTCCTGTAGCAGCTGATGGACAGCTTCTGAAAAGCCTTGAAGCACAGGCTGGCACTGTCGTGCTTCTGCCACATTGGGTGCTGGTAGAAATCATAGGGCCCATCAGGCTTCATCATCAGGTCTGAGGTAGCTTCCCCACAGAGAGTGTTAGAGGAGAGAGTGCAGGCCAAAAGCTGACTTCCCAAGAGCTGGTCATTCAGCTCAACTCCTGTGAACAAGATTGTGGTAAAGTCAGTGAACTCAGAAAGACAATTTAACAGTAAGTTACAATGAAACAATGAGCTAATAGAGACTAACGCCTCTTTTCAATGGAGTAATTGATGAGACCATATGGGAAACTTCATGCAACTAACTGGTATTAATCAGATTCTATAAGTCTCAGAAGTGCTGAGTGTTTTAAAAGAGATATGAAATTAGAGGCAAGGAACGTTATCTTGGTATGTGAGACATGACGTTTGTACTCCCAGCACCAGAAAAAAAACAAAGGAACCCTCATCAACATCCCCCATGAATCTGTTAGGAAAGCATAAATAGAAAAGTGGAAATAATTCAAGGAAAACTACCACAGACACCAAGTTTACATCCTTTCTCATAAGAAGCTAATGAAAATTTGCATTACTGCAGACTTTTTAATCTATTTCTTCAATTTTCAAGCTAGGGGAATTAGGAACTAAAAGAAATTGGGAATTTTGTTATCTTAATTGTTCCGGAATAGCAGTATTATCTCATTTTGACCTCCCCTGAGTATTATCGAGAACTTCCATACCCATCAGAGGGTAGAAGTGTGTTAGCAGAGATGCTCCAGTCTGATAGCAAGAAAGAAACAGGCTGAGGTAGTGCTTTGCTTCATGTGGTGGCACAGTCTGTTGGTACCAAAGGGACCGTGCAAAGCTGAGGCACAACTGTTGGTGTATCAGCATCACTGCCTGCATTGAACTCTGGGACAGAAGAGTTGGGTCTGTGGCTGTTTCCTCTTCTCTCCCATCCGAAGCTTTCTTTTTCTCTTCTAGCGTTGGTTCCATCAAAATATCTGCAAAGTCCTAAACAGCAATAAGACAATTCATCTGGTTATAGTCAGTAGAAAATGAAGAGGAGGAGACTATACTGTCAAGGGAACAGTGACATTATGACTGAAACACTGTATGTCACTGCAGCCACAGAGCTTATCTTGCTACCTTTTCATGCAGTGGGAACAGTTTCCTAAGCTCCAGTTCTTCCTCCTCCTCCTCACTCAGGGCTGCCTTGCAGCTCCTACTCCGGTATCTGTACAGGCTACTTTCTTGCTCTGCCTTCTCTTGAGCGATGCGCTCCTGCTCATCCCACTCATTGATGATCTCCTGAAAAGTTGTATGAGCAGAAAAAGGAAGCATTCATAAGAAGGCAAGCTTCTCACAAACATAAAAGTTCCATGGGCCCTCAAAAAAAAGTCAACAGCTTAGAAATAAAATCCCATGTAGCAGAGGGCAAACGAGCTTTCTTTCAGGCTGTGGGTCTTCATCGGTTTCCTCGCTTCTTTCTGTATTGTTATAATCTCAAAGGTCTACAAGTCTGCTACAGCACAGCTAATCCTAGTGCCCTTTTTGTTCAAGGGAGTTGACAAAGAGTGTGTTCATTTAGTGGGCACTTTGGCAAGTTAGCCTCGAGTTCAACATTGGACTATGCAAGATAGACACTTCTTGAATGCCCTTAGATGGGCAAAAGCTATAAATGACAATAGGCAGAGACGAGGGTAATCTTCATAGTGAGGTAAAGGCCGGCTAGAGCTACACAGTGAAATCTTGTCTCCAACAACAACAAAAATGTAGTAAATGAAGGACACCAACAAACTATCTAATGTGGTTTTTGTTGTTGTTTGGTTTAAGTATTTTTAAATTAAAATTTAATTGAACATGTAGGTATGTATGTTTGTTTGTTTTTGCCTGCTTGCCTGCATGCCTGTGCACTGGGTATACCTGGTACTCAACAAGGCCCCAAAGAGGGAGAAGGACCCCTGGAACTAGAGTTAAGAATGGCTGTAAGCCACCACATAGGTGCTGGCAATTAAACTCAGATTCTCTGATAGAGCAACCAGTGCTCTCAGTCTCTGAACCATCTTTCTAACACCCTCTTTTCTTTTATTTTAAAAAATAGTCTCATATATCTCAGGCTATCCTCAAACTCCGTATGTAGCTGCAATTGGACTTGAATTTCTCCTGATCTTCCTACCTCTTCTTTGTTAGTGCTGGAATTAACAACTGCCACCAACTATTTTTATTTTGTTTTTTTTCCAAGTCAGGGTCTCACTTTGTAGCCCTGGCTGTCCTGAAACTCTCTGTAGACCAGGCTGGTCTTGAACTCACAGAGATCCACCTGCCTCTGTCTCTCAAGTGCTGGATTAAAGAAAGGCATGTGTCACCACTGCCCAATGTCACCATGTATTTTTTTTTTCTAAAGATTTATTTATTTTACTTAATAAGTACACTTTAGCTGTCTTCAGACACACCAGAAGAAGGCATCAGATCCCATTACAGATGGTTTTGAGCCACCATGTGGTTGTTGGGAATCGAACTCAGGACCTCTGGAAGAGCAGTCAGTGCTCTTAACCACTGAGCCATCTCTCCAGCCACCAGTCACCATGTATTTTTAAGGGTTGAGGAAATAGCATTTATCATTAAAGAAACATATTTAAGTTAAATGTCTAAGAAATAGGTTTAAACATTTTAAATTTTTAAAAGATTCAGTTTTGATATGTTTGAGTGTTTTGCCTGTAGTCATGTAGGTGTGCCATGTGCATGCCTTGTGCCCTTGGGAGGCCAAGAGAGGACACTGGATCCCCTGGAACCAGAATTACAGGCATTGAGAGAAGCCATGTAGGTTGTGGGAACCAAACCAAGGTCTTCTAAAGAACAATTAAGCTATATATGCAGTTTATTAATGTTTTAAAGATAGAGTAAAGATGTAATGGGATTTGAGACAAGGTTTCATATAGCTCGGTAAGCCAGGAACTGGCTGAAGTCTGGAATAACCATCCTATTGGGATGACATGCCTGTATGTAAGCATTCTGGTTTAGGAGGTGCTAAACAGTCAAACTCAGGACCTATGGTGTGCTGGGTCAGCACTCTGCCCACTAAGCTATACTTCCAACATAGTTTAATCTTTGTCCTATAATCCTGGTCTCTAGGTTACCCAAAGACGAAAGACTACTTACTACGTGATACATTGTTTTCCCCTTCAAAATAGTAAACAAACAAACAAACAAAACCCCTTAAATATGTCAAATAACTTAATAGCATGAACATATAGTAGAAAATCAGCAACAAAATACATGATGAATAAATAATACAGTGAGCAGGAATGACCACCAATGTTATTAAGTTTGAAATTAAGCAGATGAAGTCATTAGTGTCTTGCTGTGAGTCTCATAGCTTTAGCAATCTGAAGGCAATCAAACTCCAAGGACAGCCCAGAACTGACCCTGACCATCATATTCTTTTTGTTTCTGAGTATCGAGTCACTAATGCTAGAATATTAAGTTTTAGCAAGCTGTTCCTACAAACGAAAAAAAAAAAAAAATATCAGCAAACCTGAGGCATATTATTTCAAAAGAAAAAAAATGCTTGTAATATGCACCACAAAAGGCCTAGCTAATCTTGTAAAAGATTGAGGGGACCTCGCCATGAATGCTATGCTAGCACACACCTGTAATCTCAGTATTTAAGATGATAAGCCAGGATAAGTGTCATAAACTTGAGGCTGGTCTAAGCTACATAATGAGTGCTAGGGCAGCCAGAGATACAATAAGACCCTGTCTCAAAAACAACCAAACAGCAACAAAAAAGCATAACCCACCACTACACACTTTGTAGTCAAAGGAAAGAAGAGACAGCATCAGACAAGTGAATACCCATTTTCCCAACTACACTCTACCACAGCAGCTCCCTCAGGACAGAGGGCAGGCAGACCTCTCAGGGACTGGCTTACTTGACACAGATGTCTGAAGAGCAGAAGGGCCCTCTGGTCTAGTTCCCCTTTGCACAACACATGGGAGCGCAGGTAAAGGAGAGCATTCATCAGTAACTGCTCCCGGGTAGGGTAAGGTTGGTGGCTCTTGCCTTCTTCCTTTCTTGTTGCACGCTTGACGATCAGTTTACCAAGACCACGAAGAGCTTCCGAAGAGTTCACCGAGCACAAAGCATCTGCATGAGCATGGTAGGTAGGGAAGCTGGGGCCCACAGATGGGAAAGCTAGCACAGCCGTGGCCAGGGTCCCCAGATTCTCTGCACAGACCATACTACTGTGGAGAGCGGCATGGACTTCAGATGCCACTAGCCTCATGCCATGCTGCAACTGCAAGATGGATGCCTGTAACGGGGTCACAGTGTCTGGATACAAGGCATACTCTTCTACTAGTCGCTTCCTAAACTGGTGATGTGACTGCTGCCAAGAGGCCTCCTCCTTTAGAAGGTTCTGGAGTACTTGAGCAGACTTTGGTCCGTCTGCATGGAGGGCCTGAAGAAGCCGCACGAGCAGGTCCTGAACAGCAGTGACCTTGGCGATGCTTGTGACATAGTGGTGGATCTCTTGCACCAAGGTCTCATAACTGGGAAGGTGAGGTCTGAAGGCCTGTTTTTTGACAGGCTGTGGACTAAATTCTCCAGCTGACTGATCCTTTGGGGAAGTAACCTGAAGGCAAATTAACGCAACATACAAATGCTGTTAAAAAAAAGCAGTGAATCCAGAAAAGAGAATGAAATAAATTATCTGCTAAGGAAAACTGTAGGGGTAACACTGGCAATGATATCAAAAGTGGGTAATATCTTTAGAGCATTCATGGATTACCACACTTGGTTGATAAGTACTTTAAATGCATCTTATCACACCCTTGGCTGTCCTGGAACTCATTCTAGACCATGCTGGCCTAAAACACAGAGATCCACCTGCCTCTGACTCCCAAGTGCTGTGATTAAAGTGAGGGTTCCTGTTGAGACCAGAGGCCTGAGGCATCAAGATACCCTGGAGCTATAGCTGGCTATGAGCCTCCCGATATCAGTGAAGTGAATCCAACTCAGGTCCTCTGCCAGAGCAGTACACATTTAAAACAAAATCACTAAGTCGTCTCTTTAGTCCAACCTCCTGTGTCTTTCTCTTCTCTTTGAATATACATGTTTTGTGACCACAATGAAGGATCTGGGCTGTTACTGGTCATGTTGTTCTGAGATATGCATCACTACCACACTAACATAATTATAGTACAACAGTCAATCTCATACTGTCTTTTCTAAAAACAAGGAGTCAGTTAGCCGTCCCTCAACACAAACTTTGCTGCTTTACTTGATGTGTGGATGAGAGTGGCTGGTAATTATGTCGTCTTCCAGGTCTCTTCCGGTTTGTAGGTGGGACAACAGGTTCCGGGTCTTCAGCTCACACTGCAGCTGGCATAACTATTGGAAAAAGGAATAAAAGGTCTTCTGTAAGACCATGACCATGCACATGAAGACAATGTTCTGAGTATTGTTAGAGCCGTAAGATGGATAGAATCTGAATGACCCAGAGACTTGGACCACTCATTTCAGAGCTGTCAGCCAAAAGAAACTACTTTCCTCATGCCACTAAATTCTTAAGTATCTACAAACAGCAGTGTAGCTTCCACCCTCTATCAGCTATGGAGGTTCAAAGCAGAGAGTCCCATATTATCTGAATTACATTCACAATCTCTAGGGTCTTGGGACACAATTCCACTATTTCTCTGACAATGCCTACTTTCTCCCTGCTAAATCGAGTCAGAAATCTTAGAGGAGAATGTAGTCTTTATAAGACTCATGAGAGGCTGGGTGTGGTGATGCTCACATTCAATACAGTACTCAGGAGGCAGAGGCAAATATCTCTGTAAGTTCGAGGCTAGCTTGGTCTACAAGGCCGAGTTCTGGGACACACAGAGAAATCATGTCTAAAATAAACAAATAAAATAAACAAACAAAACATGGCCCCAAACAAGACTCATAAGACCTCTCAGCCCCTAAGTAGCCTTAAAGGGAACAAAGGAGTAAACTATATCCAAATTCAGCAAGCCAGGGAAGGAGGTAGGGCTCCACAACTGACTCTTACCTCCTCTTGGGCATATTTGAGCTTATATGCCTTCTTCACTGCAGGGTCAAAGCGGGCCCAAGGAAGCCAGGTCTGAATCTGGAGTAAGCCAAGGCTCACCCAGAGCCTCCCACGAAGGGCTGCTTCAGGAAGGTTCTGCTTACTCTCCCCTTCACCAATAAAGTAGTGTAAAGAAGTGAGCAGGAGACAGAGTAGTTCTTTGGGAAGTGCCTCTTGACCACCTATATTCCCCAGAGTCTGGTCCACATGGTGGAAGGCCTGACTGTTCCCAAGCAGCAGATGTTCACAGTTCTGCATGTACTCCTGCCGCTGGGGTGCAGGAAGAAGCTCCGTGAGACCTAGCAGGTACCGGCACAGGACCAGGCCCTGGAGTCGAGAATCTGTGCGTCTGTGGGGACATGACACAGCACTTACAGAGGCACAGTGAATCAAACAACCTCCCTGAATACATACTATCAATTCGGGAAATAATAACCATAAACTGTTGAGGTGAATTTTTCATGTAATCTTGCATGATTTTCTATGTATTACCCGTTGGCTCAAATATTCTTAAAATACAGGAATCAAACTCACACCAGCCTGTTATGGATTGCTAAGCAAGCTGATCTATTAAAAAACTACTCTTACCTTCACTCACCAGAATCAGGTATTTGTGACTTAGAAGGACGTTCTGAATGAGCCCTTGCTACACATGATGGAAAGCAGACAACAGCATTAGACTATTCTAGGGCGAAAAATATACCTGAATTCAGCTACTGAAGGCACAGCCATGTTGGTCCATAGCAATGAATTGATGTCCTGGAGCTGCTGGGCTCTCTCAACCCACTCTCCCAGAGTGACATGTGAAGAAGACAGGAGGGGCAGGCCACTCACATCCCAGGAGCTTGCTCTGCTGCTGTTTGTCAGCACACCAAAGCAACACTTGGAGAACACAGCTCTGCAGAGGCTGCCAGGGCCCTGAGCAACAAAATAACCAAGTAACTCAGAGATGAAAGCAGACAGAAGAGACAGGAGACAAATGAAAGGGAAACAAAACTGTCAAGCTGTCTTCTTTGGACTAGCAATGTAAGGCACAGAGATAATTACACACAGCAAGGGTCAGGTGGTCAATCCACGATAGAAAACAACAGCACATGCCACATAACTCTTGGGAATCCACAAGGTTTATCATCAGAAACTTGGAGAGAGATTTGGTAAGTAGTATGAAGTGGCCCCAGTTACAACAAAAATGCTGAACACATAAAAATATTTCTGTGAACATCTATAGAAAAAGGTGTATAATAAAGACGGCACTTCAAGCAAGAATGGACAGGACCCATCATTTGTAGACTAAGAGGAAAAAACCTGCTTCCCTACCACAGAAAACAAGATACAGCAATAAGGGGGCTGGCGAGATGGCCCAGCAGTTAAGAACACATTCAGTTCCTAGCATCCGCAACAGGCAGCTTCCAGATGCCTCTGACCTCCTCATATGGTACATGTAAACTCATAGAAACATATACATAGTAAACAAGTAAGCAAATAAATAAAAGTTATACAGATAAAATTAACATAAATATAAAACAAAGACACAGGAGAAAATATAGGGAAATTATTTTGACCCTACAACTGCTAAAAGAATTTTTAAGAGTTTAATACAAAACACAGAAAACTAGAAGAAATTGGAATACCTGAAATCATAAAACTGAGTGTCACAAAACAAACCTTATAGACCATAGAAAATTAGAAACACACTTCCAGTCATACTGGGAAACTATTACTACTCATAACCATAAAAAGATCATCAATAACAAAATGCCACTCAACAATCTCATGTTTTCTAATTGGAAAATGAAGTCTCATCATGTGTCTGTGTATGTGTGCGTTTCTCATGTTTTTTCTTTGTTTTTGTTTCTTTTCCTGTTTGTTTTATTCTGGCTTGTTTTGTTTGTTCTTTTTCTCTTTTTTTTGAAACATCTTTCTTTAAAAAAAAAAAAAAAAAGATTTATTTATTTTATGTATGCGAGCACACTGCTGCTCTCTTCAGACACACCAGAAGAAGGTATATATCCCATTACAGATGACTGTAAGCCACCATGCAGCTGCTGGGAAGTGAACTCAGGACTCCTGGGAGAGCAGTCAATGCTCTTATCTACTGAGCCATTCCTCCAGCCCACTGTTTGTTTCTTTTCTAAAGAGAAAAAAGGCATGGAGTTTGAAGGGTGGGAGGACCTGATATGAGATGGAGGAGGGGAAATCATGATCAGAATATACTATATGGGAGTGGGGTGGGGATTTTTTTTTTTTTTGAATAAAAAGTAAAAAGAAGAAAACAAACAAGACTTAAAGTCAGGAGAATGAAATGACTGGCTAAGGGCTGGAGGTGTGACTCAGGGTACCCAGCACATACAAGGCCCTGAGTTTGATTCCCAGCAACATGGTGGGTGGGGTGTAAATAATAACACTTGAAAAAATATAATCTTTTTAAGCATTATCAAAGAAAATACAAGTTATAATCAAGTACTAGCAATTACACATGTTGGAAATGCCTACATAGCAAGCATATAGAAAATGGGTCCTCACACAGACTGAGTCTCAAACCTTTCTGTGCTAGAATAATGTCAGTTCTGTTCAATGTCAATTGTCAACTAAAGAGAATCTAGAATGACCTGGAGGAGAATGGCCTTTGGGCATGGCTGTGGGAAACTACATTGACTGTGTTAATGAGCCATCTTGATTTAGCTAAAAGAATGTTTTCTTCTTTTGTTTTGTTTCTGTAAAGTTATTTCCTCACAGCAATGGAAAAGAAGCTAAAACTAACCATGGACTTCAGGATTGCTGTCATCACTAATTCCTTGCATACTTAAAAAAGTAGAAAGCAGGACACTCTGCTTTAGGAACTATTAAACAAATATATACACTATACATATATCTTAATTTTATGTGTGTATTTATTTTTATAATATGTGGCTCTTCTGATTAAGGGTTAAAATACTAATTCTAATAACTTACTTATGGTAATACCCAGACAAATACTAATTTACCCAGAATCAGTGCAGCTTTTCTATTTTAAACAAGAAGGTACAGAGGAGTAAGAAAATGCAACATTTCCTAACTAGAAAGTAAGTCAATAGGGCTGGAGAGAGAGCTCAGAGTCTGCACAGTGACCTCCAGGCCAGGCAAGGTTATATAGTGAAACTCTGTCTTCAAAAACCAAAAAAGTAAAAAAGAAAATACATAAATAAACTCTACAATGCTAAAATAAAAGGAAGAGTAAGCTGGATAAATTTTCATGCCATACTTATGAATAAAGAAAGAGTTCTTAGAAATAAAGTAAATAAAATAAAGTAAATGAAGTAAATGCATGGATACATTATACATACACACACTTCTTTGTAGTTTTGACTATTTTATGATTAGGAATGAATTAGAGACTTTGGTGTCTTATGACATTTGTGACACAGTTAGGCTAGTTTTGAATGTACCATTCTCTTGCTTTGGTTTCCTGATTGCTGAGACTACAGGCATACACAACAAAACTTTTGTGACTTTAGCTCAGAATTATACAAATCATTCATGATTTGGACAGTATGCTTAATATGCCGCCAGAAAACAATGTATCACAATCACCTATGTAAGCCAACTAGTACATAGAAAGAACAGGTATTTGTAAGATTTTTAGCCAACAAACCTTCAGTGTGGAGTCCCAACGGGACCTGGGCACTTCCTGTGGCTGCGCATTAGGCAGAGGACTCCATGTCAGCCAACACTCTGGATTTGTGGTAACTGGACTGCTCCAGGAAGACCCAAATGTAGAGGTAAATAACTCCGACCATAAACAAGAAACTTCTTGAGCAGACAACTAGAGATTAAGAATTAGGTAAAGAATATTTGAGAAAGCTTCCATCAAGCAAAGTTATCAAGTCTGCCATGCAATACCCAACAATACCCAATAGTCGTTAAAGGGACTAATCCTAAACTTCCTATTTTCAACACCCCTCAATTATCTTGAAGTTATGTAGGGTGTTTAGGTTTATAAACTAAGATGAGATGTTTTATAAGCATGTGCAGAAAGGAAAATAACTCACACAATTGTGAAATCAGCAAAGGAAATATACAAAACATGATCCTTCAAAAAAAATTGAAGGTTGTTCTAAAGGAATTATATTAACCACATTTTACCATAATTCACATTAAACACAGAGTAAAGAAAACATGATTTTTTTTAGCCAAATGGGAATTTTTAAGCAGTCAATACTTTTATATCATTTACTGGAAACCAAACTGCAGAAGTTGAAAATTCAAGTTCACAATGTAGAACTCTGAAAGTACAATGTCGAACAGAAATCTAAGATAGAGATAACCAAGATAGAAGGAGGCTTATTTCTCTCTTGATTTTGGTTTTTTACCTTCTGAATATGCAGGATGGACCAAAGATTCCAAAGCTTCTGAGGTGCAATTGGTGTGTGCTTAAGACAAAATGTGATGTGATGACTTATCTCCTCATCCATCTGTTGATGTTTGCTCGACCTATTCCAAAAATAAACAGGGAGAGGATGGAGTGTGAACCGTCAACAACTACTGAAGAACTACCTTTAGAGAGAAGGTGGAACACACAGCCTACAGTCCTGGAAAACACCTCACGTACTCCATGGACTCCAAAGCAATCCAAGGAAGAGATCTGTCTTACCAAAATGGCAATGAGTTCCCTGAGCCTCAGCAGTCACTCCTCAACACAAGATAAACCACAAAATAATCCAACAAAATAATCCACAAGGTAATACAAAAAGAGAATCTGTCCCCCTCAAGAGAGTAACAGAAAAAAAAGCATTTACCTTCTCAGACAAGCCTGTGCTATAAAATCAGCTGTCAGTCTATACTGCCACAGCATAGCCAGGTACTCAGTCGCAGGCCACAGCTGAACACGCCTGGTGAGGTGGACTAAAGAGCCGAGGTCTGGTTGGGATAGGGAAGAAGCTTCATGCGCCTTCTCCAGAAAGCCATGTGAAAGTCCTCTGGTTTTTAGTTCTGAACACTGAGTGTTCACAAGATTCTTCAATTCATCTTCAATTCCAATCAGAAAGACATGTATTAGAACAACGTAGTCTAAGTCCAGGGTCTAGATTCCCAACATGTGGCAGCATGGCTGCACGCGTTATCAAGCCAGGTTCATCAGCTGGCTGATGGTTCGAGTTTCCCCAAGTCCAATCACACTAACGTCTAATGCTGTTACCTGACTGATACTTCTGAAGTTGAGTCCAACAGGCAAACTTTATGAGCAATAGGGAAGAAGACACTCAGCAAATCAAATACCAGAAAATATTACCTAAATTGACATCTTCCAGAATGTTAGCTCTGAGGATCAATCCCCAGGCCTGTAGGAGACTTTTCTTCAATTCCATTCAGAAGCAACCACCTGGAGACGATTAATGTCTTCTTGCCACCCACACTCCCCAAAGACAGGCAGCTGTTCTCCGACAGCAAGGGCTCTGTTAAGGGCTTGCAGCTGTAAAAAACAGTCCACTACCAGCTTGTCCTAAAATAAAACCAAAGAGAGCCGACTCAAGAGTTGAAAGACAGTTCGTTTCAGTAGTCTAGACACACAGTCTGTATACTCCAGTTGCTTTGGTAGACTTTAAGGTAATAAAGCTCTAACCAGCCTCAAGGGAATATAAGGTAGCACTTTCTTATGAAATAAATGGTTAGCTTTGGAGCAAAAGCAAGTCCACTTGAGATTTCAGGTTTAGGAGAAACATGATCACATGTTTCTAGGCATACCTTAAAAGGGAATGGTCGTCCCAGGAATGCTTGCAGCTTCTTCACACCAGTAAAGCTGCCAGCAGGGCTGCCCAGACAACTGTGGATTTGCTCGGAGACCATCTGCACCTCTTTATAGTATCTTCAAAAAAAAGGGGAGGAAATGCTGGGTACTAAAGAGAAGTCTACACTTTTGTATTTTAATGTATTTAGGAAAGCCAAAGAAGTACACCAAGCAAGAGGAAATGGTTTTCAAGTCAAAATTCTCTTATCTTTTAGCATCACTGCTTGAAATAGGGTCTTACTTGTCTTCATGATTCATTAGGAGTTGGGGGATCTGATGGATCAAATGTTTGGAAACCCAGTGCCAGTGGAGGGCAAGCAAAGCCAGACCTGAAGCATCTACTGTCACTGTATCAGCCACAGTCCAAAACCGGTCCCGCCATTGCACAGAACCTAAGATCTTAAAACAAAATAAACCATGACTATTGTTTGTAAAAGACATACAACATGTTGGGCATGGTGCTGCAAACCAGTAATCTCAGCACTTGGGAGAGCAGGAGGATTGTGAATGAGTTCAAGGCTAGCCTGGGCTACAAAGTGAGACCTTATCTCAAAAACCAAAGACAATTCACTATCAGTTTGACCTGAAGTAAAACCCAAGAGAGCCTAACATTAGTATAAAGCTAAACTGGAATACTAGGCAGACAAAGTAAAGGTGGTTCATAGTCTATCCAAATCCCTGTCAGGGTTATGAAGAGCCACTAGAACACTCCTGTTGTAAGTAGTATTATTTCCTTTCCAACCTCCTGAGCTGTAAGAGGCCAGTTGCACTTCACAAAACTAACAGCAGGAGGAGACATGAGACCCAGCCTTTGTCTTTGAAGCTATTAGAGTAGTTACTAGTTACAGAAGCTCTTCTCACCAATTTCAATCTGGAAAAATATATCATTCATGTTAACAGACTATATTTGATATGCTATACATCAGTTCCTAAATGGTCCTTAATAGTGACAGAATACAATCATACAAACGAAACCTTTCTGTGGTTTTTGATAACCTTTATGGGAAAGGGGTTCTATGGCTAAAAAGTTTTACTAGATTTATAAGAATAAACTGGAATTAAAATGTTATTTAACCCATATGTAAAATGATATATAAGAAACTTTGGGTAAATTAGCATATAATTGTAAAACTCAAATGCACACTGAGACAAAGGGATAAATTGTAGAACACTGTTAGAAGAGAGTATTACTCGGCCATAAAAATGAACAAAATACTAATACATGAAACTACATGGCTGTAAGTTGTGTTGGTTCTAATGAGAATGGTCCCATAGGCACATATATTTGAATGTTTGGTCTCCAGTTGGGGAACTATTTAGGAGGGAGATGATGTTGGAGGAACTAGGGGTGGGCTTTGAGGTTTCAAACACTCAAGCCAGGCTCAGTCTCATTCGCTTTCTGTCTCCTACTTAATGGCTAAGATGTAAACTTTCAACTACTGCTGCACTGCCATGCCTGGCTGCCTGTTGCCATGCTTTCCACTAAGATAGTCATGGACCAATCCTCTGAAACTGTAAGCAACCCCCAATTAAATGCTATCTTTTAAGTTGCTTTGTTCGTCCTATCTGTCACAGTAATAGAACAGTAACTAAAACACATCTCTAAATTAACTAATCAGATCAGAGATCTATAATGTACATTTAGGTTCAATGGCTACATGATTACAGATGTGGGGGGGGTAAGGAGAGGAAAGAAACACAAAAGGACACAAGGAAACTTTTAGGGATGAGAACAAGTATCTGACTGCTGCATTGGTTTTACAAGCATATGCACGTTGAAATGTACTCTAAAAACACAGAAGGTCAAGCACTGCCTTACCTTATTGACATGGGCATCAGGAACCACCCCTTGGGAAGACTGTACCCAGAGCAGGATTAGGCCATCAATCAACTCAAAAAAAGCAGCAAGATTGGCCACAATTTCATGGGGTGGGCTATGATAGCTCTCTGGATCTTAGAGTAGACACAAATAAAACAATTACATTCCATTTGAGTTAATCTTTAAATCATTTTCAAAACAAATTATAATCTAGATTTTATTTTCATCTCTAATATAAAGGTTTATTAGAAAGCTCAAAATCAAAAGCATATTTTATATGTATTAGAAAATTTTGCAGATAAGGTATAATACCTATGGATGTTAATAATGTCCTAGTGGAAAATGCAAGCTATAAAGCAAAGTTACATATTTTATACCTGTATTTAAATACAAATAACTGGGGCTGGAGAGATGGTTCAGCAGTTAAGAGCACTTGGTTTTTGTTTTTTTTTTTTTTCCAAAGGACCTAGCAGCCACATGGCAGTTGATACCAAGGGATCTGATTCTGTCTTCTGACAGCCAAGAGCATTAGGAATGCATGTGATACATATACATGTATGCTAGCAAAACCTACACATGTATAAATGTATGTACATATACATAATTTAAAAAAATTAACCAAATAGAAAACACTGGACCAGAGCACATGAATGTGGATGGTGTCTTAGGCATCTACTGCTCAGATAAAATACCAGGACTGAGAGGAACGTTTATTTGGCTTACAATGCTCAGTTCACAGTCCATTGAGAAAATGCCCACAGGCTTGCCCTTGGGCCCTTCTGGTTCGGCATTTTCTTAATTTAGGTTTCCTTTCAAATTACTCTAGTTTGTGTTTCGCTGACAAAAATTAGCTTTTAAGATATTTATTCTTTCATATAGTTTTGATTTTTTTTTCCTAAATGGAATGTCTTTGATTTACAATATGTAAGGAATAGAGAATTGCTGACTCCCATACAGCCACATGCTTCTGGACAGATATTCTCTGAGCCAAGCAACCTGCTTTTGAACTATTAGTTCTGCAATTTGCTAAGTATGTGACCTTGAACTTCTCTGGTCCTAATACATGAGAACCTACTTAGCTTTTGAGAATTATTGTAAGAATGCAGCAACAGCATTTAGCTGAGTACTTGGCATAGCGTTCAGTAAATTCATATCAGGTCAACAAACCAAAGAGAATCTAAAAGCAGCAGCTGCTGAGTATGTCTCCTAGCGCTTGCAACAGCATAACCAGACTACAAAAGGGAAAATGTTTTTTACCTTTGTGAAATTCAAAAGACATCCTCAAAACACTGCTTCTTAACTTTTTACTACCAACAGATACCAAATTTGCTTCAGTGAAAATCCTCTTTTCCCAGTCAAGATAAATAATTGTCCTACAACGAGATCCAAAACATAGTTTCTTACTGGTTAATAGAACCTCTTTTGAAGTAACAAAGTTGGTTTTTGGGGGTGGGGTGGGAGCAAGCAATACTGCAACCGAGCTCGGGCAGTGAGCACACTAGGTAAATATCCTCTCACTGACCCATAACCACAGTAAAGAAATACTTGGAACCTGGGAACATCAATCCCTACATCTAACCCATTTCTCTTCTGTCTCTGCAAATTCTGGACTGGAGAGGAAGAGTGCAAAGAGCACATGTGGTTGGTGAACACTGCCATTAGGAAGATGACTGGATCCCACTCTACTGTTTTGCCATAATCTGACAGTAACCTGAGCTCTATATAGCGGCTGTCACTGCATTAGTGAGCATAAAGTAGGATGGTCCCTAGAGCACGAGGACATATTCGTAGTCATGCAAACTCATCAAAATCATGCGTTCATTATTAGCACACCTTTAGGTAATACATACTGTACTTTGATTATACATTTATTTAAAAAATATTACACTTATGACCAATTATTGGTTAAAAACAAACCAGAATCAAAATGTTGCCTGGCAAAAAGAAAAATGAAATAAAAAATGAGGGAAAATATATTAGACTATGTACAGGTGTGTTTACTTAAGTTGCAAGAGTCGCGCCTGTCTGCCATATCTGAGGATGAAAACTAAAGCCGACACATCTGAGAGGGAGAGTACTGGGACCCACTGGCAGAAACACAACTGTCTACCACTAATGCTGAGTGAATATAACGACATGTAACACCTAATGTTTGTTTCATAAAATTAAAGCCTACGTAACCTGTATCTGACACATAATGGAAAAGGCCATTAGAAAAAGTGTCTAGAGCCACCTACTTGTTTGCAACTGATTCCAAGAGAGCAAAGAGCTGTTTAGCCTGGTCTGATTGGGGATCAAAGTCTAGTGAATTTCTAATGATGTCCAAAGCTTGCATATTCCACCGAGGGTCCAAGGGGATCACAAAGTCATCTAGTTTAAAAAAAAAAAAAAAAAGAAAAAAATTATATAATTAACATGCCTGACCTTAGTTGAGTATTTTTACTATTTCCTGTCAGTGTAAACATGTGATCCCAGCTTTCAAATGAATTAAACAATAAATTATCAAAAGAAGAAACACCAAAGGCTAACTCTTATCATTAAGGCTTGGTATTATGTAAATGATCCTGTATACTTTCCCTTCAAGTGAAATATTTTATGCTGAAAACTCTTCTAATTATCAGTAAACAAAAGAATCTTTAAATTAGAAGAGAGAGAAAAATCTAAATTATAATGTTCCTCATTTCCCATCAGTCACTCTGAGAGATGAGGACTGGCAATGCAGTTTTAGACTAGTTCTCATCTGCCACATCACATCTTTGGAGCCATGATGACAGGGGGAGCTGTGGACATCTCCCTGAAGTTTTCAGGAACGATCCAGCAGGTAAATACCTGTTGTATTCGTCTGTAATATTTTCAAGACATTACTGACTCCAGCTGAGAGAGAAGTTGAGTAAAATTTCCTAAGAGCAGTGGCACTGGCTTCCAGAAGAATTCGCACTGACTCTGTAGAAGGAGAGACATTGTTAAGGTCCAAGGCTGTGCTGTTCAAATGAACTCTGTGCAATGGTGGAACAATCATCAGAGAGACTGAACTGGGGCTGGGGCAAATAAAGCACTGGAGTTTACAAGTTACTTGACTCCCAAGACTTTATGTTCTGTTCATCTAGGTTACTATCTCTGGCTAGTGAAAATCATATAAAACAATGTAAAGAAAAATATCACAAATTCCCTCTGTATGTATGTATGCAGTGGCTTATCTATAAGTTTTCAGGAAGCACAAGAGTTCATATATATTCAGTTACTGAGGTAGACTTTATTGTTTTTGTTTTTTTTGAGGTAGGGTTTTCCTGTTTAGCTCTGGCTATTCTGGAGCTCTCTTGGTAGACCACAGTGGCCTCAAACTCACAGAGATCTGCCTGGCTCTGCCTCCCAAGTGCTCAGAATAAAGGTGTGTACCACCTCTGCCTGGGTTGACATTTTTAAGTGGGTACGTATATAGGAAAGATATTGGACAATCTTGGGTGCTCAGAACCTTCTAACTCCTTTGAGATGGGTCTCTTATTTGTCTGGAATTTGCCAATTAGGTTACACTGTCCAACAATTCCCAAGCCTCCTCCTGTCTCCTTGTTGCTGTCATTACAAGTAATTCTGGAGCTCCCACTTCTGTTTACAAGACTTGTGAATTACCCATTACCAACAAATTTGATATCCTATAATTTACAATGTAGGCATTTTTACTACTACTTTTGTTTTCCTCCTTTGAATAAATAACAAACTAAGCACAGGCTTGGGGCTGAGCACAGTGGTAGAAGCTTTTAATCTCAGCACTTGGGAGGCAGAGGCTGGTAGACCTTTGTGAGTTCTAGGCCAGCCAGAGCTACCTAGTGAGACCCTGTCTCAAACAAACAAAAAATTGATTGGAATCTTAAGATCCTTAAGGGTAAATCAATTATGAAAAACAACACTATTCTCAGAAAAAAAAAAATCTAAATAACAAATCTAAAAAGTGACATGATGTAATACCTTTTCCTTCTGAACTGAAAAGGACAGTCCCTGAAATACTGAGGCATTTCTCTTGATACATAGGGGCAGACATCTCCCTAATTTAACAGCTATATAAACAATGCAGTGTCACACATTTTTTTTTTTTTTTTTTTTTTGCTGTTTCTCAGTTATACTTTCAACAGTGTAGTCACAGACTAACATGTGTGCCAAGGCTCTCGAACAAGGGAAATATATGTAACCTCTCTCACCTGTACAAGCTTTGCTACTTACCGAGCCCCTGTGGTACGTTCTTGGCTAAATGACAAAGCCACTTAACTCTGAGCATCCAATCCTGATTGGTTGCTCTTTCTATGAGCAATTTAACAGCCATGGCTAAAACCTCTGGTTCATCGATCCAGCAAGCATCCACTTCCACTGCATTGAACGTCAGGTTCTCAGGGCTACAAGTCTGCATAATGTTCTCTAAGTCGTGTAAAGTAAGAGGCTGACTCCTGGAGCTCACAGAACAAGAAAAGGTAGAATTAGAACAGTCTTTTACATGACATTTCAAAAAAACCCAAAAAACAAAAAAAAAACAAAAAACACCCTGATAACTGGTTTACAAATACCAAAGACAAAAGACACCTAACCTGTACTTAGGGATGGGGTGTGGCTGACAGAAACATGCTCAGCATGACCAAGGCCTGAACTCAGTCCTAGTATGTGCCTTTACATTCAGACTGCTTTCTGTGAGCATATACCAGCTATAGCCATAACATCTGGCTCATCAGTCTAGAAGGATCTACTTCTGCACAGGACTTCTAAATACATAGGACTGATAATAAACAGTAAAAATGTGATGGCTAGACAATAAGTGGCCACAAATGCTGGGTAGGCTACACTGTGCTCACCATCCTCAGCAAAACCAAAATCTATCCAAGAGAACACACTGAAGATTCTGCTGACCTTGTCCAGCTGCTAGTTTTCAGGCTCATCCTGTTGAGGCAGTATGCTAGGATCTGCCCGTCACTCCGGACAACAGAGAGTCGAGAGTCTTCTGTTGCAAAGAGAGCAGAAGGCACAGAATCTGGCCACAGCCCTGTGGCAAGAATAGAGTGTCCCCAAGTTTCCCTAGCTTGCAGAGATGAAGTATGACTTTCCAGCAAAGCCTGCACAAGCTGTAAAATGAGAAGCACAGAGTCAAGGGCACTGACAAAGTACTGTCATCAAAATTACCAACAGACAAATCTTTGAGGGAATCTAGGGTTCACTTGTAAACACTTCTCAGATACATTCTACAATAGTTAAATTGTTTTGCCAATGTTTCAGGAAAAGAACATTTACATTTAAATTAATTCCAGGAAAGTACCTAGATACTAGATCTTTAACTGGAATAAAATAGCAGTCAACTCTCTTAAAAGTTGCTATCCACAGAAGTAATTTCCTCTACCTCAGTGTTACAAACTTGGACAGTGCTATGAAACATTCACAGTACCTTCTGGTTTGCTACTGAATGCTGAGAGCAGACATAAACTTCCCAGCATGCTTCAAAAAAGGCTTTGTGTAAGCTCAGACCTCGTTGTAGGTACTGAACAATGAGTATGGCTTGTGTGACTGAGAGTGGAGACAGATGATGTTGGAGAACCTATAAAGATAAAACATGATAAATACATGATCAATGGCTTAATAAAAAAAAAACTGACAAGTATGGGGCTGGGGAGATAGCTCTGCAGTTAAGAGCACTTCTAATAGGACCTGGGTTCAATTCCCAGCACCCACATGGTGGTCCCAGGGGATCTGACACCCTAACACAGAAATACATAGAGGCAGAACACTAATGTATGTAAGTAAAAATATTTAAACAACAATAACAACAAAAACCCAAACAAACCAAATATGCTCTGATAAATATGCCTTTACATTAATCTTCTGTACACTGACTCTTAACCATGTATTTGTTTTACATCTAGGGTCTCCTCAGGGCACAACAGATGTCTAAGAACATTAATACCTCTTGCCCCATCCACCTTCCCTCTTATTCCCTGGCCTCCTGCAGTGAATCTGAGAACTCTTTCACAAGTGTCACATGTATCTTTAATCTCAAGCTGACATACACCAAAGATGGCAATGAGTATGACCTATAAAGGACCATGGGGGGACCACAGGTCTACTGTGAAGTCACAGCTGTCAATATTAACTAATTCTGACACGTTATCAATTCACTAGGCTTCATCTAGGACAGGAATACAAGCTTGCAGAACTGACAAACAGAACTGTATCCAGCACATAGCAGCTATTCAGTAAATAGTATTTCATTTAGCACTACTCATCCTTTTAACATAAGGAAAAGAAATGACAGAAATTAGAGCTACTTCAATTCAAAGTTTCTACCTTATTTCTCCTTCATAAGGGCAAATGGTAACCCAAGAGATATGAAGGCAAAGCTCTTGAATCTCAAAGCATAAAGCGAAATACTCAGCAAATGGTCCCTGCTGCAGGAGCACATATCAATTATTATCTTAATTATGTGTGTATGTATGAATCTGTGCTTCAAATGCGGGTGTCCACGTTCCAGAAGAGGGTGTCAGATTCCCTGGAGCTGAAACGGTAAGCCCACTGACGGGGATGCTGGGAATAAAATGCCAATTTTTAGAAGAGCAACTGCCTGTAACTAGTGAGTCATCTCGTAGTTCCCTATGGAGCTTAACACACTGATGACTACACTTCTCCCAGATGAGAACGCCATTCTTGAGGTATCTGAATTTTACATTTTAAATGTGTGATCCTGATCACTTTTATTTCAATGTGCACCAAGTGAGAGCAATCCAAGACTACACGGAACAACCTGAATTGCTACAGGACTAAAAACTGCAGAGGCCCAGAAATCAAGATCCTCACCTCTAACAAGGCTCTGGACTCCTGTGTGCAGAGCCAAGAGGATGTTACACACACTGTCCCCCACCAATCCAAGGCTGTGCAGCAGAACTTTTAAATCCAGGTTATCTGGGATGCTCCCATCCTCTTCTCCTGAAATGTAGATTTCAAGTCCACGGTTCCTCATAGCTCGGGAAATTTCTCCATGAACAGGATCCATGGAGAGAAAAAGTCTAATAAAGAGGAAATTATAAAGGAAATTGAGGAGAGGAAAAAATCAAACCCCAGAGTAACCAAGAGCCTCTAGCACCAATTGTTATGGGCAAATTATATGTCCCTCACCTACATGGAATTCATGGAAGAAGCTAACTCCATCTCACTGTGTGATACCTGTACTTCTTTTTTTAATACATGTCAATACTAGTCAATCAGTTTTTCTAAACCTATTTTTGCTTTTAAAATTTGTTTTTATCTCCATGTATGTATTTGAGTCTGTTAACACACCTGTGTGTAAATTAGAGTTTAGATAGTTATGAGGTACTCAATACAGGTGTTGGTAGCCAAACTCCACACTTCTGTAGGAGCTGCAACCACTGAGCCATTTCTCCACCCTCATATACTGGCTTTCCTAAGGAACTATGCCAAGAACTTATAAAGTCTTGCTTTCAGATACTCCCCCCAACTCAGGCCAAGCTTATTTATTATTCTGATCTATCCACATAGACAGAAAGGAGAGCAGTGAACTCCAGTCTCTGAGAGGTTTCCTACTTCTGTGATAAGGCAGCATGAGGGATTATGTCAGCTCACAGGTCCATATCACAACCCATCATCTAAGGAAGTCAGGGAGGAACTGAAGCCAGCCAGGGATCTAGAGGCAGGAGTTATTGCCACAGGCATGGTGGATTGTAGCTTACTGGCTGGTTTCAGCCTGGCTTATTTACAGTGTCCAGGACCACTTGACCAAAGTAGCAAGGCCCAGTGAGTTGGACCTTCCCACATCAATCAATCAATCAATCAATCAATAAATCAATCAATCAATCAATCAAATACACTACAAACTTGCCCATAGGACAATCTAGTGAGGATAATTTTTTTCCAGTGGAGGTTGCCTCTTTGAAAACAACTCTAGTTTGTATCAAGCTGACATAAATCTAGCTAGCAGAACTTTTCTGGAACAGTCAATTTTACTTCATCAATGTCCCTCCACATCTTCATGTAGCTATCTGACATCTCTACTTATGTTAGAAACAAAAGAACAGATTTCTGACTGGCTGTCCCATACCAAACTTTCTCTTTTGCCAGTATACCCCTTCTCAATTACAGCCTCTCATTTGCCCAATTACTCCAGCCCAAACCAAAGACACCATCCTTGTCTCTTTACCTCAACTCACAAGACCCACCCATATGACCACCTCCCTAAACATAAGCCACATACCCTTCTCCCTAGGCTACCAGGACTGTGACTGACCTCCTACCTTCTATGCCTTACTGTTAGTTAATCTTAGAGAAGGACCTCACTTCTTTTTGTACTCTACTCACCTCAAAACCTAGTAAGTACCTGGCTAACAATTGGCCCTTAATACATTCTCTTTAACAGAATGATCAAGTGGCCTTCTCAGAACATGGTGCACAGTTTACAGAGAGGCTCTGTTTGATGTCTGCCTTTGTTTCTGAAGTCACCAAATTCTTTATTAATATAAGAGACAGAAGTACCTGAAATTGGGATTTGGTGTCACTGTGCAAGTGGATCCATCTACCATTCCTCTCTCATTAATTGTGAGGACACCACCAGGTTCGAGTAAGGCATTCAGACGATCCAGTACTGATGGACTGCAGAGAGAAATCAAATGGTATTCAGGCTGACATGTTGCCTTCACTCTACTATTCTTGCACAAGTCTACACTTGAATTTGGATCCACATCTCCCTTTGAGAGATCAATCTTTCAGAGACTGTGATTTCTCCCAAGAGTCAACTCCCTTTTCTTATTCCTATTCTCAAAGGCACATAGCTTGAAAAAAGTACACACATTCCATGAAACATGGAAAAGCAACACATAGCTCCCCCTTCTCAAAATTACCAATATACTTGAAGGTAACTGAATTTCAAACCAAAAACATCCAGAAAAAAGTTCCAAGAACAGAAGCCACCACTTAAAAATAGCTTATTGTAGCAATTTCCTTCTTGTCCATCTCCTTTATAGTGGGATAGAAAGTAATATGGATTGTGGTCATTAGTCAGTCATACGTATTTACTGATGTTTGCCTGCATTAGCTCTTGTATTTAAAATGGCCTTAACAAGAGATTGATGATGTTAATAGGAAGCAATCCAGTTGTGTTAGCCTTTACTTCAGTCAACTAATGACCAACTCAGACTTCACTACATGATAGTCTTAAGAATGGCTGGAGATGCAATGCTAGTGAGAAAGCCAATAGGTTAAAAATACAGAGCCTCAGTGTGAGTCTTTACAATTAACAAACACAAGCCAAGTTTCAGTCACAACCACTTGTGATTGAACAAACAGTTCTTACTTGCAGAAATTCACATTGTCCATCAGAAGCCAATCACCAGACTTTAGGGCTTGAACTAACATGCTGTCAACCCACTCAAAGCTGCCATGACTCCGGCCACTGGCTGACTGCAGAAGCTTTACCCCGAAAGTCCGGAAATCTTCGACAAGTTTGGCAAAGTCTGTAATGTTACAGACAAGAATAAGCATCCAGTACTCAACGTTAAAGCAAGGCACTTCAGCTTCCTACCAGGAAACCCAAACCAATCCCAACATTTGCTTAAACTCAGCTAATAAAATTATGTTTAGTATAAACACTTTCAATAACTACAATTTAATAGCTACATACTTAGAATTAGTTAACGCTTATGAATAATTTTAGTGTTTCAATTTTTCAAATGTCTGAAGAAATAGTCTCTAACATTATAGTTTTATATTAAAGAGTTATAAACTGGCATAGCAGAATTAATGCCACTAAAATCTATCCATCCACCTATCTATAGATGTATCACACAAATACTTTATAGTCTAACACAGCCCTTGTCTAGAATTTTTCAAATGGTCTTTTGTTAGAAATTATGTTGTATTATTAGATTCTTTCTTTGAGCCATTAGTATTGGAGGTTGGTCAGGAGCTGTCCCCAACAAGCACCTCATGTACATCAAGTGATGCTACATAAACCTGGCTCCCCAACTTAAAGTTAATTGGTTAATAAAAGGCTAGAGGCTGTGATTAGGTGGTGGGGAGCACTGAGTATTGAATGAGGGGTCTCAGGAGTGACCATGGGAGAAGCAAAACGTAGACAGAGAGAGGAGGAGATCACCATGAGAGGAGATGGACCATGAGCACGTGGCCAGGAGAAATGGTTCCAAGTACAGGCTGATGGAGCAGAAATAACCTAGGTGAGACCTAAACAAGCAATAAGGGACATATGGCTGGAATGTAAGTTAGAACAGTTCACTTCCTGCTCAATCTATGCTTACAGCTTATAAATAAAATACCAAGACCGGATGTCTTTTATATGCATCAATTAGAATAAATAATTCATTTACACATGAGAGTATACTTAAGTTCCCATTTTTAACTTGAAAACTGGGGAGAAAACAGGAGAATAAAAGGAAGCACAACACTGTGTACCTGAGAGCAGGGAGGTAAAAACCAAGATGGAATCCTACAATTGCTATTGTAGAGAGTATAGAAAAGGGGAGGGAAACCAAAGAAGCAAGGCAGGAGGGGCAACTAGAAAGAGCAGCAGGATACTTGAAAGGAGGGGCTTCTCAGAGGACCCAAAGCCCCAAATGGGACCAGTGTGCCTATGGCTAAGTAACCCTGCACATCCATAAAGTCATCTGCCCAAAGATGAAGCAGCAATTACTGGGCTGGAGTAAGCCTGGGACTCTTCTCAGTTACCACCAGCCAAAGAGAGCCCTCAGCAAATGAGATGCTTTAGGGGCATGTCACAAGAGAAAATGTTCCTCCTCTCTAGCCCCGAAAAGCTTAAAAATTATCTTAAGATTAAAATAATCCATAGGGAACTTATTACCTATCAAGAAAAGTCCAAATATATCAATAATATGATATAATGCAGTACTTCACAACTTAATGTCTAACATTCAATCAAATTTAAAGGAAAAATGAAAACGCTCATTTTGTGAGGAAATGAGTTAAAAGAAAACAACCACGTGCTAGTGTCAGAAGACAGATTGGCCTGTAGCTGGATAAACATGCCATGACAAACAGAGCTTAGTAACCAGCCATTTTAGTATTTGCTTTTTCAATGGAATCAATTTGAAATCCCATTTCTCAGCATTTTACTTTAGAAGTAAACCTTCTAGTTTTGAGGAGTAATCACTACATATATTAAAAATATGACATGACATTCATTAATATATTCCTATAAACAGACAACAGTATGATAATGCTTGAGAGTATGACACACACATCATATACACATACCTGCTTTGGAGTATGAGTTGATTTTATTATTGAGTCGCTGCATAAGCAGCAACACTGCTTCCAGTTTGTTGACAATCTCTATGGTGACACCTTTACCATCTTCACCAAGACATTTAGGTTTATATGTCA